>CM051264.1:39324815-39864560 GCA_027921565.1 Artemia sinica
GTGGTAGTTTTTGTGTTATTTTTAGACTTGACTAGATTATTCATTATAATTTCTCTTTGTTTTGGGTTGCATTTACTCCTTGATAGATACTTATATTGTCTCAAGTTTGAATTACTATTTGACTTTATTTCTGCTCGTCTTTGGTTTGATTTTGCTCCTTACTTTTATTTGAAAAACTTCTTTTTTTTACTGTTTTTCTATTCATTTTTAATTGGCATTATTTTCGTCTATTAGTTAATCAAATGAATATTTCTTAAGTTTATTTTGGTTATTCTGCTTAGGATTAGGATTCTGGATTACTTTTTATGTTTAGCCCAATATTCCAATGCAAATTTTAATAACAGCTTAACAGTTGAACCCTGGATGTCAGAAGCAACCCTGACCTCCATTATGTTATAAATTTGAATATATATTGACAAATACTGATCGACCATTAAATTATCTTATTGTGATATATTTTGCTTTAATTGCTTGTTTGTTTGAATAAATGTATTTTGAGCTCATTTATGAAAAAGAGTTCTGATTTATTGTTAAAAAAAGACGATTCAAAATAGGACGTCAAGAATCATTGTAACCGGATTTGGTTCTTCTTGAGCCCCATTTGGTTCTGAAACCTCAATTGAGTTGGATTCTTATCATTTCTTTATAATAATCTTGCTGAGTTATATTGTATTTTTACTACTTGTTTGCTTAGATAAATGCATTTTGAGCTCGTTTATTAAAGAGTTCTAATTGGTTGTCAAAGAATTCGTTGTAACGAAACGTAAGTAAGGAGTGACCCGGCTGAATAGTAACCGAAACTCTAAAAACGGGATTTTGATACCAATAGATATCCCAAAAGAATCGGAGTTTTATGCTGATTTCAAATGTATAAGTTTCATTAAGTTTAGTTTTACCCATGAAAGGCTACGAGCCTGAGAAATTTGCCTGATTTTATCTGATTCATAGAATCTTTATGAAATTCAGACCATCAGATTAAGCGTATCAGAGAACCCTACTGTAGAAGTTTCAAGCGCCTATCTGAAAAAAAATTTGGAATTTTGTATTTTTTGCCAGAAGAAAGATCCCGGTTGCGTGTTTATTTGTTGTTGTTGTTGTTTTTTTTTCCCCAGGGATGATTATACCGACCCAATGGTCCTAGAAAATCATAAAAGAGCTCATTCGAACGGAAATTAAAAGTTCTAGTGCCCTTCTTAAGTGACCAAAAAATTGGAGGACAACCAGTCCCCCTCCATGCCCCTTTTTTCTCAAAATCGTCCGATCAAAATTTTAAGACACCCATTTTGTTTGGCATAGTCAAAAGACCAAATAAATATGCCTTTGGAGATATCAGGACCCCTTCACAGGCCCTGGGGAAGGGTCTTAAGTTACAAAATTTACCTATTGTTTAGGTATAGTATTTGTTATTAGGAAGTATGCATACATGTTTTTTTTTTTTGAGGGGGGGGGGGGTTCTACTGGTGAGATTTTCCACGGGGTAATTTTTCATGGGGGGGGGGAATTCTTCAGGTGAAATTTTACACTGGGGGAATTTGCCAGAATTCCTATACGAAATTCTTCTTATGTCTTGCTTTCTCATTGCCTACTCAACTTTACGCATGGAGATGTTAAAAGTAATTGTCCAGGGTAAGTTTCACCAGGATTGAATTGTCTAGAGAATAAATCCTTGGGGAGGAGGGATTTTTCAATGGAGGAGTAGCCAGATTGCCTGGTATTATTTAAAAAACGTTCCGAAATTAAATAAAAAAACAAGTTTTTTCAACTGAAAGTAAGGAGCAACATTAAAACTTAAAACGAACAGAAACTATTCCATATATGAAAGGGGCTGACCCCTCATCAACGCCCCGCTCTTTACGCTAAAGATTGCCTCTGTCACAAATCTACTTTTTAAAGTAGTAAAAACTTTAGCGTAAAGAGCGGGGCGTTGATGAGGGGACAGCCCCTTTCATATATGGAATAATTTCTGTTCGTTTTAAGTTTTAATGTTGCTCCTTACTTTCAGTTGAAAAAAAAAATGTTTTTTTTTGTTTAATTTAAGAAATAAAAACAAGACGTTAAGAATAAAAGCAACAAAACTTATTTCTAGGTGATGTTCCCTTGGTTGTGAAACTCCAATTGAGGTGTCTTTATGGTTTGAAATTTTGATCAGATCAAAAATAATAATAAAAAAACATAGGCGTTCCTGTTATATCGCAGATCCTTCCGTTTGACAACCTATATGCACAAAATTTCTTTTGGTTTGCGTCAACGTTCTCCTCTAAGTTCCTTGAAAATTTCCGCTAAATACTCTTGGTTGCTGCTAAAGTATTGTAGCTGCGCCCTTTTGACAACCTGGATGTACATAATGTATTTTAAATTAGTTCAGCATGTCACTCATTATCCCTGAAAGTTGTGAACTGATATCCTTGTTCGTTCCTTGGATATTGCTGATGAACCCTTTTAAAAACCTGGATGCACTTGGTACTTTTTGAATTTGTTCAACATCAACATTACCTGGGATTTTTAACTGAATGCCGTTAGCCGTTCCTGAGGTATTGCCGATACTCTGTTTTGATAGTCACGATACACATAGTGTTGATTTAGTTCAACCCCCCCCCCCCCCTAAACCTGCCCTGACAGTTTCAACTTAACACCTTTATCTGTTACTGAGATGTTGCAGATACGCTCCTTTGTCTAAATGGATGCACAGAAAGTCTTTTGATTAGTTCGTATTCCTTCAACATTCCCTAATCGTTTCAGCTTGATGTCTTGGGGTTTGCGGGGAAAGGGGTCGCTAAAAGGGCTTGGGAGAGAGTTGGGTTCCCTCCAATTCCTTTCGACTCTTAAGAGGGCACTATAATTTTTGATTTCCCATCGAAAGAGCCCCATCCGGAGTTTCTACAACTATTCCTTCCATGCAAAGTGACTAGGGTAAAAGAAAGAAAAAATAATAAATTGAAGCCACTTCGCCCTTTACTTTAGGAGTACTATTGTACTGCCTATGATATAATAAATATGACTAGGCTGAGACTTGTTTCTTAGGAAATTCGTGTTCTCTTAAGACATTCTACAGCATGCTGGCAGCAGTTACTCATATGGTATTATCTTACTGTTTATTGATTAATTTTAAAAAAATGTTTTCCAGAAAAGGTTTTTCAAATACGTTCAGTGACGAGTAGGATGAAATTCTTGTAATAGTTCAAACTTAAAACAATCAGAAATGACTTCAATGAATAAATTAAACCTAAAATGAGAAGGTTTAAAAGTGAATAGTCCACACAAACTTTTAAATCATTGTGAATGGGAAAATGGTGTATAAGACGAACTAAAATTAAAATGACTAATTAATTCAAGCTCATAACAAAGATAAATCAAGACAATATGTTTTTCATTATAGAGGCATTAGCTTGTATACTTACTAGACTAAGAGATCCTGTAGATAAAGTTTTAAGAAAAGTGTGTTATAATAATTGAGAAATGTCTGAATCATCAGACCCCTTCGGTTCTTAGTTTTATAAACTATGAAAAGGTATTTGATTCAGCCCATAAAAGAGCTTTAGTGAAGGCCCTATTTGTGTATTGTATACCAGATACATTAAAGTGATTAGTGTTAAGAAGGCTAATATTCAGAAAACTTAGACTAAAATTGAATGAAGTGAAGAGGTGATGTTTGGTAACGAGAAGATCGAACAAGTGAATAGCTTCACATGCCTGGCCAGTATTATTAGTAAAGATGGAGGATGTAGCGAATATGTAAAAAGTAGAATAGCCAAGGTCCAGGGCGTTTTTTTCACAGTCGAAAAAATTTTGAAAGAATTCCTAACTAACTTTTTATACAGTTCCAGTTCTCGTCCTTTTTTGCTGTTTTTTTGTTTTCTCGTTGAATAACATGTATTATAACTAGCTAACGCTCGGTAATGATTTCTTGGCGTTTCTTTATATGGCCTTGATTGGGCTTTAGAAATGGTCTATCCATATGTGTTTATCAGTGAGGGTCGTGGATCACACAAAAAGTGTAAGCTACCGGTATAAGGGTAGCTGGCGCTACTATTCAAATGAGAATTCTGTAGGTAATAATTATAGGCTTACACCTGCTACTTAAAACTGCCTGGAAAGTTTTGGATTTGGTATTACTTCAAATAGTTAATACCACGCGCTTTGGTATAGCTTGGAATCACCTTTCACTACCAGGCCAGACAGTTGAGTTGCAATGGGGATGTACGTACGTGGGTTTAACCGAACAGAAATTATACCTGGAAGTGCTCCTTAAAGCACGACAAGGTAGCTCCTTGGTATCCTCCCTGCCGAGAATACCAAAACTAAAAACTTTTCAACATTCCCAAATCATACCATTAATTGTTTACTTATTAGCTTTTGCTAAAGGCTGGTGCTCGATTTTGATGAACTCTCTTTTCTCTCCGTGTATATTTGACGTTCTTATGCTTTGTTTTAGGAATTTGAGCAAATAAAGTACATTAGTTCCATTCTAAAAAAAATTATACTATTATTGATGGTTAACATTTTGCCACTTGTTTAAGATTTGCTGATGGGGTTGATTCGTATTGCAGACATGTGTGTGTCATTTAACTCGTTTCTACCTTTCTAGCTCCCAAGTCTCATGAGTTGTACACTCTTCTTGCCAATCTCTATGAAATAATTGGTAATGACGAAGGGGCTAGTCAATTTAGGAAGCTTGCTCAGATTATGATACCTGTGAGCAGAGAAGCGATTGAAGAACAGCTTAATGAAGCTCTTAAATCTGACGACTATCATTCAGCATCGTTTCTCTACGGAAAATGTAAGTATGCGTTGCAATAAAGACCCAAATATTGATAAGACTACCAAATATATTTTTACAATATCTTTATGTAGGTGGAGTTCTAAGAGGGGAATTAAATATTATTTTGGCATTTCAAACTACTTTGTGGCTACTTTCCCAATTCTGGAATTTATTTAGCCAGTCACTTTTACGTCAAAGGGTTATGTATAAATCCTCCAAATTAAGGACTCACTGTTAAAGTTATTATCAAAACGTCAGTTCCCAAAGTGCAAAAAAAGAAACACGCCAAAACCGCACATCATTCAAATTAGTAAGACTAATGATTCCAGCAATTTTATAGCAAGATAAGACCGCTATTGCCATCTAGGTATGATACACATGTTTAATAAGTAAATATTGGTGAATTTGAAGGGATGCAGCAAATAATTTGAATAAACATCAAAAATCACTTTATCATGCGAGTGATTAAATTTTCCTTCACTGTCAGATATGACTTATAAGTGCAATTCTTTAAAAACGAAGAGGTTCAACTCCGCTCATTTTGGGTGTCAGTAAAGAGTGTGCTAGGTGGCTTTGGCATGACTTCGAAATGAGAAACAGACTTTAGAACTAGAGCAGTTCGATTAAATATCCTCTAAGGTGATGCGAAAAAGCTTATTAGGTGAAATGAAAGTATGAAAATAATTTGAAATCTTTGAGAATTTCTTGAGATGTGACTAAAGTAGATGTGTTGAATGTAGTCAGATGGGTAGGATTGTTTACGTATAAAGGCTCAAGTACCTCACCCATGAATCGGTTGAATAGGTGTAATGATAAGAATAATCGTGCTATCGAAGCTCGTTCCTGACAGAGCAAAGCCCTTGCGGTCAACTCGCCGAAGTACAGCTCGTCAGGTCTAATTTGAGCAGGGTACTTACCGCCAAGAATATCTGAAAACGATTTTCGCTTGACGATCAGTCGCCACATGGAATAGGTTGCCGTCATCGGTAATTCCAGGAAATCCTTCCCTTGACGCGTTCAAGAGAAGGTATAACAAATACCTCAGTGTTGGAAAATGAGGTAATTACCAGGACTATCGGCATACTATCACCTATGATGGAGCTGCGAAGCCTGTAATAAAAAAATAACACTAATAATTTATTTATGACGGCCAAACAAGAAAAGTTATCGTACCTATAGAGAAAAGTAAAAAAAAAGAATAAAAACAACCGATCGGTGGTGTGAAGAAACATCATAGATGGCATCATGGCATCTATGGCATCTAAGTGTTCCCACCATCTACCATCTAAGCATTCCAAACGCATGGCATCTAAGCGTGTCCACCACCATGGAAATGCTTAAATATTTCACAAAGCCAGATTAACCACCTCACCAAAACACGAATCTACTCTGCTGCTGTAGGCAGCGTTACGCTGTACTTCTCAGACATTTGGCCAATGACCCAGGTGCAGTCGATAAAGGAAGAGGATCTTCAGACAAAACATCTCGGTAAAATCGAACGCGCTTGATGGTGATACAGGATAAGCTTGAAGATTTCCTGGCATTTTAGTTTGTCACTCTTGCCTGAGTAGCCGATTCTCGCTGGTCATGTTTGTATGGTTATATTCTTTTTGTGCTTGGTTAAGCACTTGCCATACTCATCTTCGATTTTGACCCATCTGTGAACGGATGAAAATGCCCCAGAGGATGCCCATACCAACGATGGGCAGATATTATCCGGGCTCGAGTCTACCCGAAGGTTCAATTTCAATGAAGCCCCAACCCAGCCCTAAGCCCCAGCCCTCGCCCAGAATAGACCACTCTTGAGATGGTTAATAGTTCTGATGGCTGGTTCCTTCTACGCTGGATAGGCTGCTAAGCAAGAGTTTTAAGTCAAGACATGGACTGCTCGTCATGTAGCAAGGCATGCTTGTCTGTTACATGAGGAGGATGAAAATTTGAAATTAACTTGCAACTTTTATTCCGTGGTGATGACAAAATTTAAATCTGAAATACCCTTGAGGTTTTAAAAGATAGCTCGGGTGTCTTAAAAGTAAAATTTCGAACAGGTCAGATAAAAATAATATAGAATGGTCACAGTACTTCGAGTAAAGTTTTGCTTGTGCTTGTGAATTTTGTCAATTTTGGTTTCACCAGACATGGAACCTGTTCACAGTTAGCGAGTCGTTTGTTACCAACATTTATAACGGGATCAACATGGGAAATTCATGGAAAAATAACAAAAAACATATCCAGTCTATGGAAATAAAACGAAAATTAATGGCAAAGTAAGTCTCAACGGCAGCAAAAACAAAATTAACGAACACATCGTTAAAACCCATGACGGTGGCAACCCTGCCCTGAGATATCACGATTCGAAACACCAATAACATTTTCTCTTTGCTCATAGTAAGATAATAGATAAGATATATATTCCAAAGCCGAGTGGTCCTAAAAAGCCATCCTAGCCGAGTGGATTGGTGCGCTGGATTTAGGATCCTTTGTCCAAGAGGACTTGGGATCGAATCCTAATGTATCCAGTTATTGGTTTGGGACGGGGTCACTGGCGTGACTCTCTAAGTTTAGCCAGAGTCGACCCAGTTTTAAATGGGTACCTGGAGATATCTGGGGAAGGTAAACAGGAAGGGTACAAAAGAAGGCGAAAGCACAGGATGGCCCTACTTCCTGGCTGTAGGGCCAAGAAACAGAGATCGGCACCGCCGGTAGGGACTGTAAAATCCAGTGGCGTATTCTTTACCTTAGAGTTGTCCTAGCCAAGTGGATTGGTGCGATAGATTTAGGATCTTTTGTCCGAGAGGATGAGGGTTCGAGTCTTAGTGTACTAAATTATTTGATTTGAGAAGGGGTTCAGTGGCGTGACTCTGTAAACTCAGCCAGAGTCGACCCAGCTTTAAATGGGTATCTAGGGAAATCTGGGGAAGGTAAATAGGAAGGGTGTGCGAAAGCACAGGATGGCTCTTTTTTTCATCAATCTCAGTCATATTCAGATGCACAATTTCGCAATATATATTTTTGCGATTTTTGGCAAAACACTTTGTTTAAGTAATTAAATCAAAACGCTCTAAAGTGTGACCATCAAAAGATGAGGTAGTCAAACTTCGTTATTTTTTATGGGTTGGTATGGAACATCGGAATGGCCGAAAAAGTCAAAAACGAAATAACATGACGTTAATGAATGTTATTGATCATATTCATCGCAATTTCTGTTTCAGCAAGAAAAATGGATTATAAGAGACCTGTTTGTTTAGAAAATTACAGTACTATATACAAAGCAATGCATTTTTCATATTAAAAAGGTTGTTTTTGCTATCCTATCTTTTTTTATTTTTTATTGAACCAAATATACAAAAAATAATAAAATAAAAAACAGAATTGAAGTGAAAACACGACACATAAGTATTTAAAAATGGGTCTAGAGTTGAAAGGACCAAACGTATTTTTAAACTTTTTTTTTCAGTATGCCGATTAGACAAGAATAATGTGGAATTGTATCGAGTTTACATTAAAATCCTGGCTCATGTTCAAAATGAAAAGAGGATGCTGGGTGCACAATCTGCAATGATTCGTGGTAAATATTTTACCCTCTTATCTCCTATTCTCTTGGCTTAACGTTAAGATTTCTTCTTCTTCTTTTTTACGTGCAGAACTGCAAGTAGATCCAGTTACGGAAAAAGTTCTATCATTACTACAATGTGATCACAGTGGCAAGCTACCTCAGGCAAACATACTTCTAAAGATTCACCATCTTCACAAAACCCGATTCTTGATTTTTCAAAGGTGAATTAAGGGGTTTTATGTCTTTTTTTATTCTATTGTTTCCTTCTGTGGTTTACGAGTAAAACTGTTCATAGGAGAGGGTATATTCCATATCAAATCAACTAAAAAAATAGCTTCAGTAAGTTTGTTATATGTCTAATAGACTTGGCCAGAAATTAAAAATTTAGATTTTTTTTAGTCTTCTTTTTTAAGATTATTTTTTGAAAATTAACTTTAAAATACTTTTGTGCGGCTGTTAATTCCAAAAATAAATTTAAATCTACAGCCGTTGATGCTAAGAAGCTGTATAGTAGCTCATTTCAAACGTCTTATGATTCACTTTAATTTGATATGCAACACAACCCAGCCATCAAAAATAAAGTTTCTTGACTTTTTTGAGTTTCTTGAAAGTTTTACCAAAAAATTTCATTTTTGGCAGATCTTTCAAAGCGTAATTTGAATTTTTTTTTTCTTCTTTTCTTGTTAAATATTTTCTGCCTACAGTATGTTCTTTTTATACATGAGAGTCAAGTTTTATTACGAGATGAGGATGGAGTTATACGTCCATCCATCTCAGAATCTTAAAACAAGACTAGATTTGTATGTTCCACAATTTCAATATTAGTGACAGCTTGTCTGGATCGGTGTTCTTGAATTTGCCGAAAGAAACGAGTCTCAAGTTTCATCTATAGCTTCTATTCTTCCTTCATTGTAATGCTTGCTTCTTTATTGATTTCTAGTTTTCAATGAGTTGTATGCTACAATTTGATGGGTTTGACTGTTCTTCAATAGTAGGAATTTGACTGCAGTAGTGGTATTTCATGTTTCGTGCTATAACCGATTCGGGGATTAAAAAGACCTTGTAAAAGGTTAAAAATTCAAGAAGGGTTGCAGAATGGAATGTGCTCACGGAATTTAGATATACTATTCGGGAGGAAGACATACGACAAGCAAATGAAAGAAAAACCAACTTTTAGGTATTAATGCAAAACGTTTTGTTGAAATCAGTGTTTTGCTCTTTTAGACTGGAGCACAAATGATAAGCTTCTTGATTCAAACACATTTATAATCTACTGAACACTTCAATAAATTTCTCAAATAGATCTTTAGAAGTGCTTGGAGAATCACCTGGCGAAAACATCAAGGTTCAAGTTAAAATGACACTGTATTGAAAACACTGGGAAATCAAAACAAAACTTGAAAAACCCTTAGTACCCTAAAGCGAACCTGACTCTTAGTTTGACAGCGATGAAAGCAAGTTAGAATCAGGATTATTGTACAAGATAAAGAAAAGCTTTTTCCAAGTACAAAACTTGAGTGAATAAATGAGAATTACAATGTTATATATATATTACCTAGACTTCAGCTGCTAGAGTGTTAAAAAACTTAAGAAACAATGATAATTAAGTTCAATCATTAACACGGTTGGGGACAGAAATGGCATTCAACTCTAAATCCAAAACCAGGGATAATACTAAACGAATTTTCGGCTATTTTAGTTGCAGCATATCATAGTGCTGATGGATTTAGTAGGAATATGCCCAGTAAAGAAAAGTAGAAAGGCAGACTGTGTAATTATAGAACAAAAGGTTTGAAAATACAGACTCAAAAGTATTCTATGTTGGTTAACTTTCCAGAACTCTTTTCAAATATCTGATCGAAAATATCAAACCCACTCTATAGAGGTTTTTTTTATGTATGTATGTACTTACATAAAAATGTTAAACCAGCGATGACTGGTACAGGACTTGCAAGTATTATGTGAGATGGAGATGATAGATAAGGTCACCTAATTGCTTAAAAACAACCCAGAAAACTGGTATTCATAGGTTAAAAATACTTGGTATTAGAAGACTTGATTAGCTAAGTTTCAACCTACCTGAACCCTAAAGTTACCACCACCTAAACAGGATCCTTGCTTCTATTGTCCAAAGCCTTCGGGTATTGTCATATCAATTACCGACTGATGATCTTCCCCTTTCTTTAGCCTTATTTCTCCTTTGATGATTGACAGAAGAATTAGAGACTAAGAAAAACAAATGTCTGCCCTCGGGATATCCATTTTCCCCTTATTGGTGCCTTCAGTGATTTCCTTTCAACGCTCCTGTCTGTTCTTGTCAACGGGATTGTCAAATCTGGACAATTTCCACAAATATAAAAGCAGGGTTTCATAACCCCCTTAAAAAAGAAAAATGGAGTTTTGAAGGTGTTCACCCCATTTCTCTTACTCCTACGTTCTCGAAACGGTATGAGTACCGACCTCCACAGGCAGTTGGGGAACCTAAAACCTACTTTCCATTACCTTATTCATCTTGTGAACACCATTGGATTTTTTTTTTTTTTTTTTTTTTTTTTTTTTTTTTTTTGAAAAATCTATTACTTAGCTCAATTGAATTTCCATTGATCTCCAAAAAGCATTTGATATTGTTAGTTGAAAAGCTTGTCTCTGGGTTAAATACTAATTCTTCCGTGGTGAATTTGGTCGCCTCCTCCTTATCATATAGATCATAAGTAGTTAAATATGTGAATCATTATCCCAATTCTCTCCCTGTCCACAATATAGTACCCCAAGTTAGTCTCCTAGGCACCCTCTTTTTCTCAGTAAATTTTAACAGCCTGTCTAAGGAATTCTCGGACAAATATAAATTTGTCAGTGACTTTACAGTCAGTTAGGGAAGGGGGCAGTGGCCAAACTCTTGTTTGTTGTGATTTTTCTTCGTTTTAAGGTTTATTTTTTCATTTATATTATTACCTCTTATATGTTTGTTTGTTATAATTGTTTATTTAATTTCTATTCGTTTGGGGTTTCATTTGTTCTTTAATATTAATTTCTGGTCATTTTGAATTTGAATTAATAAAGGTTTATATTTCTGCTAATCTTAAGGTTAATATGGTCTTTATTTTTCTTTGAAGTTTTCTTTTCGTTTTTTTATTTTGTTTAATTGTTTAAACGATCTATGATAAGGCAGACGTAAGGCATATTCACACTTACGATGATAGGCCCCAAGACCCAATTAAGACCTTAAGGGACGTAAATATGCAGTGATAGTGATTTATTTTTACGAGCTGATATATGCTGTGTCGTTAGTAGGACCACTGAGACTGTAAGGCTATAGAAATATCCCCTATTAGTTTTAATTCGATAGCCTATCACAGAATTTCGCTCGATAAATTTTGGCCTCACTGGGACGGAAGTTTTCATATCGCGGGACAAAATGCTAGGATTTGGCACTTTGCTAGGAAACTGTATATTTTACTGTATAAGAAGGGGAGCGGAGCTTTTATTTCTGTTCGAACGAACTCCCTTCCGATAATCCACGACCACTGGTTAGACAGGATCAACCCAGAGGAAAATAAAACGCATGCTCGAATATCCTTCTCAGGACAATTACAAAATTTTGTATTGCTATAGAAAGTAGCTTAACGGTTATTTTTAATTTCTTTATATGTTTTTTCAGGAAGATTACACACTTTGTTTTGAGAGGGGAAAGTCCCCTTCCTAAAAGCAAGCAATTTTTCTCGTACTAATAACTTATTATGTGCCAATTTGAATATTTTGACTATTGGATATTTTGAATTAGGCTAGAAATTAGACAGTATTGAGATGTATACTTTAACCAGAATTTCATTTATTTATTTTTTTTTGGGGGGGGGGGTTGGTGCTTCTAACAAGGGCGCTCTTTACTCGTAGTCTTTTACTACGAAGTGTTTTGAACTGAGAAATTTGACTGGCTAAGATTTTATCTAAGCTTCGGTTCTTGTAGGAAACCACTGGGTTTTCTGAGCTTTTAATTCTTGAACAATTAAAACCAAAGAAATCTTGTTCAAGTCCCACTCACGAGATAAACTTGTGCTAATAACTTATGATGAGCAAATTTGAATATTTTGACTATTGGATATTTTGAATTAGGCTTGAAATTAGACACTATTGAAGTGTATACTTTAATCAGAATTTCATATTTTTTTTTTTTATGTTTTGGGTGCTTCTAACAAGGTCGCTCTTTGCTCATAGTGTTTTACCACGAAGTGTTTTGAACTGAGAAATTTAACTGGCTAAAATTTTATCTGAGCTTCGGTTCTTGTAGGAAACCACTGGGTTTCCTGAGCTGTAAATTCTGGAACAATTAAAACCAAAGAAATCTTGAATTTCAAGTCCCACTCACGAGATAAACTTTGAATGTTATCTCTATTCATGTATATTTTAATTCGAGGAAAGGTAAATAGCTAAGGTTTCAACGTCTCACATTTAGCTTAAAACATCACCCTTATGTCTTACTTATGCCTTCTCGGGATTCGATCCTTTTTTTACGGGGAACAGAGGAGGGGAAGGAGTTTAATTCGTATAATATACCTTGACGCGTTGTCGAATTTCAGCAAAAGCTGGCAGAGACCAGAAGCTAATTTCCACTATAAGCCTTTTTTCTGGGCCCGGAACCGACTCTACCACTAAATGGAGAGAAGTCCCTGAATTCTTGGCATTAGGACGTCCACCAGAAAAAGGTTGTGCCTAATTCTATGCTCCTAATTCTAGTCATCTTGACATCTAGCAAAATTTTCAGATTTCAAGCCAACTTAACCTGAAAAAACAGTTGGGAAACATCGGGGATGAGTAAGGATGGTCCCTAAATCCTGATCATCAGAACAAAAAGTTGGATCTTAGCCAAAATATGTGGGAAGTAAGATTTAGGCACATAGTTTTTCTTTCTTGGGCCTACGCCTGACCCAACCTCATGGGGGAGGGAGGAATTTTCATAAAATTTGGCTACATTACAATTACTTGGCAGGCAGGGGGAATTCACACTAAACCCTGATACCGGCTACAATATGGGTTTCGGGCGTCCATACTGGATCTGGCCTGCACGAGGGAAGCTCTATACTCTTTTCATCTGCATCCAAAAGAAGGGTATAATGGATCACAATCTAATATGAGAGGGATTAGTAGCTATATTTAATTTTTGCCTTTAGGGTACTCGATTCCGATCCGATAGCTTATTGGCCATTTGCCGCTAGAAGTAAGTAGGTTTTTAGGTCCGTTTTTATTGCTTGAATGAGGGCATTTTATTGCTGCTAAAAACTCTCTATGGCTGTAACAATGGTAATCTACATGGAAACATTATGGATAAAGACAGTCATTAGAGTATATGTTTTATCCCTATTTCTTGTGTGTAAAATCTGTTTCTGGAGTTGTTTCATTCCGCAGAAAACGTTCTCTATCCATGGGACTTAGTCAGGAATGCTGCTTCGCAACTGTGATCCTTGTTGCACAGTTACCACAACTCATGTTAGGGGCCCTAGCAATGGAGGGCTAGTTAATGCTTGTTCCTACAACAAAAAACGAGTTCTGAAAACTGGTTATGGAAGTAAATTTTCCTATGCTAACACATTTAATTATCTGTGTCGTATATCTATATGAAATGTAATAGTACAAATGTTGCTTCTTTTCTACAGTCGAAATTGTAGAAATGCTGCCCATGCCTGTTTAAGTGCTTACTATGTCAAGTGGTGTTGTATAATATTATAATTACAGCAATGAAAGCCCCAGAGTATAAGGATGAAGCGAAAGCACTTGCAATTAGCACAGCATGCGAGATGATGAAGCTCAATATGACACAAGGAGCTAAAGTGTGTCTAGAAAACTTTGTCGTGACCCATCCAGACGCTGTAGATGAATCTTGTAAGCTTCTTTCTGGTCCTTGTATGATTACAAAGTTTGTATCTGCGAACGTATTCTGATATAACAGTGGCTACTAATTTTTGTTGGCACAAAAGGAAGCACTATCAATTCACTACGTTTTTGTTTTAA
The DNA here is from genome assembly GCA_027921565.1 of Artemia sinica. Taxonomy (NCBI): domain Eukaryota; kingdom Metazoa; phylum Arthropoda; class Branchiopoda; order Anostraca; family Artemiidae; genus Artemia; species Artemia sinica. The sequence goes on from CM051264.1 coordinate 39,339,134, forward strand.
AGCCCATGCTGGCTAGATATATGTAACTGAAAAATAGGGGGGGGGGAGGAATCGAGGATTGTAACAACCAACGGCAGATAAATTGGGAAGATATCTAAACAGTTTGATCCTCTTCTACTCACTAGGACATAATATTATTTCAAATTGTAAATATTATCAAGGTAAGGCCTAAAACCTACATTTGGCTTATACAACCTTATTGCCAAATTTTATTTTGCCGTTGGCTGTCATAATTAGCAACGAAACGGCTAATTGGCCAGAGAATTTGTAAAATCGGGGATTTTCCTAGAATTGGAATGGGAATAGGAGTCGAGGAGTTGTTCTTGACTCACAAACGATTCTAGTATCAATTTGATTTTCGAAATGAAAATAAAATCGTATCTAACTATTTACTGTGAAAAAAAAAATACTTTGACTTCCGGCATGTCTGATAAAATATTGATTGTTTCATAGTATTGAAAAAAAAAGTTGTATTTGTATAAAGCGCACCCCCAAACCAATCGTTTTGATTAGTTTCAAATGATTTTTTTGAAACCAAGGGTGTTTTTTTTTATTATTATTAAGGAAACCCTTCTGCCATAGTTTAGGAAGCTTAAAATGTTTACTGCTTAAGAAAATAGAATAATAGTTAACGCATTATGTGTATTTTTAGATAGACATTTGTTGAGCTTCAGCGGAATAATGCTTAGTTTAGTCTGCTTGAATTCGTATTCTTTATTTATTCTTTTTTTGTTGAAGTTGAAGTTTTTTTTTGTAAAAACATGCAGATGACACAAGGCTGCTACGTAATATTTTTCAAGGTTGGTGAGAATGGGGGAGGTACTTAAAACTGCGGAAAATGGGTGAAGTTAAACGGAAGACATTGCACAGATTGAACGAACCTGAACATTTAGACTTATGTTTTTTGTTGTGGTTGTGACGTCTACTCTTGTTCTTATGTTCTAAAAAAAAAAGTGTCCGTACTTAGTAGTAACCCTTTTTGCTTATTTTTATTACAGACGTATGGTCAACAATTTCTGGCCTAATTTCTGGCACAATTTTCTGATGTCCCTATGCACAAGTAGATTTGTTGCATTTGCTTAAAGTAGCTATGTACCCGGAGAGCGTTGGCTACATTAGCCTCATCCTTTCTCCTTGAATAATTTATTTCTCTGTTTGTTTCATTAGTATCTTAAATCCATAGTGTCTAATCAACAGCCCGTCAAGGGGAGAGGAAGACCGATGAACGATTTTTAATTAACTGGAATACTTTAATTGCTACTTGCTTAGTTTAAAGTATCTTGAATTTAGCTTATTTCTATTAATGACCTATTGTTACTATTTACGCGTGGCAAACAAAAGTAAATTGGTAAGCAATAAGCACAGAACTCTATCTGCTATTTTTCTTTCAATATTAAACCCGGTTGCTTAAGCTTCAAGTTAGAATCACGCGTAGCTAAGAAACCTATGATGGACCAAGTAGGCTCTCAAAGCGTATGGGTTTGCTGAGCAGGTCCATTTGCCAACTAACTCTTCGTCCGTTTTGGGGTTTTTCCATTATATGCCTGTAAATTCTAGAATCTCGGTCTTTCACCATTTCACCATTTTAGTCTTTTTCCGCTTTATTGTGGTTGATCTAGTGGTCAAACCTTTTATTCACGGACATTCAGGCTTGCATAATAATGTTCAGTCAAGCTTTCACCTTTGATGCATATCTCATGTCCGTGCTCAGTGCTCTTCTGTTTTTCAATACTTGTTACAACGTATCTTTTCAGTTGTTAACTTACTTACTGAAGTTTATATCCACCTGGAAGACTACAATGCAATTTTGCTATGTCTCATTGTGAAAGCCAATGTTAAGGTGTTTCAATCTCAGGGATTGGAAATCGAAAACGAGGAAGATTTTCCTAGCATTACTGATTATTCAATACCTGAAGACATGCCGGTTGAGTTGAAGTCCAAACTTTGTATTGCTCTTATAGGGTTAGGACTTTCAGACATGGTTCAGGTAAGTAGACATCAGTGAATCAAATTCGATTTTCCTTAAAATGTGTGACAGTCATTACAGTTCATCGATTTTAAATTCCAGTTGTTTCAGATAACTGGAAAGGGAAGCATTTTTAGGCTACAAAGTAAAAAGTTCTCAAATTTCACCAGTTTCTAACCTTTTCTTAATTAAGCAATACTTCCTTAAGAAAGGGATTAAATTTAAATCATATTATTTAAATTATAATCTTGTAAGACGAATGAACTCATTTGGGACCAATTTGGAATGAAAAGTCATTCATCAAATCTATGAAGAACAAACTCATACAAAGTTAAGTTAATTTGGTTCTCTGTTGCTATGGAAGGGAACAAGATGCTCCTGGCTGCTAAAATGTCTCTGTTAATGCACGACCTATAGCTTGTTCATGAATGTTCGACTCAATTTTAAATGTCAGCCGTGTTACGGTATCAACTAGGCCGTAGTATCTATTCAATGTTATTTTTAATTTAAATATTTTAAATATTTTCGCTAAATTTGCTGAGTTTAAGATGAAACTTGACTAAAGTAATGTCCACAGGAATATCAAGATCTAAAAGAGGAAGTTGCTATTTTTGCGTTCCCTTTTTTGAGACTGCACCAAACTGGACTAGTATTAGATTGTAAGAAAAAGAAATGTGTAGTCTCTGTTCCTTGACAGGCAGCACAAAACTAACTGGAAAATCGATTTCTCGCTGGTGATATTTCAATAACATAGCCTCTGCAATTCACCCTGAACTACATAAAATGGTACAGAATTTAGTGATCAGCCTGGTTTGCGTGGTCACCTTAAATCGTGAACTCATGGTGTCAAGTGATACTTGTCAATTATTAGGAAACGAAAGCAGAAACGCTAGAATGTTTCAAAATGAAAGCTCAAGAAAGAATGACATTCCCATCTGTCATAAATGTGTCCAGCTGCCAAACAAGCCTCAAGATATGTTGCTTCTCACAAATATTGAGCTCTATTGTGTTACACATCTAATTGTGTTATACCTTATGTTTGGCTATTAGTCATTGATGTCTTGACCTAACAAATTTCTTTCTTTGAGAGTCTATGTCTTTCCTATGTAAAATCTCATACATTGTCCTTAGGCATTTTGCTAAATTAGTGAACCTTCTGTCTTTAACCTTCTTGTATGTATTTCACTTCTCTTAATTCTCCATTGAGGAAGCCTGAAAAAACGATCTAAATACATCACAAGTATGAGAAAATTCGTTTAGAGCCTTAATTTAAAAAAAAAGAAAACATTTTTCATGTATTTGATGTTTATTATACATTTTAACACTAAAAATCGCATCTTTTTTCCCAGGGATGGTCTTATAGCTTTTGGTATCTTTGACGCGTGCGATATTACACAAGATGACATGACTCCAAACAGCTAAAGCAAAAGGCAGGGAATAAGTGAAAGAGAGAGTCACATTGATTTGCTAACGAAAATGTTGCCCAACGAAATATGCGGTTAGAAGACAATAAAAAATGGCAATGGATTGAAGGAACGTGTTAGTTTAGTGTCGATGAAGGATAAACAGGAAGGAGGAATTGAATCCACTGATTTACCGCTCTGTGAATTTAAAGAATAACACGATAATTATGCAAATGCTTAATTTCGATATTTCAGCGGGCCTATGTGATGCGACATGCCTGTTTTTTTTTGTTTTTTTTCATTCATTGAAGCAAAAATTAGTTACTGGGGAAGAGCTGGAAAAGAAGTTCTTTTGGTATCTATGATGTCATGCAAAACTATACAAGATGATGAATAATCTGAACAGGTAAAGCAAAAGATATGAAAAAAAATTCTGAGCGAATAATGAACGAAAACAAAGCTCGAAGAAATCTGCGGTTAGAATTGATGTGACAACAAGCATCAAGACGAATTACAAATGAAAATGATGGCTAACGAAATCTGCGGTTAGAAGATAAGCGACAGCAATTATCACATCGAATCGTAAATGAAGTAGCCCATTGGATTTCTCTAGCTTCGCTTTGCTTGCTGCTGTTGGTAGCTTCGACCCTTGGGACTTGCCTGTTTTGGACTCAGGCCTTTAGCCCTTGTAAATAAAAACCCGACCTCCGTCCGTTTGCTTCCTTTGGCAGCTCGAGTCTTTGACCTTCGCCTACTTGTTATCAAGTACTCGTTTTTCTGTCTTTTTTTAGTTATTTTTTGTTGTTTTTTTCACCTATCTCCATTCTCATAGTTCTAAAATATAATCACACCTTTATTAAGAAAATGAACACATTTTATAAAATTTCTTAGCTTTTTTAATCATCCCAACCTCATTTTTCTCTTCAAAAATAAATTTGTTTGCGCTGTCTTGAATTATTAATCAGCCCTGGAACTTTATAGCCATTGGAGAAGATATTAATCGAAAAAAAAGAACACTTTTCCGAAGAGCTTGTTGAAGTTGCTATTACTTATAAGAAGATGGGACACTTTTCACGAGCGATTTCGTTGTTGAAGGAAGCTATAGCAATCGAGGAAGAAAACACGGTGAGGCTTTTTATTATTACGCTGAAAGTTATATGGTCAGTGCTAAAACGATGACCAATTTTTAAAAATACCTTTGAACCGGCAATAAATCGGCTCAAACTACAGGTCGTAATAAAATATTTGAGACAAAATATTCCTGCAAGCTCAGTAGAAACAATCGATTTTATTTAGCCATGAGTCATGAAATAGTGGTGTTTCGGAGCTGTAAAATGTGTTGTCTTTTCTGTCGGTACGATTGATGCATTACCTTCTCACCGAAAACTTGTCATAATGCTTGATGCTTGGTAATGCTTGGTAGTCGGTTATTGATAGGTCTGGTAAAAATCTTACATCTTTGCATGTGCTTCATGGATGTCAGTTTGTGAAAGTATGATGCTGCTGAATCTGTAGAGGGAAAATTTCCTAAATTTGATTTAATGGGAAATACCCTTTAAATGTAATTTTGGCCTTTGTCGGCGATCTTTCTTAACAAAATCCTTGAAAAAAAAGCCGGTTTTATTTATATCTATCTTTGCAACTAAAACCTGAAGGAGCCTATTATGAAATAATATTGTAAATTAAGAAAGCAGGTTAATACGATATTAATTGAAAAAATGGTGAGACTGAACAATTACCGAGTTTCTATTCTAATTTTAATTATGATTACATTATTTTTTTCGTTGTTTATGTTACTTTTCTTCTACAATTCACTATCTTTAAAATGTCCTCGGTGCGGTACCTACTTTATTGTTTGTATGATCGAAAGGCAGCATGGTCTTTGTCCTTATTTGTGTCTATCTTATGGGGAGCGTTTCCCAATGAATATCTTTTATTCCATTAACTTAGGCAAAACATGCTAATATAATTATTTATCAAAAATTCTTGAAATCTTGTAGAACGAAAAACATCTAAATGCTAGGAAGGATGCACAATTCATGCATACATTACAATTAAAGACAAAATCATATCGTTAGTGAGACAATAAAAAACACAAGACGTCATTTCTTCAGATGAAAAACACTCAAAAGACTCTTATTGGGAAATTTTTCCTTTCAAAATGCTCCAGGAAAAATTTATTCGAATAAATTTTAAATGGTATAAAAGGGGCTTAACTATTCATTCAAATACTTTTACGATACTGGTATTTGTTTGATCAGCCCTTTAGTGAAGCGAATTATCCTGTTCAATGAAGAAAAATTGTGCTGGTGATTTTAAATCATCAGGGTTGCAGAGGTAGTTGCAACCTAGTAAAGAACAGACCACGGCCTATAGTAAAAAATGTTTAAAAAACAGGCTAGTGAGAAAAGCCTGCCATTCATTGCTGATTCAGGAATGGTAACTGTTATCTCTATTAGTCTTAATAGTGTTTCAACTTAATGCTCTATGTTGTTCCTGAGACATATTGCTGGTAAACCCTTTTGGCAATCTACAAGCTCATAGTGTGTTTTAATTTAAATCAACATCACCCTAAGCATTCCTCGGAAACTTCACCTGAGTACGCGTGGCTTCAGTAGTAGCAATAGTTGTTGTAGAGCATTTGCAGCATTAGTAGAAGTATGCTCATAACACCTTTTTTTTTAAATCCCCCTTAACACACGCTGAAAGTCTCAACCAAATACCATAAACAGCTCCTGGGAAATTTTTTATACGTACTTTTGACAACCTGCACAAGCATAGTGTGTTTTGATTTAGTTCATCATCCTCCCAACATCCCTTGAAATTTTCACCTTGATACCCTTAGCTTTAGTAGTAGTAGTAATAGTAGTAGCAGTAGTAATAATAGTAGTAGTAGTACAAGCAGTAGTAGTAACAGAAGTAGTACTAGAAACATGTAAATATTATCTTTTGGTTAGTTCAGCATCCCCCATATCAAGCCCTGTAAGTTTCAACTTTATTTTCCAAGTCGTTCCTGGACACACCCATTTGACCATCTGCATGCACACAATGTGTTTTGATTTATTTCAACTTCTGCCTCAATATCCTCTAAAATTTTCACCTTCATACTTTAAGCCTTAATGGTAGTAGCAGTCACATTAGTATCAATAAGAGTATTAGTAGTAGTGGTAGTAGTAGTAGTAGTAGTAGTATTAGCAGTAACAGTAGTAGCAGTAGTAGCATGCATATATTGCCTTTTGGTCAATTGAACATCCCTTTAATCATACCCTGGAAGTTTTAACTTAATACTTGTAGCAGTAGTAGCATGCACATATTGCCTTTTGGTCAATTGAACATCCCTTTCATCATGCCCTGGAAGTTTCAACTTAAGCCGTTCCTAAAATATTGCTCATATGCCATTTTCACAATATCTGCGCAAGATGTGTTTTAATTTAGTTCAACTTCCCACTCAACTCATCCTGAAATTTGCATCTTAATACCCTTAGCCTCAGTAGTAGTCGCAATAGAAGTAGTAATTCTAGTAGCAGTAGTTGTAGTTGTAGTAGTAATAGTAGTAGCAGTAGTAGTACCGTATATATTGACTTTTTGGCAATTGATAATCCTCCTCATCGTTCCCTGAAAGTTCTAACTGAACTCCCTTGGCCATTCCTGAAATACGCCCTTTTTACAATCTACTTACATAGAGTTTGTTTTGATATAGTTCAACTCTCCCCTCGATATTCCCTGAAATTTTCATCTTTATACTTTAGTCTTAGTAGTAGTTGGAGTCATTATAGTTGTTGTGTCAGCAGTAGTGGTAACAGTTGAAGCAGTAGTAGTATGGACATATTGCCTGTGGGCCCGTTGAACATCCCCCTGATCATGCCCTGGAAATTTCAACTTAATACGCTAAGCCGTACCTAAGACATTACTGATGTGCCCTTTTGACAATCTGTATGCGCATAGTGCACTTTGACTTACTTCAACTTCCCGCTCAAGATTTCCTAAAATGTTCACCTTAATATCCCCAGCCTTAGTAGTTGTCACTAAAGAAATGGTAGCTGCAGTACTAGTACTAGTAGTGGCGGTGGCACGAGTAGTAGTAATAGTAGCGTGCACATATTGCCTTTTGGTGAATTGGTCATTCCCTGAAGTTCCAACATAATACTTTAAGTCATTCCTGGGATACTCTCTTTTGAAAACCTGTATTAACATAGTGTGTTCTGGTATAGTTCAACACCACCCTCAACATTCCCAGAAAGCTTCCCATTTCTGGACACAAAAGGTCAACATGCCCCCACCCTTTCCTTATAACAAATACTATGTGTAAATAATGGGTTAATTATGTAACTTACACCCATTTCCCCAAGGGCTGTGGGGGAGGGCTCTGTCATTGCCTGAGACGTCGTTATTTGACCTTTCAACGATGCTGAACAAAATGTGTATCTCAAAATTTTGATGGGATAACTTTGGGGTTGATAATGAGGGAGGCTGGTAGCTCTCCAATCACTTTTTACTCTTAAAAAGGGCACTAGAATCTTTAATTTTCAATTGAATGAGCCCCTTCCGAAGTTTCGACTATAACTACTTTCATACAAAATGCCTTGTTGAAAAAGAAAAAAATATCTTTATTTATGCAGCGCTATTGCGCTGCCTATGATTTCGTGGAGTCAAACTACAAAAAGTACAAACTATATGTATATCATGCCTGTAATTTTATCCTATTAAACCAACAGTAGTTGTATATATATGTATATTTATTTATTTTCTTTTTTTTTGGGGGGGGGGTGTGCTTGAGGTAGATTTCTAAGGGGCAAATCTTCCTCTGGGAGGGAAATTTCTGATGAGTTAACATTCTAGGGGAAATGTTACACTGGGGAGTTTTGAGAGAATTACTATACGAAATTCTTCTTAATCGTCTTACATTCTCTTTGCCAAATTTTTTATATGGAGATGTTCCGGGGGGATTATCCAGGGGATTTTTTCCGCACGTTTTGTTTTCTGGGAAATACTTTCCACGGAAGGAGGTATTTCTGGAGTTACCAAGAAACCGATTATAGATTAAAATCTTGTTCCAAGGAAAAAATGCTAAGAAGAATTTTTCAGGGTGAATCGTCCCCAAGCAATTTTACAGAGAGGGGGGGATTTTCAGCGAGGAAGGAACTTTCTGGAGGGAATTTGACGGGGGGTGCACTTTATGTTGGATTAAATTTAAACGGAGGAGTTCCGTGAGGAGGAGGGTTATATTTCATGCAGGGTGAGCAAGATTTACCGGCATTATTTAAAAAACGGAACTGAAATTTATGCCATATATGAAGCGTTGCCCCTTCCTCAACACCTTATTCTTTACGCTAAAGTTTGACTGTTTACTAAAATTGAAACATAGGGGCTGTTTAATTAGAAAAGGAAGCTTTTTTGAAAGTGCTAACAGCTTTAGCGTAAAGAGCAAGGTCTTGAGGAGGGGCGACCCTTCATATCCGGAACAAATCTGCCAAAACTAATATGCAAATTGTGTTTTAATTTTTCACGTACGGTTAGCCAAAATCGAACCTGCATTAGTTGAAAAACGTTCAGAAATTAGATAAAAACTGAGTTTTTTTTTTAACTAAAAGTAAGGAGCGACATTAAAACTTAAAACTAATAGCAATTATTCCGTATATGAAAGGGGCTGTCCCCTCCTCAACGCCTCGCTCTTTACGCTAAAGTTTGACTCTTTTTTACCACTCTACTTTTTAAAACAATAAAAAACTTTAGCGTAAAGAGCGAGGCGTTGAGGAGGGGACAGTCCCTTTCATATACGGAATAATTGCTGTTCGATTTAAGTTTTAATGTCGCTCCTCACTTTCAGTTAAAAAACTTGTTTTTAATATTTAATTTCATAAAGACGATACCTTTGTCAACATATGAAGAACCGTGCATATTGCAACTGTATCTGTCTGGTTTTTATGCAAAGCAACAAAAGAGACGACAATTAACGAACAAGAGAGTAGTGAAGAATTATGGTATACAAAGTAATATTTGGCAGGGATAGTCACTAGAGATAAATCACTATGGGTGGCACCGTGATTGGGTGATTTTCGGGGATTCGGGGAATCAAATTTTTTTTCGGGGTGACACAGATTTTCAGGGAAATCCCGAACATTCGGGGATAGTGCAAGCCCTGCTTGAGTTCTAATCAGACAAATCGAAATACTTAACCACACGAGAAAAGAAAAGCTCCGACTTTGCGTTTGACGCAATAAATAATTGCCGCAAAATTAATTCAAAGTCAACCGAACGCCGCTGCCTCTGCCGGTGGTGGCGCGCTGGCTGCGTTGCGACATTTCGGCGGCGGTCAACCGGACCTCTCGTTGGTGGCGTTCGGTCAATGCGCCGGCGTGGTGCAGGGGTCTAGTCACATATACATGAAATAGCTATAATAAATTTTGCTGTTGATGAGTATCTCTGCTAAATATTTTGAAAGGCACATTGCAATTTAATATACAAAAAGATTTGCTGAAAAAAAAATGAAAGTAAGGCTGTCTCATGGAAGAGACTAAAAAAACTGTCCTTCTTTTCACCAGTTGAAGCTCGTCCCCCTGGTACTATCTATGACACGCCTCTAATATATATTTGTGTACATGGGGTTGGAAGATGAGGACCCCTAAGATCCTTCCGAAATCTTCGAAAAATAGCCTGAAAACCCCGAGAAAATGGCGCCGGGTCGAACGAAAAGTACACCATTGGAATCGCCATTGGAAAAACCTATACAGTAAACATACAGCCACCGTGCGGGAACGACAAGGAAAAAACTTTTTTGCATGGGTAGCACTGATGTGGACTTTCTTTTCTCCGCTGCTAGTGGGGCGCTGGAATATCGTAGAGAGCTGTCTAAGGGTTCATTTGAAAGGAAGTTGCTATTTCTGTGTGCTTTTGTAAGTACCAAAACATATCAATAAAAATTAGATCCATTTTTAGACAAAAACTGCATCTTCATATGCAAGATGTTGAATGACGTCGTAATCGTAGTTTATAACCATAAATGACGTTATTGTAAAATTATATGGTGACGTAATTTTGCAATTACGGCTGGATATGCAAAGTAACAAAAGAGACGACAATTAACGAACAAGAGAGTAGTGAAGAATTATGGTATACAAAGTAATATTTGGCAGGGATAGTCACTAGTGATAAATCACTAGGGGTGGCACTGTAATTGGGTGATTTTCGGGGATTCGGGGAACCAAATTTTTTTTCGGGGTGACACATAGATTTTCGGGGAAATCCCCGAACATTCGGAGATAGTGCAAGCCCTGCTTGAGTTCTAATCAGACAAATTGAAATACTTAACCACACGAGAAAAGAAAAGCTCCGACTTTGCGGTTGATGCAATAAAGAATTGCCGCAAAATTAATTCAAAGTCAACCGTTCGCCGCTGCCTCTGCCGGTGGCGGCGCAGGTACGGCGCGCCGGCTGCGTTGTTATTCCTTCTCCCGTATTCCTTTGCTTTTAAAACTGTCGTGTTCTCTTATTATAGGTTAAAAATTGGATGCTTTTAGCTGAATGCTATGAAGGAAAAGAAAGCATAGAGGAAGCCATTGAAACTTATAAAACTGTCATACAAAAAGATGCTGGAAACATGGAAAATAGGCTTGCGTTCGCCAAGTTTCTAGAAAAAATTGGATACATTAAAGAAGCAATATCAATTATTACTCCAGGTAACCAGTATATGACTTTTAATACTTTTAGTGCCGTACACAAACTGAAAACTGTTTTTAAAACGTCTTGAAAATGTTTTAATGGGGTTTTCAAAATTCTCTAATAATTTTTTACCACTACATTCATTTGCATTTTATTAATGTTTATTTAATGTTTCGTTATTTTTAGGTAAAAAAACACCTGATGTAATTTTACAGTCTAAATAAAACAGTTCCTGGTAATGTTATTTTTTTTTATTTTTAGGATTTCTCTAAAACTCTTTAGCTGCCGAAAGAAAAAAAAAATAGAAAGAAAAAAATGGGAGTTTGTGTTATTTTCTTTTTGTTTAGCGTTTGTGCTTTTTCTCATATTTTTGTGTACCTGTTCGTTTGTTGATTTTAGATTTTTTTTCTTCTTCCTTCCTTTTTTTCCTGTTGACAAAGGGCTCTGGATGCGAAGCTGAAATATTCAGTCTTCTACTATTATTTATAGAAAGAAGTCTTTTGTTTTTGCAAAGTTCACTGTCTTAATGAAATTTTACCAGTTGAGTATTATAACTTTATTTGAATTGTGAATAGAGAGGTAGTGTGTGTAAAAAATTACTGATGTGGACAAAATTGCCAGCAACTTATGACTTAGCACCAGGAACGGTGGCTACTATAGACTAAATGAGGTAGAAAGAAATTAAATAAAATAAGTATTTTAATACGAAAGTAAAGAGCGATATTAAAACTTGGAATGAACATAAATTATTATGTATGTGGGGGCGGTGTTGCACCTTCATCACACTCCCTACCCCTTTCCCCCTGCTCTTTACGCTAAAGTTTTATAGTGCTTTAAAAATACTTTAAATTCACACTCAATGGTGTTTGTATTTTAAGAGTCGTTCTTTAAGAATTTGGAAGAAATGTCCAACTTTACCATAAAAAGCGGGGGATTAAGGAAGGGGAAGACCCTACTCATAACAGAATAATTTTTGTTCGTTCTTATTTTTAGTGTCGCTTTTTGCTTTCACTTGTATAATTACTTCAATTTTATTAATTTACTTTACTTTACTTTACTTTTACTGTCCTTTACTTAATTTTTTTTTTCTGTTGGGTTTTAACATCATCCCTAGCGCTGACTTAAATTTGAAGAAGAGTAGTATCATTTGAAAATTAATGTTAGGAAGACTAAGTCACTAAGGCTAGGAATAAGTGAAGATGAAAAGGTGACGTTGGGTAATGAAAAGATTGATCAGGTGGGCAGCTTCACTTGGCTTGGTAGTATTATTAGTAAAGATGGTGGGAGCAGTGAAGATGTTAAAAGTAGAATAGCCAAGGCTCAGGGTGTTTTTTTCACAGTTAAAAACAAGTTTGGAAGAATAGGAAGATGAGTCTGCAAACCAAGATTAGAACATTAGAAGCTACAGTGATGACAGTGGTCAAATATGGCTCTAAAGCATGGGCGCTCCGAAAAGCGGATGAAGATTTGCTAGATGTTTTCCAGAGAAATTGCTTAAGGATTGTTCTGGGTACCCGGCTGACTGACCGTATTTCAAACAATAGGCTGTACGAAAAATGTGGTTCAATACCGCTCTCTGGGGCTATAATAAAAGAAAGGTTGAGATGGCTAGGGCACGTTGTGCGGATGAAGGATGACAGATTGCCGTAGATTGCTCTTTTCGGCCAACCGTCTAGGGCTAAACGGAAAGCAGGTCGTTCTCGTCTGGGGTGGGAGGACGTCATAAAGAAAGATTTAAAGGAAATGGGAACTTTGTGGGCGGGTGTAAAACGGGAGGCTTTGAATAGATTGGGGTGGAAGAGGATCGTGCGTAGCTGTGTTGGCCTCTGGCGGCTTGGTGCTGCGGTGAGTTGTTAGTAGTAGTAGTAGTAGTAGTTTACTTTTTGAAATTAAATATAAAAAAAACAAGTTTTTCGAACCGAAAGTGAGGAGTGACATTAAAACTTAAAACGATCGCTTAATTTCTGATCGCTTTTCAAATAATGCCAGTAAATCCATTAGACACTGAATTGTGTAAAGGATTTACACAATGGACGCCAGCAGGGGGAAGCAGGGGGAATGCCCCCCCCCCCCTAGAAATTTGGGACTAAAAAGTAATTGTGAGGAAACGAAAGGAAAGAGAGCAGAATAGGGAAAAACCCTGGGAAAAATTTGTGTTGTCCCATTGTTGGATACCTGCCAATAGGTTTCGACCATTCATAAGGAAAATACAAGTTCTAATTTATGACTGAGTGATCCCTTTCCAGTTTTCAACAAGCATTTTTTCTATATGATTTGGTTGGACAAAAAAAAATTCTTCATGGTAATGAATGATAAGTAAATAACGATCCTTGTCATAACGAAAGTATATGAGCCTAACTAGTGATAACATTAAATCAAAGAATCAGCTTTTTATGGTGATCCTAAATGGGTATTTGCTTATTAGTAATTAATGCAGTTATTAGTACACAAGAAAGTTCGTGCTATTATAGTAAACACAAGAAAAACAACTTAATGAGGGTCAATTTCGGTAAAAATATGCCGTCAACTTTTGCTTGCATTGCAAGAGTATCCATGAGTTGATATAGACATAGACATAGACATATTTTATTGAACTTACTCTTTTTAGCCCTAAAAGCACTAATACCGAGGGTTTTTACAAATACGACAAAGTTAAATAACAAATACGACAACAAAAAATGAATAAAACCATATTACTTTTCTTAGGATTTGTTGACCATGTCTGTAAAAAAGGGGACAAAGGAATGCTGGTAGCGAGTCGTACGGCATGTCACTGGGTTGAGCTTGTATTGTCTCCGGGTACGGGACGTAACGGGCTCGTTTAAAAAGCGACTCGAGGCCAAGAACATTAAGTGCATTGTCATAAGCAGTGAAGGCCTGACCCAGCGTAATCTTACAAGTCCGTATTTGGATAGGTTCGATATCTTGACACATCCAGCACTCAACTGTACACTAGGGCCCCACACTGGGCACTTATATTCAATGATGGGTAGGATATAAGTCTTGAAGGCAAGCTTCATGGAATTCACACTGAACCCGAACCGCTTCATGGTAACCAGTGACTGCAGCGCTGCATACCCTTTTCGCACAAGGTCACTTACATGGTTGTTGAACTCACAATCAACGGATAAAATTACCCCCAGAATTTTCTCACTGCCAACTGTTTTAAACAAGGTAGGGGGCTCCTGAAAGTCCAATTTAAGAGGGTTGAAACGCAACGCCTTGCACTTCTGCTCATTGAGGGTAAGGCTAGCTCGCTCGCATTCAATCTGAAAAACCGGGGGTAGACTAGCATCAAAAAAGGGGATCGCTGATTGGCCTTCTAGTAGGTATTTGAGTAAGAATGACAGATCATCAACGAATTTATATCTGTCCTTGAAAGTACGCAGGATGAAGTTAATCACAGCGAGGAAATTAATTACGGCTAGTTTAGTGCCCTGAGGGGCACCGCAAGTGATTGGGAGAAATGCAGAATTTGAATCGTCTTCGCTAAGAGCGAAAACGCACTGCTCTCGCTGGGAAAGAAAATCAGCGACAAGACGCAGCAAGTCAGTTTTGGTGCCCATTTCACTTAGGTTATTGAGAGCGATAATGTGTTTGATAAGATCGAAGGCTTTTCTGTAATCAGCGAGGGCCAAGTCTACGAAGCTTTTCCCTATCTCGAGCCACGATAGAATGTCGTCATACAGACGCACTAAGTACACTGACTTGTTGGAGCCGCTGAGGCATCCGTGCTGGAAAGGGTCTGTATTTGGTTCTATATCACTCATCAGCAGTCGTTCAACGAAGGTCTCTGTTACCTTGGCCATGCAGGGAGTCAGCGAAATAGGCCTTAAGTCATCGCATGATTTTGGCGGGGATTTCTTAGGGATCACTTTGATGTAGGACTTTTTTCAGGGGTTGGGAAATTTGCCGAGTGGTATGCAAAGGTTGATGATACTTGCGAGAGGGATAGCAAGGAAGGGCGCAAATTCACGAAGGAGGTGCACTGGGATTTCTCCAGGATATGAGGAGATACGAGGTTTGAGCTTCAGTAGTTCTGTGCACACTTGATGGGGCTCAACTGACGGCCGTTGGTCACAAGGTGCACTAGTGTCAAGGACTGCAGCTAGTTCCTCTTTTGAGAAACTCGGGTAAGTGGTGCAGATACCAGCAAAAAAACCATTAACCTCAGTAGCTGTTGTGTGTCGTCCTCTTTCAGGATTTTTAAGTGAGGATCACGGGTTTTGCCTGTGAACCTTTTCACTGACTCATGCCTTTTTTTGCTGTTACTGAATAGGGTAGGATCAACATGATTAGATGCGTAAGTTCTTCTGGCTGTGCGACAAAGAGCAACGACTTTGTGGCGCAGTCGAGCATCATCCGACTGGCCCCGCTGTTTGATATGGGCTTAAATCTCAGGTGTGGTCCACGGTCGGTCAGTATAAGATCTATAGACTGTTTTTGTTGGAAAGTGCTCCTTGTATTTTTCGTACAAGACGGAGTTGAAAAGCTGAGTCTTCTTGTCAAGATTCTGCTCATTTATAATTTCTGAGAAATCATGTTGGCCGATCCAGCGTCCGAAAGAACAAATATTTGACTCAGAAGTGGGACGCACGACAAACTGTGTTCGTTTCGGTCTTTTTGTCGAAGCTTTTGCTTTCTAAAGAACAGTAAAGTAATCAGATTTTCCTAGTGCCCTCAAATAGACCGGGTCGGTGTAAAACTCCTCGGAATTAGTTAGGATCAGGTCAAACGTTCCACCGGCTATATGGGTTGGAGATTTTACAACTTGCTTAAACCCGAGGCTGTGAGCCAAGTGCTGTTTGTTAGTTTGGCTAAAATCGCCACACACAACGATGGCCGGACAACTGAATTTAGTGCGGCAATAGTCTACTCCTTTCTGGAGGTGCAAAATCAGTTCTATACGATTTCTGGCACTCTCAGGGTAGTAAACTGCCACGAAAATAATGCAAGAGAGTTGGCGAGGTAGTGACTTGGGCTTTGTGTAAATCCATAGAGACTCGTGGTCTGAATCTTGTAGATTGTCCAAGAACCGATAGGGAATATCGTTCCTGCAGAAAATAGCAACGCCTCCACCGTTGTGGTTTATGCCTCTGTCTTCTCTTGTTACAAATCTAGTGGCGAAGCCAGCGACTGAGCAATTTTGTTCAGTCACATTCCAGCATTCGATAATTCCAGCAATAGCTATGTTATTTTGCCGCAGGACAGTTTCAAGTTCATCCATTTTGTTAGAGAGGGATCGGGTGTTACAGAGTAACACATTGGGCATTACTCTCTTCAGACAAGGTGGCCCAGGTCTTAGTACTGGTGGTGGGCAATAGGTATAGTTGATACGTGAACTAGCAGTTGCCAGAAGGAGTAAAGGTGGGAGCTCCGTGAGGCGAATTGAGACAATGTTCTGGTAGGTCGAAGGGCACCAGTTGTTTGTGCGCCAGTGTCTCTCAGTCATAATAACAGATATTTGTAGACAATATAGGGGCCTTCTGGCTTTATCGCCTGCTCTACATCCACGCCGGTTTTTCTGTCTCCTTTTACGCGTAGTGCGTAGTCCTCTGCTTCAGATTGCAGTAAGTCCAGCGAACTTAAAACCGCTAGTATAGATGGCGCCAAAACGGTTGAATTTAATTTGCTAAGTGATTTTAGCCGAATAATCTCAGCGGAGGCATCAATCTGCCTGATCATGGTAGCTAAAACTAGCACGAAAATCACAGAAAAAGTCTATATGGTTTTCTTCTCACAAAAAATTGCCTTCGGCAGGACATGAACCTGTGACCTTAGCAGAATTCCAACACACTATCCACTGCGCTGCGTAGGCTTTAGGAGGATAAAGTTAAACTAAGATAATGGCCTGTATTGCTGAGCGGTGCAAGAGCCATCTAAATGAATCCAATTACAATCTTCTGAAGTAAATTTCACAACAAACTTTGAGAGAAAGTCCTAATTGGTAGTAAAAAATATTATCGAAAGATCACAGAAAAGGTCTATATGGTTTTCATCTAGCAAAAGCAGGAACGACAGGGCACAAATAAAAATTAAACTAAGATAATGGCCTGCATAGCCGAACGGCGCAAGAGCCATCTATCGAGTCATCAATAGAAGCTACTATAGTCAGAAATGTTTCCCCTGATCAGAATGCTGGGAATTTCTGTATTTTCCCCCTGAATGGATACTTTTTTTGGTGTTTTATTGTCATTTACTTTTTTTTACCAGGAGTGATTGTATTGATTTAGTTGTCACTTTGCAAAAGATTAATTTTTTTACATTTATGAAGTATAAAAATGTCAAATATATTGTTTTTTTGTATTCAAAATTAAATTAAAAATATCGAATTAAAATTTTATTTGATTTTCTTAATCTTAGTTTTAATGTTTTACTTTGAAAAAACTACTTTGAAAATAGGTTACTTTTTATAAACACTGTGTCTAAAGGCAATAAATATTTTTTTGTTTGATAATCAAGTTCATAACTACCGGTAATGTATAAAAAATATCCGTCCAGTGCTTCGGTATTGCTCAACAGAACGGCATGCTGGGAGTCAATATCTTAGTTTTCGTAAGTAGGCTATTGTTTTGTGTAATTTTTTTTTTGTAATTACTTACTTTTTTCATTTTTATATATTTTTACTTTAATTGACGTACCTTTTTCATTGCCTTTAGACAAATGTTCGTCTCTAAGCTTCAATAATAACAATAACAATGATAATTTACTAGAAGCCAAAAAAAAAAAAAAAAAAAAATAGGCCATACAGCACAGTATTCTTAAATACACTCCAGAAGAAAAATAACATAAATATCAAGTTTCACTCATTGGTGTCAACGCTTCATTTACATATTTACATAACTGCCTGATTGTCCTCTTTACAGTCGTCTGCAGGATCCCCGGGAACTCCAAGTTACCATCCTCAAAATACTTTCCCCTTAAAAGAGAAAGTTGATGGCATTCGGAGAGAATATGGGCCACATCATCAATACCTAAGTTACATCCGGGGCAAGAGTAACCCGCATCTGCATATGGGGCCATCCTATTTCTCTCAAATATTCTTCATTATGAGCTTCATTACCCATCAAAAACAAACAGAGATCATTGAAATATTGATCGTTTTTTCTGCGTTACCAAAAGTATTATATTCATAAAACTTTACAGTTTCATGAAATGTAATTAAACAAATAGAAAAGGTTTTTCAACTAAAGCAAGGAGCAAGTTTAAAACTTAAAACAAATTGAAATTACTCTGTATATAAGGGGGACTGCTCCCTTCTCAACACCTTGCTCATTGAACAAAAGTTTTCTAGTGCTTTAAAAAATCTTTTTTTTTCTAATTGCAAATTTTCTATAAAAATCTGGACAAAAGCCAAACTTCACAGTAAAGAGTAAGGATCTAAGAAGGAGACAGCCCCCTTTATATAAAGAATAATCTGTTCAAATAGGTTTCAAATCTGTTCCTTGCTTTCAGTTGAAAAGCTCTTTCTTTTTATTTAATTTCTTATTGTTTTCCAAATCATACCCAGGGCTAACCAAGATATAATTTGTGGTACCGGTCCTATAAATACCTGGTTAATTGCTGTTAAAATGTGTTAATCAATAATTGTACGTTGATAAGTACGGTCCTACGTTTAAATTTGCAATTTTGGAAAAATTTTGAATATACTTTAAAAATTGACGATGAATAGTGTTTTTGGTAAAAAGTCCTTGTTAATATTACTGCTAAAGAATTTTGGTTGGATGAAGAGGAGTATCATTGTTTGTATGGATGGAAATTCTATGAGACTTTTTAATCTTCTACGTAGCTGAAGCCATCATAACCTCTACAATAGGATTCTCTTATCGATAAATACATTACATGCATTTGTTTAAATTCATTGAAATGCTTCATATAAGTAGAAAAAGAAAAATATTACGATTTAAAATTGTTGAAAACCAAGTTCCTAGCAGTATTTGCCACCCCAAAGAAATTTCCTGGCGGGGCTGATGATGGCTTGCCATGCCTTTTCGACCTCTGTGCTGGTAGATATAGAAATCTGAAGTATTTTAATTAATTCCTTCTCCCCCTATCTCTTTCAACTTTTATCTGGAGGCTCATGAAAAGTAAGCAGTTTTAACATTAAAATTTATTCTTTTAAGCATTTACCCCACCTCCGCTTAAACAATGACTCACCCTTCCCCCCCTCATTATAGCTGATACGCAATTACAGATCACCAAACGTAATCTCATTACAGATAAAGTGAATCAACTTCTTTGAATCCAGTACTACCACCGTGTGGCATTACTTCTTTTGCAACTGGGAAGCCTAAACTGTAGTTTATTGATACTTTTGAATCAATTAGCTTCTCAGAACTTTAAATTGATTGCAAATTCGTCATCTTTGGGGTGAAGTCTTAGTTTTGCGCCCTAAAGTGGCGAAAAACAAAACTTTCCCCTGGCCCAATCTGTATGGTCACTTAAAAAAGATCTTTAAATTTACGTTTCAATGAGCTCCCTCCTAATTATCTTGGACCTTCGGTTTGATACAATCACCCCTGGAAAAAAAAACAACATATAAATATGCATCGTTGATGTTTCTTCTGAAAAGAAAAGCGACATTCCACATTTTGAAGATTGGAGTTTGATACCTCTACGGTAGAGTTCTCTGATATGATTTATCTAATAAAGGGATTTTCAATAAGATCGCTTGCTTTTTTTGGGTTGTTTCCTCTTTTTTGAAAAATCTGGCAAATTTTCTCAGATTTTTAGTTTTGGGTGGGTGACAATAAACTGAAAGAATTTTACATATTCAGAATTAGCATAAAAAGCCAATACTGCCGGTATAGCAATTGTTATAGGAATCCCATTTTTAGTTTTGGTGAATATTGGCCCAAGTCACTTTTTACTTTCAGTTTTTTATCACAAACTATTTGGTAAGATTCTCTTGGGACGCACTTTTTTTTAACCTTTTCTTTTATACAGTTGAATAGGACTTATTACTTTCAGTTTTTTTTATCACAAACTATTTGGTAAGATTCTCTTGGGACGAATTTTTTTTAACCTTTCCTTTTATACAGTTGAATAGGACAATAAAAAGAAACAGGGTCAATTTGACAGCTGGGTAGTAAATTTAAATTTTGTTTTTCTTTTGCTGTTCTATAATATTTTAAATTTCTGAATATATAAGGGATTTAAGTTCAAGGGGGATAATTGTTCTGATATGAAAGATGTATATTTTACACGGCCGTTATAAAATCAAAACGTGGTATCTATGAAGGCAGGATGATTTTTGAGTATCTCTACTACTTCTGTAAACTATTCTAAGGCGTGGCGTAGTATATTGCATATAGTCAAGTCTACATCTGTCATAATCTAGGGAAGCAATAAATCTTTCTGTAATTTTGGTTTGAGTTTGATTTCTTTTAAAATTAAATACATAATATTTGATTATATTATTGATTAAATAAATTGATCTCTTTTCCAGGAATCCTTGCCGTTTAAAATTTACAGTATTTTGTTTCATTTTGCATTCAATTTAATTGCTCTTTTTATTTGAGAGTTTTGTTCCTAAAAGTATTTAAAAATAAACTCATTCATACAAAAAAAATATCCTGAAATATATGCCCTGTCACCCGAGCCGTACTGCTATTTTGGCGTCTGCCCCCCGCCCCGCCCCTGGAAAATTTGCTGCCGGCGCTCTTGATTTACACCATTCATTTTTATACAACCCTGAAAAGGTTATGACAACTTTGCCTCTTACAGAGACTGCCCGTTTTGGCTTTACTCTTAATTAGCCATGTCTCTCAAGTTTTTCATCACATCCACCAAGTTGAGAATTCAGTTCAATTAGTTGTGTACAATTCAGTGTATAATTCTTGCGGGCGTTTTCAAATCATTTTTAAAATCACACCCCCCCTCCCTCGGAAAATTTTCCCTGGGAATTCAACCACCCCCCGTGTATTGTTTTATGTAAAAATTCATGTTACACCTTTTCATTTTTTCCGAAAATATTACAGAATAACTAGTTTTTGAACTGATAGTCTCTCGATTTTCAGGTTAACACTCTACCACAAGGCTATGATCTATATAAAAGGAATTACGAATATTTTGATTGAACAATATGGGTAAATTTCAAAACTTATATCTCTTTTCCTAGGGGGTGTGGGGGATCGTGTGATCCCTAAAGGTGTATTTATTGAACCAAAAAGCTATTCTGAACAAAATGCCTTTCTCAAAATTTTGATCCGACGACTTTTGGGGAGGGGCTTGAGTGCGGGGTAGTTGTGCAAGTTGTTCCGCAATCTTTTTTGTCACTTAAAAGAGCACTAGAACTCGTAATTTCTGTTCGAATGAGCCCTCTTTCGATTATCTAGGATCATTGGCTGGATACGATCACCTCTGAAAAAAAAAATGAAAAAATAAACATGCATCCGTGATCCACAAAATAAAAAAATTCTCATTTTTGTAGATAGGAGTTTGAAACCACTACAGTATGGTTCTCTAATACGCTGAATCTTATGGTGTGATTTTCTTTGATCGTTAAAATTTCTTTGCTTTTGTTTCCCCTCTTTTTCCAAAATAAAGCAAATTTTCTCAGGATCGTATCTTCTGATGGGTAAACTTAATTAATCTTATATATTTGGAATCAGCATAATATGCTGATTCCTTTGATACATCTATTGAGATAAAAATTTCGTTTTTTAGAGATTCAGTTACTATGGAACCGTGTCGCTCCTTACTATAGTTCGTTACCACGAACTGTTTGATAACGCATGATCGTTTCATTTGCAGGTTTCATATAAGTGGCTGGTTCAGGAAGGTAAAAACTGCACATTTCTCTGCATTTAATTTTAAAATTTCCATATTTCTCCACAAAATTTGTACCCGGTCGCGCAGATCCTTTGTGAAAAATTCTTGCAAGGTCTTGTTCTAAAAATATTCGCCCATCAGGTTTTAAAGTGGAATTATGATAAATGAAACTGATGGATTGTGGTACTAAGACCTTTTCTTCCTAAGAACTGATTCAATTACTGTTTTACTAACTGATCTTATATTGTTTTCTTTTAAGCTCTCATTGATTACAGATCCGGATACTGGTAAAATAGATACAAACGTCCAGCATGAATTGTGCTTACTCTGTGAAAGGCATATGAAACTACCATCTGCTGACTGCAAAGGTGAATACTTGGAAGAATTTATTAAGGCTGTTCAGACACTGTTCAAAAGACATTGCTACCAGTTCAAGTCACGGACGGAATTTGAAGGTATTTGATGCAAAATATTTTTTATTACTCTTTTAGGGCATTCATCTTTGAGTGAATCGTTAGGGTCAATAGTGTCTTTTCTTATCTTTTGTAGAAAGAATTTGAAGTTTTATGATCTTTGAGACTATAAGGGAGACCCACTATGCTCGGTATGAGTTTCCTAAGGAGCACTGAGATAAGCTGTTCTATTAAACATGCAAAACGTTCTTTTCAATCTTATTATGGTACAATAGAAACGTTGTCAGCTGCTTGTGAAATTACTGAAAAACTTCAAACCGTTTCTTGTTTGCTTTTTTTTCTTTTATGATGAATTCTCAAATATGGCCACCTTTGCTTTGCATCCCAAAGATAAAAGGACGTTAAATGTACAATTTTTCAAGATATTCATATTCATTTTCCGCTGAAAAACCAAAAGAAGTGTATCATTTGCTGTATTCTATTCTGATTAACCAGAATGCGTTGAATAAAAGGTGTACCCGAATGAAATTAAGACTAATGAGCAAAATGTATCTAGTCGCATTATTCGGCAGTATTCTTGAGGTTGTATGTGCCAACACTGCCGAAACTGCGGTAGCGTTGAAGAGTGAGGGAGATAACAATTTTGTAATATAAATACATATTATAACTTGAATTTTTGTATAGCCTAAAATTTTCAGTTGTATTGTAAACTAGTTGCTTATTAATTTTCCAAAACTTATGTTTTAGATACTAAAGATTGTGTGACGCCATTGGCCGATCAAAGTTTCTAACTGTTTGTTTCCAGAAATTTCTTACCATGTAGATACAGTATTATAGCACACTTGTCAACTATTGGATTTACAGAGCTGAATAATCTCCCTTTTTTAGACATATTTTCAAAGCACTGAAAATACCTTAATATAGTTGTCGCTATGCAGTCAGGAGCTGAATCTGAATTTGCTTACTAGCCAAGATGATAGGGACAGTTCCTGTTGTGCTCTGAAAGTAACTTGTTTCCTTCCGGAAGAACTGTGCACAAAATTTTCTCTCGCTATTTAAGTCTTTGACATAGCTTTTACCAGAAAGTATGAGACTTAACTTAGCAAGCTTAATCACCGTTCTGTAATTGTCTCAAAAACTGATACCAGGAAGTAAGAGATTCAATTATATCAGTTAGTTTTGGAAGTCTACATCTCTAGAGGTTTTTTTCTGGTACTTGCTTTACATGAACTTCGAGTCCTCCATATGACTGACTGCTTGACGCCCTTTGATGAATATTCAAAAATTATTGAGATCTGGAAGCCGCTTATAAATCAAACAGTTCGTGGTAACGAACTGTAAGCAAGGAGCGACCCGGCTCAATAGTAACCGAAACTGTAAAAAACTGAATTTTGATACCAATAGATATATCAAAAGAATCGACTTATTATGCTGATTTCAAATATATAAATTTCATTAACTTTGGTCATACGCATTAAAGGCTACGAATTTTCGAAAAAAGGGGGGAACATAAAAGTCATAGAATCTTAATGAAAATTACACCATCAGATTCAGCGTTTCAGAAAACCCAGATTCAGCGTATCAGAGTTGTGAATGGTAATTTCCCCGGGTAAATTTTCACCGGGATTAAATTGTCTAAAGGATATTTCCGTGGGGACGAAGATTTCTCCTGTGAGGTGGGGCAAGATTTCCTGGCATTATTTAAAAAACGATTAGAAATTAAATGAATAAAAAAGTTTTTTTTTCAACTGGAAGTAAGGAGCAACATTAAAACTTAAAACGAACAGAAATTACTACGTATATGAAAGGTGATGCCCCCTCCTCAACACCTCACTCTTTACGCTAGAGTTTGAGTTTTGTCACAATTCTTTAAGAATGACTCCTGAAACACAAAGGTTGTTTAATTAGAACAATAAGAAGCTTTTTTAAAAGTACTAAAACACTCTAGCGTAAAGATTGAGGTGTTGAGGGGGGGGGGGGCATCCCCCTTCAAATACCTAATAATTTCTGTTCTTTTTAAGATTTAATGTTGCTTCTTACTTTCAGTTGAAAAAATTGTTTTTTTTTATTTAATAAGAGAAAGAGACGAATATTATGAATGTTGACTCTTGTACCTGAAAACAGTGGAAATGCACAATGTGTTTGCTGTTCTAATTTCTCAGCAATGTATTTATTATGATGCATGTAGCAATTAAAAACCTGACTTTGCAAAGTAGTTTAAAATTTATTTTGAGATTATAAATCAGTACTATTTTCAAATAAAAGTTTGTCAATATTAAATTCAGATGCACAAATTATGGGGAGGGGGGCAGGGGTGGCTGCAGTTTCCCCCTTTCACCCTAGACTTCGAAACATACCTTCTTATTTCTATTTTATAGCTATTTTCTATTTCAGCTATGTGCTATACTAAAGCACAGAGACTGGGTAACATGTCGTTTTTATTTGTCACCCCCTGTGCTTCGTTTTTCATAGCTATTAAATAGCACTATACTCCTAAAACTCCTAAAAGTTGTGTCACATTGAAACACAAAGCACACCATTAGAACTGCCTTGGCCGAAAACCCTAGAAAGCAAACTTAGTCTCTTGGCCTGAACAACAAGGAAAATCCATTGGCTTGAAAATTAAGGAAAGTAGCTTAAACCATGATATTTTGCATCGAAAGCATCTTTTTTCCGTATCTCCTTCTCCGCAGTTAGCGGGTCACTGAAACATCATAGAGACCTGTTTAATGGCTCATTTTAAAGTAAGTTGCCATATATAGTGCCTTTTGTAATTAACAAAAAATAGCTGTTAGAAATAAATTTAATCGCTGTTGCAGCAGTAGCTGCAATCTAGTAAATCGTGGTTGCCGTAGTAGTTGCTAATTAAGAGAATTAATATCCACGGTTATCTCTGTTTTAGGTATATTTGCTGAATATTGTTCTGTTTTTTTATTCTCATTAAAAAAATTCGAAAAAAATCCTTGCCCCCACCCTACATTTTCGTGACTCAGTACCGCCGATTAAATTTATCGGTCTTGGTTTTGCAGTTTTATTGGGTGACAATCTGTTATACGTTGGAATAAAAGCATTCATCTGTGCTTGAAAAACCCGTAGAAACGATGTTCAGGTCGGAAAGTGGGTAGTTTTCCTGTTGATCTTCATTCTCGCTGACTTATGTTTTTGAAAAGAATCTCAGTATCTGAGTTAGCCAGCACAGACAAACACTCCAAATCGGGCGGAACTCCAATTCACTTTTGTAACAAAGGTCAAAATACAAATGAAAGGTCCCAGTAAAGGCCCTTATGCAAATACTGAAGTAAGCCTCATAGAAAAATTGTGCTCTCAAAGTGAAGTTAAAAGTACTGAATTTAAGCTTGAAAATAGTAGTCGATTACAAGTAGCACTCACCACTAGTTGACGATTTTCGGATACTGATCGGCTAAAGAGATTTAGCATATGATTTAACCGTTATTCTAACATATTTGGTCTCTCAAAAGTAGTATCACTGAAAAAAAAACTTGCAGTCCATCAAGCAGATTAGGATTGCCAAAGGCACGATTTTTTTTTTATTTATTTTTTTATCACTTAACTAAAGAATATATCACTTAAAGCGAGCACCTGCTAGAGCTATTAAGATTTTTTCAGAAAGTAGCCATTCTTTTGAAAATTTTCTATTCTTTTTCTTTTCTTTTTTTAGGGTTAATTTTTTATACTTTTGAAACAAGAGAAAACATATAAGGCCCAAACTGTTTAAAAAGCCAAGTAAGAAGCGAGGAAAAATGCGTGTATAAAAACAGTGGATACTATTTATCTTATAGTACTTAACTGAATGCTTAACTGTTATGTACCGCAATGGTGCTTAACCAACGCACTTGATTCTTCGCTTTAAACTATTTATTAAAGTTAGTAATTATTGTAAAGTAGCTTTCTAGACACAGTAGACATGGTATTTTTCTTTATAGGTATCTTCAGTTTGTATCGAATAAAGAGTGTTTTTGTCAATCAGAAAGTTGAAAAATTGGTGAATGAATCACGGGAGATTGAATTTTCAAAACCGACTCACTCAACAGATGATGAATATCAGCTTTTCTTGAAATTGTACGATATCTTCAAGTCACTAAAAATGTACCCAAAATTGGAAAGGCTTGTTTTTCAAGGCTTTATGTCAACAGCCTTCAATATCTCTAGATATAGGAAGGATATACGAGTAAGTTCTAACATTCATTTTGTCAATTTAGAATTTCTATTCAGAACAATTCTTAAGCAATTTCTCTGGATAACATCTAGCAAATCCGCATCCGCTTTTCGAAGCACCCATGCTCCAGAGCCATATTTAACTACTGTCATCACTGTAGCTTCTAATATTCTATCTAATCTTGGTTTGCAGACTTATCTTCCTATTCTTCCAAACTTTTTTTAATTGTGAAAAAAAACACCCTGAGCCTTCGCTATTCTATTTTTAACTTCTTCACTGCTCCCACCATCTTTACTAATAATACTACCAAGGTAAGTGAGGCTGCCCACCTGATCAATCTTTTCATTGCCCAACGTCACCTGTTCATCTTCACTTATTCCTAGCCTTAGTGACTTAGTCTTCTTAACATTAATTTTCAGACCATTTCTAGCACCCTGAACTCGCAAAACTTCTAAAAGTTCATTGATTTTGCTCATACTTTCCTCTAGGATGCCTAAATCATCAGCATAATCTAAGTCCAGGAGACTTTTTCCTCCTCATTTAATTCCGTGGTCTCCCATTGCCTTTCCTGTGCTCCTTAATACAAAGTGTATCAAAATAATATATATAAAGGGAGATAGAACACAACCCTACTTAACTCCTGATTTAGTACAAAACCAGATGCTAACCTCATTTCCTACCTTAACCGCAGCAGTGTTATTCTCGTACATAGCACTAATCACTTTAATGTATTTGTCTGGTATCCCATACAAGGATAAAAGCTCTTCTATCAACAGAATCGAACGCTTGCTCATAATCTATAAAACTGAGGACCAAAGGTGTTTGACAACAACTCAGGCACTTCTCAATTATTAACCTAAGAGTGAAAATTTGGTCGACGCATCCTCTACCTTTTCTAAAACCACACTGTTTTTCTCTTAAAACTTTGTCTACGGCATCTCTCAGTCTAAAAAGTATCATATTACTAAGTAATTTGCTACCTACAGAGACCAGACTAATGCCTCGATAATTGCCACACTCACTTTTATCACCTTTCTTATAAAGTGGCTTAATTAATGTTTTCCTAAAATCATTTGGTACCTCCCCTTTTTCAAAAATCATATTCATAATCTTCAGTAACT
The DNA here is from genome assembly GCA_027921565.1 of Artemia sinica. Taxonomy (NCBI): domain Eukaryota; kingdom Metazoa; phylum Arthropoda; class Branchiopoda; order Anostraca; family Artemiidae; genus Artemia; species Artemia sinica. The sequence continues at coordinate 39,366,646 of CM051264.1, forward strand.
TATTTCTAACCTCAGAGCCACCATATTTAAGAAACTCATTTACTACCCTATTAGCACCTGGAGCCTTATTATTTTTAATCCCTTTAGTACTGTTGCTGATTCCTCCTCACAAAACAAATCTTAATTCACATCCAAGGTATCACAAATTTTTTCATTTTCCTCTATATCTCTAGGACAATTCCTAGAGGAAAGCATATACATTCTTATTCCGTCTATAAGCATTTTTACTGTATATTGTTTATGACAGTTTCGCCTTACTGCTTGTGTAATCACCACTGATTTTACCAATCAGAGTAGCATTGTCAGCGATAACATCTTGCTCACTTCCGATACTTTTCTCATGCTCCGAGTCAGCGTTATCATGTTTATTGTTTCCGACCTTGTCTAAACGAAGCTCCTCAAAGCCTTTCACAGCTTTATCCCAAAAAACTTCAACGGTATCTAGAACTTTGTAGCCTTTCTTCCGCTCAAAATAAAAAAGAAGTCCGACAGCAACTGATGCTGGAAGAGCCAATTCAACGATCTTTGATAACAAATTCATTTTACAGAGAGAATTACAAAGTTACTTGAACGAGTCAAGTCGTTTCTAATTCCTACCTTTTTAATTTATTTTGAAAAATTATCTAGTGGAGGTAATTTTTCACCGATATCGATTCTGTTCAGCTCTTACAGACAGGATATTTTTACAATTGCTGTTAAATCAAAAATCGCTGTTAAGTTAAACACATTTTAATTTTTTTTTAATCTATTTTTGTGAGTTTTGCAATATTTTAGTAAAACTTTTCAAAAGCAACTTTTTAGAAGATACTTGTGCTGTGTTATCTTGTTAAAGATACGTTTGTCACATCGTCGGAAGTAAAACAAAATAAATATTTTTTTTAAATAGAATCATTTTTTATAAAAAAAAGATGCATTTTCATGTACAAGCTTGTTGAATGACGTCATAATCGTAGGTTGTAACCATATATGACGTAAAAAGTGAATACAATATTTATACACGTATATCTTTCGACAATATAATATAAGAAATACATAATGGGTCGATACAGTTCATTATAAATGGGGACTGTGTAAGTCTCATCGGATATAGCTGAAATCTAGTAAAGAACAAACCACGGCACATAGCAAGGCCGTATCCAGGGGGGGGGGGTTTTACCCGGTTTGAACCCCCCCCCCCCCCCCGAAATTTTGACCGACTCGAAAATAAGTCGAAAATTAGTAAAACCTAGGTAAAAATCAGTAAAATTAGTCGAAAACTGAGTCAAAAATTAGTAAACCCCCCCAAAAAAAGTCAAAAATTAGTAAAAACCCCCCTGAAAAAAAATCCTGGATACGGCCCTGGCACATAGTACCTAAAAGTTAAGATAATACAAGCATCTTTGACATAACACAAAGTAATGATTTTGTTTTTCATTTTAATTTCCATCTTCGCTTTTTTCTCCCATCAAAAAAAAAAAAATTGTTTTTCTTGATTAACTTTGAAAAAAAATGGGTTATATCGATGCTTAGAAGGAACTGTTTTCTTCTTTTTTTTACGCTGATCTACTTTGAAATTAAAAATCATGTAGACAGAGTTCAGTTAAAATCCTTAGGCTAAAGGAACCTTAATTAAGAGAACGTCTTTTAATAACAAATCAAAATTAAAGGGTGTCTACAGGAGGGGGATCAAAACGGCTTCAGCCTTATAAAGGACCGAAAATAATGGAGATTTTCAACCCCCAACAAATACTTTACTGCCAAAAACTTCTGTTATTCAAAAATCTAGACAAAACATTCAGATTTTGTCCATAATCGAAATAGCAATCAAAAATCTTAGCACAATTCTCAAAATGTTCTGCCCATCTCTCTCTAATTCTTTCCTTGTCGCTAATTGGGGCCCCATTCATATCTTTAACTGGGCCAAGTCCGAATTGACTAATCCCTCTTAATTTATTAACGTGCCAGTACAATATTTTACTATTATGCCGTCTAGCTGCATCTTCCAGATCCTCGGCAATTTTATCCATGGCCTCCACTTCACACCTCCTTAGTTCATATTTTAATGCTTTCTCCACTTTCTTTACATTTCTTTTGTTTTCATATGATCTATCACTCAGATAATTCTTGTACAAGTCCTTTATCCTTTCTATTAAACATAAAGCTTTTTCACTAATATTCTTAGCTGCAGTCCTAGCTTTCTTCCCTAATACACCTTCAGCCACTTCATAAATAACTTATGGGCGGTTTTATGACCAAACACCGTATTGGTTATAACTAGATTGTTATACCTACAAAATTGCAAAAGTTTGTATCCATTACTGTTTTCTTTTCCTACACCAAATTTACCTAGGCTGGGATACCATCTATCCCTATTTCTACCAACCTGGGCGTTAAAATCTCCCAGTAATAACATCATATTTCTACCTGGGACCCTGTCTATTTGCTCCTGTAACTGTAAGTAAAATTCATCTGAGTCACTTGTATCTCCGTCAGTTGGTTCTACAGGGGCATATACTACTATAACTGATACCCTGAACTTTTTAGTCATAAAATGAGCAATTAGTATTCTATTATTAATACCTTCCCAGCCTAAACAAGACTTAGCAGCTTCCTTATTCATCATGAGCCCTACTCCCTGTCTATGTACCCCATCCTTCCTGATTTAGTAAACAAATTCTATATCACCTAATTGCAGGCTTCCTACCCCTGGGATATGATTTTCTGACACTCCTAATAAGTCCAGTTCGAATCATCTGAATTCGTCAGTCAAAATGTTGATACGATGGTCATTTTTAACGTTGTAACATTCCAAGTTCCAATTTTCATGTTTGTTAAATCATTGAATTTATTTTGGCCTCGGGAAAAGCAATGATCCCGCATACCAGTGCAGGACGGGGATCGCATATCTTCTCAAGTCCACACCGAAGTATATTAATTATTTAATTATATTTTAGTAAAGTAACTTTATTTGGGTGATAATCTGGTCCTTGTAGGGGGTATGGGATACTGTCCTAAGGGTGATTAAAACTAGGGTGACGTTTCTCTAGGGTCGGCCTGACTAATTAAATGAAGCGTACCTGCTGGGGAAATCGAGAAGCATAAATAATGTTATATATAGATGTTTGGTATAATAATATTACTCTTATTAAACTCAACACACTACGGTGCAAGGTCTGGATTTATATACGCCATTGGGATTATTTGCCCCACAGAATAAACAGAACACCAAGATATAATTATAAATCATAAAACATTTAAGGGCCCTTACAATATTCCAAGGTATTCCTAAGTTAAAAAGGGACTAGAGTTCACGCGAGAAAATCAAGAATGTATCAAGTTGCTAGATACCATAAAATATATCTTTTATACCGTAGGTCAACCACTTCATTCCGGACCACAGACGTACATTAGCAAGGAAGTGGTTGTTTCTCAATTTCCTTTCAAAGGCTACACATGCCAGGATGTGTGATTCTATTACGGTTAATTTTCAAATTTTTATCTTAGTAAAAACTAGTGTTTCCAAACTTTACATTTTGTATTTTACGTCTTAATATTTTGATTTTACTAAAATCAAATTCTGACTTAATCGGTCAGCTTACTTTAATATTCTGTTGGATGTGCTTGTTTTTCCAAATAAATGTATTTTGAGCTTGTTTATTAAAAGGTGTGTTTTTTTTGTTCTTTAAAAAACACAAATAAAAATGGGACCAAGAATCAATGCAGTCAGATTTGCTTCCTGATTGAAGTTTCTTTGGTTTAGAAATTTTAATTGAAGTGTTTTCATGGTCTGAAATTTTAAATCTGATTTGTATAAAAAAGAATGTTTCGCATTAAGAATCAATTCAACAACTTTAAAAAATTGTTTACCTCTATAAGCTCCCCTTGATCCCCTCAAGTCAAAATTTTAAATCGGTATGATTTGAAATTGTTGATTTTGTTGAAATTCTCATTGCTGGGAAAACGGGTTTATTGGCAAATACTGTTTATACTAATACTCACTTGTCCATTAGTTCACTGCATCATAGTTAGCACAATACCCTTGGCTTAATAAAGAGTGATTAAATCTATTATGTTCTTGTGTTGTTTCTCTCCGGGGCAAAATAAAATGCTATAGCCCTGGGGTAAAGGCACCAAATCATGCAAATAGCTTAGAAAAAGAGAGGCTTGATGCACATATTTTACTAGAAAAGTTACATTCACTATTTATCAAAGGAAGCTGGAGACACAGCGTATAAACTGCCGGTCAAATAGAGTCGGAGTTTACGCACTGTTAGCCGGACGTGGTCGGAGACGGGCTGTGTATAGTCAGAGTTCGAGTCCATGCAGTTTTTCACCTACTTGTCACCTTTTTCGTGCTATGTCGCTTTGTGGGTCTTTTGGATGGAAACAAGCGATGTTTAGATAGAGTGAAAGTTTTATTGTTCATTTTTAGTATTAGACTAATTTTCAGAATGGAGAATAATAGAAATTTCAAAAAAAATGAATTATATGCAATTGTTCCGCGTAAAAATATAGCAAACATATCAAAGCATATGCATATTGCTATTATAGAAAATCAGCTGAATATAAAAAGTTTTAAATTGTTCTTAGAACGAATTCGTCATTCTTTCATCTCATTCGTCAATTTAATTAAAAATGTGTAAAATTTGTAAGGATATTAAATAGAAATATACGACGATGTACGGTTGTGAACCTCTCATTTTTCAAAAATATTTAAATATCATGGAAATTGTATTATTGGATTTAAGCTACAAACTAGTATTTAAAATAAAAATAATGTAAACATTAGTATATGTAATATTAAAAAAACTTATACAGAGCTTTCAACCCCTGATTCGTTGGTAGTATTCGAATTCAGTTCACTGAGAATATTTAGATAGCTGAGAGTGGTGTTGTTTATTGTCAGCTATATATAATCTTTAAAGATGAGGTATATGTTCATAAACCAATTTTATACATTATGATAAAATAATGATAATTGTTATAACTTTTTTTTAAAGCTGTGTAAGAACGGACACATGTCTAAATAAACAAGTCTAAACAGATACCGTTTTAGTATTCAATGCTTATGCGGCGAGCCAAGATTTGACTTGCTGCTAGGAACCTGTGTTAGTTGTTGAAATGTCGGCATACCACAGTCTGTGTCGGATTTTCCAGGAAAGGGAAGCGCCTGGGACCTTTTTGGGGTTTATTTCAGGTGAAAATGGTACAGGCATTTTATTAAACAAGAATATATGCAATTGAGTTCAAAATCATCGTTAATTTATTAGCTTGAATTCTTAACAACATTTTTACACATCTTAACAGTCTTTGCCTAATAAGTAAAGAAAATTACAACTGAAATTACTTGTCATATATTTATAATACAACAACAGCGAAATCTCTATTAAATATATGAAATGTCAAAGTAGAAAGATTTAAAATAGACCTATTATTACAACCGTTTATAATTATGATACATTTGAAATTTTGGTTCTTATGGATTGAGGCTAAAACAGGTGACATTCAAAGAGGATATAGAAAACTGCAAAAGGCATGTTTCTAAAAACTGTTGATAGAGGAGGTATAAACAGGAATTATCTATCTATTTATGTAAAGATTAAAAACTGAGGAGATCTATACATTTAGGTCTTTTATTGTTTGGAAACCGACCTAATTAGAATTATGTTTTTTGATTAATTGTTCTTTAATATTTGAAATTGGGGGGTAAAGGATTTATATAGTTGAAATTTTCATAGTTGCAATGGGTAGTCAAGGGTTGGACATTTCTATGTTACTTGCTTTAATCTCTTTTTTTTATAATAGTTTTAACGAAAACTAAAAAACTGAATGTTAATTTTTTTAAAGTACCAATTTCTCATTCTGACTGTACTCATTCCCCCGTTTTTACAGGCGAAAATGATTGTTGCTTCTTATTTGAACAAAGATCAGCAACCTTTGTTCAATAGGGCTAGAGGTCTTCTTGAAAATCCTGACTCCAATGCAGCTTGGAATTTCTTTAACCTTGTAAGTAACTGCGTTCTTTTGTTTTCGTGTTTTGTGCTACATGCACCTGTGCTTAATTACATGACTGGTATAAAAAGAACTGCTGTGAAAGAAATTTTTTAATAGCACAGTTTTGAAGAATATTCTTTGAAAATGTTTGAATTTGATAAATACTACTACTACTACTAACAACTCACCGCAGCACCAAGCCGCCTGAAGCCAACACAGCTGCGCACGCTCCTCCTCCACCCCAATCTATTCAAAGCCTCCCTTTTTACACCCGCCCACGAAGATTCCATTTCCTTTAAATATTTCTTTATGAAATCCTCCCACCCCAGACGAGGACGACCTGCTTTCCATTTAGCCCTAGACGGTTGGCCGAAAAGAACAATCTTCGGCAATCTGCCTTTCTTCATCCGAACAACGTGCCCTAGCCACCTCAGCTTTTATTTCATTAAAGCCCTAGAGAGCGGTATTGAACCACATTTTTCGTATAGCCTATTGTTTGAAATACGTCAGTCAGCCGGGTACCCAGAACAATCCTTAAGTAATTTCGCTGGAAAACATCTAGCAAATCTTCATCCGCTTTTCGGAGCGTCCATGCTTCAGAGCCGTATTTGACCACTGTCATCACTGTAGCTTCTAATATTCTAATCTTGGTTTGCATACTTATCTTCCTATTCTTCCAAACTTTTTTTAACTGTGAAAAAACACCCTAAGCCTTGGCCATTCTACTTTTAACATCTTCACGGCTCCCACCGTCTTTACTAATAATAATACCATGGTAAGTGAAGCTGCCCACCTGATCAATCTTTTCATTACACAACGTTAACTTTTCATCTTCACTTATTCCTAGCCTTAGTGACTTAGTCTTCTTAACATTAATTTTCAAACCTATTCTAGCACCCTGAACTTGCAAAACCTCTAAAACTTAATTCATTTTGCTCACACTTTCATCTAGGATGCTTAAATCATCAGCATAATCTAAGTCCAGGAGAGTTTTTTCTCTCCATTTCATTCCGTGGTGTCCCATTGCCTTTCCTGTGCTCCTTAAGACAAAGTCCATCAAAATAATCCATATAAAGGGGGATAGAACACAACCCTGCTTAACTCTTGATTTAATGCAAAACCAGCTGCTAACCTCATTTCCTACCTTAACCGCAGCAGTGTTATTCTCGTACATAGCACTAATCATTTTAATGTATTTATCTGGTATACCATACAAGGATAAAACCTTTACTAAAGCTCTTCTATCAACCGAATCGAACGCTTGCTCATAATCTATAAAACTGAGGACCAAAGGTGTTTGAAAACTCAGGCACTCCTTAATTATTAGCCTAAGAGTGAAAATTTGGTCGACACATCCTCTACCTTTTCTAAAACCGTACTGCTCTTCTCTTGAAACTTTGTCTACGGCATCTCTCTGTCTAAAAAGTATCATATTACTAAGTAATTTACTACCTACAGAGACCAGACTAATGCCTTGATAATTACCACACTCACTTTTATCACCTTTCTTATAAAGTGGCTTAATTAAGGTTTTCCTAAAATCGTTAGGTACTTCCCCTTTTTCAAAAATCATATTCATAATCTTCAGTACCTTATTTCTAAACTCAGAGTGACCATATTTAAGAAACTCATTTACCACCCTATCAGCACGTGGAGCCTAAATTATTTTTTAATCCTTTTAGTACTGTTGCTAATTCCCCCTCACAAAACTAATCTTCCTTCACATCCAAGGTATCACAAACTTTTTTATTTTCCTCTATATCTTTTCCTACAACTCCATCTCGGTTAAGAAAATTCTCAAAATGTTCGGCCCATCTCTCTTTAGTTTTTTCCTTATCGCTAATTGCGGCCTCATACCTATCTTTAACTGGGCCAAGTCTGGATTGACTACTCCCTCTCAATTTGTTTACATGCCAGTACAATATTTTACTATTAGGCCGTCTAGCTGCATCTTCCAGATCCTCGGCAATTTTATCCATGGCCTCCACTTCACACCTCCTTAGTTCATATTTTAATGCTTTCTCCACTTTCTTTACATTCCTTTTGTTTTAAAATGATCTATCACTCAGATAATTCTTGTACAAGTCCTTTCTCCTTTCTATTAAACAAAGCTTTTTCACTAATATTTTTACTGCAGTTCTAGCTTTCTTGACTAAGACACCTTCAGCAACTTCACAAATTATTTTTCTAAAATTATTCCAACCATCTTCCACAACGGTATAATGAATATCACGAGCATGAAATAGGATCTTGGTTTACGGTCTGGAGGAGAGAAAATACTTGAGATGCAACAGTGTGGTTTCTTTCATTAATGTATCATAATTGAATAAAAAGGTGTAGTGTATCAGCAAAAAGTAAACAGTGATTTTAAACGTGAAGTGTGAAAGAGTAAAAAAATATATCCTCTGATACGTTAAGCCTAAAACGAGCAAAAATTATCATATATGAAGAAATCAAACTCAAAAGGACCGTAAATTGCAATCAGTGTTTCAGAGTAAATAGAAAACTGTGACTAAAAACAAACAGAAACTACCAAAAATAAGAGTCTGGCTGCTGCGTTGTACCATGAGGCTGTCATGTTTGTTTTCTTTTACTCAGCGTTGCAAAATTCTATTTTTTCTAGTACTACATTTCTTTACTCCCTAATAATTTTAATGACTGTATAGAAGAATTTTTTTTGCTTCGCTGTTGTAAGACCCGGAATGGTTGTCTGTTATGATCCTTGCCTTCCTCTGCAAATAATACAGAAACCAAAATGAGACTATAGAAGTTGTAAAGAGTAATCTAGCCAAATCTCCCTTACAATATTCAGTAGTTAAAACTGCTAAAACGTTCGCCTTTTTTGCATAATTCTCTATTCGATCATAATCCTTTCTGTGTTGATAAATGAAATTTTATTCTAGGGGAGGGGCAGCCCTGTGCCATTTATGTGTCATATTTACATTGTATGTAAGTGAATATGCAAGTTTGGCCCTCATAGTACCTTCATATAGATTCAATGCCCAGGATTTTGTTGAAATAAGGGGAAAAATATGTAAAAAATATATCACAACCACTCGGTGCCGAATAACAGTTTAGCGCAATCGGTCTTAGAATATCTTAAAAATTCAAAAGAGGATCTCGGCCAAGTTATATCTTACTACAAAAGGCTTAGTTTTTTTTATCTATTGCTATGCATTTAAAACGAGTTGAACAATTGGGCTGAAACCTTACTATTGGGTTGGAGGGGGAGGGTAGTAACATATCGAGCTTCGTAAAGTGCTTATAGCCTGTATAACCCCTCTGGAACATCAAGGTTCCACAGGGGGAGGGGGTCTGTTGTAGAAAACAGGAGGGCTAAGAGATTCGTTTGGATTATTTATACATGATTAACTCTTGATACTTCTTCTCGTTAATTAGTTGTTTTTTTTTTACCATGAATGCTACTATTACTACTACTAACTACTCACTGCAGTGACATTCCGCCTCAGAGTGGCCTGGTCATCAAGTTAATGAGCTTTGTTGATAAAATTAAAGAGTCCTTGACAAAGAACAAAAGCCCGCAAATGACCACTGTTATCCAATATTCTCATCTTAGCTTCAAACATTCTAATCTTATTTCGAAGACTTGTCTTCTTATTCTCCAAACTATTTTTAAATGCGAAAAAAACATCCTGCGCTTTGGTTATTCAACTTTTACATCTTCACTGCACTCATAATAATTCACCAATAATACTACCCAGATAAGTGAAGCTATTCACTTGGTTGGCTTTCTCCTTATTTAGTCAACTCATTTACCCTCATTCATTCCTAGTCCAAGTGACTTAGCATTCTTAACGTTAAGTTTCAAACCTTTTCTTTTAGCCCCCCCCCCCCCGAACTCTCTAACCCCCCAAATATTCATTTATTCATTTCTCTTGCATTTTATCTAGGCTATAAAATAAAAGTTCAAAATAGGGATAAAATCCTTTTAATAGACAGTGTATAAAAATTCACAAAATAAGACCAGATATTTCGGTCACATATACAGTGACCGTCATCAGTAGTAAAACTACTGATGTAAAACTTCAGAAGTTTTACTATTGATGACGGTCACTGTATGTGACCGAAATATCTGGTATTATTTTGTGAACTTTTTATACACTGTCTATTAAAAAGGATTTTATCCCTATTTTGAACTTTTATTTTATCTTCATGGAAAGGCAGTGTGGTTTCCGAAATTATCTACGTCTTATCTAGGCTACCTCAAACCATCTGCAAAATATAAGTCTAGGAGATTTTTATCGTCTCACTTAATATCATATTCTCCTATAGCCATGGCCAAGTTTTTTGGGCCATATTCAATCAAAATGATCCCTATAAACGGGGATAGAACATAACGCTAATTAACTCTTTCATTCAAAGCTTTATTCCTTACACCCCGTTATGAAGTTCCAATTCGCATTAAATTCTTTTCGTGACTTCTTCTTACCAAGCTTTTGGACGTCTTGCTTTTCGTTTGACCCCTGACAGATGGCCAAAATTTGTCATCTTTTGCCCATAAAATGTGGCCTTGCCATCGCGTTAAGGAGCATTATTTATGAAAGTAAAGAGACACTTGGCAAAAAAAAAAAAAAAATACCAAGAAACCCAATACATGGGGATAACCTCTTTTTTCTATTATAACCCTAGATAGTTCCATCAAACCACGTTTTTAGCATAGCTTATTGTTTGATGTTCAGTCAGTCAAACGACCCAAAACTATCCTTAGACAATTCCTCTGGAAAATATTTAGCAAATCTTTTTCAGCTTTTCGTAAGGCCCACAAATCAGAGCCACGCATGGTCGCTGTCATTACCTTGGCTTCCAATATTCTAATCCTATTTCTTGGACGTATAATGATGTTATAAATCGTTTTTCATTATCACCCATTCTTTGTGAAACTTTCCCGATTTCTTCTCTCCTATTTTTTCGCTGGCTGAGTATTAAACACTGCAACACCCACTCTCGGGCTCCAGACTTAAGTTTCGGGTTGGCTAACCCAAGATTGTTGGCAACAGAAGGAAATACAATTATAAAGAGTTGTGTAATTCGTCTTTTGTGACCATTCCGTCTTAAACCTTTTTGGGTTCAAGGTTCAAGGTTTTATTATTAATACCAAATTTACGTTAAAACCCCTTTCATAGTTTTCATTCAGCGCTCGTCTGATGAACATCGCCTCGGGGAGCGTTGCTTGCAAGTGAAATACGAAATAGAATTTAGACTCTTGTGATAATATCTCTGGACTGTTATTTATATATGATTATTGATCGTGATTTGGATTACTGAAGCAGGAATACTTAAGCAGTGTGTAGGAGGATTGAAATTTTTGAAAAATGAATAACTCAAACGGAGCGACTATAGCTTTAACTGAGGCTATGCCTGAGGGTACAGCCAGTGCTCAGTTTTTACGGGAAATTAATTTCAAGCTAGATCTGATACCACGATTAATTGAGGCTACTGAAAAGACTTTGCCGGACGTTTTAGTGAAGGTTACATCAGTTGAAAGCCAGTTTTCTTCTTTGAACCAAAAACTATCTGAAAATGTCTTAGCTTGTGAAGAGATGAAAGGAGAAATTGAGATGCTTCGGAAGAATTAACGAGCAGCTACCATGCGGGCTGACGCATTTGATGAAGAACTGAGAAGATATAATGTTGTCCTATATAACTTCGAACCTATTAACCCTGCTGTATATACGCTGAAGCAAGAAATAATTATGGTTCTTAATAAGTGTATACCGGACTTAAATCTGAACCGTTTTGACGCCAAAGACGTGCTCAGAATGCGTGCGGGACCAGTCTTACTAAAGATGAACTCTGTTGAATTTCGCGGGATAATTCTTAAGTCTAATCCCCTTTTGAAGAGGAATGGGTTGTTGTCTGCCCCTGATTATAGTGCCAGGCAAAGGGAAGCCCGTAAAAACCTTAAACCGGTCTTAGAGTACGCTTTGTCGAAACACCACCAAGCTAGGCTTAGGGGTGAAAAGTTATACATCGACGGCAGAGTGTTTGTTTATGACTTTCCTTCGGAATGTGTTAAGGAAGTAACCACCATCTCCAGTGAAGTGAACAAACAGGGGCCTCCTCGAAACGGGTTAACAGAAACAAGAGAAGTCGAACTAGCTAAAGAACCGGCTAGCAAAAAACGGACATTCCCGTCGCTGGCAGAGTGGTGTCTGAAAGCTTTGAAAGTGATAGTCAAGCCGAGAGTGATATCGAGACGGTGATCGAATTTAATATACGTGATCCGAAACCGAATTTCTCGAAAGGGGCTCCGCGTCCTATCCGGAATTCTCCAATAGCTGCGAAAAATACTGAAAAGCGAAAAGCCTGGGAGGTCATAAGCCCGGACAATCAAAATCGTATTGATGCCCGTAATGTTGCAAGAAAGGAAAGATCTGGCGGCGGAAGAGGCTAACTGCAGAGGTCAGTCGAGGAGCACCAAAGCTGCGTCATCAAAAGATTATTATAGACTTTCATACTTACCTGATGAGCCAGAAACGCCCTTTGTCCTGCCGACACATGACCAGCTTGTTCTAAGTGAATAGGGACAGTGTGGCCATGTTCACCCTATGCGAGTAATCATATGGAATGTCCAGGGTGTGAGAAATAAGGTTGATCAAGTACTGAAGGACCTAGGTGGTTTTGATATTATTGCTCTTGTGGAGTCGTGGCATAGTGACGATACAGTGCCTTATTTTGAAGGATACTGGGTAGAAAATGTGGCATGTATACCAGCAAAGAATATGAGATATTATGGAGGTATTTTGTTGTTAATTAAGCAAGGTCGTTTCCGTAAACATTCTCGAATTTCTAGTGTATCGGAGAATATTATATGGGTTCGGATTCATCTTGTTAGTGGTAAAAGTTTGATTTTAGTGCCGTGTATATTGCCCCCCAGAATAGTTCGTATGTAGTAGAAGTGACATGGGATTTATTAGAGAAGGAGCTTAGGCAATTGCGATCACGTTTTGATAAGGATTATTTTTTGTGGTGGGGGGACTTTAATGCTTGTACGGGAATATGTAAGGAGATTAATCAAGTTTCATTTGTTAATACGCCGGACCTGGTACCTGATATTTATAAGACATCTAGAAGGAGCAAAGATACTGAATGAAGGGTTAATTGTTGTGGTAAAAGGCTTCTGGAACTGTGTTCAGACAATGCATTAGTGATTGGAAATGGAAGATTTGGGAAGGATGGGGAGGAGGGTGAGTTTACCTGTCTGTCGGGGACAAACCCTAGTGTAATTGTTATGTTTTGGTTGGTATTGAACTTGTGGCCCTGACAGTTGATGTTGAGGCTCTTAGGGTCGTAGGCTCTGACCACTTACCAGTTGAGATTAAGCTTTGCCTTGGAAGAGGAGTTCCAAGGAATAAAAAAGGTGATAGTCCTGCTAGGAGGGTTACAAAGGATCTTTGTTTTTCAGGGAAGTTTTTAAAGAGTGAATGGAGTAAAGAGGAGCTGGAGTTGATGAAAGAGGAGTTTTTGAGGCCTGAAATAATTGAGAAAGTTGAGAGTCTGCATGATGAAACAAGAGATATAGATAAAATTTTGGAAGATTTGGGTTTTGTGATTTATGAGAGTGCTCCTGTGTCAGAGAAACCAAATATGAAAAGGAAGAACAGTTTTTTTGATGGTGAATGTAGTTCTTTTAAAAAGGAGTTGGAGGAGTTATTAGATTTGGTAAATGCTTGCTCTGTAGAGGAAGAAAGGCAGAGCTTGTTTTTACGGTTTAAGGAAAGGAGAAGGGAATATAATAGGCTAAAACGGAGGAAAAAACGAGAGAAAATTAGAGAGGAACAGAAAGAGATAGAGAAGGTTTATATGGTAGGGGATACAAAGCAATTTTGGTCAGGAATAAGGCAGGAGAATGGACAAGGAAAAGGCCAATTACAAATCCCCGAAGCTGATACTTGGCGTAGTTTTCTTGAGAGTATAGATGAAGATTCTAGTGGCCTTGATAGTGAAGAATCAAGGGCTGCTCCGCAGTTTCCGATGAAAGAAAAAGATTATGAGTTAGTGAAGGAGGTAACCTCAGATGAAGTTAGGAAAGTAGTTAAGAAGATGAAGGTCCAGGAATAGATGGTATACCAGCAGTTTTGTTAAAGAGGTTTCTTGATGTTTTTTTTGCTAGTTTTAGTGAATATTTTTAATAGAATTATAAGTAGTGATGTATGGCCTTCCCTATGGAAAGTATCGATTATGGTACGTCTATTTAAGAAAGGTAGTCCTAGTGATGATGATAGCTATAGGTTGATAGCATTAGCGCTTGTACTTAGTGAAATTTTAGAAAAGATTTTGGACAATCGGTTGAATGAATGGTTGGAGGGTTGTGGGGTAATTAAAGAGGAGCAGGGGGATTTCAGGAAAGGGTATAGTACGTCGGATAGAGCATTTGTGTTAAGTGCACTGATAGAGAAATATGGATCAGGTAGAAAAAAGCTGTATGCTGCGTTTCTAGACTTAAGAAAGGCATTCGACAATGTAGATAGAGCTCTCCTTGAAAAGTGTTTAAGAGATGTAGGTCTACCTTTAAGTTTTATTCTTTTATTTGTTGGTATGTATTCTGGGACTACGTCTATGGTCAGGGTTGCAGGTTCGGGATTTTCCAGGCTATTTGACCTTAAGAAAGGAGTGAAGCAGGGCAGCGCCATGTCCCCGAGACTGTTCGGTTTGTTTTTGAATGATATGGTGGAGTTTCTGGAAGAAAAATGGGCTCCAAAGCTGTGTCTTGGAAAAATTAATTTTCGGTGTTATTATTTGTGGATGACACTGCATTGGTAGCGAAGTCGGCAAGGGAGCTTCAGATGTTACTGGATTTAATTGAGGAATATTTACAAATGAAAAAGTTACAGCTGAACGTTATGAAAACTAAAGTTGTTGTTTTCAGTAAAAGGAATGAAAAAATAGATAAAATATTTGTATTTGGAGGACAGCAATTAGAAGTAGTTGAAAAAATAAAGTATCTTGGTTATATCTTCCAAAGTAATGGTGGATGAAGTTCTCATAATAAAGAAGTGTTATATAGGGGAAGAGCTGCAACATTTTCACTTTTCAGGAATAAAATTAGTGGAATAAAGAATTTGTCTTTGCATAAGAGGGTTTTTTTTATCTAAGATTATGCCGATTCTCCATTACGGGGCAGAGATCTAGGGATATGAGAACGCTGCCCAGTTAGAAAGCGTTCAGCTAGGTTATTTTAAGAGATTTTACGGGTTGCATAGAATGACCCATACCCAGTTTCTTAAAGGAGACCTTGGACTGTGGTCTCTTAAAAGTGATAGGACAGTCCAAATGATAAAATTTTGGCTAAGGGTTGTACAGTTTTACCCAGTGATAGGTTACTGAAGGCTGCATATGATGAGTTACTTCAGCTACATAGGAAAAGATCTTGGCCTTTTAAAGTTAAAGAGGTATTGGATAAGACAGGTTTTTCTTTCGCATGGAATGATGGCCTTGGACCAACTAGTCAACAATTACAGTTGGACAAGGAAATTAAGCGGGTGCTGGAGGACCAGACGATACAGAAATGGGGTGAGGAGATTAAGAATTCGGAAACTTTGAGGTATTATAATGAGGTTAAGATAATTTATGGCCAGGAATTTTACTTTAAATTAAATTTACCGTCTAGATCTAAGCTACGATCTAATTGCCTTCCGATTCGTTCGAGATTGAAAGTTTTTGAGAGGAGGAAAAGTGTCCCGGACGGCAGGTTTGCTTGCCCTCTTTGCCAAGAAGAGGAGGAGAATTTGGAGCATTGTCTGAGTCGTTGTCGAGGTCTAATGGGGGTAAGGAAAAATTTATTTGGGAATGATGGAGTTCTGCTTCCTGATGCCTTGAAAAGTACGTCGTCACAATTTATTTGTCTAGTGGGAAGATATCTTGATGAGTATTTTGCAAAAAGAAGAGAGTAGTTTTTATTTTATTTTTATTTTTGTCTTTATTATTGTGACGAGTGCTGTAATTTGTTAATCTTGTATGTTATTTGTGTACATGGCCACGTTTTGGCTTGAAATACACGTTATCTTATCTTTACGCAAGATCTTAAATTCCCGACAGAGAGAAAACTCGACAGAGTCGGGAACAAAAACACATAGATTTAAATTATTGTACCTCTGCTAATATTTTAGTTACAGAGATTTAAACCAAAATCTTCAATTTTCTATTTCAAACTACCCTTAAAAATAAAATACAAAACAATAGATAACTCACCTTTCCAGACTCCTCAACCCACCAAAAAAAAAAATAAAAAAATTAAAAAAAAACACTAACTTCATTCAACTCATCTGGGTTATATCAGCTTTTAAAAAAAGGGGAGATATTTCATGTACGAGATCGATTCTTTCATCTTTTTTTGTAAATTTTTTTTTTTTTCTGCTTTGATACCGCAATAGGAAAATTATGCAACTATTTGGATTGGGTGATGTTTTTAAAGGTTGCCGAGGCGAGTAGAAAATTACCAGAAATTAATTATTGTCAACAACTACCAATTCATGATCTTGAATGTATGCTGTTTTCATGACTGTGTAATATTTTGTTCAGTGTCTAGCAATTTTTTTAATTCCTTCTTTTCCCTGTTTTAACTGTTTTTTTTTAATATTTTGCTGATTTTCTTTTATAGTTTGCTTTGTTTTTGTCCACCGCTATTATACTTTCCTTTATCTTAACGTTATAACACCCAACAGGTGTAAGAATACTATACTTAAGATTCACCATCTCATTAACATTCATCCTACATCGTTTTCGTACTTTTTCTTCTGCCTGTTTGATTAATTGGAGGGGCTAATGCATAATATTCATGCATCTCCAGGTCTTGTGGAACCTTTTTTTTTTTTTTTTTTTTTTTGGGGCCTGAACAGAGAATTGATGCTCACAAACTATTTTATTCCTCATTTTATGAGAGTCAGGGCTTAGTCGAGTCCAACACCACGATGTCGCTTCGGCTATTTTGGGCTTCAGCTGTTGTGGCCTCATTGTAGCACAATTTGCATCTGACAAGCGTAACTAGGCATGCAGCTTAGATGCTTGAGGCATAAAAAAATATTTTGGTTTAACTTTAGGAGTGAAGTTTTTGCAAAGGCTAGAGAGAAGTTAAAGGGCTAGACAAACGAGGAATTTCCAAACTAAAACTAAAACAACGGTATTTACTGAATATGGTTCATATATTACAGCTTCTGATGCAGAAATTATGTTCTTTTTAATGTTCATTTAAAGTATTTTTTCTGACTTATTTAATTCGGAGAAATTAACTCAACACCACTTTTATTTTATTTTTAATTTAAATAATCTTGTCACGGAGGTATAGGCCCATTGCTTTGTACTTGGAATACCAAATTGAACTAGTGCTTTTTGTTGCAGTGTCCGTGGTTTACAAAAATTTTCTCAGAAGCACTGTATTCTTCAAAAAACACAGCTTATCTTTTCTACCCATTCCCTTTCAAGCACTTAAACAAAACAATGCGTCTGTCCAACACTAAATGTTCTTTGTTTCTTAGTATTTTTACTTAGTGCTTCTTCCTCAATAGAATTATTGATTTTAGCTTTGCTCTCAATGTCCGGATTTCCGATTAACTCGATCTTTGGTTCGATACACAACTGCTCATCCAGACAGTAAACAAGCAGTTATACTCTGTGGAAACTCCTCACTGATGGCAGGAACGTATAAATACGCCCTCTCCGAATATTTTAAGGCTTTGAAGATGGATCCAGATAATCCACTGGTTCTTCTTTTGATTGGATGTACACATCTGCATATTGCGTGTCAAAAGCACACCACTAAGAAGAAGAGTCTCATTGCCCAAGGTCTTTCCTTTTTAAAGGTAAAGGAATCTATTTTCTTATTCTTTCATATATTGCTTGTCAGAGTGTTGTCTATAAAGGATAGGTTAGCAGTTGCAGATTCAGGATTGGAGATAACTAGATAGATAGATAATTTAATACGAAATATCACAAAACGGATAAAATAGTCGCATTTACAAAAAAGTTATGAAAACTATTTGTTGTAATTTTCAGTGAAGTATTGTCGGAATGAATTTTTGTAGCGTTTCGTGGCACTTGGATTGCTTGGTTGTAGTTGGTTTTTTGTGGCGGGTCTTTGGTCGGTTATCTTGTCTGATATCAGGTGGGAGAAGGTCGCGGTGTTTGGGGGAAGTCAAGATGGACTGGCCAAAGCTCATGAGGAGCTCGTGTCTTCTTTGTTCAAGTGTTGTGAGTTCTAGCTTCGCCAGACATTCCTCATAGGGCAATTGGCTGTCTCCTAGAATGATGCGCAAGGCTCTCTTTTGAATTGTTTCGAGCTTATTGCTCTGCTCTTTTGTGAGACCAGGATGCCAGACAGGGCAGGCATATTCTAGGATCGGTCGCATGTGGCTCCTATAGTAGGTGACCAGGGCATTTTTGCTGAGTTGAAAGTGACGTAGCTTTGTCAGTGACCTAAGCAGAGGCATAGCCTGGGACAGCAAGTGATTTAAGTGGTCCTCCCAAGTCAGTTTATCATTGAAGATAACACCCAGGATCTTCATTTTGTGAACTGCCGGTATGCCGACGTCAGGCAAGGCCGGTACGCTTTGCTTTAAGAAGGAAATTCTCATTATTGCCGACTTGGTCCTGTTGATGCTGAGTTTTCTTTCTAGGTAGTCCCGTTCGAGCTTCACGACCATTTCTTCTAGGTTAAGGATTTCACACAGTCTTTGTAGCAGCATCATTGTTAGGTCGTCTGCGAACTTCGCTCTGTCTCTGTGCCATTTAGCTATCGTGTTGCAAAGCAACAGGAAAAGGGTCGGACCTATTTTTGTTCCTTGGGGAATTCCACATGTAAGGTCTGTAGAGTCTGACAGTTCGCCTTTGTACCTTGTTTTTTGCTTCCGTTTTGAAAGGAAGCTTTCTACTATCTTTCTCAGGAATTCGTGAAAATTGGTCATGGACTGTAGAATCTCCTCGTGGCTAGACGTATCGAACGCTTTCCTGACGTCCCCTTGAAGGAGGTCGACAAATGCCTCGTCAACTTCTAGGTGACTTAGGATAGTCTCGACGATCTGGATAAGGTAGTGACTTGTACTGCACCCTCTTTGGAAGCCATACTGCCGGGAGTCTATTACTTCGCTGAGTTCCTCCAGAAGCCATCTGTTATGAAAGTTTCGAATACTTTCGAGAGTAGCGGCGTGAGTGAGATCGGTCGGAGGTCTCCAAGTTCTTTGGGGTTTGTGACTTTGGGAACAGGGATTACGACTGCCTCCTTGAGCGGCTCAGGAAACGTCCCTGTTATCAGTGACTGGTTGATGATGGCAGCTATAGGCTCTGATAGGTAAGGAGCGTTTTCTTTGAACAAAATTGGCGGTGGATCCGCTGGGTGAGTGGCTTTCCGCGCAGGAATCTTTTCTAGGACCCTGCACACTTCAATAGGCAGAACGACTGGAATCTCAGATATCTTGGCGCTGAATGCACTCGTTTCGGCTGGAGGGTTGGATCTGCAGATTTTGGCAAACCACTCATTGAGATCATTTGCAGTGACCTGTTCACCTTTATCTTTTTGTATGTGAAAGGTCGTCGGGCGCTGGGGGCTTATTAAATCTCTAACTGTCTTGTGGAATGAGCGGGAGTCGGAGTTTACTGTTTTAGAGAGCTTTTCCCCATATGCTTTCTCAGCTTTCCTACATTCGTACACCACGGTGTTCCTCATTTTTTTCCAGCGCTCTCTGTTGCCTGAGGCGTGCAGTTTATTACGCTTCCTGATGAGTTTCTTGATCTCTTGTGTGACCCATGGTTTGTCCGTAGAAGAGCGTTTGACACGTTTCTCTGGGAAGCATGAGTGGTAAGCGCTGGTTATCTCGGAATTTAAGAGTCCAACCATCTGGTTAAACGTCAGATAATCTGTACAGTTGGGACCAGTTTTTATTTACGCACCATTTAGAGAATTCTTCTTTTCCTGGTGTAGTCAGAGGTCGGCAGACGAATGTTTCCTTGGTAGCCGTTGGCTTGGTTCCTTTGGGCTTCCACAGTACAGAGAAATGTGCGCTCCTTCCGAGGCTGGGGCTCGATTCGGGATCGTGGTAGAATTCTCCCACATCTGTGAAGATGAGGTCGATAGTTGATTTTTCCGTAGTAAGAATTTTTACTACCTGCTTCAGATCAAGAGATTGACTGATCCAGCGCCTGTCCAGATCATTAAAGTCGCCAAGCAATACTATACCGCTATTAGGATACATGCATCGAATATCGTCGATAGACTTTTGGAGGTGGTTGATTAGGGTTTTGCGGTAAGCGGCTCGCGGTGGAAAATAGAGGACTCCGAAAGTTATTGACGAAAACGCTCTTGGCAGTACTTTGGGTTTGATTTTCACCCAGAGCAGCTCATAGGTATCTGTGTGTTCAGCGAATGTCAAAACTTCGTGTTCGATATCTGCATTTATGTAAACACCCACTCCACCGCCATGTGTTATAACGTTGCCATCTTTATCCTTGCGATTTTTGTGTAAAGGTCATAGCCTGGAATACTAGCAGTCGATGGGGTAGCGGACCAAGTTTCTGTGACACAGCATACCTCAACCCTCTCACATTTCAGTCGAACGCTAAGTTCTGTGATTTTGTTGCAGAGTGACTGGGCGTTAACAAGCATGACTCTTGGGAGGTCAAAAGGGTTGCTTTGCTGAGTTTTAGGAGGTCGAGTTGGTATTCTGGTCTTTGTTGCTATTGTTGCCCTTGACCTGAGGAGGCCTCCTCATTCCGGTTATGGCAGAGCTTTTGGCTCTCTTGAGCCTTCTTTTCTCGGCCTGAGACTGGAGCTGGAGTGGGGTGAGATCAGGGCCTATGTAGATTTCGCGGCGGGTGAAGGCGTCATCAGAGGTTCTCAGGTTCCGAGCGTTTTTCAGGATGTTATTTCGTTTCACAAGGTTGAAGTGTCTTCTCTGAGCTTGACGAGTAGTTTTCTTGGTCTGCCGTTGTCGCTTGGTCTTCCAAGGCGCCTAGTCTCCACTATATCCCCGTTTCCAGGGTAGTTCCCAAATCGTTGGTTCGGCAAAGGCCAAGAGCTATCTGTGCGTCTGGAGTTTCAGACTCTGGGACCCCTGATATAACTAGACTGAATCGCTTTGCTTCTCGCAGCTGTTTTCTTTTTCTGCTCGTAGGAGGGTTTCAACGGTAGTGTTTGCGGAAGGCGCTGGGCTGGGTGTATTTTGTCTAGAGTCTGTGGTTCCATGTTGTGCTACACGGGAGTACAGTGCTTGATCGCCTGGGAATGGATTTTGATTTCGCTGTTCAGGTATTCTGCAATCCGTTAGGAGTCTGACTTGCAGTTGCAGTTGAGCTACCTTTCGCTTGGAGCAGGAAGAACACTCGTATCTGAAGAGGCTTAACTGTGGGTCATGGAGTTTTATCGCCAGGACAATATCGGAGTGGATCCCGCGGCAGGAGGCATGCTCCCACTCATTGCAGAAAAAACAGCAAAAGGATGTACTGGCTTCGGCCTGGGTATGACAATAGTTGCAAGTTTCGCTGTGTGACTCAGTTCCGTTAGGAGTAGCATTTGGGGCAGAGGCCGTAGGAAGGGGTGCATTGAGAGTTCCTCGAACTTGCGTGGGCCTACTTTCCCTGATAATCAGGGGTTCGTCGTTGACTGGAGGCGGGGTTTGGTCCGAAGACGGGGCGTTGCAGTTTTCTCCTCTGGCTTTTGGATTCCCTAGGTTTTGTTGTTTTTGGCTGTTCGGTGTTCCCACTGCTGCTGTTTTGGGTGTGTTGGCAGCTTCCTTGCATCGATTACATTGCCACTTTCCAGACGATTTTTCTGCTTCTTTGCTGTACGTGCCTGATACACAGGGAAAGTGAAACCATTTCGTGCAGGTACGGCATTGGAGTCCGCCCTGAGCTCGTGTTACGTTCTTTTTGCATCTGGGACAAGGGTCACCAGCCATTTACTGACAGTATTTTTGTCAGATGTACAAGGAATGAATGAATGCTCGGAGCGTACGTCGATCACCGGGAGCAAGGGAAGCGTCGAGACCTGCTCACCTGTTCCCTGCAATTTAAGGCTAATTAACCGGCAGGTACCAATACGGCGCTTCCGGCAGGTTCTCTCCCCTCTTCTGCTTGGTCCCAAGCGATCTAAGCAGTCCACAGGACTTCACTTATTCAGAAGAAACATAAACATATACACACGCCGATTTTTACCTTCTTTCGCGCCCGAAAACCAAACTCACAAACAAGAATGGCAACGCTGCGCGGCCAAAAATCACGCAATCAGCGCGTGCGCATCCAATAGACACACCGGATTCTTAAAAAATGGCTCTTCTTAACTGGAAAAAAACTATTCACTTACTTGGAAAATCACAATTATAAAACTGGTTTCAAAAATATCCCAAAAAAATACCAAAATCTTATTCAAAACTAGTGAAATGACAAAATATATTTTCCTTATTTGTTTCACCCAGGGTTGCCACTCAGACTGTCAGACTAAAGGGGGTAGCTTGGAATTTTTTGGGTGTCTATTCTCTTTTTGAACTCAACAGATTTTTAGAAGAAGGTGGGGCAGGTAGAACTTTTAACTTCAGGTAGATGGATTTCTCTTTGAAACATTTTCAGAAAATTGCCATTATGTCTAAAAGAAATTGTAGGGCTAACTGACTTTAAGGTGGTACGTCTTAAGGTATACTTTAAAGTTGACACAAATGTTACATTTACCTAACTTAAAGCAAGGATTAATAGCTTACGTTTAAAAAATTGGTTACGACGTTCCTCTTTACGGCCCTACTTACAACTACTAAAAGTTCGTCTTGGCCCTAAGTTTCCCGGGGCCAACACAGCGCACAGACTTAAAGTTTCTTGGCTATACTTACCTCAGGGGTCACCACTCCTCGCGAGAAAAGTCCTTAAAACAGGCAGGTTTCAAAAGCCCCGCTTTTTAGAAGTTTAAGACGTAAGTTCACTGCCTTGTCAAAAGCCACTGAATTCAGCCCCCCCCCCCTAGAGTTTTAGATGTAGCTTCAATGCCTTATTCGGTAATAAACTGAATTTCCAAGTTGATCTTGCCTGCTATATCATCCTTACTGTAAATCTAACTGCTGATGCGCTTCAAACCCCAACTAGTTCAAGGTCATCTTGCTGATAGATTGTAAAGTGAGCTTATTTGGGAACCACTTATCTTTTTGTCAGCGTTAATGACGGGTCTAGCATTTTTTGCTCTATAAATCATTATGTTTGAATTGTACCTATAACCTCTGCTTTGAATCTATTCAGATTCATTATAATAACAAAATTGAATGGAGAAAGTACATAATCTTGAAAAAACAGAAGCCGCCATTTTGAAAAGCTTGAATGTAGTATTACTGGTTTTAACGTAAGTCTTCGATAGTCTTCGACTGGTTTTAACGTACTAATTACCCTCTTTTGTGTAACGCTATAATCGTTTTCACAGTTTTGGAGGTATTTTGGTATTATTTGAGTTTTTCCCGCAGGCGGTCACGCTCAACTAAAACAAGCGTCCTTTAGTAATCTATAAAGCTCTATAATGTGGGAAGAAACAGTTTTGTTTTAATGGGTTTTGAGGTCACAAACAGATTGTCGTGACTACAGCGGAGGGGCTGGCCTCGCATTATTATAATTTTACAGGAGAGTGAAACCTTCTTTTTTTTTCTTTTTTCAAAAAAAGAGAGTTTATTCGAGTGTTTAAACATGAAAAACATGTAGCGAGTACCCAAATAATATGGGTTCAGTTTAGCATATCTTGAATAGCAGTTTGTAGTGTTATTTATTTTTGAAAAAAAAATTACGCTTAACACGAGATAAATAAGGAGATATCTTTTGGGAATGAAACATCAAAAACACATAGTCAAAGTTAAAATAATACTAAAAAACATGGTTTTGAATAATATCTTTATACATATTTGTGTAATATTATTAAATAGTATTTTCTTTCTAAGCCTATAGTGATTTAAGTGGCTTTTGACAGAAAGTTAAAATAAGGCTAACGAAATATGGTCTTAAATAAGATCTGAATATGTTATCAGCAATATTATTAACTGTTTTTTGTTTTTACTAGGCTTATAGTGACATACGCGGTTTTGGACAGGAGACAACGTATAATATTGGTCGTGCTTATCATCAAATTGGAGCGTTGCATTTGGCCTTACATTATTACCGATTAGCACTTAAAGAGCCTCCAGTATTACCGACAATGGACCTATCACGAGAGATTGCTGCTAATATGGTAGTTCTGTATAAGAGTGTAGGTGCTCGTGATTTGGCGTTATACTATGTTACGAAATATCTAACAATTTAAATTGATTTTTTCGACATAACGACTTTTATATGTAATTTTTTCGAGTTTATTTTTGGAATAAAGAAAATTATTTGCTGAAAATGGTTTTTATGACACCGTGAGTATTCTGTATGAAAGAGCTTTATATTGAATTTATAATATCTATTCGAATTATTTTGTTATTCTGTTTTGTGCAACAATACTATTAAAAGGATTATCAAATTTTTAAAAACTCACAAAGCTTTTAAATAGTCAAAAACTTTCCAGCTGTTATATTAATATGTGAGGAAGTTTTTATGTATGATTCCAATAAATTTTTTTCCATCAATGTCATGTTTTAAGTGCAGGGTGAACTAGATTCTGTTGTACACAAAGGGATGTATTCCCCTGCGATCTTTGGTAACCTTTGTCCGCTTATGTTTAACCACTTTCTACCTGTATATACATTAATTTCATTTGGTTGTCGTTTGTCTTTTATGGTTCAAATATAAAATATATTTAACAAAAAAAATAATAAATGTATAGAAGTCACGGAAGCCCAAAAAAATAATCTCTCAGTCTGAGACATATGCCTCACTTCGGCGATTGTTTGAACCTCTGTTAAAAACCACCAGATTTGTACGGAAGCCCTTGCAAGTACCCACCCACTTTTTCACTAGGTGGTGCCGATCATCTTGTCTGAGGAGCATCTCGGGCTTACAGAACTTAAAGTGACAACCTACTTTATTATGTCGCATTACAAAAAAAAAGACTTAAGGCTAATATATGCTAGCCTGCGAGATATCTGCTCAGACCATTTCTTAACAATGAAGTTTGTATGTGTTTCTGCCCTGTGTTCTTATTCATGGGTTGAGTGGGAGGTCTGAGGGTGAATAGTGTATTTTAAAAAAAAAAAAATTCAGAGAATTCATCAAGAAGTTTTTTTTTTTTTGGGGGGGGGGGATTCTGACTCCCTTTCATTGCCTGTTTTGAAAAGGTTTAACAACATACTGTTCTACACGACCGTGTCTTCAGTATCTCAATTTAAGTTTTCGAATTATAATCTGTACATTTCCTTCCCTTCATTTTGTATTGGTTCCAGTTGTATGCTGACGGAAAAGGTAACGCCGTTGTGTGGTAGGACGATACCGAAACAGTGGTGCAATATTTAAGGGGTTTTGAATTTTTAAGTAACTGGCTCTCTCAGAATTGTCAAACTGCACAAATTTAGTCCTTTGTAGGCTAAAAATGTTTCATTACAAAATAGTGGGAAAAGACACTTGACCAGAAATAGAATGACCAGTTTTTTTTTTAATGAGCTCTCATCTAAGTTTTATGATATCCCGTTGCATACGATTACCGCTGGAAAAGAAAAGAAAATTAAGAAAAAAGAAAAAAAAAGAAAGAGAGGCTGTGAAAGAAGAATCCAAAATATTTGTTACTGTATGAAAGAAGATATTAAAAACTCAAATAGAGGGCTTTTTACAAGAACAATACAATGACAGGATTTTTATTGACAACTGACAATTCCTTTAATGGGCTACTCTCTTCTTTTATGTCAAGCGAACTTTCTTGTGCAAATTGTAGGTATATCTAACACTAATAAGTAAAATGTGAAATATTGAAAGTATGAAAGTAAAATATTACCTATCAGGGTAAGAAGCAGAATACTTTTTACACTACCTTACCCCACCCATTTTTTTCTGATTAACAGTGGACAGTGAATACTAATTTTTATGAGTACGCTAACGTGTACAAATATGGTAATAAGGTGGTGTAATAAAAGAATAAGTTGAATTGGTTCTTCGACTGGCCTTTTAAGATCTAAACGTGTACTTTGAGACAGTTTAACTATTAAAAATGTTGTATTTTAGTGAAGTAGCATATAGCATCCAATTTCGTATAGGACAGTTTTAGGACTTGCGCTCAGGCTTAAAGGGTTACTGCTACTGCTGCTCAAACTCAATGCAATACCAAGCCACCTGAGGTCAAAGTAGCTGCGTCAGCTCATCCCCCACCCAAATCTATTCAAAGATTCCCTCTTAACATCCTCCCTGTAAGTTCTAATTTCCTTTGAATCCGTCCTTACGGTTTCTTCCTGCCCTATTCGTGGACGACTACTTTTCGTGTGACCCTGGGAGGATAGCCGAAAAGGATGAAATTTGGCACTCTGTCTTCCTTCATCCATAGAACGTGTCCTATTCATTTCATTCATTATCTCATTATAGCCCTAGAAAGTGGAATAGAACCACATTTTTTGTGCAGCTTAGTGTTTGAAATACGGTCAGTCAAAGGAATACCGAGACCAATCTGTAGAAAATTCTTCTGGAAAATATCTAACAGATCTTCCTCGGTCTTTCGAATCGCCCACGTTTCGGAATCATACGAAACCATTTCTTTCCAGCACGGAGTTATCTTTTCCTTCTCCGCAGTTATCGAGGCACTGGAATATCATAGAGGGCTGTTTTAAAGTTAAATTATAAGGGAAATGTATATATCTACGTGTTTTTATATGTACCAAAACATAATTTTAAACCTATAAATGCATTTTTAATAAATTCCATCTTCATGTACAAGTTGGTGAATGGGGTCACAGTACTACTACTGCTACTAACAACTCATCGGAGCACCAAACCGTCTAAGAAAAACACAGCTACGCACACTCATCCTCCATCCCAATCTATTCAAAGCCCTCCTCTTTACTCTCTCCTAGGAAGTTCCAATTTCCTTTAAATCTTTCCTTGCGGGATCATCCCATCCCAACCGAGGACGACCTACTTTCCATTTAGCCCTGGACGGTTGGCCGAAAAGGACAATCTTTGATAATATGTCACCCTTTATCCGCAGAATGTACCCTAGCCATCTTAACCTTTCTCTCATTATAGCCCTAGAAAGCGGGACTGAACCACATGTTTCGTAATGTTTGAAATACAGTCAGTCAGTCGGGTACCCAAGGCAATCCGCAGGCAATTTCTTTGTAAAACATCAAGCGAATCTTCCTCCGTTTTTAGAGAACGCTAAATCTTGGTTCGCAAACTTATCTTCCTATTCTTCCAAACTTTTTTCACCTTTTGATCTTCACATATTCCTAGCCTTTGCGGCTTAGTCTTCTTAACATTATTTTTCAAACCTATTCGAGTACCCAGTACTCCTAAAACCTCCAAAAGTTCATTTAGTTTGCTCACACTTTCATCTAGGACGCTTAAATCATCAGCATAATCTAGGTCAGGAATCGTCTTACTTCGCCATTTTATTCCGTGTTCTCCCATTGTCTTGTGCTCCTTAAGACAAAGTCTGTCAAAATGATCCATGTAAATGAATATAGAATATACAACCCTGCTTAACTCCTAATTAAATACGAAACCAGTGACTAACCTCATTTCCTATCTTAACCGCAGCAGTGTTATTCTCGTACATAGGCCTAATAACTTTAATGTATTTGTCTGTTATACCATACAGGGATGAGACCTTCGCCATGGCTCTTCTATCATCCGAAGCAAATGCTTGCTCTTAATCCAATCATACCAATGCAATGGCAACGACATTGCAATAGCAATGCCAAAAAAAATTTTAAGTTGAAACATCCAGTGAAACTACCGCTATTAGTTTTAATACTACTACTAGCAATATCAATTACCACTACTTACATTTACACACCAATTGCTTTACTACTAATACAACTATGCTTAAGGCGTGAAGGTGAAATTATCAAGGGATTTTTAAGGGATAGGTGAACTGAATCACAACATGTCATGTATAGTCAGATTCTCAAGCATGTAATAGCAATATCTTTAGAACAATTTGTGCATGAGGTTGAAACTAACAGGGATTGTTTTTCGGGATATTGTACTAACCCAAAGAAAATATTTGCATCCTAATGCTATTGCTTCTTCTCATACTAATGCTACTATCAATACTACTTCTACTGCTATTGCCACTAAAGCTAAAGCTGCTATATAATTCGACTGCTACTACTACTAGTGTTGCAATTAAAACTAAGGATAATAAGGTGAAAATTTGGAGTAGATTGAAACTGCATGGAACTAAAACAAAACACACTGCGTCCACACAGGTTGCCAAGAGGATCTATCAGAAATGCTTCTGAAATGGTTGATGGTATTAAGCTGAAACTTTCAGTATCGGTGAAAGGGATATTGAAGAAACCAAAGGTGCTATTTGTATACTATTACTTATGCTACTACACAAGCTAAGGTTATGAGGGTGACGCTTTTAAGGAATTAATTTAAAAAACGTTTTCCTCAAAACAAGTATTTCTAAGAAAAGCAAAGAGCTTCATTAAGGCCAGAATGAGTAAAATTAAAGTCAAATAATCGTCCAAGCGTAAAACTTACACTATTAGGTGACGCTCTTTTGTCACCTTTGACCATTCGAAAATGGGAGTGAAAACATGCTGCACAAGTTTTGCTTTGTTCGGAAAGCGTTGACTCATAAAGAACCAGCTTTCTAGAAATCCACTGCACCAGTAATTTCAATATCCCTGGATGACTACATGTTCTCTCTATTCTTTTTCGATTCTAGTTTTTGACCAACCAGACAGCGCATATTTTTCAAGGAAAGGATTAAGTGTTGATGGGTTTAATGACCATGCACTTTCTGGCTCTAAAAAACTCTGGCTGTTCGAGTAGCCCGTCATCAAATTTGAACCGTTTTAAGATTTGCATCACTGCTTCCTTGCAAGATTTGCGAGGCAATACATGCCTTCCCAAGGCCAGAACAAAATTTGCACTTTACTGAAAAAATATAAATGCTTTACTTTCATAACTTTAATTAATCAAATAATATTAACATTTTGATTACTAAATATCAGTATATGTATATTAAACTGACAATGCACATTCATTTGTATTTTGTCAGTAAAGTGCAAATTTTGTTCTGACCTTGGGAAGGCATAGGGATTTTAAATACAACATGTTAATTTCGGATCGTTTTGAGTTTGACTCGCTTAATTATTGTATTTTCTGTTCGTTTAAGGTTTTATTTATTTATTGATGCTTATTAGAGGTATTTTTCACGCTTGGTAGATTATTTGATTTTATTTTTGCTCATTTTTTGTTTAATGGAGTTCTTTACTTTTCTTTGAAAAACTTATTTTGTGGAAAAAGTTTTTTTAATTAACTTCTGTTCGTTTTATATTGACATAGTCTTTTCAGGGAAAAAGAAAATAATACTTAAAATCTTTTCGTTTTTAAGACTTTATAGTTTGGCCTGCTATTTGTATGCTGGAGAAAAATTTTCAGCAATTTTTAACAACATACTCCCTCTTAAAAATCTGGACACAAATAGTACTGTTTAATTTAGTTTCATACCTTCTCTAGTTGACCTGAAATGGAAAACTTGATACCATTCGCAAAAAAATCTGTTTACTTTCTTTGATAGCTTGGATACACTTACGGTATTGTGATTTGGTTAAATTTTGAGCAGAAATGGGAGGGTTTACCTGGGAGGGTGGGAGTGGAGGGGGGATTAGTTGCCCTCAAATCAATTCGACTATTAAAAAGGGCATCATCCCTTTCAATTTTCAATCGAATGAGCCCTTTTCGAAGTTCCTACGACAATTCCTTCGATACGAAGTGCCCTGGTCTAAACAACAACATTAACAAAAAATAATACATTATACCCACTTCGATCTTTACTATAAAAATGTCGAGCCTTCCAATCACTTTCGACTATTAGAAAGGGCACTAGGCTTTTCGATTTCCAATCGAATGAGCCCTTTTGGAAACGAAAACGCTTTCTATAAACACCTTATATGCCCCCAGGGCATAAATTACAATCCTTACCCTAAGGTCTGTTAGGGTGGTTATCATCCTCTAAGACCAAACTTCCAGAACTTTCAACTACATTAAACAAGATGGCTATCTCAAAATTTTGATTGGATGTGTTTGGGGAAATGCTGGGCGTGAGAGGGTTGTTAGTCGCCTTCCAATCACTTTCGACTATTAAAAAGGGCATAAGCCACTCCAATTTCCAATTGAATGAGCCCTTTTCGAAGTTTCTACGACAACTTCTTCGATATGAAGTGCCCTGCTCTAAAGGGAAAAATTAATAAATAATACATTGTGCCAACATCGTTCTTATATGCTCCCAGGGCATAATTTAAAACCCTTGCCCTGAGGGTTGTGGGTGAGTGTCCTCCTCTTTACTTAGTCCCCGTTTCTTGTCTCGTTCTCGAGTGTCCCCGTTCTTTACTTAGGCAGCACGATCCTGCTGCCTATGATTTATACAACAACTTTCTATATAAACCTTATATGCCCCCAGGGCATAACTTACAACCCTTGCACTGAGGGCTCTGAGGGGGGTATCATCCTAAAAGACCTAATTTCCAGAACTTTCAACTATGTTGAATAAAATGGCAATCTTAAAATTTTGATTGGATGTGTTTGGGGGAAAGGTGGGCGTGAGAGGGGGGCTTGTTGCCCTCAAATCACTTTCGACTATCAAAAGGGTTCTATCCCATTGAATTTCTAATTTAATGAACCTTTTTCAAGTTTCTACGACAAAGAATTCAATAAAAACCTTATATGCCCCCAGGGTATAACTTATAATCCTTGCCCTGAGGGTTGTGGTGGAGTGTCCTCCTCAAAAATATATTTTCTATCTGGAAATCAGCTAAGCTGAACAAAATGGATATCTCAAAATTTTTATTGGATGTGTTTGGGGGAATGGTGGGCTTGGGGGGGGGGCTAGTTGCCCTCTAATCACTTTCGACTATTAAAAAGGGCACTAGCCCTTTGAATTTCCAATCAAATGAGCTTTTTTTGAAGTTTCTACGACATCGCCTTCTATAAAAACCTTATATGTCACCAGGGCATAACTTAAAACTCTTGCCCTGAGGGCTGTGGGGGAGTGTCCTCCTCAAAAACATATTTTCTATCTGGAAATCAACTACGCTGAACAAAATGGCTATCTCAAAATTTTGATTGGATGTGTGTGGGGAAATGATAGGTCTGGGGTGGGGGGGGCTAGTTGCCCTCCCATCACTTTCGACTATTAAAAAGGGCACTAGCCCTTTGAATTTCCAATCAAATGAGCCTTTTTTGAAGTTTCTACGACATCGCCTTCTATAATAACCTTATATGCCCCCAGGGCATAACATAAAACCCTTGCCCCGAGGGTTGTGGGGGAGTGTCGTCGTCAAAGCATATTTTATATCTGGAAATCAACTACGCTGAACAAAATGGCTATCTCAAAATTTTGATTGGATGTGTGTGGGGAAATGATGGGCCTGGGGGGGGGCTAGTTGCCCTCTAATCACTTTCGACTATTTAAAAGAGCACTAACCCTTTGAATTTCCAATCGAATGAGCCTTTTTTGAGATGTTCCTGGCTGCTAAAATGTCTCTGTTAATGCATGACCTATAGCTAGTTCATGAATGTTCGAGTCAATTTTAAATGTCAGCCGTGGTACGGTATCAACAAGGCCGTAGTATCTATTCAATGTTATTTTTTAATTTAAATATTTTTAAAAATTTTCACTAAATTTGCTGAGTTTAAGTTAAAATTTGACTAAAGTAATGTCCACAGAATTATCAAGATCTAAAAGAGGAAGTTGCTATTTTTTCGTTCCCTTATTTGAGACTGCACCAAACTGTGCTAGTGTTAGATTGTAAGAAAAAGAAATGTGCAGTCTTTGTTGCTTGACAGGCAGCAAAAAACTAACTGGAAAATCGATTTCTTACTGGTGATATTTCAATAACATAGCCTCTGATATTCACCCGAAACTACATAAAATGGTACAGAATTTAGTGATCAGCCTGGTTTGAATGGTCACCTTAAATATGAACTTATTAGGAAATGAAAGCAGAAACGCTAGAATGTTTCAAAATGAATTCTCAAGAAAGAATGACATTCCCATCAGTCATAAATGTGTCCAGCTGCCAAAAAAGCCTCAAGATATGTTGCTTCTCACTAATATTGAGCTTCCACATCTAATTGTATTATACCTTATGTTTGGCTATTAGTCATTGATGTCTTGACCAAACAAATTTCTTTCTTTGAGAGTCTATGTCTTTCCAATGTAAGATTTCAAACATTGTCCTTAGGCATTTTGCCAAATTAGTGAACCTTCTTTCGTCACACTTCTTTTCTGTATTTCACTTCTCTTAATTCTCCATTGAGGAAGTCTAAAAAAATGATCTAAATAGGTCAAAAGTATGAGAAAATTCGTTTAGAGCCTTAATTTTGAAAAAAAGAAAATATTTTTCATGTATTTGATGTCACATTTGTTATACATTTAAAGACTAAAAATCACATCATTTTTCCCAGGGATGGTCGTATATCTTTTGGCATCTTTGACGCATGCAATATTACACAAGATGACATGACTCCAAACAGCTAAAGCAAAAGGCAGGGAATAAGTGAAAGAGAGAGTCACATTGATTTGCCAATGAAAATTTTGCCCAACGAAATCTGCGGTTAGAAGACAATAAAAAATTGCAATGGATTGAAGGAACGTGTTAGTTTAGTGTCGATGAAGGATAAACAGGAAGGAGGAATTGAATCCACTGATTTACCACCCTATGAATTTAAAGAATAACACGATATTTATGCAAATGCATCTTCGATATTCAGTTGGCCTTCGACCTCAACTTCGATATTTCAGTTGGCCTTTGCAATGGGACATGCCTGTTTTTATTGTTGTTTTTTATTCATTGAAGCAAAAATTCAATTACTGGGGAAGAGCTAGAAAAGAAGTTCTTTTAGTATCTATGATGGCATGCAAAATTATACAAGATGATGAATAATCCGAACAGCTAAAGCAAAAGATATGCAAAAAAATTCTGAGGGAATGATGAACGAAAACAGAGCTCGAAGAAATCTGCGGTTAGAATTGATGTGACAACAAGCATCAAGACGAATTACAAATGAAAATGATGGCAACGAAATCTGCGGTTAGAAGCTAAGCGACAGCAATTATCACATCGAATCGTAAATGAAGTAGCCCATTGGATTTCTCTAGCTTCGCTTCGCTTGCTGCTGTTGGTAGCTTCGACCTTTGGGTCTCACCTGTTTTGGACTCAGGCATTTAGCCCTTGTAAATAAAAACCCGATCTCCGTCCGCTCGCTTCCTTTGGCAGCTCGGGTCTTTGACCTTCGCCTACTTGTTATCAAGTACTTGTTTTTCTGTCTTTTTTTAGTTATTTGTTGTTGTTGTTTTTTTCTGTACAGCCTGTGTCCATTCTCATAGTTCTAAAATATAATCACACCTTTATTAAGAAAATGAACACGTTTTATAAAATCTCTTAGCTTTTTTAATCATCCCTACCTCGTGTTTCTCTTTAAAAATAAATTTGTTTGTGCTGCCTCGAATTATTAATCAGCCCTGGAACTTTATAGCCATTGGAGAAGATATTAGTAAAAAAAAAGAACACTTTTCCGAAGAGCTTGTTGATGTTGCTATTACTTCTAAGAAGATGGGACACTTTTTACGAGCGATTTCGTTGTTGAAGGAAGCTATAGCAATCGAGGAAGAAAACGCGGTGAGGCTTTTTATTATTACGCTGAAAGTTATATGGTCAGTGCTAAAATGATGACCAATTTTGGAAAATACCCTTGAACCGGCAATAAGTCTGCTCAAACTACAGGTCGTAATAAAATATTTGAGACGAAAATATTCCTGCAAGCTCAGTAGAAACAATCGATTTTATTTAGCCTTGAGTCATGAAATAGTGGTGTTTCGGAGCTGTAAAATGTGTTGTCTTTTCTGTCGGTACGATTGATGCATTACCTTCTCACCGAAAACTTGTCATAATGCTTGATAGATGGTAGTCAGTTATTGATATGTCTGGTAAAAATCTTACATCTTTGCATGTGCTTCATGGATGTCAGTTTGTGAAAGTATGATGCTGCTGAATCTGTAGAGGGAAAATTTCCTAAATTTGATTTAATGGGAAATACCCTTTAAATGTAATTTTGGATTTTGTCAGCGATCTTTCTTAACAAAATCCTGGAAAAAAAGCCGGCTTCATTTATATCTATCTTTGCAACTAAAACCTGAGGAAGTGTATTATGAAATAATACTGCAAATTAAGAAAGCAGGTTAATACGATATTAATTGAACAAAATGGTGAGACTGAACAATTACCGAGTTTTCATTCTAATTTTAACTATGACTACATAATTTTTTCGTTGTTTATGTTAGTTTTCTTCTACAACTCACTGTCTTTAAAATTTCCTCGGTGCGGTACCTACTTTATTAATTATATGATCGAAAGGCAGCATGGTCTTTGTCATTATTGCGTCTATCTATGGGGGCATTCCCAATCAATATGTTTTATTCCATTAACTTAGGCAAAACATGCTAATATAATTATTTATCAAAAATTTTTGAAATCTTGTAGAACGAAAAATATTGTTGTCAAATCCCTAAAGTATATATTATATCTAAATGCTAGGAAGGATGCACAATTCATGCATAAATTACAATTAAAAACAAAATCATATTGTTAATGAGAAAACAAAAAAACACAAGACGTCATTTCTTCACAGGGAAAACGCTCAAAAGACTCACATTTGGAAATTTTTCCTTTCAAAATGCTCCAGGAAAAATTTATTCGAATAAATTTTAAATGGTATAAAAGGGGCTTAACTATTCATTTAAATACTTTCACGACATTCGTATTGGTTGGAATGATCAGCCCTTTAATGAAGCGGATTATCCTGTCCAATGAAGGAACATTGTGCTGGTGATTTTAAATCATCAGGGTTGCTGAGGTAGTTGCAACCTAGTAAAGAACAGACCACGGGCTATAGTAAAAAATGTTAAAAAAAATGGCTAGTGAGAAAAGACTGCCATTCATTGCTGATTCAGAAATGGTAACTGTTATCTCTATTAGTCTTAATAGTGTTTCAACTTAATGCTCTATGCTGTTCCTGAGACATATTGCTGGTAAACCCTTTTGGCAATCTACAAGCTCGTAGTATGTTTTAACTTAAATCAACATCACCCTAAGCATTCCCGAGATACTTCACCTTAGTACGCATGGCTTCAGTAGTAGCAATAGCTGTAGTAGAAGCAGTTGTAGCATTAGTAGAAGTCTGCCCATGACACCTTTTTTTATATCCCCCTTAACACACGCTGAAAGTATCAACCAAATACCATAACAGTTTCTGGGAAACTTTTTATACGTACTTTTGACAACCTGCACAAGCATAGTGTGTTTTGATTTAGTTCAACATCCTCTCAACATTCCTTGAAATTTTCACCTTGATACCCTTAGCTTTAGTAGTAGAAGTAACAGTAGTAGCAGTAGTAATAATAGTAGTAGTAGTACAAGCAGTAGTAGTAACAGAAGTAGCATTAGAAACATGTAAATATTGTCTTTTGGATCGTTCAACATCCCCCACATCAAGCCCTGCAAGTTTCAACTTCATTTTCCAAGTCGGTCCTAAGATATTGCTGACACACCCATTTGACAATCTGTATGAACACAATGTGTTTTGATTTATTTCAACTTCTGCCTCTATATTCTCTGAAATTTTCACCTTCATACTTTAAGCCTTAATGGTAGTAGCAGTGACATTAGTAGTTGTAAGACTATTAGTAGTAGTAGTAGTAGTAGTATTAGCAGTAGCAGCAGTAGCAGTAGTAGCATGCACATATTGCCTTTTGGTCAATTGAAAATCCCTTTCATCATGCCTTGGTAGTTTCAACTTAATACTGTAAGCCGTTCCTAGGATATTGCAGATATGCTAGGATATTGCGTTCCTAGGATATTGCAGATATATATATTTATTCATCTGTAAATTTTTCTTCGAAAAAGTACTACGATTTTTTCCTGAAAATCGGCATACTACCATTTTTCCGGTGTAAAAAAAAAAACGATCCAGATCATGACTTTGGGAAAATCGTTTAGGGTCTTAATTTTAGAAAATTGTTCTTCATATAGTACGTTATCATAAAGTACGTCACTTATCCATGAAGTTTTGCTGTTGATGAATGTCACTGCTAAATATTTTAAAAGGCACATTGCAATTTAATATACAAAAAGATTTGCTGAAAAAAAATTAGCTTTTTGTATGGGTAGCACTGATGTGTACTTTCTTTTCTCTGCTGCTAGCAGGGCGCTGGAATATCGTTAGAGAGCTGTCTAAGGATCCATTTGAAAGCAAACTACTATTTCTGTGTGCCTTTGTAAGTACCAAAACATTAATAAAAATAAAATCCATTTTAGACAAAAACTGTATATTCATATACAAGATGTTGAATGACGTTGTAATCGTAGGCTATAATCATAAATGACGTTATTGTAGAATTATATGGTGACGTAATTTTTCAATTACGGCTGGACTAATATAAAAAGGAGACAGGTCAAATTGCCTTAATAGTTAAAGTTCGTAGTTCTTATTTCTAATTAAGACATGCGTTCAGGAATAAGGTACTGAACGAAGCCTCCTTAACAATTTCTTTGAGTGAAAGATAAAGGTATTTTGTTGTTGTAGTTTAGAATCTTTAAACTGAACTTTATTAGTTCAAAGGTTCATATGGAATTGGTGCTTTTAGTGTAATTGCCTAATTAACAATCACTATTAATTACCTCAAAGTATATGCTAATAGTGTTCTTTCATAGCTGGATTGTCTGTGGATTTTTTTCTCTTCTTCTTTTTGGTTGTTATTCCTTCTCCCATTTTGTTTCTTTTCTCTTCTTCTTTTTGGTTGTTATTCCTTCTCCCGCCCGTATTCCTTTGCTTTTAGTACTGTCATGTTCTCTTATTATAGGTTAAAAATTGGATGCTTTTAGCTGAATGCTATGAAGGAAGAGAAAGTATAGAGGAAGCCATTGAAACTTATCAAATTGTCATACAAAAAGATGCTGGAAACATGGAAAATAGGCTTGCGTTTGCCAAGTTTCTAGAAAAAAACTGGATACATTAAAGAAGCAATATCAATTATTACTCCAGGTAACCACTATATGAGTTTTGATACTTTTAGTGCCGTACACAAACTGAAAACTGTATTTAAAACGTCTTGAAAATGTTTTAGTGGGGTTTTCAGAATTCTGTAATAATTTTTTACCACTAGATTCATTTGCATTTTATTAATGTTTATTTAATGTTTCGTTATTTTTAGGTAAAGAAATATCTTATGTAATTTTACAGTCTAAATAAAACAGTTCTTGGGAATGTTATTTTTGTAATTTCTAGGATTTCTCTAAAACTTTTTAGCTGCCTAAAAAAAAAAAAATAGAAAGAAAAAAATGGGAGTTTGTGTTAATTTCTTTTTGTTTAGCGTTTGTGCTTTTTCTCATATTTTTGTGTACCTGTTCGTTTGTTGATTTTCGATTTTTTTTTCCTTCCTTCCTTTAATTACTGTTGGCAAAGGGCTCCGGATGCGAAGCTGAAATATTAAGTCTTTTACTATTATTTATACAAACAAGTCTTTTGTTTTTGCAAAGTTCACTGTCTTAATGAAATTTTACCAGTTAAGTATTTTGACTTTATTTTAATTGTGAATAGAAAGGTAGTGTGTGTAAAAAACTATTGATGTGGACAAATTGCCAGCCAATTATGACCTAGCACCAGCAACGGTGGCTACTATAGACTAAATGGGGTAGAAAGAAATTAAATAAATTAAGTGTTTTTAATATGAAAGTCAAGAGCGACATTAAAACTTAGAATGAACATAAATTATTATATATATGGGGGCGGGGTGTTGCACCTTCATTACACTCCCCCACCCCACTCCCCCTGCTCTTTTTTCTGATGTTTGTTGAATGTTTTTTTTGGTAAAGTGAAAATGTATATGTCTCTATGTCTATGTCACACTCGATGGTGTTTGTATTTTAAAGGTGGTTCTTAAAGAACTGGGACGAAATGTCTAACTTTAGCATAAAAAGCGGGGGATTAAGGTTGGGGAAGCCCCTACTCATAACAGAATAATTTTTGTTCGTTCTTAATTTTAGTATCGCTTTTTGCTGTCACTTGTATAATTACATCACTTTTATTAATTTACTTTACTTTTACTGTCCTTTACTTAAACTTTTTTTTTTGTTCGGTTTTAACATCATCCCTAGGGTTGACTTGAATTTGAAAAAGAGTAGTATCACCTGCTTAAACCCGACTCTTTAAATCAAAATGTCTTTTTCTTGAAGCACAGCAATGCTTCAAGAAAAAGAGCTTATTTAGTGTGTTCACTTTTTGAAATTAAATATAAAAAAACAAGTTTTTCCAACCGAAAGTGAGGAGTGACATTAAAACTTAAAACGAACAAATGTTCCGTATACGAAAGGGTTTCCCCCTCCTCAGTACCTTGCTCTTTACGCTAAAGTTTGACTGTCACAACTTAACTTTTTAAAGTAATGAAAAACTTTAGCCTAAAGAGCGAGGTGTTGAGGAAAGGGCAGCCCCTTTTGCATATGGAATAATTCTGTTCGTTTTAAGTTTTAATGTCGCTCCTTACTTTAGGTTGGAAAAACTTGTTTTTTTTTAAATGTTTAATTTCTGATCGCTTTTCAAATAATGCCAGTAAATCCATTAGACACTGAATTGTGTAAAGGATTTACACAATGGGCGCCAGCAGGGGGAAGCAGGGGGAATGCCCCCCTCCCCCTAGAAATTTGGGACTAAAAGTACTTGTAAGGAAACGAAAGGAAAGAGAGCAGAATAGGGAAAAACCCTAGAAAAAAAATGTGTGTTGCCCCATTGTTGGCTACCTGCCAATAGGTTTTGACCCTTAATAAGGAAAATATAAGTTCTAATTTGTGACTGAGTGACCTTTTTCCAGTTTTCAACAAGCATTTTTCTATATGATTTGGTTGGAGTAAAAAAAAAAAATTCTTCTTGGTAATGAATGATAAGTAAATAACGATCCTTGTCATAAAGAAAGTATATGAGCCTAACTAGTGATAACATTAAATCAAAGAATCAGCTTTTTATGGTGATCCTAAATATGTATTTGCTTATTAGTAATTAATGCAGTTATTAGTACACAAGAAAGTTCGTACTATTATAGAAAACACAAGGAAAACAACTTAATAAGGGGCAATTTCGGTAAAAATATGCCGTCAACTTTTGCTTGCATTGCAAGAGTACCCATGAGCTGATATCGGAAGGAACTATAATCAGAAATGCTTCTCCTGAACGGAATGCTGGGAATTTCTGTATTTTCCCCCTGAATGGACACTCTTTTTGGTGTTTTATTATCATTTACTTTTTTTACCAGGAGTGATTGATCTAGTTGTCACTTTGAAAAAGATTTAATTAGGGAATAATACTCCTCAAAATACTTTCCCCTTAAAAGAGAAAGTTGCTGGCACTCGGCGAGAATATGGGCCACATCATCAATCCCTAGGTTACATCTGG
Source organism: Artemia sinica (assembly GCA_027921565.1). Taxonomy (NCBI): domain Eukaryota; kingdom Metazoa; phylum Arthropoda; class Branchiopoda; order Anostraca; family Artemiidae; genus Artemia; species Artemia sinica. Next base: position 39,406,165 of record CM051264.1, read on the forward strand.
GGCAAGAGTAATCCGCATCTGCATCTGGGGCCATTCTTTTTCTCTGAAATATTCTTCATTATAAGCTTCATTATCCATCAAAAACCAAACAGAGATCATTGAAATATTGATTGTTTTTTCTGCGTTACCAAAAGTATTGTATTCATAGAACTTTACAGTTTCATGAAACGTATTTAAACAAATAGAAAAGGTTTTTTCAACTAAAGCAAGGAGCAAGTTTAAAACTTAAAACAAAATGAAATTACTTTGTATATAAGGGGGACTGTCCCCTTCTCAACACCTTGCTCATTGAACAAAAGTTTTTTAGTGCTTTGAAAAATATTTTTCTTCTAATTGCAAATTTTCTTAAAAATTTGGACAAAAGCCAAACTTCACAGTAAAGAGTAAGGAGCTAAGTTGGATACAGCCCCCTTTATAAAGAATTAATTAAAAAAAACTTTTTCCAACAAATAAGTTTTTCGAAGATAAGTAAAGAACTCCATTAAACAAAAAATGAGCAAAAATAAAATCAAATAATCTACCAAGCTCGAAACTACCACAAATCAGCAACGATAAATAAATGAAACCCAAAACGAACATAAATTAAAATAAATAACCGAGTCAAATTCAAAACAAGCAGAAATTAACATAAGTTGGGCGCAAAACCCCTATGCCTTCCCAAGGCCAGAACAAAACTTGCACTTTACTGAAAAAAATACAAATGAATGTGCATTGTCAGTTTAATATACATATACTGATATTTAGTAATCAATATGTTAAAATTATTTGATTTATTAAAGATATAAAAGTAAAAACATTTATATTTTTTTCAGTAAAGTGCAAATTTTGTTCTGGCCTTCGGAAGGCATAGGGGTTTTGTATTTTTCCAATCAAATTTTGATTGGATGGGTTTGGGTGAATGATGGACGTGGGGGGGGCTAGTTGCCCTCCAATTACTTTCAACATTAAAAAGGGCACTAGCTCTTTGAATTTCCAATCAAATGAGCCCCTTTTGAAGTTTCTATGACAACGCCTTCTATAAAAACCTTATATACCCCAGGATATAACTTAAAACCCTTGCCCTGAGGGTTGTTGGGGAGTGTCCTCCTCAAAAACGTATTTTCTATCTGGAAATCAACTACGCTGAACAAAATGGCTATCTTAAAATTTTAATTGGATGTATTTGGGGGAATGATGGGCGTGGGACAGGGGCTAGTTCCCCTCCAATCACTTTTGACTATTAAGAATGGAACTAGTCCTTTGAATTTCCAATCAAATGAGCCCCTTTTGAAGTTTCTATGACAACGCCTTCTATAAAAACCTTATATACCCCAGGATATAACTTAAAACCCTTGCCCTGAGGGTTGTTGGGGAGTTTCCTCATCAAAAACGTATTTTCTATCTGGAAATCAAATACGCTGAACAAAATGGCTATCTCAAAATTTTAATTGGATGTGTTTGGGAGAATGATGGGCGTGGGGAGGGGGCTAGTTTCCCTCCAATACTTACTTTCGACTATTAAAAGGGGTACTAGCCCTTTGAATTTTCAATCGAATGAGCCTGTTTTGAAGTTTCTACGACAACGTCTTCTATAAAAACCTTATATGCCCCCAGGGCATAACTTAAAACCCTTGCCCTGAGGGTTGTGGGGGAGTTTCCTCCTCAAAAACATATTTTCTATCTGGAAATCAACTGCGCTGAAAAAAATGGCTATCTCAAGATTTTGATTGGATGTGTTTGGGGGAATGATGGACGTGGGGGGGGACTAGTGGCCCTCCAATCATTTTCGACTATTGAAAAGGGCTCTAGCCACTCCAATTGCAATCGAATGAGCCCTTTTCGAAGTTTCTACGACGACTCCTTCGATACGAAGTGCCTGGGAATGGAGAAAAAACAACAACAAAAAACAACACATTGTACCCATATCGTTCTTTACTTAGGCAGCGCTAGTGCGCATAATCATATTTTCTATCTGGAAAACAACTACGCTGAACAAAATGCCTATCTCAAAATTTTGATTGGATGTGTTTGGGGGAATGATGAACGCGGGGGGGGGGGTGGCTAGTTGCCCTCTAATCACTTTCGACTATTAAAACGGGCACTAGCCGTTTGAATTTCCAATTGAATGAGCCTTTTTTGAAGTTTCTACGACAACGCCTTCTATAAAAATCTTATATGCCCCCAGGGCATAACTTAAAACCCTTGCCCCGAGGGTTGTAGGGGAGTGTCCCCCTCAAAAAGATATTTTCTATCTGGAAATCAACTACGCTGAACATAATGGCTATCTCAAAATTTTGATTGGATGTGTTTGGGGGAATGATGGGCCGGGGGGGGGGAGGGCTAGTTGTCCTCCAATCACTTTCGACTATTAAAAAGGGCACTAGCCCTTTGAATTTCCAATCGAATGAGCCTTTTTTGAAGTTTCTACGACAACGCCTTCCATAAGAATCTTATATGCCCCCAGGGCATAACTTAAAACCCTTGCCCCGAGGGTTTCGGGGGAGTGTCCTCCTCAAAAACATATTTTCTATCTGGAAATCAACTACGCTGAACAAAATGGCTATCTCAAAATTTTGATTGGATGTGTTTGGGGGAATGATGGGCGTGGGAGGGGGGGGTAGTTGCCCTCCAATCATTTTCGACTATTAAAAAGGGCAGTAGCCACTCCAATTTGCAATCGAATGAGCCCTTTTCGAACTTTCTACGACAACTCCTTCGGTACGAAGTGCCCGAGTTTGGAGAAAAAAAAAACACACATTGTGCCCACATCGTTCTTTACTTAGGCAGCGCTATCGCGCTGCCTATGATAATCTGTTTTAGTAGGTTTCAAATCTGTTCCTAGCTTCCAGTTGAAAAGCTCTTTTATTTTCGTTTAATTTCTGATTGTTTTCCAAATCATACCCAGGCCTAACCAAGATATAATTTGAGGTTCCGGTCCTATAAATACCTGGTTAATTGCTGTTAAAATATGTTAATCAATAAATGTACGTTGATTAGTACGGTCACACGTTTAAATTTGCAACTTTGGACAAATTTTGAATATACTTAAAAAATTGGCGATGAATAGTGTTTTCGGTAAAAAGTCCTTGTGAATATTACTATTAAAGAATTTTGGTTGGAAGAAGAGGAGTATCATTGTTTGTATGGATGAAAATTCTATGAGAGTTTTGATCTTCTACATAGCTGAAGCCATCATAATCTCTACAATAGAATTCTCTTATCGATAAATACATTACATGCATTTGTTTAAATTCATTGAAATGCTTCATATAAGTAGAAAAAGAAAAATATTACCATTTAAAATTGCTGAAAACCAAGTTCCTAGCAGTATTTGCCACCCCAAAGAAATTTCCTGGCGGGGCTGAGATGATGGCTTGCCTTGCCTTTTCGACCTCTGTGCTGGTAGATATAGAAATCTGAAGCATTTTATTTAATTCCTACTCCCCCTTCCTCTTTCAACTTTTATCTGGAGGCTCATGAAGAGTAAGCAATCTGGCCATTAAAATGTATTATTTTAGGTATTTACCCCACCCCCACTTAAACAATGACTCACCCCTCCCCCCCCCCTCATTATAGCTGATACGCTATTACAGATCACCAAACGTAATTTTATTGCAAATAAAGTGAATCAACTTCTTTGAATCCAGTACTGCCACCGTGTGGCATTACTTCTTTTGCAACTAGGAAGCCTAAACTGTTGTTTATTGATACTTTTGAATCAATTAGCTTCTCAGTATTTTAAATTGATTGCAAATTCGTCCTCTTTGGGGTGAAATCTTAGTTTTGCACCATAAAGTGGCGGAAAACAAGACTTTCCCCTGACCCAATCTGTATGGTCACTTAAAAAAAATCTTTAAATTTACATTTGAATGAGCTCCCTCCTAATTATCTTGGACCTTCGGTTTGATACAATGACCCCTGAAAAAAAAAACAAATAAATAGGCATCGCCGATGTTTCTTCTTGAAAAAAAAGCGAAATTCCACATTTTGCAGATTGGAGCTTGAAACCTCTACGGTCGGGTTCTCTGATATGATATATCTAATAAAGGGATTTTCAATAAGACCGCTTGCTTTTTTGGGGTGTTTCCCCTTTTTTGAAAAATCCTGAAATTTTCTGAAAAAAACATTCAACAAACATCAGAAAAAAGAGCAGGGGGAGTGGGGTGGGGGAGTGTAATGAAGGTGCAACACCCCGCCCCCATATATATAATAATTTATGTTCATTCTAAGTTTTAATGTCGCTCTTGACTTTCATATTAAAAACACTTAATTTATTTAATTTCTTTCTACCCCATTTAGTCTATAGTAGCCACCGTTGCTTTACACACACTATCGTTGCATTACACACAATAGTCTAGTCAACTACTGTCACTTGTCACTGCGAAATTCCACATTTTGCAGATTGGAGCTTGAAACCTCTACGGTCGGGTTCTCTGATATGATATATCTAATAAAGGGATTTTCAATAAGACCGCTTGCTTTTTTGGGGTGTTTCCCCTTTTTTCAAAAATCCTGAAATTTTCCTGAAAAAAACATTCAACAAACATCAGAAAAAAGAGCAGGGGGAGTGGGGTGGGGGAGTGTAATGAAGGTGCAACACCCCACCCCCATATATATAATAATTTATGTTCATTCTAAGTTTTAATGTCGCTCTTGACTTTCATATTAAAAACACTTAATTTATTTAATTTCTTTCTACCCCATTTAGTCTATAGTAGCCACCGTTGCTTTACACACACTACCGTTGCATTACACCTTCGGTTTGATACAATCACCCCTGGAAAAAAAAAAAACAAATAAATAGGCATCGCCGATGTTTCTTCTTGAAAAAAAAGCGAAATTCCACATTTTGCAGATTGGAGCTTGAAACCTCTACGGTCGGGTTCTCTGATATGATATATCTAATAAAGGGATTTTCAATAAGACCGCTTGCTTTTTTGGGGTGTTTCCCCTTTTTTGAAAAATCCTGAAATTTTCTCAGATTTTTGGTTTTGGGTGGGTAACAATAAACTGAAAAAATTTTATGTATTCAGAATTAGCATAAAAAGCTAATACTGCTGATGTAGCAATTGTCATAGGAATCCCATTTTTAATTTTGGTGAATATTGGCCCAAGTCACTTTTTACTTTCAGTTTTTTTATCACAAACTATTTGGTAGGATTCAATTGGGACGGATATTTTTTGAACCTTTCCATTTTATACAGTTGAATAGGACAATAAAAAGAAACAGGGTCAATTTGACAGCTGAATAGTAAGTTTAAATTTTGTTTTTCTTTTACTATTCTTTATTATTTTGAATGTCTGAATATATAAGGGATTTAAGTTCGAGGGGGAGAATTGCCCTGTTATGAAAGAGGTACATTTTACACGGCCGTTGTAAAGTCAAAACGTGGCATCTATGAACGTAGGATGATTTTTGAGCGTCCCTACTCCTTCTGTAAACTATTCTAAAGCGTAGGATATTGCATAAAGTCAAGTCTACATCTGTCATAATCTAGGGAAGCAATAAATCTTTCTGTAATTTTGGTTTGAGTTTGATTTTCTTTAAAACTAAATACATAATAATTGAATATATTATTGATTAAATAAATTGATCCCTTTTCCAGGAATCCTTGTCGTTTAACATTTACAGTATTTTGTTTCATTTTGCATGTAATTTAATTGCTCTTTTTATTTGAGAGTTTTTTTTTATTAAAATATTTAAAAATAAACTTATTCCTACGAAAAACTATCCTGAAATATATGCCCTGTTCCCCGATCCCTAATGCTATTTTGGCGTCTGCCCCACCCCCCTCCCTGGAAAATTTTCTGCCGGTGCCCTTGATTTACACCATTCATTTTTATACAACCCTGAAAAAGTTATGACAACTTTGCCTCTTACAGAGACTGCCTGTTTTGGCTTTACTCTAATTAGACATGTCTCTCAAGTTTTTCATCACATCCACCAAGTTGAGAATTCAATTCAATTAGTTATGTACAATTCAGTTTATAATTCCTGCAGACGTTTTCAAATCATTTTGGGAATCCCCCTCCCCCCTCGGAAAAATTTCCCCGGAAATTCCACCACCCCCAGTGTATTGTTTTATGTCAAAATTTATGTTAAACCTCTTCATTTTTTCTAACAATATTACACAGTAACCAGTTTTTGAACTGATAGTCTCTCGATTTTTAGGCGAACACTCTACCACAAGGCTAAGAGCTATATATAAGCAATTACGAATATTGTGCTTGAACAATATGGGTAAATTTCAAAACTTATATCCCTTTTCCTAGGGACTCGGGGGATCCCCTAAAGATGTATCTATTGAAACAAAAAGTTGTTCTGAACAAAATGGCTTTCTCAAAATTTTGATCCGATGACTTCTAGGGAGGGGCTCGGGGGCGGTGTAGTTTGGCAAGCTGTTCCCCAATCTTTTTGGTCACTTAAAAGAGCACTAGAACTCTTAATTTTCGTTCGAATGAGCCCTCTTTCCATCATCTAGGATCATTGGCTCAATACGAACACCCCTGAAAAAAAAACATGCATCCGTGATCCACAAAATAAAGAATTTCTCATTTTTCTAGATAGGAGTTTGAAACCACTACAGTATAGTTCTCTAATACGCTAAATCTTATGGTGTGATTTTCGTTAAAATCTCTTTTCTTTTAGGGGGTGTTTCTCCTCTTTTTCCAAAATAAAACAAATTTTCTTAGGATCGTATCTTCTGATGGGTAAACTTAACTAATCTTATATTTAGAGTCAGTACAGTAAGCCGATTCCTTTCGGCTTACTACAGTATAGTAAGCCGATGCCGAATCTCTAAAAAATTCCATTTTTTAGAGATTCAGTTACTATTGAGCCGTGTCGCTCCTTACTACAGTTCGTTACCACGAACTGTTTGATCGTATGATCGTTTCCGCAATAACAGAGCTTTCGCCCCTTTAGCACTCATAGTGTACGCTTTATTCCATATTTTATATATATATATATATATATATGTATATATATATATATATATATATATATATATATATATATATATATATATATATACATATATATATATATATATATATATATATATATATATAATATATATATATATATATATATATATATATATATATATATATATATATATATATATAATATATATACTATATATATATATATATATATATATATATATATATATATATATATATATATATATATATATATATATATATATATATATATAATATATATATATATATATATATATATATATATATATATATATATATATATATATATATATATATATATTTATACATATATATATATATATATATATATATATATATATATATATATATATATATATATATATATATATATATATATATATATATATATATATATATATATATATATATATATATATATATATATATATATATATATATATATATATATATATTTATATTATGAGCATATCTATATATGCTCTTACTGATTGGCTCTTACTCAAATTTAGTGCGTGCATCTGGCCTACACAGGGACTGACACCTAAATAATCCCCGCTGTGTGAAAGTCCTTAGGACAATTCTTCCAGTTGACTTGTGAAAAGTGTGTTCCCGAGGCCAATAAGATTGTATTGAGCTGGTAAATGTGTGACATTGGTAAATAAAACCAAGTTCCTGTGGATTCAATCTGCTCAAGCCAAACCACAGTGCCCCTAACCCCTAACTACATGCAATGTATGTGCAGGTCCCTTAACCTGTCCAGGAGTCATTCATTTGCAGGTTTCATGTAAGTGGCTGGTTCAGAAAGGTAAAAACTGCAAGTTTCTCTGCATTTAATTTTAAAATTTCCATATTTCTTCACAAAATTTGCACCTGGTCTAGCAGATCCTTTGTGAACAATTCTTGCAAAGTCTTTATTTAAAAATTTTCATCCATCAGGTTTTTAAAGTGGAATTATGATAGATGAAACTGATGGATTGTGGTACTAAGACCTTTTCTTCCTAAGAACTGATTCAGCTACCGTTTTACTAACTGATCTTATATTGTTTTCTTTTAAGCTCTTCTTGATTACAGATCCCGGTACTGGTAAAATAGATACAAACGTCCAGCATGAATTATGCTTACTCTGTGAAAGGCATATGAAACTACCATCTGCTGACTGCAAAGGTCAATACTTGGAAGAATTTATTAAGGCTGCTCAGACACTGAACAAAAGACATTGCTATCAGTTCAAGTCACGGACGGAATTTGAAGGTATTTGACGCATAATATTTCTTATTACTCTTTTAGGGCATTCATCTTTGAGTGAATCGTTAGGGTCAATAGTGTCTTTTCTTATCTTTTGCAGAAAAAAATTGAAGTTTTATGATCTGAGAGACTATAAGCGAGACCCACTATGCTCGGTATGAGTTTCCTAAGGAGCACTGAGATAAGCTGTTCTATTAAACATGCAAACTGTTCTTTTCAATCTTATTATGGCACAATAGAAACGTTGTCAGCTACTTGTGAAATTACTGAAAAACTTCAAACCGTTTCTTGTTTGCTTATTTTTTGCTGAATTTTCAAATACGGCCACCTCTGCTTTGCAGCCGAAAGATAAAAGGACGTTAAATGTAAAATTTTTCAAGATATTCGTATTCATTTTCCGTTGAAAAACCAAAAGAGATGTATCATTGGTTGTATTTTATTTTAATTAACCCGAATGCGCTGAATGAAAAGGGTACCCGAATGAAAGCAAGACTTATGAGAAAAATCTATCTAGTCGCGTTATTCGGCAGTATCTTTGATGTTGTATGTGCCAACACTGCCAAAGCTGCGTTAGCATTGAAGAGTGAGGGAGATAACAATTTTGTAGTATAAATACATATTATAATTTTGCATTTTGTGCTTATTAATTTGCCACAACTTATGTTTTAGATACTAAAGATTGTGTGACACCATTGGCCGATCAAAGTTTGTAACTGTTTGTTTCTAGAAATGTCTTATCGTGTAAATACAATATTATAGCATACTTGTCAACTATTGGACTCAGAGAGCTGAATAATCTCCTTTTTCTTAGAAATATCTTCAAACCACTGGAAATACCCTAATATAATTGTTGCTGTGCAGTCGGGAACTTAATCTGAATTTGTTTACTAGCCAAGATGATAGGACAGTTCTGTTGTGTTCTGAAAGTAACGTGTTTCCTTCCGGAGGAACTGTGCACCATTTTTTTTCTCTATTTAACCCTTTGACATAGCTTTTACCAGAAAGAATGAGAATTCTCTTAGCAAGCTTAATCACGGTTCTGTAATTGTCTCAAAAACTGATACCAGAAAGTAAGAGTCAGTTAGTCGATTAAGTCAGTTAGTTTTGGAAGCTTACATCTCTAGAGGGTTTTTTCTTGGACCTGCTTTACTTGAACTTCGAGTCCTCCATATGTCTGAGTGTTTGGCACCCTTTGATGAATATTCAAGAATTAGTGAGATCTGAAAGCCGCTTTTAGATAAATCAAACAGTTTGTGGTAACGAACTGTAAGTATGGAGCGATCCGGCTCAATAGTAACCGAAACTCTAAAGACAGAATTTTGATACCAATAGACATATCAAAAGAATCAGCTTAATATGCTGATTTCAAATATATAAATTTCATTAAGTTTGGTCATACCTATTAAAGGCTAAGAATTTTCGAAAAAAGGGGAAAATATAAAAGTCTTAGAATCTCAATGGAAATTACACGATCAGATTCAGCGTATCAGAAAACCCTTCTGTAGAGGTTTCAAGCTCCTATCTGCAAAAATGTGGAATTTTTTAATTTTTCCAAGAAGAAAGATGACGGATCTGTTTATTTATTTATTTTTTTTTTCTCACGGGTGATCTTATCGACCCAATAGTCCTAGAATATCGCAAGAGGGCTCATTTGAACGGAAATTACAAGTTCTAGTGTCTTTTTTAACTGACCAAAAAGATTGGAGTGCAACTAGGCCCCCTCCCCCGCCCCTTTTATTCCAAAACTCGGCCGATCAAAATTTTGACATAGACATTTTGTTCATCATAGTTGAAAGGCCCAGTAACTATGCCTTTGGATATAACTTGATCCCCCACAGCCCCAGGGGAATGGTCTCTAAGTTATAAAGTTTGCCCATTGTCTACGCATATTATTTGTTTTTGGGAAGTGTGTATTCATTTTTTGGTGGGTGAAGATTTGTAAAAATTTTCTGCTGGGTGTTTATCCGCGGGGGAATTATGCATGCGGAGGAAAGTTTCCAGGTGGTGAACTCGTCAGAAGAAAATATACATTGGATGAATTTGCCAGAATTCCTATACAAAATTATTTTTATATGTCTTGCTTTTTCTTTTCCGTCTCAATTTTACGCGTGGAGTTTTTAAGGGTAATTTCTCGGGGTAAATTTTCACCGGGATCAAATTGTCTAAAGGATATTTCCGTGGGGAGAAGGATTTCTCCTTGGAGGTGGGGCAAGATTTCCTAGCATTATTTAAAAAACGGTTAGAAATTAAATGAAAAAAACAAGCTTTTTCAACCGAAAATAAGGAGCAATATTAAAACTTAAAATGAACAGAAATGATTACGTATATGAAAGGTGATACCCCCTCCTCAACACCTCGCTCTTTACGCTAAAGTTTGAATTTTGTCCCAATTCTATAAGAATGACACCTGAAACACAAGGGTTGTTTAATTAGAACAATAAGAAGCTTTTTTAAAAGTGCCAAAAATCTTTAGCGTACAGATTGAGGTGTTGAGGAGGAGGCAACCCCCTTCATGTACGTAATAATTTCTGTTCGTTTTAAGGTTTAATGTTGCTTCTTACTTTCAGTTGAAAAAACTTAATTTTTTTATTTAATAAGAGAAAGAGAGGAAAATTATGAATGTTGACTCTTGTGCCTGAAGACTGGGGAAATGTCCAGTGTGTTTGCTGTTCAAATTTCTCAGCAATTTATTTATTATGATGCATGTAGCAATTAAAAACCTCACTTTGCAAACTAGTTTAAAATTTACTTCGAGATTATAAACTAGATTTATTTTCAAATAAAAGTTTGTCAATATTAAATTCAGGTGCACAAATTAGGGGGGGGGCAGGGGGAGTGCAGTTCCCCCCCCCCTACCATAGACTTTGAAAAATACCTTCTTATTTCCTTTCATAGCTATTTTCTATTTTAGCTATGTGCTATACTAAAGCAGCGAGATTGGGTAACAGGTCGTTTTTATTTGTCACCCCTGTGCTTCGATTTTTCACAGCTATTAAATAGCACTATACTCCTAAAACTCCTAAAAATTGCGTCACATTGAAACACAAAGTGCACCATTAGAACTGCCTTGTCCGAAAACCCTAGAAAGCAAACTTAGAGTATCTTGGCTTGAACAACAAGGAAAATCCATTGGCTTGAAAATCATGGAAAGTAGCTTAAACCACGATATTTTGCATCGAAAGCATCTTTTTTCGTATCTCCTTTCCCGCAGTTAGCAGGGCACTGAAACGTCATAGAGAGCTGTTTAATGGTTCATCTTAAAGGAAATTGCTATATATGGTGTCTTTTGTAATTAAAAAAAAAATAGCTTTTAGGAATAATTTTAGTAGCTGCAACCTAGTAAATCGTGGTTGCCGCAGTAGTTAAGATTTACGCTTACCTCTGTTTTAGGTATATTTCTTCAATGCTGTTCTGTTTTTTTTATCTTTATTAAAAAAAAAAATTGGAAAAAAAATCATTACCCCCCCCCCCCCCATTACATTTTCGTGAATCGGTGCCACTGATTAAATTTATCAGTCTTGCTTTTACAGTTTATTGGGTGACAATCTGTTATACGTTGGAATAAAAGCATTCATCTGTGCTTGAAAAACCCATAGAAACGATTTTCAGGTCGGAAAGTGGGTGGTTTTCCTGTTGATCTTCATTCTCGCTGATTCTTGTTTTTTGAAAAGAATCTCAGTATCTGAGTTAGTCAGCACTGACAAATGCTCCAAATCGGGCGGGACTCCGATTCACTTTTGTAACAAAGGTCAAAATACAAAAGAATTGTCCCAGTAAAGGCCCTTGTGCCAATACTGAAGTGCTCTCATAGAAAAATTGTGCTCTCAGATTGAAGTTGAAAGTACTGAAAATTTATGCTTGAAAATAGTATTCGAGTACAAGTAGCACTCACCAGTAGTTGACGTTTTTCAGATACTGATTGGCTAAAGAGATTTAGCTTATGATTTAACCCTTATTCTAACATGTTGAGTCTCTCAAAAGTAGCATCACTGAAAAAAAAAAAACAACTTGTAGTCCATCAAGCAGATTAGGATTGCCAAAGGCTCGATTTTTTTTATTTCATTTGATTTTTTTTATCACTTAACTAAAGAACATAACGAGTACCTGCTAGAGCTATTAAGATTTTTTCAGAAAATGGCCAATCTTTTTGAAAGTTTTCTATTCTTTTTTCTTTTCTTTTTTCATTGTTAACTTTTTATAGTTTTAAAACAAGAGAGAACATATAAGGCCTAGACTGTTTAAAAAGCCAAGTAAGAAGTGAGGAAAATTGTGTGTGGATAGAAATAGTGGATACTATTTATCTTCTAGTGCCTAATTGAATATACTGGTATGTACCGCAATGGTGCTTAACCAAAGCACTTGATTTTCAACTTTAAACTATTTATTTAAGTCAGTAATTCTTGTTCCGTAAAGTAGCTTTCTAGACAAAGTAGACATAGTATTTTTCTTCATAGGTTTCTTCAGTTTTTATCGAATAAAGAGTGTTTTCGTCAATCAGAAAGTTGAAAAAATTGGTGAATGAATCACGGGAGATTGAATTTTCAAAACCGACTCACTCAACAGATGATGAGTATCAGCTTTTCTTGAAATTATGCGATATCTTCAAGTCACTAAAAAGATACCCAGAATTGGAAAGGCTTGTTTTTCAAGGCTTTATGTCAACAGCCTTCAACATCTCTAGATATAGGAAGGATATACGAGTAAGTTCTAACCTTCATTTTGTCAATTTAGAATTTAAAAATTTCGAATTGAGTTTTGGATCAGACTGTGAAGTGTGCTTTTATATAACAGAACAAAAAATCACCATCTAAAAGCGTTTGAGTATTTTCAGATGTAGCAATTTGTTTCAATATCTGATGCTAATCTACCTAAGAAGAAGTAGCAGAATAAGTCTGAACTTATAAAATTGCTACGTGTCCGTAAGACCTAGCCAATTATCCGAGGTTGTACGGTGGGTAGCATAGACCCAATATTTCCACCGGGTACTTTTATTATCATTGTAAAATCTGTTTTGAATCATCACAAGAGAATAAATCTGTTTTTTCTTCTCACGACTGGGTGATCAAGTTGAAATTTCCTTAAAATTTTTGGTGGAGGGGTGTAAGGTTAATTCTAATTTTTCTATTCAGAAGAAGGGGTATAAAATATTTTGTCTCCAGTCCCAAAAAAGTTTTTTTCTTGTTCTTCTTCATTTTTGTGCCTGTTGCTTGATAGGCTCTTTGGCTTGTTTGAAATTTGTGCTGGCTGCTGGTTTATATTTGAACAAATAGATCATATAGTAGAAAAATATCCATAGTGTGTTTTGGTGCTTCCTTTCATGCTTGAGTGTTTTATAGCTTTTAAGTTTATTTTATAATGGACTAGGTTCAATCCTATTTTTTAATTACAATTTGGTGACGAGAAAATTCTATTATCATATTTTTGTATTAATACAAGTTTTTCAAATATTGCCTTATAATGTATTAGTTAATAAAAAAAAGTCATCTCCAAAAAAAATATTTCCAAATACGAGCAGAAAGAAAACAATGTAATAATTCAAATTAAAACAAACAGAAATTGCGGCGAATATTGAAGTAAAACTTAAAACGAACAGGAATTACTAAAAAAGAGCCTTTTAAAGGCCAGAGTGTCATTTGTGCTATACTGGAAACTTTTAAATATTTAAACATTTTAAACATTTTCTCTTTTATAATGTTACAAAATGTAAATTGATGAGACTTCCAGGATTGACTATCATTATAAATGAAAAAAAAAAACATTCTGTTTTCATTACTTTTTTCAGTAATTTAGGTTAGTATGATGATTTTTGTTCTTGTTGTTAATGGTCTCGTCAAAAATCACAGTGTTTCAATATATATATATATATATATATATATAAAATTATCAGTGGAATGCAAATGTCATTCAAGTCATTTAGAGGTTTAGAGAGGAAAGGAAGGGGACAGGTAGCACGTCTCTTATTTTTAAACCACGATTAGCATTGAGATATAACTAATTTTTTTTTCGTTGTCGTTGATGTTATGACAACTGAAACACACTGGTAGTATTAAAAATTGTTTTCTGTAAATTGGGAATGCCATTCTGGCCTTTAGAATGCCCAGGGGGCCTTAGCGCTACTCCCTTTTTGGTAATTTCCGTTCGTTTTAAGTTTGACGTCGTTATTCACCGTAACTTCTATTCATTTTGGGTTTCATTTATTCATTGATAGTGATTTTTATCTTGTAAGATTGAATTATTATATGAATTTATTTATACACGTCTTTTGTTTAATATAGTTTTTTACTTTTCTTTGATTTTTTTTTAATTGAAAAAAAAAAATATTTCTATTCGTTTTGGTTAATAAAAGAAATTCGTCGGTGTTTCTCAGTTTTTCTGCTTAAGAACTAAGATATGGGATTGCTAGAAACATTTTGGAAAGATTTTGCAACAAATACTAATAATAATTTTGTTGTAGAATTTTTGATTGATAGGGTGGGGAATATTATTGAAATGGATTGAAAATTTGCAAAAGTTTTAGCCTTTTGTATCATATCAAAAAAAGAAGCCATCACGATCCCCATTGTGTCGCAACATTGAATATAGATTAATATTGACCTACCTACTACTACTACTAACAACTCACCGCAGCACCAAGCCACCTGAGGCCAACACAGCTACGCACGCTCCTCCTCCATCCCAATCTATTCAAAGCCTCCCTTTTTACACCCTCTCACGAAGTTCCCATTTCCTTTGAATCTTTCTTTATGACGTCCTCCCATACCCAGACGAGGACGACCTGCTTTCCGTTTAGCCCTAGACGGTTGGCCGGAAAGAACAATCTTCGGCAATCTGTCTCCTTCATCCGCACAACATGCCCTAGCCATCTCAACCTTTCTTTCATTATAGCACTAGAAAGCGGTATTGCACCACATTTTTCGTACAGCCTATTGTTTGAAATACGGTCAATCAGCCGGGTACCCAGAACAATTCTTAAGCAATTTCTCTGGAAAACATCTAGCAAATCTTCATCCGCTTTTTGTAGCGCCCATGCTTCAGAGCCATATTTGACTACTGTCATCACTGTAGCTTCTAATATTCCAATCTTGGTTTCCAGACTTATCTTCCTATTCTTCCAAAAAATTTTTAATTGTGAAAAAACACCCTGAGCCTTGGCTATTCTGCTTTTAGCATCTTCACTACTCCCACCATCTTTACTAATAATACTACCAAGGTAAGTGAGACTGATCACCTGATCAATCTTTTCATTGCCGAACGTCACCTGTTCATCTTCACTTATTCCTAGCCTTAGTGACTTGGTCTTCTTAACATTAATTTTCAGACCTATTCTAGCACCCTGAACTCGCAAAACCTCTTAAAGTTCATTCATTTTGCTCATACTTTCCTCTAGGATGCTTAAATCATCAGCATAACTTAAATCCAGGAGACTTTTTCCTCCCCATTTGATTCCGTGGTCTCCCATTGCCTTTCCTGTGCTCCTTAATACCAAGTCCATCAAAATAATCCATATAAAGGGGGATAGAACACAACCCTACTTAACTCCGGATCTAGCACAAAACCAGCTGCTAACCTCATTTCCTACCTTAACCGCAGCAATTTTATTCTCGTACATAGCACTAATCACTTTAATGTATTTGTTTGGTATACTATACAAGGATAAAACCTTTGTTAAAGCTCTTCTATCAGCAGAATCGAACGCTTGCTCATAATCTATAAAACTATGGACCAAAGGTGTTTGACAACAACTCAGGCACTTCTCAATTATTAACCTAAGAGTGAAAATTTGGTCGACGCATCTTCTACCTTTTCTAAAACCACACTGTTCTTCTCTTAAAGCTTTGTCTACGGCATCTCTCAGTCTAAAAAGTATCATATTACTAAGTAATTTACTACCTACAGAGACAAGACTAATGCCTCGATAATTACCACACTCAGTTTTATCACCTTTCTTATAAAGTGGCTTAGTTAATGTTTTCCTAAAATCATTTGGTACTTCCCCTTTTTCAAAAATCATATTCATAATCTTCAGTAACTTATTTCTAACCTCATAGCCAACATATTTAAGAAAACTCATTTACTACCCCATCAGCAGCTGGAGCCTTATTATTTTTTAATCCCTTTAGTACTGTTGCTAATTCCTCCTCACAAAACAAATCTTCATTCACATCAAAGGTATCACAAATTTTTTCATTTTCCTCTATATCTCTAGGATAATTCCTAGAGGAAAGCATATACATTCTCATTTCGTATATAAGCATTTTTACTGTATATTGTTTATGACAGTTTCACCTCACTTCTGTCTTCATCCTTAACAGCTTTTTCAGTAGCAGGTGATGCACTTTCAGAATTGTTACTACTTGTTTAATCACCACTGTTTTTACCAATCAGAATAGCATTGTCAGCGATAGCATCTTGCTCACTTCCGATGCTTTCCTCATGCTCCGAGCCAGCGTTATCATGTTTATCGTTTCCGACCTTGTCTAAACGAAGCTCCTCAAAGCCTTTCACAGCTTTATCCCAAAAAACTTCAATGGTATCTAGAACTTTGTAGCCTTTCTTCCGTTCAAAATAAAAAAGAAGTCCGACAGCAACTGATGCTGGAAGAACCAATTCAACGATCTTCGATAACAAATTCATTTACCGAAAGAATTACAAAGTTACTTGAACGAATTAAGTCGCTTCTAATTCCTACCCTTTTTAATTTATTTTGAAAAAAATATCTAGCGGAGGTAATTTTTCACAGGTATGGATTTTTTTCAATTCTTACAGACAGGATATTTTTACAATTACTGTTAAATCAAAAATCGCTGTTAAATTAAACACATTTTAATTTTTTTTTTAATCTAGTTTTGTGAGTTTTGCAATATTTTAGTAAAACTTTTCAAAAGCAACTTTTCAGAAGATACTTGTGCTATGTTATCTTGTTAAAGGTAAGTTTGTCACATCGTCGGAAGTAAAACAAAATAAACATTTTTTAAAATAAAATCATTTTTTACAAAAAAAAATGCATTTTCATGTACAAGCATGTTGAATGACGTCATAATCGTAGGTTGTAACCATATATGACGTAAAAAGTAAATACAATATTTATACACGTTTATCTTTCGACAATATAATATAAGAAATACATAATGGATCGATACAGTTCATTATAAATGGGGACTATCTAAGTCTTATCGGATATAGCTGAAATCTAGTAAAGAACAAACCACGGCACATAGTAACTAAAACTTAAGATAATACAAGCATCTTTGACATAACACAAAGTAATGATTTTGTTTTTCATTTTAATTTCCATCTTCGTTCTTTTCTCCCATCAAAAAAAACTTTGTTTTTCTTGATTAACTTTGAAAAAATGGGTTATATCGATGCTTAGAAGGAACTGTTTTCTTCTTTTTTTTGCGCTGATCTGCTTTGAAATTAAAAATCATGTAGACAGAGTTCAGTTAAAATCCTTAGGCTAAAGGAACCTTAATTAAGAGAACGTCTTTTAACAACAAATCAAAATTAAAGGGTGTCTGCAGGAGGGGGATCAAAACGGCTTCAGCCTTATAAAGGACCGAAAATAATGGAGATTTTCAACCCCCAACAAATACTTTACTGCAAAAACTACTGCTATTCAAAAATCTAGACAAAATATTCAGATTTTGTCCATAATCGAAATAGCAATAAAAAATCTTAGCACAATTCTCAAAATGTTCTGCCTATCTCTCTTTAATTCTTTCCTCATCGCTAATTGTGGCCCCATTCCTATCTTTAACTGGGCCAAGTCCGGATTGACTACTCCCTCTCAATTTATTGATATGCCAGTATAATACTTTACTATTATGCCGTCTAGCTGCATCTTCCAGATCCTCGGCAATTTTATCCATGGCCTCCACTTCACACCTCCTTAGTTCATATTTTATTGCTTTCTCCACTTTCTTTACATTTCTTTTGTTTTCATGTGATCTATCACTCAGATAGTTCTTGTACAAGTCCTTTATACTTTCTATTAAACATAAAGCTTTTTCACTAATATTCTTAGCTGCAGTCCTTGCTTTCTTCCCTACGACACCTTCAGCAACTTCATAAATCATTTTTCTAAAATTATTCCAACCATCTTCCACATTATCAAATTTTAAATTTTAAACATTATCAAACAGTATTCAACATTTCCTGGAAAGTTTCTCTCAAATTTTCATCCTGGAGTCTACCAACATCATAACCTCCCGGGAGGTAGTTACATTTCCGAAATTTGAGCTTTAAATTAACCCTTGACAGTACCAGATGGTGGTCTTTACTTTTATTAACATCAATAACAGCACTCCTGTATACCCTAGTATCTTGCATTGATCCTGCCAGTCTTCGGTTTACTATAACATAAACAATAAGGTTTGCTGTCTTACCATCACGTGAATACCATGTTAACTTATGAGCCATTTTATGACCAAACACCGTGTTGGTTATATCTAGATTGTTATACCTACAAAATTGCAAGAGTCTGTATCCATTCTGTTTTCTTTTACTACACCAAATTTACCTAGGCTAGGATACCATCTATCCCTATTTCTACCGACCTGGGCGCTAAAATCTCCTAGTAAAAACATCATATTTTTGCCTGGGACCCTGTATATTTGCTCCTGTAACTGTAAGTAAAATTCGTCTGAGTCCCTAGTATCTCCGTCAGTCGGTTCTACAGGGGCATATACTACTATAACTGATACCCTGAACTTTTTAGTCATAAAATGAGCAATTAGTATTCTATTATTAATAACTTCCCAGCCTAAACAAGACTTAGCAGCTTTCTTACTTATCATGAGCCCTACTCCCTGTCTATGTACCCCATCCTTCCTGATTTAGTAAACAAATTCTATATCAACTAATTTCAGGCTTCCTAACCCTGGGATATGAGTTTCTGACACTCCTAATAAGTCCAGTTCGAATCGTCTGAATTCGTCAGTCAAAATGTTGATACGATGGTCATTTTTTAACGTTGTAACATTCCATTTTCCAATTTTCATGTGTTTTACATCATTGAAATTATTTTGGCCTCAGGAAAAGCAATGGTCCCGGGTACCAGTGCAGGACAGGGATCGCATATCTTCTCAAGTCTACACTGAAGTATATTAATGATTTAATTATATTTTAGTAAAGTAACTTTATTTGGGTGTTAATCTCGTCCTTGGAGGGGGTATGGGATACTGTCCTAAGGGTGATTAAAACTAGGGTAACGTTTCCTTAGGGTCGGCCTGACTAATTAAATGAAGCAAACCTACTGGGGAAATCGAGGAGCATAAATAATGTTATATATAGAGATTTGGTATAATAATATTACTCTTATTAAACTCAACACACAACGGTACAAGGTCTGGCTGTATATACGCCATTGGGATTATTTACCCCACAGAATAAACAGATCACCAAGATATAATTATAAATCATAAAACATTTAAGGGCCCTTACAATATTCCAAGGTATTCCTAAGTTAAAAATGGACCAGAGTTCACGCGAGAAAATCAAGAATGTATCAAGTTGCTAGATACCATAAAATATATCTTTTATACCATAGGTCAACCACTTCATTCTGGACCACAGACGTACATAAGCAAGGAAGTGGTTGTTTCTCAATTTCGTTTCAAAGGCTACACATGCCAGGATGTGTGATTCTGTTACGGTTAATTTCCAAATTTTATCTTAGTAAAAGCTAGTGTTTCATTTTGTATTTTACGTCTTAATATTTTTATTTTACTAAAATCAAAGTCTGACTTAATTGGTCAGCTTACTTTAATATTCTGTTTGATGTGCTTGTTTTTCCTAATAAATGTATTTTGAGCTTGTTTATTAAAAAGTGTGCTTTTTAGTTCTATAAAAAACATAAATAAAAATGGGACCAGGAATCAATGCAGTCAGTTTGCTTCCTGATTGAGGTTTCTTTGGTTTAGAAATTTTAATTGAAGTGTTTTCATGGCCTGAAATTTTAAATCTGATTGGTATAAAAAAAGAATGTTTCGCATTAAGAACCAATTCAACAACTTTAAAAAATTGTTCACCTCTATAAGATCCCCATGATCCCCTTGTAAGGTTGCCCCTACTAACAGGGCTAATAAATTTGGTAGCGTGATACAAACTGAGGAGTTAGGTAAGAAATCGGTACTCAGAATTCAGTGACAACTGATTTTATTTACAAAAGAAGATAAAAAGAAAAATATTCTAATTCTGTTTATGTTGAATACTTCCCAACCTCTTCTAGGTCTAAGGTCTAATGATCTACTTGTTCAATCCACCAATGTTTACCGAAAAGAAAAGATTAATTTAATCTTAGGCTAACGATTGTTTCTACTTAAAAAGGTTACACTTGAACAGCTAGTCAAGGCTTGAGTTCTGGGTTATTAAAATCCTTTAGTTCAAGCTATTTTTGAGCTAAGCTAAGAATAACCGTACTTGCTTTTAATTCAAATTTCATTAACCCCAAACCAAGAGATTCTCTTATTAATTCCTGAAAGGGCTGTGTATTGTTCGGACCTTTATTAAGCTTTAACTTTAGCAGGGAAAGCTTAATTGAAAATATCTGGACATAAAGGTTTGGAAATTCTTACGCTGATAATATTGTTCCCCTTTCCCCTAACCTACCTGTATAAACATTAAGGTCACCTTTGTATAAACATGCAGTACGGGGTTAACGAAATGAAAGAATGATTAAAAAAGGGAACGGTGTTCCTCTTCGTATAAACGTCTGAAGATTGCACAAAGGGGGGGGGGGTTAATTAATGTTATTGTCCGATAATTCCGATTTTTGGATATAAGGTCTTTATAAAGTCAAGCTAAGCCTCAAGGGACTCTAAGCTGACAAGGGGAAGCACAAATGGCTCTCCTAACTTTCTCTTCTTGGTTAAGGTTTCCTTTCCTTTTCAAACCCTCAGTTATTCAAAGCTTAAATTTCTGGGAAGAAATTTAATTTGGCTTATTCTAACCTTAAAATGCGGTTTTGTCCAAATGGCTCAAGCCTTGTCTAGGTGGAAATACTACTGAAATTATAAGCCCAAAATCATCAACTTAGATTTCAGCACTAGTTGTTATCAATTTCTCTTATATACGTATTAAGGTTATTTCCAAGTGACAGAAAGTTTTATAGGTTTTCTTCTTATTTTAACCTTTATCTTCAAACTTTTATTCCCAAAGGGAAGTTCAGACAGGCAGTGGTAGCTTATCGTAATTACAAAGTAAAACACTTACTCTTTGTTAGATCCAAAAAAAGACTACCCTGTTTTCGTTCCTGAATCCCTATTTTAAGTTCTCTCTTATTTTGTTCTTCTTTCCTGTCATTGGTCAGAGACCAGTTTGATGTAATTCTAATAATAGTTCTTTGTTCAAAAGATTAGTTTCCGCTTTCTCTATAAAAATCCTTTTTTTGTCATGTGATTCAAGTCGCGTAATGCTTCTTGCCATTGACCCCCTTGAGTTTGAAACGGAGGTCCGGTATTTGCATTTTATGGCCCTTGATGGATCAAAGGTATTCTTATTCAAATGTAATGTTGTTTCCTTACACAAAGAAAATTAATACTTCGTTTCCTTTATAATTACTCAAAAGTCATACTTTGCTATTTTTACAATTTAGTCAGGTTATGATGGCCTTCCCACATTCTCACAACCTCCCACACTTAAAATTCTTAGTACAGTTATTTTTTCTTAATGAAACCATAGCTTTGCTAAGAATCAATTTAGTTCAATTTCTTCCTGTTCTACATTTAAGTGAAATCCTTGAGACTTTTGTTTCCTATAGTCTAACCATAGTTTTCTCAATGTTTTAAATATAATTCCAATAGAGACTAGTCCTAATAAAGATAGAAATAGATTAAAGGTATTGAAAAAAAATGTCCAATAGCTAGCCGTTTTCCTTCCTTTTTCGTCCTTTAAGGAAATGTGCATTTTTCTTAGCTCAGCTATGTCAACCTGCGTCTTGGAGTTGTTCTGGAAATATATAGAGATTAAATCTTCAAATTCTTTGCTCCATTCGTTTTTTATACCGGCTATGGAGAGGTTTCCTTCTAGGCTAATTATCGATATATTTAAAGGTGCCATTTCCCTTGTAATCTGTCTCCTATACATGCTGTTTATCTTTAACATTTCTGCAGTTAGAGAACATTCTTCTGGCAATTTCACTATTGAGCTGCCTTTTATATATGTGAATTTACTGTTTTTTTCTGTTTTACATTCGAAATGTATTCTTATTTCTTCTTTGAAAGGAGATATGATTATATACTTTTCCCTTCCAATTCTTTGGATTAAGATTTTATTTTCTTTTATAATTTTGGTTTGACACTCTTTATTAATTAATGCATTATTTTCCATATAGTTTGCTAAACTGCAGGAGTTCATTTGTGTGCTTCTAATAATAAATTGGTGGTTGCACATTAGTGGTACACTCTTTAAATTACATCCTTTTTCTATATTGTCATCTTCTAAAAAATATCTCGTTTGATCTTTACTTAACCCAAAACATTTGAACTCATTTTCTATTTGAAAGAAATACGAAGTGTTTGACACTGGGAACGGAATGCTGAACATTTCGAACATTCTGAACCCATCTTGTTTATTTGATATAGAAAAATCACAAGTAACCAACAATTTCAATTGTTGTGTCGCCACATTGCAGCTAGTCGATTTATAAAGTTCCAGTAAGCCGTAACGTCTATAATTAACCGATATTCTATAACCTATTGGTAGTGAATTTTCAATTTCGAAAATTGTCCTAAGGATGTCTTCTGTGACAATGAATGGGAAACTTTTATTTTCTGCTTGAAGAATAGAAAGGATTACTGTTTCTATTTTCTTTACTAGCTTTTTTATTTGGATTGAACCTTTTGTCATTTCTTTGTTTATTTGTAATTTTAGGAAATTTATTTCATTAATTTCTTTTGATATATACTCGATAATTCTCTTGGAGGTCCTTCCCAAAATTTCTAAGCTTTTGTTTCTTTCCTTTCTTAATTCTCTGTCGAGGTCACTTACTAACGATATAGATATGTCCGACATGTGTATTGACTTTTCATTTTTTTTTTTGTTAAATAATCTACTTGATGAAGAATTGTCTCTATATTTTCTTCCGTTGCTAGTCCTGCGACCCACCCTATTTTGTCCCCAAAGTGGTAATAGACTCCGTTTGTTTCGTTTTGTGTTATCCGTCATTAATGATTCTAGTATATACATATGTAGCCTTTCCGCGTTGAGGATACAACCCTTTTTCGAATCCCTATAGATGCAAACCTTTTTTTTGCTTCCTTAAGAGGTAAACGCAACCCTTTCTTGCATCCTTAAGAGGTAGACGCAACCCTTTCTTGCATCCTTAAGAGGTGGACGCAACCCATTTTTGTATCCTTGAGAGGTGTTCTCTTAACCTCCCTCTAAAGTACATGACTCCTTGTCATGACATATCCGTGACTTCTAGTCACACTAAGTCTATTCCTAACGGTTAACCTACTACAAAACTACGGAATTTGGGCCTGTGCCTTCCGATGGTTCCCAGACCATTGCTCGGAGGCCGCAGTACCTTCGGCAAAATTGCCTTAAAATTTTTCTTGGGGTTGGTGTATAGGTGTTGGAGCTAAACAATATTTTGCTTTGTGGCCTGTTTCACCACAGCGGATACAAGTTGGAGGTTTTTCAGATTCCGATTGTCTATGTGGACCCCCGCAAGTCTAGCATTTTATGCGAGAGTTTTTTCTTTCACTAAATTTATACCTGGAATAATTATCCCTATTTGGTCTTGACATATCTTTCTTTTTAGGAATGTCTAAGCTCATTGCGAATCTTTGTATTTCTCCCCCTGTATAACAAATAGCTTGATTAATCCGAGCACTGTCATTTTTTTCTAAACTCCTCTGTATTTGTTTAAGGGTGGTAATCCATGAATGGATTTCATTTGGATATGTCTGTAACGAGATGGGTGCCGCTTGCTCCACAAATAGGCTTTGAAGCCTACTTGTGACTGTGGCATCTCTATATTGCCCTTCTAGAGCATTTATTCTAGACTGCGCTTGTTGTAGTGCAATTTCTAAATCTTTGATTTTGTTTTTATTTGAACTCATGGTTGTTCTATCCTCATAAAGTCTTAATGCAGGAAATTTTTTAAACCTTTAAATTGTTTTTAAACTACTAAAATGAGCTAGTTTATAAATTGCGTAAGAAATAGCTCAATATCTCGATTTAAATTAATCCTCAAGGATAATATTGTAATTACACTTTTGAAGATGATTAAACTATGACACTAGTGTTAAAAAGGATTTAAGCAAGCTACAGATGATACGGCCACTAGACTTGAAGCAAAGAGAAAGAAAAGGAGAAGAAAGAAAGAATCTTAGGAAGATAAAAGATAAAAGTCTGTCTGAGCTTCTCTTTTAGGTTAAAATTTTCCTTTAATGAACACTTTTCCAAACTTTTCTGTCTTGGATAGCTTTGGAAAACTGAACACACACATTCTTGTGAGGAACAGGACTAAACTGCACTAGATTTTATAAATTTAATTAATCCTCCCCCACTTAAACGAAAATTTCACCGAACTTGAGTACTGCTGCGACCAGTTGTAAGGTTGCCCCTACTAACAGGGCTAATAAATTTGGTAGCGTGATACAAACTGAGGCGTTAGGTAAGAAATCGGCACTCAGAATTCAGTGACAACTGATTTTATTTACAAAAGAAGATAAAAAGAAAAATATTCTAATTCTGTTTATGTTGAATACTTCCCAACCACTTCTAGGTCTAAGGTCTAATGATCTACTTGTTCAATCCACCATTGTTTACCGAAAAGAAAAGATTAAGTTAATCTTAGGCTAACGATCGTTTCTACTTAAAAAGGTTACACTTGAACAGCTAGTCAAGGCTTGAGTTCTGGGTTATTAAAATCCTTCCTGGCTGAAGGGCCACGAAATAATAAATTTACCTTTTACCTTTTTCATATTGCTATTATAGAAAATTAGCTGAATATTAAAAGTTTTAAATTTTTCTTAGAACGAATTCGTCATTTGTTCATTTCATTCGTCAATTTAATTAAAAATGTGTAAAAGTTGTAAGGATATTAAATAAAATATATGACGATGTACGGTTGTGAACCTCTCATTTTTCAAAAACATTTAAATATCATGGAAATTGTATTATTGGATTTAATCTACAAACTAGTATTTAAAATAAAAATAATATAAACATTAGTATATGTAATATTAAAAAAATTGATATAGAGCTTTCAACCCCCTGATTCGTTGGAAGTATTTAGATAGTATGAAAGTTTGATTGATAGTTTTAGCTATGATCTAATGATGAAAATAATAAAAATGTTGAAATGAATAATTTTGGTGCTTTATGAAATTTTCATTTTTGGTTCGAATTCAGTTCACTGAGAATATTTAGATAGCTGGAAGTGGTGTTGTTTATTGTCATCTATATATAATCTTTAAAGATTAGGTATATGTTCATAAACCAATTTTATACATTATGATAAAATAATGATAATTGTTATAACTTTTTTTTAAAGCTGTGTAAGAACGGACACATGTCTAAATAAACAAGTCTAACCAAATACCGTTTTAATATTCAATGCTTATGCGGCGAGCCAAGATTTGACTTGCTGCTAGGGACCTGTGTTAGTTGTTGAAATGTCGGCACACTACAGTCTGTGTCGGATTTTCCAGGAAAGGGAAGCGCCTGGGACCTTTTTGAAGGGTTTATTTCAGTTGAAAATGGTACAGGCATTTTATTAAACAAGAATCTATGCAATTGAGTTCAAAATCATCGTTAATTTATTAGCTTGAACTCTCAACAGCATTTTTACACATCTTAACAGTCTTTGCCTACTAAGTAAAGAAAATTACAACTAAAATTACTTGTCAAATATTTATAATACAACAACAGCGAAATCTCTATTAAATATATGAAATGTCAAAGTAGAATGTTTTAAAATAGACCTATTATTACAAACCGTTTATAATTATGATACATTTGAAATTTTGGTTCTTATGGATTGAGGCTAAAACAGATGACATTGAAAGAGGAAGAAAAACTGCAAAAGGCATGTTTCTAAAAACTGTTGATAGAGGAGGTATAAACAGGAATTATCTAGCTATTTATGTAAAGATTTAAAACTGAGGAGATCTATACATTTAGGTCTTTTATTGTTTGGAAACCGACCTAATCAGAATTACATTTTTTGATTAATTGTTCTTTAATATTTGGAATTGGGGGGTAAAGGATTTATATAGTTGAAATTTTCATAGTTGCAATGGGTAGTCAAGGGTTGGACATTTCTATGTTACTTGCTTTAATCTCTTTATTTATTATAGTTTTAACAAAAACTAAAAAACTGAATGTTAATTTTTTTAAAGTACCAATTTCTCATTCTGACTGTACTCATTCCCCCGTTTTTACAGGCGAAAATGATTGTTGCTTCTTATTTGAACAAAAATCAGCAACCTTTGTTCAATAGGGCTAGAGGTCTTCTTGAAAATTCTGACTCCAATGCAGCTTGGAATTTCTTTAACCTTGTAAGTAACTGCGTTCTTTTTTTTTCGTGTTTTGTGCTACATGCACCTGTGCTTAATTACATGACTGGTATAAAAAGAACTGCTGTAAAAGAAATTTTTAATAGCACAGTTTTGAAGAATATTCTTTGAAAATGTTTGAATTTGATAACTACTACTACTAACAACTCACCGCAGCATCAAGCCGCCTGAGGCCAACACAGCTGCGCACGCTCCTCCTCCACCCCAATCTATTAAAAGCCTCCCTTTTTACACCCGCCCACGAAGATTCCATTTCCTTTAAATCTTTCTTTATGAAATCCTCCCATCCCAGACGAGGACGACCTGCTTTCCATTTAGCCCTAGCCGGTTGGCCGAAAAGAACAATCTTCGGCAATCTGCCTTCCTTCATCCGAACCTATTGTTTGAAATACGTTAGTCAGCCGGGTACCCAGAACAATCCTTAAGTAATTTCGCTGGAAAACATCTAGCAAATCTTCATCCGCTTTTCGGAGCGTCCATGCTTCAGAGCCATATTTGACCACTGTGATCACTGTAGCTTCTAATATTCTAATCTTGGTTTGCATACTTATCTTCCTATTCTTCCAAACTTTTTTTAATTGTGAAAAAACACCCTGAGCCTTGACTATTCTACTTTTAACATCTTCACTGCTCCCACCATCTTTACTAATAATACTACCAAGGTAAGTGAAGCTGCCCACCTGATCAATCTTTTCGTTACCCAACGTCACCTGTTCATCTTCACTTATTCCTAGCCTTAGTGACTTAGTCTTCTTAACATTAATTTTCAAACCTATTCCAGCACCCTGAACTTGCAAAACCTCTAAAACTTAATTCATTTTGCTCACACTTTCATCTAGGATGCTTAAATCATCAGCCTAATCTAAGTCCAGGAGACTTTTTTCTCTCCATTTGATTCCGTGGTGTCCCATTGCCTTTCCTGTGCTCCTTTAGACAAAGTCCATCAAAATAATCCATATAAAGGGGGATAGAACACAACCCTGCTTAACTCTCTATTTAATACAAAACCAGCTGCTAACCTCATTTCCTACCTTAACCGCAGCAGTGTTATTCTCGTACATAGCACTAATCACTTTAATGTATTTGTCTGGTATACCATACAAGGATAAAACCTTTGCTAAAGCTCTTCTATCAACCGAATCGAACGCTTGCTCATAATCTATAAAACTGAGGACCAAAGGTGTTTGAAAACTCAGGCACTTCTTAATTATTAGCCTAAGAGTGAAAATTTGGTCGACACATCCTCTACCTTTTCTAAAACCGCACTGTTCTTCTCTTAAAACTTTGTCTACGGCATCTCTCAGTCTAAAAAGCATCATATTACTAAGTAATTTACTACCTACAGAGACCAGACTAATGCCTTGATAATTACCACACTCACTTTTATCACCTTTCTTATAAAGTGGCTTAATTAAGGTTTTCCTAAAATCGTTAGGTACTTCCCCTTTTTCAAAAATCATATTCATAATCTTCAGTAACTTATTTCTAAACTCAGAGCGACCATATTTAAGAAACTCATTTACCACCCTATCAGCACGTGGAGCCTAAATTATTTTTTAATTCTTTTAGTACTGTTGCTAATGTAAGCAAGCGTTCGATTCTGCTCACAAAACTAATCTTCCTTCACATCCTTTTTTACACAAACTTTTTTATTTTCCTCTATATCTTTTCCTGCAACTCCATCTCGGTTAAGCATATTCTCAAAATGTTCGGCCCATCTCTCTTTAGTTTTTTCCTTATTGCTAATTACGGCCTCATACCTATCTTTAACTGGGCCAAGTCTGGATTGACTACTCCCTATCAATTTGTTAACATGCCAGTACAATATTTTACTGTTAGGCCGTCTAGCTGCATCTTCCAGATCCTCGGCAATTTTATCCATGGCCTCCGCTTCACACCTTCTTAGTTCATATTTTAATGCTTTCTCCACTTTCTTGACATTCCTTTTGTTTTAAAATAATTTATCACTCAGATAATTCTTGCACAAGTCCTTTCTCCTTTCTATTAAACAAAGCCTTTTCACTAATATTTTTGCTGCAGTTCTAGCTCTCTTGCCTAAGACACCTTCAGCAACTTCACAAAGTATTTTTCTAAAATTATTCCAACCATCTTCCACAACGGTATAATGAATATCACGAGAATGAAATAGGATCTTGGTTTACGGTTTGGAGGAGAGAAAATACTTGAGATGCAACAGTGTGGTTTCTTTCATTAATGTATCATAATTGAATAAAAAGGTTTAGGGAATCAGCAAAAAGTAAACAGTGATTTTAAACGTGAAGTGTGAAAGAGTAAAAAAATATGTCCTCTAATACGTTAATCCTAAAACGAGCAAAAATTATCATATATGAAGAAATCAAACTCAAAAGGACCGTAAATTGCAATCAGTGTTTCAGAGTAAATAGAAAACTGTGACTAAAAAAAAAAACAGAAACTACCTAAAATAAGAGTCTGGCTGCTGCGTTGTACCATGAGGCTGTCATGTTTGTTTTCTTTTACTCAGTGTTGCAAAATTCTATTTTTCTAGTACTACATTTCTTTACTCCCTAATAATTTTAATGACTGTATAGAAGAATTTTTTTTTTTTGCTTCGCTGTTGTAAGATCCGGAATGGTTGTCTGTTATGATCCTTGCCTTCCTCTGCAAATAATACAGAAACCAAAATGAGACTATAGAAGTTGTAAAGAGTAATCTAGCCAAATCTCCCTTACAATATTCAGTAGTTAAAACTACTAAAACGTTCGCCTTTTCTGCATAATTCTCTATTCGATCATAATCCTTTCTGTATTGATAAATGAAATTTTATTCTAGGGGAGGGGCAGCCCTGTGCCATTTATGTGTCATACTTACATTGTATGTAAGTGAATATGCAAGTTTGGCCCGTACCTTCATATAGATTCAATGCCCAGGATTTTGTTGAAATAAGGGGGAAAAATATGTAAAAAATATATCACAACCACTCGTTGCCGAATAACAGTTTAGCGCAATCGGTCTCAAAATCTTAAAAATTCAAAAGAGGATCTCGACCAAGTTCCATCTTAGTACAAAAGGCTTAGTTTTTTTTATCTATTGCTATGCATTTAAAACGAGTTGAACAATTGGGCTGAAAACCTTACTATTGGGTTGGAGGGGGAAGGTAGTAACATATCGAGTTTCGTAAAGTGCTTATAGCCTGTATAACCCCTCTGGAACATCAAGGTTCCAAAGGGGGAGGGGGTCTGTTGTAGAAAACAGGAGGGCTAAGAGATTCGTTTGGATTATTTATACATGATTAACTCTTGATACTTCTTGTCGTTAATTAGTTGTTGTTTTTTACCATGAATGCTACTATTACTACTACTAACTACTCACTGCAGTGACATTCCGCCTCAGAGTGGCCTGGTCATCAGGTTAATGAGCTTTGTTTATAAAATTAAAGAGGCCTTGACAAAGAACAAAAGCCCGCACATGACCACTGTTATCCAACATTCTCATCTTAGCTTCCAACATTCTAATCTTATTTCGAAGACTTGTCTTCCTATTCTCCAAACTATTTTTAAATGCGAAAAAAACATCCTGCGCTTTGGTTATTCAACTTTTACATCTTCACTGCACTCATAATAATTCACCAATAATACTACCCAGATAAGTGAAGCTATTCACTTGGTTGGCTTAGTCCTTATTTAGTCAACTCATTTACCCTCATTCATTCCTAGTCCAAGTGACTTAGCATTCTTAACGTTAACTTTCAAACCTTTTCTTTCAGCCCCCCCCCCCCCCCCGAACTCTCTAACCCCCAAAATATTCATTTATTCATTTCTCTTGCATTTTATCTAGGCTATAAAATAAAAGTTCAAAATAGGGATAAAATCCTTTTAATAGACAGTGTATAAAAATAAACAAGAAAATACCAGATATTTCGGTCACATATACAGTGACCGTCATCAGTAGTAAAACTACTGATGTAAAACGTCAGAAGTTTTACTATCGATGACGGTCACTTTATGTGACCGAAATATCTGGTATTATTTTGTGAACTTTTATACACTGTCTATTAAAAAGGATTTTATCCCTATTTTGAACTTTTATTTTATCTTCATGGAAAGGCAGTGTGGTCTCTGAAATTATCTACGTCTTATCTAGGCTATCTCAAACCATCTGCAAAATATAAGTCTAGGAGATTTTTATCGTCTCACTTAATATCATATTCTCCTATAGCCATGGCCAAGTTTTTTGGGCCGTAGTCAATCAAAATGATCCCTATAAACGGGGATAGAACATAACGCTAATTAACTCTTTCATTCAAAGCTTTATTCCTTACACCCCCTTATGAAGTTCCAATTCGCATTAAATTCTTTTCGTGACTTCTTCTTACCAAGCTTTTGGACGTCTTGCTTTTCGTTTGACCCCTGACAGATGGCCAAAATTTGTCATCTTTTGCCCATAAAATGTGGCCTTGCCATCGCGTTAAGGAGCATTATTTATGAAAGTAAAGAGAAACTTGGCAAAAAAAACAAAAAATACCAAGAAACCCAATACATGGGGATAACCTCTTTTTTCTATTATAACCCTAGATAGTTCCATCAAACCACGTTTTTAGCATAGCTCATTGTTTGATGTTCAGTCAGTCAAACGACCCAAAACTATCCTTAGACAATTCCTCTGGAAAATATTTAGCGAATCTTCCTCAGCTTTTCGTAAGGCCCACAAACCCGAGCCACACATGGTCGCTGTCATTACCTTGGCTTCCAATATTCTAATCCTATTTCTTGGAAGTATAATGATGTTATAAATCGTTTTTCATTATCACCCATTCTTTGTGAAACTTTCCCGATTTCTTCTCTCTTATTTTTTCGCTGGCTGAGTATTAAACACTGCAACACCCACTCTCGGGCTCCAGAATTAAGTTTCGGGTTGGCTAACCCAAGATTGTTGGCAACAGAAGGAAATACAATTATAAAGAGTTGTGTAATTCGTCTTTTGTGACCATTCCGTCTTAAACCTTTTTGGGTTCAAGGTTCAAGGTTTTATTATTAATACCATATTTACGTTAATACCCAGTTTTCATTCAACGCTCGTCTGATGAACATCGCCTCGGGGAGCGTTGCTTGCAAGTGAAATACGAAATAGAATTTTCACTCTTGTGATAATATCTGTGGACTGTTATTTATATATGATTATTGATCATGATTTGGATTACTGAAGCAGGAATACGTAAGCAGTGTGTATATGTCTTGAAATTTAAATCTGTAATAGAGGATTTTTATTTATATATTTTTCATACGCATAACCTTGAAACCAGATACTTAACTATGCAATTGGTATGTAATGTGACATTTCGTAAATAAGTATGAATCATTTCTCTTAATGAAAATCTGTTTTCATTCAGCGTTGCTTGCAAGTGAAACACGAAATAGAATTTAGACTCTTGTGATAATATCTCTGGACTGCTATTTATATATGATTATTGATCGTGATTTGGATTACTGAAGCAGGAATAAAGTTATACATCGACGGCAGAGTGTTTGTTTATGACTTTCCTTCGGAATGTGTTAAGGAAGTAACCACCAGCTCCAGTGAAGTGAACAAACAGGGGCCTCCTCGAAACGGGTTAGCAGAAACAAGAAAAGTCGAAGTAGCTAAAGAACCGGCTAGCAAAAAAGCGGACATTTCCGTCGCTGGCAGAGTGGTATTTGAAAGCTTTGAGAGTGATAGTCAAGCCGAGAGTGATATCGAGACGGTGATCGAATTTAATATACGTGATCCGAAACCGAATTTCTCGAAAGGGGCTCCGCGTCCTATCCAGAATTCTCCAATAGCTGCGAAAAATACTGAAAAGCGAAAAGCCTGGGAGGTCATAAGCCCGGACGATCAAAATCGTATTGATGCCCGTAATTTTGCAAGAAAGGACTCTAGATCTGGCGGCGGAAGAGCTAACTGCAGAGGTCAGTCGAGGAGCACCAAAGCTGCGTCATCAAAAGATTATTAGACTTTCATACTTACCTGAAGTAGTGATGTATGGCCTTCCCTATGGAAAGTATCGATTATGGTAACTCTATTTAAGAAAGATAGTCCTAGTGATCATGATAGCTATAGGTTGATAGCATTAGCGCCTGCACTTTGTAAGGAGGCCTTATTTTGTGTAAATTCCGTAACTCAATTTTATTAAAGCTTGGAATTCCCTTTCGCTTCATAGATCAGAAATATAGCGACAATTTCAAATTAGCTTGAATTTGAAAATAACTTCTCTTTGCGTAACTAGCCATAAATCTTGTAATGACACTCTTTGTCCAAGAATCAAACGAACTTTGAACCCGTGATATGTTAAGACCTAATTTAGACCAGTTTTGCAAGGCCTTGAAAGACTGGAAAAGAAACTACTTTTAACAGAAAGTGGTTGATTGGCTAGGAGGGACAGAAATTCGCTAAACGGATCAAGTAGCAAAAAGAATATAACTTATGGATGAGAGAAAAATAGGGGTAGTTTTGCCTCGGAACCAAGGAATATGAGTAAGTGTTTTCTTCATGAATTAGGATAAAAAGCTACTACTAGCCTGCATGAATTTCCTTTGAGAATAACACTAAAATAAAGTAACAAACTTCAGAGAGATTTCTGTCACTGGGATTAAATCAAGATCCTACTTTGAATTAATTTAATACTTTCATTTAAGCCGCATAAACTGTAATTAGGGCAAAAATTCCCCTTTGAGGGTTGCCAATAGATTTATAGAGGGTTTTGAATCTTACTAATAGTGATGTAATCCTGAGGTCCTTCGTGATTAATAAAAGGATGCATAATCTAATTAAAATTGATTAGAGGTGGAAATTACTTAAGACTCTTATTAGGTTTTATTCATTTGGTGGTTGGTATTTCAGTTAATATATTTCACTTAGCAAAGGCTTGAGCCATTTGAACAAAACAGCATTTTAAGGTTAGAATAAGCCAAATTAAATTTCTTCCCAGAAATTTAAGCTTTGAATAACTGAGGGTTTAAAGAGGAAAGGAAACCTTAACCAAGAAGAGAAAGCTAGGAGAGCCATTTGTGCTTCCCCTTTTCAGCCTAGAGTCCCTTGAGACTTAGCTTGACTTTATAAAGACCTTATAT
This sequence comes from Artemia sinica, assembly GCA_027921565.1. Classification (NCBI taxonomy): domain Eukaryota; kingdom Metazoa; phylum Arthropoda; class Branchiopoda; order Anostraca; family Artemiidae; genus Artemia; species Artemia sinica. The sequence goes on from CM051264.1 coordinate 39,439,991, forward strand.
CCGAAAATTGGAATTATCGGACAATAGCATTAAACCCCCCCCCCCTTTGTGCAATCTTCAGACGTTTATACGAAGAGGAACACCGTTCCTTTTTTAATCATTCTTTCTTTTCATTAATCCCGTACTGCATGTTTATACAAAGGAAACCTTAATGTTTATACAGGTAGGTTAAGGGTAAAAGGGAACAAAATTATCAACGTAAGAATTTCCAAACCTTTATGTTCAGATATTTTCAATTAAGCTTTCCCTACTAAAGTTAAAGCTTAATAAAGGTCCAAACAATACACAGCCCTTTCAAGAAATAATAAGAGGATCTCTTGGTTTGGTTTAATGAAATTTGAATTAAAAGCAAGTACGGTTATTCTTAGCTTAGCTCAAAAATAGCTTGAACTAAAGGATTTTAATAGCCCAGAACTCAAGCCTTGACTAGCTGTTCAAGTGTAACCCTTTTAAGTAGAAACATTCGTTAGCTTAGGATTAACTTAATCTTTTTCTTTTCGGTAAACATTGGTGGATTGAACAAGTAGATCATTAGATCTTAGACCTAGAAGAGGTTGGGAAATATTCAACATAAACAGAATTAGAATATTTTTCTTTTTATCTTCTTTTATAAATAAAATCAGTTGTCACTGAATTCTGAGTACCGATTTCTTACCTAACGCCTCAGTTTGTATCACGCTACCAAATCTATTAGCCCTGTTAGTAGAGGCAACCTTACAACTTAGTGAAATTTTAGAAAAGATTTTGGACAATCGATTGAATGAATGGTTGGAGGGTTATGGGGTAATTAAAGAGGAGCAGGGGGGTATCAGGAAAGGGTATAGTACGTCGGATAGAGCATTTGTGTTAAGTGCACTGATAGAGAAGTATGGATCAGGTAGAAAAAAGCTGTATGTTGCGTTTCTAGACTTAAGAAAGGCATTCGACAATGTAGATAGAGCTCTCCTTGAAAAGTGTTTAAGAGATATAGGTCTACCTTTAAGTTTTATTCTTTTGATTGTTGGTATGTATTCTGGGACTAAGTCTATGGTCAGGGTTGCAGGTTCGGGATTTCCCAGGCTATTTGACCTTAAGAAAGGAGTGAAGCAGGGCAGTGCCATGTCCCCGAGACTGTTCGGTTTGTTTTTGAATAATATGGTGGAGTTTCTGGAAGAAAAATGGGCTCCAAAGCTGTCTTGGAAAAATTAATTTTTCGGTGTTATTATTTGCGGATGACACTGCATTGGTGGCGAAGTCGGCAAGGGAGCTTCAGATGTTACTGGATTTAATTGAGGAATATTTACAAATGAAAAAGTTACAGCTGAACGTTATGAAAACTAAAGTGGTTGTTTTCAGTAAAAGGAATGAAAAAATAGATAACATATTTGTATTTGGAGGACAGCAATTAGAAGTAGTTGAAAAAATAAAGTATCTTGGTTATATCTTCCAAAGTAATGGTGGATGGAGTTCTCATATTAAAGAAGTGTTAAATAGGGGAAGAGCTGCAACATTTTCACTTTTCAGGAATAAAATTAGTGGAATAAAGAATTTGTCTTTGCATAAGAGGATTTTTTTTATCTAAGATTATGCCGATTCTCCATTACGGGGCAGAGATCTGGGGATATGAGAACGCTGCCCAGTTAGAAAGCGTTCAGCTAGGTTATTTTAAGAGATTTTACGGGTTGCATAGAATGACCCATAACCAAATCTTCAATTTAAACCAAAATCTTCAATTTTCTATTTCATACTACCCTTAAAAATAAAATACAAAACTATAGATAACTCACCTTTCCAGACTCCTCAACTCACCAAAAAAAATATAAAAAAATTCAAAAAAAAAAATACTAACTTCATTCAACTCATCTGGGTTATATCAGCTTTTAAAAAAAGGGAGATATTTCATGTACGAGATCGATTCTTTCATCTTTTTTTGTAAAATTTTGTTTTTTTTCTGCTTTGATACCGCAATAGGAAAATTATGCAACTATTTGGATTAGGTGATGTTTTTAAAGGTTGCCGAGGCGAGTAGAAAATTACCAGAAATTAATTATTGTCAACAACTACCAATTCATGATCTTGAATGTATGCTGTTTTCATGACTGTGTAATATTTTGTTCAGTGTCTTGCAATTTTTTTAATTCCTTCTTTTCCCTGTTTTAACAGTTTTTTTTTAATATTTTGCTGATTTTCTTTTATAGTTTGCTTTGTTTTTGTCCACCGCTATTATACTTTCCTTTATCTTAACGTCATAACACCCAACAGGTGTAAGAATACTATACTTAAGATTCACCATCTCATTAACATTCATCCTACATCGTTTTCGTACTTTTTCTTCTGCCTGTTTGATTATTTGTAGGGGCTAATGCATAATATTCATGCATCTCCAGGTCTTGTGGAACCTTTTTTTTTTACTTTGGAGCCTGAACAGAGAATTGATGCTCACAAACTATTTTAATTCTCATTTTATGAGAGTCAGGGCTTAGTCGAGTCCAACACCACGATGCCGCTTCGGCTATTTTGGGCTTCAGCTGTTGTGGCCACATTGTAGCACAATTTGCATCTGACAAGCGTAACTAGGCATGCAGCTTAGATGCTTGAGGCATAAAAAAATATTTTGGTTTAACTTTAGGAGTGAAGTTTTTGCAAAGGCTAGAGAGAAGTTAAAGGGCTAGACAAACGAGGAATTTCCAAACTAAAACTAAAACGGCGGTATTTACTGAATATGGTTCATATATTACAGCTTCTGATGCAGAAATTATGTTCCTTTTAATGTTCATTTAGAGTGTTTTTTCTGACTTATTTAATTCGGAGAAATTAACTCAACACCACTTTTATTTTATTTTTAATTCAAATAATCTTGTCACGGAGGTATAGGCCCATTGCTTTGTACTTGGAATACCAAATTGAACTAGTGCTTTTTGCTGCAGTTTCTGTGGTTTACAACATTTTTCTCAGAAGCACTGTATTCTTCAAAAAAAACCAGCTTATCTTTTCTACCCATTCCCTTTCAAGCACTTAAACAAAACAATGCGTCTGTCCAACACTAAAGGTTCTTTGTTTCTTAGTATTTTTACTTAGTGCTTCTTCCTCAATAGAATTATTTATTTTAGCTTTGATCTCAATGTCCGGATTTCCGATTAACTCGATCTTTGGTTCGATACACAACTGCTCATCCAGACAGTAAACAAGCAGTTATACTTTGTGGAAACTCCTCACTGATGGCAGGAACGTATAAATACGCCCTCTCTGAATATTTTAAGGCTTTGAAGATGGATCCAGATAATCCACTGGTTCTTCTTTTGATTGGATGTACACATCTGCATATTGCGTGTCAAAAGCACACCACTAAGAAGAAGAGTCTCATTGCCCAAAGTCTTTCCTTTTTAAAGGTAAAAGAATCTATTTTCTTATTCTTTCATATATTGCTTGTCAGAGTGTTGTCTATAAGGGATAGGTTAGCAGTTGCAGATTCAGGATTGGAGATAACTAAAGGGGGTAGCTTGGAATTTTTTTGGGTGTCTATTCTCTTTTTTAACTCAACAGATTTTTAGAAGAAGGTTGGGCAGGTAGAACTTTTAACTTCAGGTAGATGGATTTCTCTTTGAAACATTTTCAGAAAATTGCCATTATGTCTAAAAGAAATTGTAGGGCTAACTGACTTTAAGGTGGTACGTCTTAAGGTATACTTTAAAGTTGACACAAATGTTACATTTACCTAACTTAAAGCAAGGATTAATAGCTTACGTTTAAAAAATTGGTTACGACGTTCCTCTTTACGGCCCTACTTACAACTACTAAAAGTTCGTCTTGGCCCTAAGTTTCCCGGGGCCAACACAGCGCACAGACTTAAAGTTTCTTGGCTATACTTACCTCAGTGGTCACCACTTTTCGCGAGAAAAGTCGTTATAACAGGCAGGTTTAAAAAGCCCCGCTTTTTAGAAGTTTTAGACGTAAGTTCACTGCCTTGTCAAAAACCACTGAATTAAGCCCCCTCCCCTAGAGTTTTAGATGTAGCTTCAATGCCTTATGCGGTAATAAACTGAATTTCCAAGTTGATCTTGCCTGCTATATCATCCTCACTGTAAATCTAACTGCTGATGCGCTTCAAACCCCAACTAGTTCAAGGTCATCTTGCTGTATAGATTGTAAAGTGAGCTTATTTGGGAACCACTTATCTTTTTGTCAGCGTTAATGACGGGTCTAGCATTTTTTGCTCTATAAATCATTATGTTTGAATTGTACCTATAACCTCTGCTTCGAACTCTATTCAGATTCATTATAATAACAAAATTGAATGGAGAAAGTACATAATCTTGAAAAAACAGAAGCCGCCATTTTGAAAAGCTTGAATGTAGTATTACTGGTTTTAACGTACTATTACCCTCTTTTGTGTAACGCTATAATCGTTTTCACAGTTTTGGAGGTATTTTGGTATTACTTGAGTTTTTCCCGCAGGCGGTCACCCTTAACTAAAACAAGTGTCCTTTAGTAATCTATAAAGCTCTATAATGTGGGAAGAAACAGTTTTGTTTTAATGGGTTTTGAGGTCACAAACAGATTGTCGTGACTACAGCGGAGGGGCTGGCCTCGCATTTTTATAATTTTACAGGAGAGTGAAAACTTCTTATTTTTTCTTTCTTTTTCAAAAAAAGAGAGTTTATTCTAGTGTTTAAGCAAGAAAAACATGTAGCGAGTAACCAAATAATATGGGTTCAGTTTAGCATATTTTGAATAGCAGTTTGTAGTGTTATTTATTTTTGAAAATAAATTTATGCTTAGACACGAGATAAATAAGGAGATATCTTTTGGGAATGAAACATCAAAAACACATAGTCAAAGTTAAAATAATACTAAAAAACATGGTTTTAAATAATATCTTCATACATATTTGGGTAATATTATTAAATAGTATTTTCTTTCTAAGCCTATAGTGATTTAAGTGGCTTTCGACAGAAAGTTAAAATAAGGCTAACGAAACATGGTCTTAAATCAGATCTGAATATGTTATCAGCAATATTACTAACTGTTTTTTGTTTTTACTAGGCTTATAGTGACATACGCGGTTTTGGACAGGAGACAACGTATAATATTGGTCGTGCTTATCATCAAATTGGAGCGTTGCATTTGGCCTCACATTATTACCGATTAGCACTTAAAGAGCCTCCAGTATTACCGACAATGGACCTATCACGAGAGATTGCTGCTAATATGGTAGTTCTGTATAAGAGTGTAGGTTCTCGTGATTTGGCGTTATACTATGTTACGAAATATCTAACAATTTAGATTTATTTTTTCGACATAACGACTTTTATATGTAATTTTTTCGAGTTTATTTTTGGAATAAAGAAAATTATTTGCTGAAAATGGTTTTTATGACACCGTGAGTATTCTGTATGAAAGAGCTTTATATTGAATTTATAATAACTATACGAATTATTTTGTTATTCTGTTTTGTGCAACAATACTATTAAAATGATTATCAAATTTTTAAAAACTCACAAAGCTTTTAAATAGTCAGAAACTTTCCAGCTGTTATATTAATATGTGAGCAAGTTCTTATGTATGATTCCAATAAATTTTTTCTATCAATGTCATGTTTTAAGTGCAGGGTGAACTAGATTCTGCTGTAGACAAAGGGATGTATTCCCCTGAGATCTTTGGTAACCTTTGTCTGCTTATGTTTAACTACTTTTTACCTGTATATACTTTAATTTCATTTGGTTGTCGTTTGTCTTTTATGGTTCAAATATAAAATATATTTAACACAAAAATAATGTATGCATAGAAGTCACGGAAGCCCAAAAAAATAAACTCTCAGTCTGAGACATATGCCTCACTTCGGCGATTGTTTGAGCCTCTGTTAAAAACCACCAGATTTGTACGGAAGCCCTTGCAAGTACCCACCCACTTTTTCACTAGGTGGTGCCGATCATCTTGTCTGAGGAGCATCTCGGGCTTACAGAACTTAAAGTGACAACCTACTTTATTATGTCGCATTACAAAAAAAAAGACTTAAGGCTAATATATGCTAGCCAGCGAGATATCTGCTCAGACCATTTCTTAACAATGAAGTTTGTATGTGTTTCTGCACGGTGTTCTTATCCATGGGTTGAGTGGGAGGTCTGAGGGTGAATAGTGTATTATTAAAAAAAAAAATTCAGAGAATTCATCAAGAAGTTTTTTTTTTGGGGGGGGGGATTCTGACTCCCTTTCATTGCCTGTTTTGAAAAGGTTTAACAACATACTGTTCTACACGACCGTGTCTTCAGTATCTCAATTTAAGTTTTCGAATTATAATCTGTACATTCCATTCCCTTCATTTTGTATTAGTTCCAGTTGTATGCTGACGGAAAAGGTAACGCCGTTGTGTGGTAACACGATACCGAAACAGTGGTGTAATATTTAAGGGGTTTTGAATTTTTAAGTAACTGGCTCTCTCAGAATTGTCAAACTGCACAAATTTAGTCCTTTGTAGGCTAAAAATGTTTCATTACAAAATAATGGGAAGAGACACTTGACCAGACTGACTCGTTTTAAAATTGGAGTCGGCAATAATTCCTGCACATCCTTTGGGACGTGTTACGACGTCACAACGTGATCTGTTTCGTACGCTTTCACACATTTTCCGAAAGCTGATTTTAAAACGAGTTTGTACATTTCTTTTTCGACTTTAATTTTTGCCTGTGAACATTTACTGACAAAGGTGTCAATAAACGTCTTCAAGTAGGGTTTCTGATCAAATTGCAGGGCCCTGTGTATTTTTGTGATCCTGAAACCATTGCTCACCATCCATCGCAAAAGAACGTGGTGGACAACGCATTTCGCATTTTGGATTTTGCATTTTGGGGTCATAAAACCAAAAACTAAAAAATACTAAAATGAAGCACAACATCTAAAAAAGCTTGCAAACCAATGCCAAAAACGACAATACAAGAATGGCAAAACCATTCATTAGTCCAAAAAAATAAGCGGAAAAATGTCAGAAACTGAAAAAGGTGAAAACTAAAAAAGAGTGGAATAAGATTAGCGTTAAAAAGGTTTAAAAGATAACATATAAAAATGGGGAGGAGACAAAAAGAACTCGAACAAACATAAGCTTGGGTATCACCAGTACCAAAAAAAAGAAAAAAGGAAAACTATCGGTTTATTTTCCCCATAATGAAGGGTACAAAGGTTTTTTCATACCTGGAGGTCAAGCAACGGATACGGGACAAGATATGAACGGGTTCAGAAACAGCACGTGCCAGGCGGTGTCTGGATGGGGAGTGTCTTTTGGGGAAAATGTTTTCCGTGCGAGGGTTTATTATTGCATTTTTTGCAAAGCGAAGGCACAACGTTCCTCTCTTGTGCTTAAGAGTTTCCAGCTTGGCGTTTTTTAGAAGGAGCGAATATGGTACCTTACCTTCTTTAAAAATCATTCTCATGGATCTTTTTCGAATGGATTCAACTTTTTCTGAATCATCACGTGAGAGGCCAGGATACCAAACTGGACAAGAATATTCAAGATGTGGGCGGACAAAAGAAGTGTAGATTCTTAAGGAATGGGATGGGGGGGGACATTCAATTTATTCAATAGCTTCAGGAGAGACATGGACGCATTAGCTCTATGGACAATATCTTTGACGTGGATATCCCACTTTAAATTAGAGGAAATTGTATCACCAAGTAATTTAAAGGAAGAAACAGAAATATTTGGAGTGATAGGGTTGAGGAAAAGGGGTGAGGTTTTAAGGAAACATATTGGTATTATCATAGATTTAGAAGGGTTTACTCTCATGTCTAAGTCTGCAGCGTCATATGCAATATCATTGAGGATGCTCATAGGATTGCTTACTAAGTTTCTGTAGCAGGTTTCAACAACCGTTAGGTCATCCACAAATTTCCATCTGTCGGGAAATTCCTTAGTGAGACTATTTATCATAAAATAAAACAGGAGGGTGCTAGATGTTTGTGTACCATGCCCTGTTTCCTAATCATGGGGCATGAACGTCTAATACCCAAGAAAGGTTCTCTAGGCAGGCTTCAACTAGTCAGGAACACAGTATTTATTCTATTTTCAAAAAGATTTCAGAGTTTCGTTTAGTATGGCATTAATTCAAAATGAATTGTACTAAGTCAAGCGGGATTATGATTTCCATCTCTACCCAAAACTCCAGCAACTCTAGAAGTTGCTTGATTTGTTTAATATGGCGGTAATTCAAAATTGAATCGTCATTAAGTAAAATGAGATTATGATTTCAATCTCAATTGACTTAATGACAATTCAATTATGAGGCCGGTGAAGGTTCCATTACCCAGCTATTTGGGAACAAGGACTCTTCTGTTTTACAACAAGGACTCTTCTGTTTCACAACATCCGTTTTGCTAATATTATGCTACCCCTCTACAGATACTGAAACCCTCTGACAGGTTCCTTGGGAAAAGACTTCAGACCCTCAAACTTAGAATGCTATGCCTATCAATGAGAGGGTCTTAATGAGAGTATGTATAGATAGTGTTTTGTTGGAAGTGGTGTTCCATTACACTGTTTGTATGGACACCTTTTCTTTCTTTTTTTTTCAGTTTGTGATTTCTTAAGCCAACGGATTTTGAGTATTTTCATTTTCAGATGGAGAAAGGTTTAAGCGAGAATTTAAGCGAGAACTTAGAAACACCAGAAGGCTCCAGCCAAATGTCAGCTTGGGTCACTAATTCGCCCTTGAAAACAGTTCCAGTCTTTCAGGACCAGAACCCAGAAAATAAATTAAGGACTGCAGAATACTCCAGTAGAGTGACAGAATGAGTTGCAAACTCTCCATTGAAAACATTTCCAGTTCTGGAATAATATAAAGATTCTCTGCCCCTCGTGCCTTTAATCAGATTTGCACGTGACAGAGCCAGCCCTCAACCAGTAGAGATCAGGGAAGAAGAAAGCGAGAGTAAGGTTACAGCAGGTGAATCTTTGGTCTTTGCTGAGCTTGCACCCCTTCTTCCAGATGGCATATTACAGGGCGCTTCACTTACAGAAGTTTGTGTTAATTTTTTGCTGCCAGAGCAAATCGATGAAGCTTTTACTGAAGTAGATTTTTATATACTGATCCGTTTTATATACTGATCTGGATTCAAGAAATAAACAGGGATATCAAATGAATCAAGATAAAAGTTTTGCTGGAGAATCTCCTCTGGCTGAATCAGCGGATATACGTGGTGCTATTTTATCACCAATATATCTGCCCACGAAAGCGGAAACTCATCAGTCCACGACAGAAGTCTAGGAGATATTTCAGAAAGCAATGTAAATCCGGAAACAGAAAGCTCAATGATAAATAGTATTGAATCATCTAGAAAAAGCAGGAACAAAGACAGATCAAAGCCAGATGAAAACCGATTGGAAAATTATTATGCTAGATGCCAAGGGAAAGAATATGAAGGAAGAAAAGTACAGAACAGGAAAGACGGTGAGTGGATAGCTACTAAAGATTTAAAGCCTGAATGGAAAATTGGCCCTAAATGCAAACATTGTAATGTCGATGTTAAGAAGGTCAGAGTTTTTGAATATTCAATCATTCCTGAAAGTGAGAGACAGAGATTGTTTGGTAGTTTTTGGAAAAAATGTCCTGAAACAAAAGAAGGTCTACATAGCTACACTTGTCACTTACGACGGTTGTGAGAAATTCAAGCAGGCTGATCTTGGTCCTTCTAGGAGAAAGGGAACCCTGAAATACAATTTGAAAACCTCAGAAGGGATGCTAATAGTTGGCAAGCAAATATTTTCAGTACGTTTGATATCCATCTATCAAAGGATGGTATCCATCTATCACAAGATCCAAACCACCCAGAAACCTCAATTCGATTGGATACCAAGAAATAACTTAGCTTTGCAGAAAGAAATCAAAGTGCAGAGAAGCGTTTGGATGATCTTTCATAGCTCCAATCCCACTACTGTAGAGCCTGGGACAAGAAAACAGTATTTTGACTATCCTTTTGGAACTGTTAAAGAGGTGTTTTATGTTTACAGGGAGAAAATGGGGAAAGAAAAAGCTGATATTGTTAGCTATGACTGTTTTAGACAACTACTGAAAGAGAAAGACATTGGGATTTTCAAGCCAAAGAAGGACCAGTGTGACAGATGCATAGCATTTAAATTGAAGAATCTTTCCGAAGAGGAGTATTCTGAGCACATATTAAAGAAAGAAGAAGCTGGGATAGAGAAATACAGTGATAAGGACAAAGTCAAGGGGAGTTCAGGGGTGCTTTTGGTGACAACTCATGACCTTGAATCTACGTTGCTTTATCCGAACATAAAAGCGTCGTCTCTCTACTACAAACAGAAGCTCGTTGTATATAATTGGACTTCTTACGATCTTGTAAGTTATGACGCATTGAATATAGTTTGGGATGAGACTGAAGGGCAGTTGAATGCATCCGAATTTGTTTCGTGTGTTATTGACAGGTTGGAAGACCTGTTACGGTCATACCCAAACGGTGAGACAATTATTATGCGAAGCGATGGATGTTCACACCAGAACATGAACGGAATTTTTCTAATGCGCTTGTCCATTTTGCTTCTATACATGGAGTGACAGTAATGCAGAAGTATCTGGAAAAAGTGCATTATTTCAAATGATTTTATTTAAAATAAAATCATTCTGCTGTGTAAGAAAATAAAAATGGTTTACGATCATAATGCATCACTTAACTTTGATACTCTTGTAGGAAGCATGAGTATCTCGTGGCAACACATCCAGCAGCCCCATGAGGTCGCTTAACTTACATGCATCAAGGCTAAGGGTTCTTTCGTGATGTGGACGTATTCGAAGTTTCGGTTCTTTCACAGCCCGTTTTGGCAGAATTATCCATTCGTCCTTGTGCCTGAGCTTGTGATAAACAGATCTATCGGGACTGTATTTATAAGCAACGGTTATGGTGATAGTCGGGTTCCCCTTTTTACATCCAGGTCTATAATAAGGGACTTCAACAAGGACTTCAATCCTGTGTAGTCCTTGAAAAAAGTATGTATGCATCTGAGATGAAGAATGCAAGCGCAATCCTTACCCTGATGAAGTAAAACAGGTGAATCATACTTTTTTCAAGGACTACACAGGATTGAAGTCCTTGTTGAATTCCCTTATTATAGACCTGGATGTAAAAAGGGGAACCCGACTATCACCATAACCGTTGCTTATAAATACAGTCCCGATAGATCTGTTTATCACAAGCTCAGACACAAGGACGAATGGATAATTTTGCCAAAACGGGCTGTGAAAGAACCGAAACTTCGAATACGTCCACTTCACGAAAGAACCCTTAGCCTTGATGCATGTAAGTTAAGCGACCTCATGGGGCTGCTGGATGTGTTGCCACGAGATACTCATGCTTCCTACAAGAGTATCAAAGTTAAGTGATGCATTATGATCGTAAACCATTTTTATTTTCTTAGCACAGCAGAATAATTTTATTTTAAATAAAAATAGCTGATTTTAAATCTATTGCCTATAGCTTACAATGTTATTATACCCGACACACCTCGTAAACAGATTTTTAACCCTTAAGAACTTGTGCACACCTCGTAAAAATTTCTCTTTACCACGTTGAACTTGTGCACACCACGTATATTTTGCATTTTCAAAGAAAGTCGGTTATCACACCTCGTATAAAGCAAATAGGAGCCGCGCACACCTCGTATGAGCTGTTTATACCACTTCTAATTGCTTATTGTAATTAAAATAAATATCTACATATAAAGGATTTTTCCGAGTCATGTGGATTTTTTGGTATTTTTGTCTTAAAAATCGTACCAAAAAATTAGTTTTTATCGTCTCCTGAACAATTTGATTTTTCCATCATACGAGGTGTGCATGCAGCAGCCGCGATATGATGAAAGCGTACATGAAACATTTTTGGCCTGTTTCGAAACAGATTCGTTGAACGCCCTTGCATCCTTCTAAATCGGGATTATTATATGTTAAAACTATAGCCCTCTCCCCATGTCTCCCTCTTAAAATAAAATATTTTTTAAATTTACATATATTTACACTTAAATTTTCAATAAATAAAACCACGGAACCACTCCCATTCTCATTATAATTTTCCAAATGAGTGATAATATTGTCAATCCATTGCATAAAGACTGTTTCATAATTTTTCAAATGAGGATAGACCACCAACATCTCGGTGTGTACATAATGGTCGTACACTTCACTATGACCCTCATTCAAATAAAATATTTTTAAAACAATTGATGCCTTAATGGAGTCCCTACCCCCCACAACCGAATCCGGTTTTTCTAAAAGTGCGCGAATTTTTTCTACATATTCATGAACGATATAAATGGGTTCGGCTACAAAATTTCACCCCATAAGTGAATTAAACGGATCCCCAAATTTTGCAGCATAAACGACTATGGTATTCAATATTGAATTTGTTTGATGAAATTCTGGTAGTGATGTCAATTGTATATCATTACCCTCCCCCCTCATGTTTATTATCATCACCACCCCCTCCTCCACTTTGTTCAACAATAGGGCTGGTCCGTGTACTAAAATCCATCGAAGCCATTTCATTTTCAATTAAATTTGGTTGAAGAGGGACGATATTCATTAAATCTGAGGGGGAAGGGTTCTCATTTAACTCTTTGGTAAAACTATCTAAAATTTGTATAGTATTCGGGCTTAGCCAACCAAAATCGCCTTCTGACATACCTTGATCTGTTTGGACTGAACTAACTTCTATGCTATGCTCAACTGTGCTATGGACTACATCAAATGAATTGTTAAGATCACCAAAATATTGTCTTAAAAATTTATCTGACCATTCGTGGTCATCAATAATGTTAGAGGGTGTATCGTCTAAATTATCACTACCATCACCAAAACACACCTCTAAGAATTTTCTACGCCATTCATTATCGTCAACGGATGATGTTTCAGTGACTTGATTATGACAAAATTCTCTTGGTGGTTCAATTAAAGTTGTCCCTTGAATGAGATCATATAATTCTTGACATGATACTTGAGGCGGAGGAGGAGGTAGTGACAATATGTCATCCATTCTAACCTACAAAGAAAATACCTTATTTTCAAAGTGTCTAAAACACCCTACTTTCTTCTTTTTTTTAAGTCGAAAATTGGGTTAATAGTGACTGTATTTTCATATTGTTTAAAACATGTGCTTGAAAACACGCTTAGTAGTAGCAATGACACTATCTGTATGCACATAGTACCATTTGGTTAATTCACTGTTCCCCACTCTATATATCCTGAAAGTTCCAATTTAATAGCCACCCCATATGCATTAGTGATAAAATATATTTACAATCTAAATGAGACATAGTAGATTTTGATTTTGTTGAAACAACCCCCCAAAAATTTCATATTAATACTCTTTATCTGCTTTGGAAAGAAAACCGGTGTCTTTACTTGGTTTGAAAGGGGCTAGTCTAATTCATTCAGTTCATCTCCTGAAAATAGCTTATTTTCAAAGTGTCCAAATCACCCTATTTTAAAAATTGGATTATTATTTTCATACCATTTAAAACATGTGCTTGAAAACACGCTTAGTAGTAGCAATATCACTATCTGTATGCATATAGTACCATTTGGTTAATTCACTGTTCCCCACTCTATATATCCTGAAATTCCCAATTTAATAGCCACCCCATATGTATTAGTGATAAAACATATTTACAATCTAAATGAGACATAGTAGGTTTTGATTTTGTTCAAACAACCCCCCAAAAATTTCATATTAATACCCTTTATCTGCTTTGAAAAAAAAACGGTGTCTTTGCTTGGTTTGAAAGGGGTTAGTCTAATTCATTCAGATCATCTCCTGAAAATAGCTTATTTTCAAATTGACCAAATCACCCTATTTTTAAAATTGGATTATTATTTTCATATCATTTAAAACATGTACTTAAAAAACACGCTTAGTATTAGCAATATATTGACCCCGGCACCGCGCCGATGAGGGAAGACCGGCGGCGGCGGGGCCAAAAACAGCACGCCGCGCCGTGCCGCCGGTAAGATGTCGGTGGCACGCCGCCGGTAAGATGTCAGTGGCGCGCCGCCGGCGTGATCAATGTGGACCACAAACATTAATGTTTTCATCAGTCTTTCTCCAATCACAGCTTAAATTTACAACAGATTCGAGCCTATTCATGAGTTCAAAAATTCACAAGTCGCTGGCTGGAAACTGGTCTTCTTCGTTATTCATCAAGAGAAGTAGAAATGTGGTAGAAACGAAATGGCTGTGGCATTTCAGAACCCTTGCATAATGCGAGCAGTTGAAGTACCTATTAGTTATGTATTCTTAACATAAATAATTATCAAAATTAGTAGTTTTTTTCATCGAGCATTACTGCATATACAACTTCAAATACCGTATCACAAAATTCGTCAGTTATCTGGGTAAAAACTTTGAATATAACTTTGAAATTAGAAGCTTAATTTTTTCATAATGCCCTTTGCCTATAGGCTATCTGTTTTGTCACCTTTAAAACAATTGAAATGGGCGACTTTGATATTGATTGTTTTTTTTGCTCTTTTGGATTCTTAAAAAGACTTCTTGTATTAAAAACTGGTTTGTAATTACAATTTAAAAAAAAATGCATTTTAAAGTTTTTTGGCTTCTTTATAGAATATATGTCATGTAGGCTAAGGCTGAACTGCTGCTTTTTTATTGCTTTCGGCTGTTCTTTTGGATATTATTCGTTTTTTTTTCTTTTGGGGATTCATTCCAAATTTTAAATTGATAAATACCTAGTATCAGTCAAATTATAAACTGCATCTAAAAGGAGTAAATTTGTCAAATTGAAAAATACATGATGAAGACTTCACATGAGAACACTTCAATTACACTGAAACAAAAACACTTAATGGTTTATTCGGTATGAAGAAAAATTAAATGCCAGCTATTTTCTGGTAAAAAATGAAAAGCTCATCCGTTTTAAATGTAATTAAATGAAATAATATGCAGACTGAAGTAGCTCCAGGAAGATGTTGAGATTTTCATCCTAGTTCGTCACTTTTAATCCAAGCAAAATGTTAGGAAACTTAGTATCAGTTATTGAGTTTAAGCTTTGATTTTCAAATGCTCACAAAAATTACGAAATTTAAAAAAGTCGATAATAAGTCAATAAGTCACCTGTGGTCAAAATACTCAAAGACTCCTCTTAGATTCCCACCCAGGCTCAAAGCTTCTGCTATGGTCATTTCCATGGAAATCTCCAAAGAGTTTCTTTTTAAAATAGCTTTCAAGCGTAGTTAGGGGTATTTAGCCTTTTTTGCTTTTCTTCAAAGCTTTGAAAAAAGTGTTATAATATTCTAAATGTTACATTTGTTATATTTGTGCATATTTTTGGTAATCATATGTGGGGTGATTGAATTTTTTAAACCACTGTAGATACGTAAGAACGTTGCAACATCTAGTACCCTGAGGTCATAAGACTGTCAAAGACTCCTCCTTGAACCTCCCACATTGAAAGCTTTTATTATGACCTGGCCTTTTAATGTAACTTGGGCACTGGACCAAGGGCGCCATTGTCACTCGAGCGCAACGTTAGGTGGGGATTTTGATATCGCTTTCGTCACACAAATTCGTTTTAGTGTGAATCTGCCTGGTACTTATAAATGAATGTTTTCAATTTAAACCCGTTTCATCAATAAGAAAAAAAAACGGGTTGGACGCATATGTCCCTTTCCCTTTGGACGATAAAACCATGCAAGTGCTGTATCAAGTATAACTCACGAAAATCTTGATAATTTTTGTCAACTTTTCAACTTTTTGGCATCCCTGCTTTCAATAAAAAAAATCAAGGTACTATCACCTAAGTATAATAACTCCCTATGTCCCCCCCTAGGGATACTATCTTGATAGGACACCATCTCTGCTTTAAATAAAAAAAAATTAACTTATTGGCACCCCTGCTTTCAAAAAAAATCGAGGTATTATCATTTAAATATGATTGCTCACTACCCCCCCCCCTCTGGATACCACCTTGATAAAATGCCGTCTCTGCTTTAAATTAAAAAAAATGACTTTTTGGGATCCCTGCTTTCAATAAAAAAAAAATTCAAGATATTATCATTTAAATGTAATACCCCCCCTACCCCCCCCCCCCCCTCTGGATACCACCTTGATAGGATACCGTCTCATCTTTCATTTAGAAAAATAAGTTACTTAATAATTAACTAGGTCACTATACACGCAAAATAACGTTAAACAGCTTAGTGTTCCTTGAAAAAAATTGAGGGTATGAATAAAGGGGTACAAAGACAACAACAAAAATGTCGAAATTATTCAGATATACCTCAAATTATTGGAAAACTGAGTCATAGATTCGCCGTGGCATTCAATAAGATCCAAAGAATCTAGTTAAAAGGGAGCACACACAAAAGCCAAATAAGGCCAGTAGCCTATGAGAAATCGCAAAATATCCAAGACAATGAACAAGTCTTAATTGGGGGCCCTGGGTCTATCAAAATATTTCAATGGTTTCCCAGGAAATTTGATATCATTTTCTTCTGTCTCCACTTTAAATGAAAAAAATAGTTATCCTTTTGGCATCCCTGCTTTCAATAAAAAAAAGGTATTATCACTTAAAAATGATAGCCCCCTATCCCCCCTTTATAGGCAATAATTTACAATTTATTTATGAGTCATATTTTTGGGGTAGCTTCCGAACAATTGAGTATCAAACATTCAGGCGTCCAACAATTGAGGATTAAACATTAAGAAAATCTTGTCTAAAAACAGCACAAAAAAAAAATCTGCAAACTTACAATTCAGCAGAAGAAACAATCTGACGGCTGTCAATTTCAAAATCCAACTGAAGGCTGAAGCTGTATAGTAGTGAATTTGTTCTATAATTGTATTCAACTTGAAAATAAAATTCTTGACTACGAACGATGTTAGAAATAGCGATTGGGAAACTACATTCAAAATGATTTAAACTCATTTCATAAAGACGATACTGTTTTTTTTCAACATATTAAGAACTGTGTATATTGCAATATTTGCAATTGCATATGGCATCTGTCTGGTTTTTATGCAAAGTAACAAAAGAGACGAAAATTAATGAACAAGAGAGTAGTGAAAAATCATGGTATTCAAAGTAATATTTGGCAGGAAAAGTCACTGGTGGTAAATCGCTAGGGGTGGCACCGTGATTGCGTGATTTTCGCGGATTCGGGGAACCAAATTTTTTTTCGGGGTGACGCATATATTTTCGGGGAAATATCCGAAAATTTGGGGATAGTGCAAGCATTGCTTGATTTCTAATCAGGAAAATCGAAATACTAAACCACACGAGAAGGAAAAGCTCAGACTTTGCGGTTGAAGCAATAAAGAATTGCCGCAAAATTAATTTAAAGTCGACCAAACGCCGCCGCCTATGTTGGCGGCGGCATTACGACACTTTGGCGGCGTTCGACCAGGCCTCTCGTCGGCGGCGTTCGGTCGATCCGCCGGCGCGGCGCCGGGGTCTAGCAATATCACTATCTGTATGCACATAGTACCATTTGGTTAATTCACTGTTCCCCACTCTATATATCCTTAAAGTTCCAATTTAATAGCCACCCCATATGCATTAGTGATAAAGCACATTTACAATCTAAATGAGACATAGTAGATTTTGATTTTGTTTAAACAACCCCCCAAAAATTTCATGTAAATACTCTTTATTTGCTTTGGAAAGAAAACCGGTGTCTTTACTTGGTTTGAAAGGGGCTAGTCTAATTCATTCAGTTCATCTCCTGAAAATAGTTTATTTTCAAAGTGTCCAAATCACCCTATTTTTAAAATTGGATTATTATTTTCATATCATTTAAAACATGTGCTTAAAAAACACGCTTAGTAGTAGCAATATCACTATCTATATGTACATAGTACCATTTGGTTAATTCACTGTTCCCCACTCTATATATCCTGAATTTTCCAATTTAATAGCCACCCCATATGCATTAGTGATAAAACATACTTACAATCTAAATGAGACATAGTAGATTTTGATTTTGTTTAAACAACCCCCCAAAAATTTCATGTAAATACTCTTTATTTGCTTTGGAAAAAAAACTGGGGTCTTTACTTGGTTTGAAATGGATAGCCTATCCCCTTCCCTATCCCTTGAAGAATAGAAAGGATTACTGTTTCTATTTTCTTTAATAATTTTTTTATTTGAATTGAGCTTTATGTCACTTCCTTGTTTATCTGCAACTTTAGAAAAATTATCTCATTATTCTCTCTGGATATATACTCGATAATACGTTTGGAAGTCTTTCCCAGAATTTCTAAACTTTTGTTTCTTCTATTCTTAATTCCCTGTCGAGGTCACTCACTAATGATATAGATCGATCCGAAATATATATTAATTTTTCATTTTTTTTGTCAAATGATCGACTTCATGAAGAATTTTTTCTATATCTCCTTTAGCTGCTAGTCCAGTTACCCATCCTATCGTTTGCCCCAGAACTGTTAATAGACTCCGTTTGTTTCGTTTGGTATTATCCGTCATTAATGATTGTAGTATTTTAAGAATTCCATTTCCTTCACTTAATTTTAAATGTAATAGTTTACGTTCATCTATTACATATTCTTTTAGATCATGTATTTCTCTGAGTTCTGTGAAATTCTTTTTTCCCTTTTCTTAGTCTTTGTTTACTATTTGTTTCCGATATTCGAAATGATCAAATTTAGGTCGTCCAAATCAGACCTGAGGATTTCCAGATTAACATACCATATTACCTGATGTATTCCGTTAACTGGGAAAATTTGACCAATATCCTTGAAAGCTATTTGGCTATGTATTTCTGTTTTCTTAAGCAATATCCCTCTTGTAAACAGGGTCATCCAAACAAACAGGGTTCCAACAATTTCTGAAATAGTTTTATGTCTTTTAGTTGTATTTTAATATGGCAGGATACAAGTGTATTTTATTTAAAACTTTAGAAGGGTCTGTAATTTTACATACCCATGAAACAATTAGCAGTGAGAAAGTTAAATGTCTTATTTTATGGTATTCCTCTTCCTGTGAAATTCGACCTCCTGACAGTCGCTGTCTGGATATGCTTATTGCCCTATACCCAGTGTATGTTCCCATTGGTAACAGGACTAAATTTTGTAATCGCCGTTTGCACTTTCATACAATATTTAATGTGGCGAAAACGAATTATTCTAGACTTAGTTTTGCAGATCTTGACCATGGGGATTATTGCTTGTATCCAGGCTTTGCCCCTATTATTTTACCATAATTCGTTTCCAAGTGATGTCCAGTTTAAAGTGTATAATATTTTTAACGAGTGATGGGAGGGTCATTCTGCACACCCACCATAGTGTTTCTTTTGACCAAACCGACAATTTAAGGACTAGGAATATTTCGTCCTGTGGGAATTACCCCAATAATCTTCGGTGTATGGTTTTGGTTCTCGCTGGAATTTCTGTGTTGACCCTTGAACACTTTCACACCAATTTAGTGAGAAAGGAAACCAAGTTATATACTGTTCAGGT
Source organism: Artemia sinica (assembly GCA_027921565.1). Classification (NCBI taxonomy): domain Eukaryota; kingdom Metazoa; phylum Arthropoda; class Branchiopoda; order Anostraca; family Artemiidae; genus Artemia; species Artemia sinica. Next base: position 39,459,452 of record CM051264.1, read on the forward strand.
TGCTGATTTTGAGGGTTTTTGTGTAATTCCTGAGGATACAGGTTTGGAGCAGCCCTTTGAAGGTTTATTTTTAGAATAAGGTATGTTTATTAGTTATTAAGGTTTTGCCATTTTTCCGTCAATAAAATCCTTTAATCCAGGATCTTTATAATTTAATGGTTTTGTTTTAGCCTTTCTTTCATGGATAATTCTTGTCTCTTGTTCAAAATTATTACTACTTGTTTGCACAGAAGTATTCCCTTCTGAATTGTCATTTATTTCATCACTGTCAATCCTGTTAACAGGTTGTAATTGGGATTCTGGTAACATCAATTCTGTATCTGTTTCTGGGTTACTAGAATGACTCAAGTCACTCAAAGTCGTTATGTAAGGTTGATTTATACTTTCCAAATTATTTTGATTTCCTTGGTTGAATAAACTACTTTTTAAATTACATTGCCAACTATTATGGGGGATGTCTTCCTCTACCAGTGTTTTATTCGTTTGTTCCCCTTCAATTTCGTCTGTTATAAGATCTAAGGGTTTGTCCTCTACTTTTGACCTTTGTTTCGCAATTTCGGGGTTCATGGCTAAGAACCTTTCGTGGTCGTTTATCTTTTTAAGCTGTCTTATATTTACTAACCGTCTTTTACAAGTTTTTAACTCGTGTAACAAAAATACGTTTTTATATAATTCCATTAACACTAGATAGGGTCCCCTATAGGAATAATTTTTCGATGAAATTTCTTGAATGACATACACTAAATTATTAGGTAAAATGTTGTTTTCTAATATTTTTTCTGTTGTATTGTGCTGTTTGGCTCTTTCAGGCCCTTTTCAATTCATTTATACGTATTTGTCGGCTGACAAATACCTCTTGTACGAGATTAGAAACCCATTCATCTTCAGAACAGAATCCATCCCTCGGATTAGAAACAATACAGTCGAATACGGATCTAGCTTCGAAACCATGGAGTAGGGAAAAGGGTGTATATTTCCTGCTAGCATGTATACTAGTGTTTAGTGCTAATTGTATGAATGGTAAGAATTCACTCCAATTCCCTCTATGTGTTTCATCATGGTAATACGTTAGTATCCTTTTTACACATTTTACTCTATTTTCTGCTAATCTTTTGATGGGAGGTTCCTAAGTGATGAATGTATAATTTTGAATCCTAATGCTTTGGCCATTTCATTAAAGGTTTTGCTTTTAAAGCCCGAAGCATTATCCGACAGTAGGAAATCCATATTTACAAAATGTGATCTGATTTCTTTTACTATAAATTTCATCACTTATTTTGACCTGAGGTCTTTGGCTGGTGTCATGACTGTATACTTAGTGAAATGCTCTACTGCGATAATTATATATTGGTCACCGTTAACGCAAAATTGCAATTTTCCCGTGGTGTCCATTGACTAGATATAAAATGGGTGGTCGGGGAAAATACTTTCTCTTAGTTTAGGATATATAGTACTAACTTTATTCCTTCTCAAACATAAATCACAGTTCTTTACTGCCTCCTCAACTTGACAATACATATTTTCAAAAACACAACTGTCCTTTAATTTATTCAAAGCTTTCAGAGTCCTCATGTGTGCTCCTAGGAAAAGGCTCGTATGCATAATATTAATGATTCCACTAATTAGGTTCTTTGGTAGGATAATTTTAAATTGATGTATCTGTTTCCTTTTTTCTGAATCGTCTATTGCGTACAACGCTTCGAGAAGGATCAACTGGAGATCTCTCAACCATTTTACAAAAAAAGGATTCCCTTTCCTCAAACTTGAAGTTTCTGATGTGTTGTTAATTTGATATCTGCCCGAAACATCAAATTTTAGAAATTCTTTCTGCGGCTTGCCCCTCTTGGTGCATAGGTCTGTGGGTATTCCAGAACCATCCCAATTATCCGCGCTAGTGACTCCTTTCATAGTCCTAGTCTTATCCGTTCTAGTGACTCCTTTCACAGTCCTTTTCTTCGCAAGCTCCACCGTGCGAGCTTGTCTTACCCATAGCGGCTCGTCCCTCTCCGAGTCTGGATCCGTGGACGTTTCGGACCCAACCCGAATACTCATGGTGCCAGCAACTCCTTCAATAGTTCTGGTCTTCGCAAGTTCCACCGCCAGAACTTGTCCTTTACAGGATTCAATTTCACTCCCCTCTAAAATTGACCTGCTGTGAGTAACACACGCGTGTGTACTGCCCTTTACTTTTACCTGATCCAGTTTGCCATGGATAGACCCAGAGGTCAAGCATCTATCCCTGTACCCAGGCTTGTTCCCTCTCATAGAAGGAATCTCATCTTCAGTGTTACTACTGAATGCATCCCCTTCCGATTTTTGGTAGCTCCAGGAATGCTTCAGCTACCCATATTTTACTCACATCTCTCACAGTGCTGGTCAAACCAGTCTGGCTCGACTGTTTATTTATACCCTCCTTGGACTTCTCATTATTTTTATATGTATCAGTTGGAAATTTTAAGCCTAAGAGTGTATTTTCTAATTCTATTATTTCGTTGATTGCCACCTTAATTTCAGGGTCTTCTAGTTCAAATCTCCTTATCTCTTCTTTACATATCCCGAAGAAATCAATCGGTACCTCGTCTCCTAATAGGGCTAAATATTCTACTTCTAACTCATCAAGATTAATTTACCTATTTTCCTTAACAAACTGTGAGCTAGGGCGACTCAAATAGTCAGCAGGGTTTCTGCTAGTGCTAATGTGATGATAAGTATATAAATCGTTGTCTAAGAGAACCGTAGTTCTATAATTTTGAGTGAAGATCTTAGGCTCTCTTAAGATACGTGAGAGCAGCACAGTCTGCAAATATGTGAGTACTCGCGGCCCATAAATATCACTTTTGGAAGTGCTTTAAACTTTGTAATAAGGCAAAAAGTTCCCTGTTGTGGGAAAATATTGGGCGTTGCAGGGGGGTTACTTTCCCTCCAATCACTTTCGACTACTAAAAAGGCACTAGCCCTTTCAATTTGGAATAAAATGAGCCTTTCTTGAAGTTTCTACGACAACAAATGGCTATCTCGAAGTTTCTATGAGATACATTTCGGAAAAATGCAAGTTGTGGGTGGGGGGCCATCCACCCTCCTATCACTCTGAATCTCAAAGAGGGCAATACAACTTCTGGTTAGCAATTAAATAAGCCCCCTCCGAAGTTTGTACGATCACCCTTTCTATATAAAGCTTATATGCCCCAGGGCATAACTTATAATTCTTGCCCTGACGGCTGTAAGGGGGGGGGGGGGGTGTCATCCTCAAATACATAATTTCCAGACCTTTCAACTACGTTGAACAAAATGACTGTCTCAAAATTTTGATTGGATGTGTTTGGGGAAATGGTGGGCATGAGAGGGGGTTAGTTGCCCTCCAATCACTTCCAACTATTAAAAGGGCACTAGCCCTTTCAATTTTCAATCGGATTAGCCCTTTTTGAAGTTTCGACGACAGCCCCTTGGATAGGAAATGCCCTGGTCTAAAACCAAAAAAAAGTAAATAAATAAATTACACATTGATTTCACATCGCTCTTTACTTAGGCAGCTCTATTGCGCTGCTTATAATTATTAGGCGGATGTTGCACTACATCCAAAAACTATGAGCATGTGGATTTTCAAACGGTAGCAAAGCAATATCCCAAGAACGGTTTACATTATTAAATTAGACCTTTAAGGATAATTTGTGGTGGCTTTTGAACTAGCCAGAAGGCCCTATGTGTATGCTATTAATTCTACCACAACAGTTACTAAAAGTAATGATTTACTAAAAGCTATTAAGGTTGAACTTTTAGGGAATATTTAAGGGGAGTTTTAATTAAGCGTGAAAACTATATGCAAAAGGGTAGGAAAACAGGATTTTCAAAAGGGTATACAAGCAGTATCATAGGCAGTGCCACTCTATTATAGCTGGAAATGTCATTGAAACTTCTAAAGGAGATAATTAGATTCAAAATTATAAGTTCTAGTGCCCTTCTTAAGAGTAAAAAGAGATTTGAAGGCAAGCATCCCTCCTCCCATGCCAATCACTAAAACTGATTCTTCTGTTGAGAGTACTACTGATGCTAAGGATATTGAAATAAACATCTGAGGACATGTTGAGGGGATACTTGAACTAAATCAAAACATGTGATGTGCATACACATTGCTGATAAGTGGGTAACAGCAAAATTATTTTAACGGCTTATCGTATCAAGAGAAAACTTCAGGGGTATCAAGAGTGGAATGCTCAGTTGACTAAAAGGCAAAATATACCTGGTACTACTACTACTAATACTGCTGCAGGCACTGTTACTGCTACTAATAATAATAGGCTATTACTGCTACTACTGTTCCTACTAGTACCATCACTAATATGATGCTAATGCAATTAAGGCTACGTGTATATAGTTGCGAATTTGACAGAATATTGAGGAGGAATTTGGGTTAAATCAACACACTCTATGTGCATGCAGATTGTCAAAAGGACGTATCTCAAGAATGGATTTGGTATTAAGTTGGAACTTTCAGAGAATTATTAAAGGGGAAGATCAATTGACAAAAGAGTAATATATTAATGCCACTATTAAAACTACTGGCACTGCTACTTTCACTAATAGTACCACTGCTACTAAACTGCTACAGCTACTACTTCAATTGCAACAACATGTAAAGTTTAGAATATTAAGATGAAAAGAGCGCCAAAAGGGGTGGGGTCAAAAGTGCACATCATAAATATTTTTGGAATGGCTTATCGTGTCAAGGTGAAACTTCCAGGGCATCATGAAAGGGAAGTTCAACTGACCAAAAGAAAAAATGTGCATACTACTACCGCTATAAATATTGCTGCTACTACTGTTACTGCTACTATTAATAAAACACTAACATTGCAACTAGTTCTCCTACTTCCACGGCAACTAATGTAATACTAGTAGTATTAAGTCTAAGTCTATGAAAAAAAGTTTGAGAGAATATTTATGGCAAATTCGAGCTAACAAAAGACACTTGTGCACTTAGATAATTAAAAGAGCGTATCTTAAGAATTAATTTGTGTTTTAAGTTGGAACTCTCAGAGAATGCTTAAAAGGAAAGATCAATTGAAGAAAAGGCAATATATACACGCTACTAATAATACTACTACCTAACCAAAAGACAACATTTGCATCAAAATACTACTTCTTCTACTTCTACTACTGCTTGTAAGTTTTTATTTATCTTCTTTATTTATCTTTACTAATTTCGTTTGGTTAATCAGCAGGATCTTGGTTTTTCAGCATGGCGCTATTCTGATCTACCTTGTACCTTTTTCTGGGATTATCTATTATGGTCAGGCAGTTTGTGTAGTCCAGGGATTAGCTGCAGAAGGACTGCTTACAAAGTTTATTGTTTTTTGCAACTGTATTCCCAATTTTCAAGTTATGAAAGATGCTCATTAAATGAACTTTATTTTACATTAACACTTTACATTAACATTAAATGAACTATGGAAAACTACGCTGACACTTGGAAGAAAACTAATAAAGGAGTGAAAATGCAGTTATTGGGGAGGAGGGTCTATTCTTCCACCACTATTTGAGAATTTTAACGCCGCCAAACCAATACGGCGATGCCAGCAGGTGTCAGAGTCGAATCGATGCTACTACTGGCTTACGTCGGAGAATAAGTATCGTAGCCAAGTGGCCCACCGTCTCTCGTGGACTGTTCTGCTCTTAATCGTTAATTGGCCCAAAACACCACGCTAAGGGCCACAGGTATCAAGTTCCGAAAATTGCCTTCCTTTCCCTCAAGGAACATATCTCGCTTAGTATAGGACTCCTTTAATATACCCAACCACTCTACTCTCAGTCTGTCTAGGCTTCATACCCTAGTCTCTACCTAGGCTAATCAAAGTGAAGCCAAAAGTAGAAATTTAAACAAAGCACATTATTCATATCAAACACATATCAAGAACTCTATACAATGAAGTATAAAAACGGCCTAACTACAAAATCACTATTTTCATAAAAAGAAACTTGCTTTGGAGTGGGTTCCAGAATTGTACTGACCAATCCGACAAATGGCAATTCAAATAAACTCGCTTTCTTGCATAACATTATCTTTCAGTGACCCAGAACAATCGGACAGGAATAGATTTTAGCCAAAATTTTACTTCTTGTGCCTTGGCAACGAGAATTTAACTGATACTTTAACCAAATATTATCAAAAAGAATGGGTCATTTATCTGAAAAGTGAAAGGGGCATAGCCCTAACAGTGGTCTTAGAGCATGAAAATCAGCCAGGTATTTAGGTTGATTTAAAAAATAACTTCAAGTGCCGAGACAACAACGACCTCTTCAGAAGCTTTGTCTATTCACAGTCAACTTGTCCCAATGCAGGCTGAGGTGATGAAAATTAAAGCATATCTTTTGAAGGGCAAACAAAAAAAGTTTCTGAAAAATTAGGATATGTTTATCAAGTAACAAATAGCAAGCAAAAAAATTTAGAAAACCTTTTAACTGGATTGAAAGGTTAAATCGTGTCTCTGGAGGCTCAAGATCTGAAATTTGAAGATACAGTAGATGATTTTGAGCAAGAGCGGTTGTTGAATTCATTGTTTTCTTTGGACTGAAGCAGCCACCAGGGACCGATCTTAGTGCGTCAGGGTTGGATATAGTTATTAACCAGATGGGTCTTTTTGTTATTAAAAAAACAAAGTGGTAACTGTAAAGCAATTAAGACTCCAAAATCCAGCTGCCCCAAATCAATCGGTTAGCAAGGTAGTCCCGATCTCAGGGAAGTTTGCTGTCAAAAAGATTGCTTACAGTGCGTAGAGTCAAAGCAAAATTAGCAAAATCAAGACATTATGTGAGTGAGTATCTCACTAAAATTAAAAACATTCCAGGACTGATGGATAACATGATATCCTGTCACATAGCTACAAAACCATAGCCTCTTTTAGGGGTTGGTAAACACAAAGGAAAAACTGTTACGAAATGACCGTTATCCTGCTGTAAGCAGCTAAAATTTGCCCCTTGTACCTCATATTATCCGTTACTTACGCCCCGGTATCCCCCAATATAAAAAAAAACTCCTACAACCACAGAAATCAGCTAAAAAAAAGTTGTTGCGGTGTCTGGGCACGTAAATCCCGTCGAAACCACTACAGCAAATACTACTGATGGGTGATACTGAACTTAATGAATCTTTTATGTTTGAAATCTTGATAATAAGGCAAATCTGTTATATGGACACGAAAGGCCTCTTTGTTAAAATACAGATACGAAATTCATTCGAGAACTTTACCTCTGCTCAGCTCCACTCTATTATAGATTTTTCAAATTGGAACCCTAAAATATGTCCTTATTTAGGCAAAAATTAAAAGAAAATTAAACTTAGAAGACTAAAATATGAATTTGGTAACGAATTGGTTTACCAAGCTTTTAATTGGAAGGCCAAATATTATTATTGTAATGGCATGCCGCTGGCACCACTTTTTGTAATTGAATGCCTAACAACGACCACCACTGTAATGTAAATATAGGGTATGGTAATACCCTGTTTCGGTAGACCCTAATCCAGGGTATGGTAACATGATCTAACGATCAAAAGGGCTAAACTCTAGGCCAAGGGTGCCACCACCTGGGTCACCCTTTAATCTCTAGCTATCTTTTTGGAGGGTAAACGGATATAAAAATGACGATACACAAATGACGGTATTTCTCGTGAACTCTTACCTACCCTGCCTGGGTTCGTGGAAAATAATCTAACACGGTTGTAGAAAATAGATCACTTGTATTCTTTCGGCATCTTCAACAAAACAAATATCTATCACTCTGAACTAAACTCTCAACAAAGACTCTGAACATGAACTCCCTAAACGGAGTTTTAATGTAGACTAAACTGAAACCACCACTTTTGTACATAGAACTTTTTGTATGGGTGGACTCTGGATTGATCCTTGCCAATCCTATAAATGAAAGCTACAACTGCAAAGGCAGTTTGAATAACATTATCTTTCAATGGCCCAGATCAGAAAGACCAAAATAGAATTTAGCTTGAAAAATTACTTATTGCGAAACCACTAGCTTAGCAACGAGACTATAACTTATCATTTAAAATTATTAATTAAACAAATTCCATAAAATAAGTTTTTCAAAGAAAAAAAAAGAACTCCATTAAACCAAACATTAGAAAAAATAAAATCAAATAATCTACCAAGCGTGAAACTACCAAATCCACATCGATAAATAAATGAAACCCAAAACGAACAGAAATTACAATAAATAACTGAATCAAACTCAAAACGAGCAGAAATTAACATGAGTAGGGCTTAAAATCCTTATGCCTTCCCAAGGCCAGAACATAATTTGCACTTTACTGAAAAAAAAAATGTTTTTACTTTTATAACTTTAATAAATCAAATGATATTAACATTTTGATTACTGAATATCAGTATATGTATATTAAACTGACAATGCACATTCATTCGTTTTTTTTTTTCAGTAAAGTGCAAATTATGTTCTGGCCTTGGGAAGGCATAGGTGTTTTGAGCCCTACTTATTTTAATTTTTGATTGTTTTGAGTTTGATTCGGTTATTTATTGTAAAATCTATTTGTTTTGGGTTTTGTTTATTTATTCGATACTAAAGGAAAAAAAAATATAAATAAATAATACATTGAACCAACATCGTTCTTTACTTAGGCAGCGCAATTCCGCTGCCTATGATACTATTGGCAAATCTAAGCAAATGTAGTTACGGAAACGAAAACAGGTCATTTATCTAAAACAGAAAAGAAACAGGGGTGGAACCCCAAAAGATATTATATAGTGACTGCAAATGGGGGTTAAAAAAAGGTAGCAAAGGGTATTGGGACACATTTAATGAAAAAAGATCGAATTTAAAAGTGCGTCCTGTGGTTGCACAGTGGGTTTGACCTTAGCTTAGAAATACAACACCTAGAGATCAAACCTAGCTGTATCAAAACACTGCAAGGCCAATGCAGGGACCTTAGTAGTCAAGAGTTGTTGTTAATCTGATTACCTACTTACTTTAATTTAAAGATACGTTTTTAGGAAGAAGTCACGTTTCCTGGTATATTGTGATGCAAATTTAGATTTTGTAATGCAAAGCGTCTGAATATTTCAAGTTTTACGATGGTGTTTTCAAAATGAATCTATAAAATAAGCATCGATATTATCAAGATCTTTAAATCTGCCTTTTAACATCTCCTACGAAGCTATAATAGCCTTTTTGTCCTTCTAGTCAGCCGAAAATTTGTGAAACTTATAAAGAGGCATTGGAGGAAGGATATTCAAGAAGTGGCTGTAAATTTAAAGGTAAGCTTTTTTGACCAGGTTGGGTAAGATACTTCTTTCAATGCTGCTTACTCTTTCCACTCCGTGACTGACACCCAGAGTGTTGTTTTTGGCTGCAACATGATACTTTATGATGGTGTTTTCAAATCCAATTTATAAAAATCATGTTTATATAAAAAATGGCTTTCAAATAATTGCTTGAACAGTTCTTTATGATCTTCCAGTGTCCCACTAGTGGTAAAAAAAAAGCACAAGAAAAAAAAAGACACATCAGTGCTTCCCACCTAAAAAATTAATTTTACTAGTTATTGAAGATGGAAAGCTGTAATTCTCATTTAAGTGGTTTTCAACTATTCTAATAGTGTAATTTTCATGAGAATCCAACGCCTTTTTGAGAAGCTTTCAGGCTCTTTTTTAAAATTCCTATAAATTTTTCTTCACAATAGCATTTACTATCAAAAATAACACACAGATTTGTACCACAAGGAGTCATTCTGACACACTTAAGTTGTGGAATTTCAGATCACCAGTCGAAATAATAGCTACCATTCCTGATCTAGCTGCAAATGTATTTTTTTTCACTAGACATTTATTTTTTCAGAACACATTTTTAAACTTTTGGCTACTTTCTGCCGTGGTTCGCCTTTTACTAGGTTGTATCTGCAACCACGATCCCAATTTCTTCTGAATATCGTGGGATTTCTGGAAGAAGCTAATTAAAACTATTTTCAAAATTGCATCATTATGTGCTAATCATTAGGCTAGGCTAGTTGTTATATTCAATCATTTGTCTGGTAGGTCTCCGGAATACATTTAGGCGAATGTCTCTAAACAAAATTATATTCTATTATAGGCTTCATGCATTCCACTATACCAGTAATGTATTACGGTAGCCTAATTACTTGGCTAAAAAAAAAAAAAAAAAAAAACTGTCTTCCTACTTTAGTAACTGAAATAAATGAGCACTTGAACAAGGTCTAGACCCTACTCATCCATCCAGTTCCCCAGGACAAAACAGTATATCCAATCTGACAATCCAAAAATCAAGTCCAAAATAGGTATAGCAAAATCAGCATTAATAAGTATACTTCAATGTTCTGAAACCAAGCTATAGCACCTTAAATCTACAAAAACATTATACTCCTAAGGTGATCACCACATATAGGGGCTCATCAGATCAAAGCTCCAGTAACAGGAATAGCCTATAACCATCCTTGGCCAGAGGTTCTCAAACTTTTCAGGCTGCAACCCTCCCCCCCTTTAGTCAGCTTTGGACATAAGGCTTCTCCTAAAATAATTTTGTTAGTCATCTTTTGAGCATTAAAAAGTAATGCAGAAAATGGTAAATATTTTGCTGTTCATATTATTGACTTACAAATAAATGAACATAGCCTACTACTTGATACCTTTTTATGCTCTTTTCAAATATAAATCCTGGTAAGATTCTACTTTAGCTAGTTTTGGCTGTCTTGGAATGGGGTTAGGTTAGAAAAATGAAACTTTCAGGGATGGGTGTACAGGCTAAAGTATGTCCCAGGAAGTTATTTTGAATTATCTATCTCCACCCCCTCTCTAGAGGGTCCTGAATTTGCCTGCATGACAGGTCTATACCCATTGAATTTTTACAAAACAACATTTCACCTTAATTTTTAGTTAGGCTATCAGTTTCTTTTTTTCTCTGGCTTTAGCTCTTAAAATGCAATTTCAGTTATTTGAGAAGAATTTTAGGTAAATATTTACCAAATCACTATTATTGAGTTACAAATAAAGTGAATATACCACTTGATGCATTTTTTTTTATGCTCTTTATGAATATAATAGGCTAGGCCTGTTTTTTAGCACTAAGATCTTACATCTTTTTACAAAGATTATTGTTTTTTTCGACAAATCTTTGCTCTAAGATCTTACAGCTCACTGGTGTTAGCAAAAGGCATGAAAGACACCATCTTTCTGCCATATAGAACTTTGATGATCTACTCATCATTGTTCTCAGAACCACTTATCAGAGCAGAATGATGAAAGATGTTTTCACAAAAACAACCAAAGATGTAAGATCTTAGTTCAAAGATTTCACTTTTAAAGCGTTTTTCTGACAAAAGATGTAAGATCTTAGCACATTGATGAGTGAAAAAACAGCCCTAATAATCATTTTTGTCAGAAATCAATTTTACCCCCCCTCCCTCCCTACATATGTCAATTCAGGGTACATATTTGCACATTAGGGGGTGGGGGTAAAGTTTAAACTTACCTCCCATTTACATCAGAAATAAAATATACCCCCACCCCCCTAATGTGCAAATATATACCCTGAATTGGTATATATAAGGGGGGGGGGGTAAAATTCATTTCTGACAAAAATGATTATTATATTTGTAAAGAGCATAAAAATGGCATTGAGTGGTATATTCACTTTATTTGTTAGTCAATAATATGATTTGGTAAATATTTACCAAATTTTAAGCCATATAAAGGGTTTATTTCTAAAATTTAGGAAATGTATTTGCATGGGATACATCCAGATGGCTAATAGAAATAGTACAGTTTATATATAGAGAAAAAAAAAACCCTAGCCAAACATTATATATAGAAAAAACTGTCTAGCCAACTAGGTGGCCTAATATTAATGACAGTGTATATATATATGGAATCTTTAAATTAGCCAATCAGTTGGCTATTAGATCTCACCTATATATATATATATATATATATATATATATATATATTATATATACTATATATATATAATATATATATATATATATATATATATATATACTATATATATATATATATATATATATATATAGATATATATATATATATATATATATATATATATATATATATATATATAATATATAATATATATAATATATATATATATATATATATATATATATATATATATATATATATATATATATATATAGCATATATATATATATCTATATATATATATATATATATATATATATATATATATATAATAGTATATATATATATAGAGACAAAAAACCATTTCAGCCTTAATTAGTCAACTACTAAGGTAATATTAGAATTGTATATACACTTTTAAATTAGCTAAGTAGTTGGCTTTTAATATCCTACCTAGGTATACATAAACTTTATTTTGCTACTAAGATCTCTGGTATATATAAGCTTTAGTTTAAAATAGCCAACTTGTCAGCTATCAATAAAGTTTCCAATACGCAGTAAAATTAGCTAACTAGTTTGCTATTGAAGTCTCAGCTATATACAAATGTTCAGCCTGAATTAGCCAACTAGTCAGCTAATTAGAGAAATATATTTATTTTATAGAATTAGCTAACTAGTTGGCTATTAATATCCCATGTAGGCCTATATATAAACTTTAGTTTAAAATAGTAAACTAGTCAGCTATCAATTGTTTGTAAAGTTTTACATGTTAAGATTAGCCAACTAATTGGCTATTAGATCTCACCTATTTATACACTTCAACCTGAATTAGCCAACTAATCAGCCAATAAGAGAACTGTATATACTTTATAGTATTAGCTGAATAGTTGGCTATACATACTGGGAGAACTATACATACTTTATAGAGTTAGCTGACTAGTTGGCTATTAATATCCCATGTACATACAAACTATAACTTTAAAATAGCAAACTAGTCAGCTATCAAAGTGATTTGAAGTGCCAATTAATTTAGATTTTCTCTTCCCTATCATTTTGCTATGAGTGCCTGGGAGGAGTGAGAGGTGGGGATGTGGAACATCTTGTTTTCTGCTCATCATCTCTACATAATATTTAGACCATTTGGTTAATATCAAACTGCTTTGTGCCTAAATGTCCTAAATATAGCCAACCAGTTGGCTATTAAAAAGCAGTTTAAGTATACATAAAAATGTAAAAGAGTGTGAACCAGTTGGCTACTGAATTGAGTATGTATGTACAGGAAAAGAAATGAGCAAACTAGGATTGTCTGTCAACAAGTGTGTACAATTCCTTTTTTAATGGATGAGGGGGTAGGGACAAGGTTGTTGACTTAACTTTATTTCAGGAAAATGGGATAAGAAGAGGGTTGGGGAAATTGCATTAAGAAAGGAGATGGCCAGAATTAAGAAAAAATATGATTATTTTAGCAGAGTGCAAATTATAATTGATTTGTAGTGCCAATTAATTTAGATTTTCTCTTTCCCAACATTTTACTATGATTGGGCAGGAGGGGGGGATGTGGAATATCTTGCTTTCTGCTCATCATCTCTACATATCAATTAGACTACTTGGCTAATATCAAACTACTTTATGTATAAACATCCTTAAAATAGCCAACCAGTCAGCAATTGAAAAACAGTTAAAGTACACACAAGAAGATAAAATAGTGAACTGGTTGGCTACTGAAATGAGTCTATGTATATACAGGAAAGGAAATTAGCAAAGTATGATTGTCTGCCAACAAGAGCTAACATTTTTTTTTTTAATGGAGGTGGGAGGGGCATGCACAAGGGTGTTGACTGGATTTTATTTAAGGAAAAGGGGGTAAGAGAAGGGTTAGGGAAAATGGGGTTAAAAAGCAGTAGCCAGTATTAAGAAAAAGTTTGATCATTTTAGCAAAGTGCAAATTATAATTGATTTGAAGTGCCAATTATTTAGATTTTCTCTTTCCTATCATTTTACTATGATTGAGCAGGGAGGGTCAGGGATATAGAATATTTGGCTTTCTTTTCATCATCTCCAGATATTATTTAGACTACTTGAGTAATATCAAGACAAATATCCACCACAGAGCTATATAAAAAAGTATAGGTTATATATAGAAAACAAAATTGATTTTTTTTCATGAGGGGGGGGGGGTAGATAAGTTAAAAAAAATTTAGTTTTGGGAAAGAAAGCTGTAAAAGGGCATTAGCAAGCCAAGATTGCCTGCCATAAAGAGCAAGTGCACTTGCAAATAGTTTTCTTTTTAAAGGCAAGGGGGTATCTGATGGTATCCCCCTTGATAAGCCACTTCTGGTACTTAAATCAATAAATTCAGCAAGAATTCATCTTCAAATCCATCATGCTGAGATATACATACTCTAAAAAACTTAATTTAAAAGCTAAGAAAGCCAGGTCATAGTTTTTGTTAGTATAGGGGAAATAGAATTGTTGAACAAAACATTACCAAAAAAATGTTAGCTAACAAATCACAGAAATGTAATAATTTAATGAGACTTTCAAAAACACCAACTAGTTAGCTAATTCTGCTATATAGGCTATTAGAAACTCTATTGATAGCTAACAATTTGGCTACTTCTGGCTGACAGGTATGTAAAGGTGAGCCCTTAGCAGCCAACTTGTTAGCTAATTCCTCAAGTATATTAGAAATTTTATTAATAGCTGCCTAGTTTGCTATTTTAAACTAAAGTTTACATATACATGGGAGATTAATTGCCAGCTAGTTAGCTAATTCAGGCTGAAGTGTATAAATAGGTGAGATCTAATAGCCAACTGGTTGGCTAATCTAAACATGTGTTTATGGCTGAGATTTTATTAGCAAACTAGTTAGCTAATTCTACTGTGTATTAGGAACTTTATTGATAGCTGACTAGTTGGCTATTTTAAACTAAAGTTTATATATACATGGCATACTAATAGCCAACTACTTAGCTAATTCTATAATGTATATATAGTTTTCTTATTAGCTGACTAGTTGGCTAATTCAGGCTGAAGTGTATATTTAGGTGAGATCAAATAGCAAACTGGTTGGCTAATCTGAACATGTGTATATAGCTGAGACTTTAATAGCTAACTAGTTAGCTAATTCTTAAGTGTTATTCTACTGTGTATTAGAAACTTTATTGATAGCTGACTAGTTGGCTATTTTAAACTAAAGTTTATATATACATGGGATATTAATAGCCAACTAATTAACTAATTCTATAAAGTATGTACAGTTTTCTTATTAGCTGACTAGTTGGCAAATTCAGGCTGAAGTGTATATATAGGTGAGATCTAATAGCCAACTGGTTGGCTAATTTGAACATGTGTATATAGCTGAGACTTTAAGGCTAACTAGTTACTGCTGAATCCATTGATGTTTTTAAACAAAGGCTAGATGCTGAGTGGTCCTCCAAAGAGTGTAAATTCAATTGGGATGCCATTGAAGATGGAGCAGCACTCATCACTAGTGATTCTTGCATACAACTAGTCATCATTCCAGAGCTCTACAAGGAGAAATCCTTAGATTGCTCCTAGCTGCAATTTAAGGTAATCCTAAAGTGTATTAAAAACTTTATTGATAGCTGACTAGTTTGCTTTTTTAAACTAAAGCTTATATACCTGGGATCTTAATAGCCAACTAATTAGCTAATTCCACAAGTGTATTAGAAACTTTATTGATAGCTGACTAGTTAGCTATTTTAATCTAAGGTTTTTAATAGTTACCTGGATATTAATAGCCAACTAGTTAGCTAATTTAATAGTGTATAGCCTATATAATTCTATTATTAGCTGACTAGCTGGCTAATTCAGGCTGTAATTTAAATATAGATGAGATCTAATAGCCAACTTGGCTGGCAAATCTAAAGATTCCTATATGTAAACTTTCATTAATTTTAGCCACCTAGTCAGCTAAAAAAAAAAAAATCTATATATAATAGTTGGCTAAAGTTTTTTATCTCTATATATATACTATACTATTTTATATTAGCTGTATGGTGGATATCCATATTTGCATATCTTTAAAACCTTATATATTGGGATTGAGCACAGTTGTGAAGCTGAAAACAATTTTGTTGTACTTCATTTAAGCAGAAGATCAATTTTGCAAGGTTTCACTTCTATAACTCACAGATTTTTAAAGGTCATCAAAGGTCAGGACCATCTAGAGAGAGAAGGAGTGTAGGTAGATACTTCAAAATATCTTCCTGGGACATACTTTAGCCTATAACCCATCCCTGAAAGTTTCATTTTCTTAACCTAACCCCTTTCCAAGATAGTCAAAAGTAGCTAAAGTGGAATTTGACCATAAATCACTTTTGATGCAAATGAATTTCAGCCCTACCCTTTATACACCAATTCAGGGCATATACTTGCACATTAGGGAGGGGTAAATTTCAAACTTGCCTCTCATTTGCATCAGAAATAAACTTTACCCCCCCCCCCCCCCCAGTGTGTAAATATACACTGAATTGGTATATGTAGGAGTAGGGGTAAAATTCCATTTGCAGCAAAAGTGATTATTATATTTAGAAAGAGCATAAAAAAGGCATTGAGTATTCTAGCATGTTCATTTTAGGCCCTATTTGTAAGTCAATAATATGAACAGCAAAATATTTACCAAGAAAACAACTAATATATGCTATTGTGGATATTCACATTATAAATTTATCTTGAAACTAAATGTATTCAATGTAAAAGGTTTCAATCAATTGGCTACTTTTAATGTGATGGGTAGGCAGGTTTTTTCTTATATCTTAGTTTGGTAAAACAAGGGGATGTATTTGATGAAGCTACTTTTAATTATTTGCTGAGTCTTGTCTTCTGAAGTAGGCCTAGGCTACTTAGATTTCATTGATGCCAGGAAGAAAATCCCTTTTAGTTGCAAATGGGACTAGTATTCTCAAGTATTGTTTAAACAGTATTGGGCACTCCTTTCACA
The DNA here is from genome assembly GCA_027921565.1 of Artemia sinica. NCBI lineage: Eukaryota > Metazoa > Arthropoda > Branchiopoda > Anostraca > Artemiidae > Artemia > Artemia sinica. Next base: position 39,476,330 of record CM051264.1, read on the forward strand.
TTTACTGAGAATAATGTTAGGAGTTGTCTTGTTCAAATCTAGCTTTCAAAAAGTAACTATATTGAAGTGACTTTCTGTAAAACGTCTTTCTGTAAAACTCAAAAATTATTTTCCTTCAGCAGTTGAAATGATTGTGTTACTAAAGAAATGGTTTTAGGTCTCCATAAAATTATGTTGAAGTTAACAGATAATTTACAAAACATGCTGTTTATTCTTGAGGAATCTCCTCACAATCAATTTCTTTCACCATGTTCAGTAACATTGGAAAAATGATTTGGTGTTTTCAAAGCAGCCTCTCACAGTGACAATTTTTAATGAAGTCTTGTATCTTTTCTTCCCAAATAAGAACATTGGATTTTTCTTTTTGCAAGGACTTGTTCAACACATTTAGTTTTGAAAAAAGATCTATAGGGTAAGCTAGCTTCAAAAGGAACTATGTGTTGCAGTACAACTCTGCTGAAGTTTGTTTACAATCTCTTAAATAGAATAATTGCCAATAGTGTTTTGTCAATAAAGCAACACACCTTTTACAGATGATGGCTCATATTGCTGCCTGTGGTCTGTGTGATGTATAAATATACTGAATTGTGCACACTCTGGGACATGGCACTTATCTGTTATAGTCCATATGTTAAGTTCCTCATCCATTGATACACTGTAGAACTGTTTTCTTTGTTAGTTTCTTTTGGCTTAGCATGGGACAAGACAAGTGGCAGAATATGTAGGAAATACATAATGTAGGCTATATATTTGCACATTTGAGGGGGGGGGGGGGTAGGGTTCAAAGTATTTGGACAGTGTGAAGTTTAAAAAACTATTCTTACTTCATAATATGCAGATTAATTGTACCTAACACATTTTGACTACAGACCCACTATACTTTTTATGATTTCAAATGATCTTATTATCAATGATCTTATATCTCATCTTATCATATGATCACTTCACCAAGTTGCTTGATATGGGGGGTCCCTGTTGGCATCATTCTGCTTTGACTTTTCTAAAGCTTTTGACAAAGTTTGTCACAAGCAACTTGCAATTAAATTACATGCAGTCAAGCTTGAAGAGAAACCCCTGCTCTGGATCTTTGATTTTCTTTATTTGTAATCTCAATGTGTTCAATTATTTGATAGCTCTGGTAATTGTATTCTTTCTTCCTCTACACTTGTTTTGAGTAGAGTCCCTCAGGGAAGTGTTTTGGGCCCTACACTATTTAATATCTTCATCAATGATGCTCCTTCCATTATCAGCAGTAAATCAACTCTCTATGCAGATGACCTGAAGCTTCTGGACCAGCCTTGTCCTGTGAAGGTCATGCCCTTTACAAAATAATCCAACTGCTGGGTCAATGGGCTGAGGCTTGGCTTCTTGAGTTCAATGTTGCCAAGTGCTATGTCATTTGCTTTGGCAAACTGAATCCTTGTTGCTCCTATTTTTTCTTAGGCCACCCACTCTCCTCTTTAAACAATGAGCAATATCTTGTGTCACTATTGACAATGAACTAAAACTCAGCACTCATGCTAAGAGATCTGCTCCTGGTGCTAGTTCAACTGTGGGACTGATTAACTGTTATCTTTCAACTTGTTCCCCTAAAGTCATCAGTCTTTTATATAAGGGACTTGTGTACCCTAGGCTTGAAGTTGGAATGCCTCTTAGTTCCCATGTTTTTAAAAGACATTAAAGTTCTTGAAGATACATCACCAAAGTGATATCTGGCGTGTGGGAGCTTTCCTACCCAGAAAGACTATCAAAGCTAAATATCCCCACACTTGATTACAGGAGAAATAGAGGGGATGCCATTTTAGCCTATAAGTTAATGAGGGTTACTCTCCCTGCATTATTCCCTACTGTTGTCCCAACTCAAGAACTAGAGGTCATCACCTGAAAGTTTTCAAGCAGTCTACCATATCTAGTGTCTGCACTCAATTCTTTTCATCATGAATTATCAACAGTTGGATAAAACTTTCTAATGAAAAAAGTTACTACTGAATCCATTGATGTTTTCAAATGAAGGCTTGATGCTGAGTGGTCCTCTAGGGAGTGTAAACTCAATTGGGATGCAACAGCACCTGGTCACTAAAGAACTTTTAATACAATGCAAGTCATCATTCTGTAGCTCTACAAGGAGAAATCCTTAGATTGCTCCTAGCTACAATTTAAGGTAATTTAAGGACATAATTATTATTATGCAAATTTTTAAAAATCTTTTTCTATCCTAAAAATAAAACGTTGATTTTTAAAAATGTCTTCCACCTCTCTCCTACAAAGAATTTTGCCCCCCCCCCCCCACCAGAGGATCATGCACCACACTGGGAATCTTTGGCCTAGGCTATGAGGAATTATGTTCAAATTTAAAACACATCTTTCTAAATTACTTTAAGCCTTATAAATGTTTATAAAATTGTATAAAGTAAGAGTCTGTGTTGGTATTTGTCTGTTAGCCAGAACTCACTCAAGAAGTTTGCTTTCTTTGATCTGAGTAAACCAGTTTTTCTTTTACATTTGGTTATAATTAGCTTATTCCTTTGTGAAATAAAGTACAGTGCAGTTACATTTTAATTAAATATTTAATATATAGAGGTGGTTAGGTAGGCTATTTGATATAATTTGTTCTGGGCAGCCTGTTTTCCATAATTCTTTGTTGTAATTTCCATAATTTTGTTACTAAAGTATTATATTTCATCATATTTTGGTATATTTCATTATGACTAACCTAATTTCACTACTTGATTATGTTATGGATACCAGACAAGTACCAGAAAATCTGTAGCTGTATAGCTGCAACCTAGTGAAGAACAAACCACTGCCCATAGTAAGAAAAAATTTTAAAATGTATTTAAAAAACTGGCCATTGAGAAAAAATTGTCATTTGTTGCTAGTTAGGAATACTAACTATTATTTTTGATTAGTAATAGTAGGTAAAATTGTTATTTTTTAAAAAAACAGTTCATGGAAATTTCAAAAAAAGCTTAATACCACTCAAAAACAGCATTAGGCCAAAGGAAAAAGTGCACCATTAGAATCACCATTTCTGAAAACCTTATAGAGGAAACTTGCACCCCCCCCCCCCCCTCCCTCACTGTGAATAACAGAAAAAATTATATTTTGCCTTGGTAGGACTGGTGTGTCCTTTTTTTTTTTTTTTTTTTTTTGTCACCTATGGCTGAAAACTAGAACAGCATGCTGAGTTGCTTAATGGGTCTTTGAAAGGAAGTTGTGATATTTGATGCCTTTTGTAATTGAAAAAAAAGATCAATGTTTAAAGTATAATATTATTTTTGACAAAATAAACATATCTTCAAAATTTAATTTTTGGCAAAACTGTATCTTAATATACAAGATGATATAGGCTAACACATGTACCTTTTGACAAGACAAGATATATGCACAAATCTTTTGAAAAGTTGCTTTCCTTTGACAAGATGTTGTATTTGAGTGTTTCTGCTGTATTGCTCCCTTTGGTTTGTTCTGTACAAGATTCCAACTAGGAAAAAAGTGAAGGCTTGTTCCTGTGTATGATACATTACATAAAACAAGATCAAACAAATTATCCAAATCCCAGTCCAACAGTATGTTTCTGGGCTCCTGAACAGCCTGTAGAACAAACTGCAAAAATACCTGCATATTATAAGAACATACATTGACAAAACTGTGTTACCTCTGCACTTTATATTGAGAGATGCAAAATTTGAACCAGTTATCTTGGATTCTGAGAATTGGAATTACCTAGCAATTGGGCATGGTGGATTAGTTTTAAGAATATTCTTTGTGCAGTCAAGGTAGATAGGGATAGTACTGTGTTATCTTGTTATGACAGGAATAAATGGCACCATATTTGTCAATGATTAGGCAAAAGCAGAGAACTGGCCATGTGTTGTTAAACCTCAGAACTGGCTACAACTGATTCAATTTGGGATTTGACAATATTTCTTAAATAAAGCCTCATCATACCCCTCCTTATGCCTGTAGTTGTCATTTGCCTTAGCTGAGTTCTCTACCATCCAAATTATTACTGATGATTGCCTACTATTTTAAAATCAGTTTGAAGCTTTTTATGGAAACCTGTTTCTAAGAGACAACAAGGGGCAGAAACATTATTTTAAAGCATAATTTAACTAGGTTTAATTAATTTTACTAGATTTGGTATCTTTTTACATTTACTAAATGTATGCTTTTTACAAGATCTGATAAAAAAAAAAATTGTAAGGGTGGAAACAGTGTCTAGAGGTATAAGCTTCATCTCACTACCTAAGACTTTTTATTCTGACTTGTGCAACAACAAGCTTATCCAGCCCTTTTCTTTTTTTACATATTTGACAGTTTATACAAGCATGTGTACATCAAGTTTTTTAGGATGCTGAGGGAAGGGTTTACTTATTTTGTTTATTAAATGGAAATGTTTGCTTCAAGTTATTTGTCTGAATCACAGCTGGTTATGTTAATTGTGTTATGTTTCTATTTTGAAGGATTTTTTTTTCTGGTGAAATTGTTAGATATATTCCTTAGATTTATCATTCTTTCTTTCTTTCTAGGAATTTATTTTACAGCAATGCTACTTAAGGATGTTAGATATGAACATTTAATAGCAGGAATATCTGGTGGTGTGGCATCAACCCTAATTCTTCATCCTTTAGATCTAATAAAAATCAGATTTGCAGGTAATAGTTCAAATCATTGTCTTTTTATATTTATATGTTGACAAGCCTTCACCCAGGATTTTGGTTTTTGGGGTGAGAGGGGTCTAACTTTGAAAAGTGTGTTTCCTCCCCCATGATAGTTGGAATTTTATATATGTATGAGCCATTTTATGTTTTTGGAGTGTATATTGTCAAACCCTCCTAAGCAAAAAAATCAATAGTAATAAAGGAGGAGAATAAAAGAGATAAAGACTATCTTTCCTAAGACAAATATATCTCATCTGTGATGGGAACACCCATCTATCTGACACATAAACAGAAATAGATTGAGAATGCTAAAATAGTGTAAAAATTTATGGATCCCCTCACACTGCAGTGGCTGGATCACATTTGTATCTCTAAAATTTATAATTTGAAAATTGACTCACACTTTCAACTAAATTTTGTTCAAATTAAACACCTTTTTTGGTAGATATTATTGTTAAAATATGTATGCCTTCCTGTATGTAATTGTACTGTATTTATGTTAATATTGCACTTATATCCATTGAATTTGATTGATTTTTGACAACCCCATCTTACTCAATTCATGGCAACAAGAGATTAGAATCTCCCTAAATTGTCCCCAGTAGATTTCAAACTGGTCCATAACTTCAAAAAGTCAAATATTAGACATGCAATAAGAAACCCCCTTTACACTCCCTACATAGCTTAGTTTAAAGTTTGACCTAAAAAGATATCACTTGGACATTAGCTGTTATTTACCCCCCTCCTCTCCCACAATTTTTGTTAAGATCTAACAACCCCTTCATGATAAATGTCCTACTGTAAAGGATATTATGGCATATTCAGAGCTATGACATGCACTGTTACTTTTTTCCAAGCTTGGTTGGATTTCGCTGTCCCATCTGGTAGATGTCATGATGACAAGAATCTAAAACTCCCCTCTCACCACAGGAGTAAAAATTGACAATAATTCCATAACTAACCAACCATAACACTTGGCCTTATTTCCATCTAAGCTTAACTGATTTCCAAAAACTCCTTCTCTTAGATGTCCTGATGATAAGTTTGATTCTCATCCCTTTCTTTTGGCTATGAAGGTTGGACTAGATTTTGATACCCAAAAGCATAACTATCACACTCTAGCATCCCCCCCCCCCCCACCTCCAGGATTGTTCAGGATCTAACAACCATTTCTGGTATATGACTTGATGATAAAAATACCTTGATAACTGCTTGTCTGACTGTGATCAAAATGTAAAATTGGTATGGTTCTCAAAAGTACTCAGATAGGAGATCTAATCTTGTAAAACCTACTAGTTGTTTTAATGACAGTTATCAAAGGTTTGTTATAACATCCTTAATCAACTGTCATTCTGAGAATGTCTTGTAATTGTATCGATCACAATTCTTTTTTTCTTTTTCTTCATTTTTTTCTTTCTTTTTTTAAGAAAAAAAAGGAATGAATAAACCAAGACACTCTAAACCTAAAGAAAAGTAGAAAACACGAGCTGTTTCAGGTCTCATAATCTAGGGGAGGGGGATCAAGGTATACCTAGGAGTGTAAACATATAGAATAAAAGGAATTTAATGTCAGACATCAGCTGCCTCCCCGTCCAGGCCTAGAACCGCCACCAGTAGAAAATTAACAAATATTTGGATCTTTGGTGCAACACACTATGATGGGACTATGATTAGAAATGCACAAGTGCCATTGCCAGTTTATTCAGTTGAATTGCAAAAGTTAAAATACCAATGAGACTAGCACTGCAGACAGTATGGCAGAATGGATTGAAATTTAAATAAATCATAGATACAAAATGTAGTCAAATATTCAAGCCATTTTCCTCCGCCCCTTTTTTGTTATAGAAAATATCTAAAAAGTAGGAATAAGTTTAGTTACCTCTTATGCAAAGTTTTGGCTACAAATTTTTATATTCCATAGAAATATCAGAAGCTATAATTAACACTTGATTAGTGACAACAAAGATGATGTTTAAGCTTATTTTGTAAGCCTCAATATAGCTAATATTAGTGCTGTTATTGAATTTGGAGAAGTGAGTGGAATCAGTTTAAAGACCAATTTGTTTCCATTATTTATTTTATTTTTTAATTTTCCAGGTAGGTGAACAAGTGATTTATTTCAAAACTGCTGCTCATAAGCCCAAATAGTTAAGTTTGTGTTTTTCCAAATAAATAAACCAATTAAAAGTAACACAATCAATAGCTACCTAAAATGCTGTCAAACTGTATACTCCTCTATTGAATATTTAGACAAAATAATCTAATGAAAAAGATTAGTGTCTGTAACAGTAAAGGGAATTAAGTAAAAAAAAAACTAAAGAGAGGCAACAGGATAATTTCCACTACTAAGTTGTGTTGTACCACTTGATAATCAAGGGAATAACAGATTTCATATACCTATCATAGGTAGTCACTATAGCGCAGAGATAAGACTTTTCTTTAAACATTTATGGTGGATTCCTACAGTGGCTGGGAATTTGAGGGGGGGAGAGACAGGAACTACCGGAAACCCGTGGATCAAAAAGAGTTTTCAGTCCAAACCGTGTATTCTTCTGCCAACCATAACATCCCTCCTCCCAGCCAGAGTGGTCAATTTGAACTTCTGCAGAAGAAAGTTGTAGGGGAGCTTGCTTTGACCATATATTATTCTCAAAGCCATTTTTGTTATTACCACATTTTTTGTTCTGTTTGTGCTTTGATGGGTGCGTAGTGCCAGGCTGGTCAAGCATACTCCAAGTTAGGTTCAACAGATAATGTGTAAAGTCTTAGAAAGTGTTTTTGTGGGAGGGGATTTTGAAACGTTGAAGGAGGGAAAGCAAACTGACAGCATAGAAAGTGACTTTCTTCGGGTGTGGTTACCAGTAGAAGTCCAGAATGATAGCTCAAAAAGCTGGGTTTGTCTTGCTTGACTTTTTATTGGAATTGATTACAAACAAGAGTGTTGAGATTGGATGAAATTTATTGTCAAAATATACAATATCTGTTTTCATATTCAGGGCACTAACATCTGCTGCTGCGTCTTCTATGACAGGTCTCATAACATAGACTGGATGATCATAGAAAGCTAGACAGTTCCTTATTCGGTTCTAATTCTGAGCTCTGTTGTCCTTAGCCCCATAGCATCAGATCAACATTTGAAATAGCCACATTAATCACAATGTTCAAAAGAACCAAAAAATATGTATCAGGGAGTGAGATGATCAGTGCACTCTTAGGTGCAAGGGCCTTGTGTTATCTAAAAGACCGTTTAAAATAGAGGATTCATAGATACATTTTAATAGACAGGTGAGTGTGTCACCTTTTGTTGAAATCAGAATTAAGGAAGAATTTTCAATCTTAATATTTGCTTGATTGAAAGTAAAGCCCTGGAATCTTTCCCCTCCCAGCCCCTCCTAAATCTGAGCATGTAGACAATGTGCACCTCTTTTGTACTACTAGCTGGAAAGTAATTAGCGAACAGCCCAAAATGATTGAATATTCATTACTAACTTTTAACATCATGGTATGACCAGCCAAAATTAAATCATTGTAAGTGTGTGTGTTTTGACAAATAACATCCAATTGTTTTTTATTTACATGATATGCTATATGTTTCCATTATTATTTTCATCTCCCCCCCCCCCCATTCAGAAAATGTTCAATAGAAAGGTAGGCAGGCGTTTTTTTCACTGATCGGCTTGTAATTGATGGAGGAAGTACCTTAGGCCAGTGAAACATGAGAACAATGATTTTCAGAGGTGTACTTTCCTTGTTCTACCTTCGTACCAGATTGGTCACATTTGCTTGGTACCGGGCCTGATACCAGCAGACCAGGCTTGATACATCCTGGATGGATTTTAGGGTGTCAAATCTGCCGGAAAGATGCTCAAATCCCTTGTGTCCAGGTCCTACCTTGTAGGTTGGTAAGGATGAATCCCTAGGGACGCAAACAAGACAATGTTCGTGCCATTGATAGTCTTCAGAGCAAGTGAACTAGCTGAGGCCCAGAGAGACTTTCATTATGGTGAACCAAATTAATTAACCACCACTTACTTTGGGCATGTCAGGGACAGTTTGATTGTCCACCAAGACGAAACCATCACAAACAGCCATCCCTGGGGGATTCCTCACCCCATCACAAGTTGATGATACTTCTCCCCTTACCTGTTCCCATCATCCTACTCGCTCCCTCAATTAGTATATGCAACGGGTTCATATTTGTCTTCCCCTGGGACTTAAACGTTTCCCCCACATCTCTACTGCTGCTTTACCCTCTTTCTATCAACAGCTGGCTAGGGACATCCATTCATAATGTTTTTTGGTTGTTTTTGTTGTTGTTGGTTTTTTTTTTGTTGTTGTTGTTGTTTTTTTACAGTAAATGATGGGCAGATTTCTATCCGACCTCAGTACAAAGGCTTTTTAGACGCATTGGCAAACATTTTAAAATCAGAAGGAACACGTGGTTTATACAGAGGAGTCACACCTAATGCTTGGGGTGCAGGTGCCGCATGGGGATCTTACTTTTTCATGTAAGTGTGTTGGATCGTTTAGCTTGTCAATGTGTTTTTTTTTCTTTCTTTTTTTTTGTTTTTTTTTTTTTTTTTTTCGCTTGTGCTGAGGACGCTTAGGTATACATTGGCTACAGGGGAAATATAAAGCATTTTTCGTTTTTGGATGTCACCGGCTTTAGTTTTCCAAGTTTTGATTTTTTATCTTATTTTCTTACTTTTTTTAAGGGGGGGGGGGGGGGGTTAAAGCACAAACATACATGTAAATGGCAGGAGATAGCTTCCCTTCCATTTCGAATGCTCTTGGAGCGACTGATGAATTTTAAGAGGCTCTCGCTAGAAGTTTCCGCTGTCAGAATTTGATCTCTTTAACACTTGAGAGGAGCTGCATATTTCGCAGAGAAATAGGACAAACATGCTCAATCATGGGCCAGACGTAAAAAATGCATGTCTGCTGAATAGTTATCTGGACAAAGTCATATAATACTTTGTAAACCCAGTATTAAAGAACAAAACAAGCTCAGTAGGCCTATGATAAAAGGATAAGACCAAGTTTGGCTTGAGAAGGAGTCCTAGAGCTGAAAAGTAAGAACTCAAAGCTGGCCATATACTTCGCTTGAAAAATATACTGTCACACTAAAGGTTATGTAAATTTGAGTTATATGAAGCTTTTCTGCTTAGTTTCCGAAGCACTTGTCCCCAAATAGTCGTTTTTTTTTAGATTAATAATATGTTTTGTTTTTCTATTACTTTTTCATATATGTTTAATGGATCGTTTAGCTTGTCTATGTGCTTTTTTTTTTTTTTTTTTTTTTTTTTTTTTTTTTTTTTTTTTTTTTTTTTTTTTTTTTTTTTTTTTTTTTTTTTTTTTTTTTTTTTTGTCTGTGCTGAATTTCACTGGCTTAATTTTTCCATGTGTTATTTTCTTATCGTGTTTTTTGGTGGGGGGGGGATTAAAGCACATGCATGTAAATGACAAGAGATAGCTTACCTGCCATTTTGAATGCTCCTGGGGTGACTTAGGAAATTTTAAGAGGCTCCCGCTAGAAGTTTCTGTAGTCAAAATTGGATCTCCGTAATACTCCAGAGAAGCTGCATATTTCGCAGAGAAGAGGTCATGGGATAGACGTAGGAAATATACGTTTGTAGAAAAGAGTTATCTGGACGAATTTATGCTATACGCTGTAACACCCAGTTTTAAAGAACAAGACAAGCTCAGTAGACCTATAATAAAATGATAAGACTAAGAGAGGCTTGAGAAGGATTTCTAGCGTAGGGAAGTAAGAAGTCAACCCTAGCAATATACTTCGCTTAAAAAATAAATACACAATGTTAATCCGGTTGCACAAAGGGTTATATAAAACTCGGGGTATATAAAGCTTTTCTGCTTAATTTCTGAAGCATTCGTTCCCTGGATAACCCATTTTTTAGAGGTTTTTAATATGGACCGTTTTGCCATTAAAAAACGGTACATGTGGTAATGACGACTGTAGTCAACCACTTTGTTTTCATCTGCAGAAAATGATGTGTACATATAATGCATAATTTTGGCGGATTTCAAACACACAAATGACATTTTAAAAAAGAACTTTGGAGTATTAGATTTGAATTTTTTCATTTATTTAACTGCAACCTATTATTTTTAGTGTGTTTTGCATCCCTAATATAACATTTTACGCTTGTTTTAAGTATTTTATTAGATATATTTTTTTTTACATATAATAGTTTTTTTGAAAATGTGAATTGTAAGAATTTTTTTGTTATTTTTCTTTTTAACCATGTTTTGTTGTTTGAATCAAAATAACTTCTTGGCTTAACTTTTATGATAAGTTCAAAAATGCAGCCAGAATTTTTCATAAGTAATGGTAGTTGTGCATTATCCACTCTGTGACAGATATCTGTAGAATAGGGGTTAAGAAAAATAACATTACCCCAACTCCTCAGAAGTATGTGCTCAGAGTAAACATAGAAAATTGATCGATAATTTCAACATTGTGTGTTTATAATCTGTTTAAATCAAACGCTAAGTTAACGTAATCCTAGGAAGATTACAAGCCTGTGTTGATCTTGAAACGTGCGTTAGGTCGTAGATTTTTGGTCGCCTGCTGGGGACTGAAAAGAATGTAATAATCTCCTAATAAAAAAGAAAGTTATATTCGAATGAAAGAACACTTACGAGCTTTTATCCTAAGTCTGGAATTTATAAAGACAACAGGAATTAACAGTTCAACTTTTTTCCAGACTGCGATTTAGTCTTTGGATTACTTTATTTGGGCTTGAGTTTTTTTTTCTCTAAACAGATTCATAAAAGCAGTCTCCACCCCCTCCCTCTCTTTTCCCTTTTTTTCGATGTTTCTCTCTTCTTTCTAATCGAGATATTTATGCATTTTGTAGATATAATGTTATCAAGACACGGATGAGTAATGGTGATACGTCTAAAAATCTTGGACCAATTTTAAACATGGTAGCTGCTGCCGAAGCCGGTGTATTAACCCTAGCATTGACCAATCCTATTTGGGTAGTAAAAACTAGGTAAGACTGTTTAATTCAAAATTGCATTATCGTTTTCATACTAATTGACTTACAGCTTCTGCCTAATAAAGATTGAGACACTGTTTAACGGCAAAGTAATTTTGGTAAAGTATTGTAAACTCTTTTTTTTATTTGCCAATATCACCATTATTTATCACTTTCCTTTTTTGTTCTGCTTATATTTAGGATAACCACCAGAAATAAGATATAGATATTTTTTTCAAATGAAGGTAAAGAGCGATGTGGAAACTGTATACAAACAAAAATTGGATTTAGATCGTCTGGGCAATCTGAAAAGCTGCAAAAACATGGACTTCTTACGACAAGCCCTGTGTGTTTACCGTTCGTGGTGACAATAATTAAATAAATAGCTTCTGTATTCTTCAGCGACGAAAACGTTGCTGGAGCAACACTTTGGGTTCGTTTCGTAACTGTCGATTTACAAACTTCAAACTTTTAGAATGTCTGCCCCAAGAGGAATTTTTTTCTGGGGAAAACTTGTTGCACGTTCCCTAAAAAAAGTCTCGACACAAGCATTTTTTTTTTCAAGCCAACTCGTAGGGCAGGCTTTATTTCTTGTCTCCCAATCAATCTTATTACTTTTAAGAACTCCCCAATGCTTTGTCATTGCGGCCCAAAAAATGAATTTGATTCTGTGTGTTATTTATTCGATGGTAGGAATAATTTGATTATATCTGTATTTATACATTCTGTGTTAAGAAAACTACTTGTCGCTATAATTTCGGAAACGAATTTTAATTCTTTTCAAATGCATATCCGAAGTTAGTAATATGCACTTCGCTCAAGCAAGTATCTTACTCCTTCTCACCTTTTTTTGAATGTCTGTAAGTTTCTTGCTTACAAATTTCTTTCTGCAATAAACATGAAAACAAACGTTTTTTCATTCAAATGCAAATAAAAAACCAATAATAGATACACTAACCAGTAAAAGTTGTAAACTCACCGTTGCCAAAGCTAAATATTGTTTAATAGCTGAGTGTAACCCAAAAACACACAGTACCAATACCAGCGCTGATACTGCAAGACTTGAGAGTGGCGAATAGATGATTCTCAACATAGCAGAAGATTCAGGATGCTAGTATAATATAATACTCAAACTTAGTACAATACTTCTCCCCCGAAACATGAAACTTTGAAGTGTTAGTACCTGGGCCGTAAAGGTCAGTGGTCTCTACCTTCTTGGCAAAAGTCTCTCTCCTTGGATCGGCTCGAGGTACTTTACCCATAAGTTTCTAGCCAAGGTGCAAGAAAAATCCTGCTGAAAAGTTGGCAGGGGGATAGTGTCAGAGGGAGTACGGGTCTCCTTTGTGCCTTCAATATAAAAATCGGAAATCCCTGCAGCATTTCGGTTCAAACGAGAACCGAATCCTGCCATCCTGCAAAAGTTGGACATGGGAGGGGTCGGGTGTTGAGGGTAACCTTTACTTTAGAAATGGCGTAACATGTCTGAATTTGGTTCGACCTTACCTATTCCCCCAATAAACAATCCGGTCGCCAATGGATGAAACAAAAAAAGGACAAAGCCAAATTTCTACTCTCGTGAACACGATAATGTAATATAATTAGAAAATTGAAAAAGAATAGAAATTACTATGCCTGCAGTACCCGACAGGAGACATTACTCAAAATAAGGTTTACCTTTTTAATATGGATCTTTACTCCTCTTTGCAAGTATTTTTTGGGGCGAAGTTTTTTTTTTTTCAGAGTTACTTAAGTTGACCACAATCCGAAATGGATAGCATAGGTAAAAAAAAGGACAACCTAAACGTTGCTCACAAATATCCAATGTGTGACGGGGCTGTTCCTCCCTATGCCCTCCCCACTCCTGTATCTTAACGTTAGATTGTATCATCTCTTGTCATGGGATATCTCACTTTGTATATGAATATGTAGTTTTATCACAAATTGTATTTTATTTTAATATATTATGTTTTTTAATGACTTAATTTATGGTTGTAATAATGCAGTAACTTGCATAATTTGCATAACAACAACTTGAGTTAGCTCATCCTCTCCTCTTCTTTTCAAAGTTTTCAGTTAAAGAAGAAAAGACGATGAATCAACTCAAATAATTGGATAAGATTCTATGTGGTGCTGACACTTTGTATTACTTGAGTGTGAGTAAGTAGCTGAAATTTGGTTCCAGGCTCAACTCCTGAGATGCACTTGATGCACTTGGTTTAGGACAAAATGAATGATCCTACTGGGACAATATCAGTAAACACAGTATTTTTATGGAACGATTATTTGTCATTGGGCTGAGAGGTGCTATACAGGACTAGTTGCATTATTACTATATCTATGGAATTGAAAAGTGAAGTTAAAACAACAAGTTTTTGTTACATATTGCATTAGCAAACAAATTTATTACAATTTTCCTGTTGAAAAAAAAAAGGTAAATTTTTACCAAATCATATTATTGACATATGAATAAAGTAAATATACCGCTCGATGCCTTTTTTATGCTCTTTCCAAATATAATAATCATTTTTATCGGAAATGAATTTTACCCCCACCCCTATATACCAATTCAGGGCATATATTTGCACATTAGGGGTGTGGGGGTAAAGTTTAAACTTACCTCCCATTTACATCAGAAATTAAAAAAAATTACCAAAAAAAAAATCTTAAGGGAGACTCCTTCAAGACTAGGGCCCCAGATACGTTTACTGTGTGCCATTAAATTTTCACGGGATGACGGCTTGTTGGGTCGTTAAACACTTAAATGAAAAATGTGCTTAGAGGGCTCAAATGAAGATAATAAACTATGCCCTAGATTGCTGTATAATCAATGGCGTTGATTCACGAAAATTTAGGAAGGAAGGGATTCTCTTTTAAATCCTGCCCAAATAAAGTATTTTTCAGAATCTAGGGAGGGGGACACTGCTGAAACCTTAGTGCTTGGTCGATAAGTTGGCATGTTGAAGGAGACAGACGTTTGTTTGAATAGTAGCTCGTAAACTACAAGATTAGAAAGTGTGAACAGGCAATTTGTGTCATTTTTTCATCAGTTTTACTACCTAAGGCTATCTAAAAAAAAAAAAAACACACAAGACTAGATTATGTCAGCAAAGTATTAAGTAGTCATTTTGCTAGGTTATGCAATAATATGTATTTGTTGTTCCGACCGTTTCTAGTTCATAATTATTATTTTTTAGTCGAATATAAATCCTTCCCATCACTCTTTATTTTGTTGTATTGGCCTGCTGAATACAGATGCCAAATATTAAAATTATTCTGACATAAAAAGCTCTATTTTCTGATCTTTTTTTTGTAAGATGTTCTACCTATTGGTATCTCAAGAAGAAAATAAGATAGTTGAAGATCGAATGGACCAGGTTTGAATACCAAAGGTAAAAAATTCCCTCTGTCCCAATAACAAATACTATGTTTAAAAAAATGGGCAAATTGCATAACTTACAACCCTTTCTCTGAGGGCTTAAGGGGGGGGGGGGGTCGTTATCCCTGGAGGCATAGCTGCTGGACCTTTCAACTATGCTGAACAAAACGGCTATCTCAAAATTTGAATTTTGACGTTTTTGGAAAATTAATGGACTTTGTAGGGAGGCTTTTTGCCCTCCAATTACTTTTGATTAAAAAAAAACACAGGAACTTTTAATTTTCAATCAAATTACCTCCTTTAAAAGTTTCTATGATGCTACTTATATGGTCTTTGAAAACCTGCATGTATATAGTTCTTTTCTGTTTTAATTCCCCATAAACGTTTCTTAAAAGTTCCCTCTTAATACCCTTAGACTCTTAGCTACAGCAATTGTAGTAGTAGTACGTAGTAGTAGTTATGGTTGGTTTAAAACACAGTTTATATAATTATCCAGTATGATCTTTCCCTATCTCACCCATTATAAAAACCCGGACCAAGGTGCGAGTGCTCCAGAGAACGTTTTTGCAGATAGAAACATAGGCGGCATCAGATCTTTTCACGGGTAGACAAGTCAGACTGTGATCTAATCGGAAACAAGTGGAAACCCGCTATTACGAATAATGCACTTTGTTGGAAACAATCGGAAACAGACTAACCCGCTAATGCAGAAAGAAGTGGGAGGAGCTTTTTGTTCGTACCGAGAATGAAGACCAGAAATGATCTGCGATAAACTTACTGGATAATTCTATAAACTGTGGTTTAAAATCTGCCATAACGTACCCTGAAAGCTCTGACTTAATAATGTACAAGCTGTTCCTGGGATATTGCTATTAAACCCTTCTGACAGTCTTCATGCTCATACCTTTTGACAATCTGCCTGAATGTACATAATGTGTTTTGATTTATTTCGAATTTTCCCTCAATATCCTCTCATGTTTTCACCTTCATACCCTTAGCTTAATAGTAGTAGGGGCAGTGCCACCAGTAATAATGTTGCATTAGTAATAGTTGTTCCAGCAGAATTAATTGCAGTAGTAGTATGCACATGTTGCATTTTGTTTAGTTGAACATCCCCCCCCCCCCCACGATACCCTGGAAGTATCAGCTTGATACAGTAAGCCGTTCCACAGATTGCTGATACGCCCTTTTGACAATATGTATGTACATAGTGTGTTTTGATTTAGTTCAACTTTCCCCTCAGCATTTCCTTAAATTTTCACTTCACTATCAATAGCCTTGGTAGCACTTGCTACAGAAGCAGCATTTGTAGTGGTAATAGTAGTAGTAGTAGCGTGCAAACACTCCCTTTTTGGTCAATTGATCATACTCTTCATCAATTCCTGAAAGTTTCAAATAGATTCCCTAGAAATTCAGTTCCAATCTAATGAGCCTCTTCGTAGGTTTTAATTGACTACGCCTTCTATACATACTGGCCGGGGAAACAAATGAACAAGGCATGTAAGGCACTTTTGTCTTTACTAAACACTGCGAAGAGGTGGCAATCTGATTCGTTCCTCTTCTGCTTCTCTCCTGTGTTGTTTTATATTCTTGCTTTTTGTTTATTCTTAGTTTCACTGGGCTTTGACGGTTGTGTCAAATTAATTGCCAGCTGGTTTGTCACAAAAAGTATAGTTTCAAGTTCAGTTACGCTGTTTAATCATTACAAACAGGACAAAATGTTTGCTATCTCAATATCAGAGTCAATTCAAAGCACAAACAAGATACTTTCCTGTTTTTTTGTTGTTGTTTTTTTTTTTTTTGCGTTTTTTTTTTGCGTTTTTTTTTATCATTGTTCAAGTGATGAAGGAACGATTCCAGGTCTATTTCACGAATGGTGATCATTTCACATCTTTATAAAAGTAATGAGTAAACTATTATTAAATTCCAAATTTATTACACTTCCCTGGGACTCCTTTGGTAATGTCCAGATATGTAAGATCATCAAACCAAAGAAAATTGATTTACAGTTACTGCAGTACAGCGGCTATAGGTATCTCATCCTGTGAAGGAAGATTGAAGCTCCAGCCACTCTATAGTAATAACGACTCTGCTGCCTGAATCTCTTGGGTTCGTTCATTACTATATCCAGCTAAGACAAAGCCGAAGGCTTTTTCCTGTGTGTCATCATAAGACACTTATGGATAATTTTAAATACCTACAGACTGATTACCCAGTTTTATTGAAAATCTGGGGAAAATTTACTACTGTATTCCTATTCTCTCAATAGTTATTAGGTTAGAGTATTGTACCATGTGATTTTCCTTCATCAATTCCTGAAAGTTTCAAATTAATTCCCTAGAAATTCAGTTCCATTCTAATGAGCCTCTTCGCAGGTTTTAATTGACCACGCCTTCTATACATACTGGCCGGGGAAACAAATGAACAAGGCATGTAAGGCACTTCTTTCTTTACTGAACACTGCGAAGAGGTGGCAATCTGATTCGTTCCTCTTCTGCTTCTCTCCTGTGTTGTTTTTATATTCTTGCTTTTTGTTTATTCTTAGTTTCACTGGGCTTTGACAGTTGTGTCACATTAATTGCCAGCTGGTTTTTCACAAAAAGTATAGTTTCAAGTTCAGTTACGCTGTTTAATAATTACAAACAGGACAAAATATATGCTATCTCAATATCAGTCACTTCAAATCACAAACGAGATACTTACCTGTTTTTTGTTGTTGTTTTTTTTTGTGTGTGTGTGTGTTTTTTTTTATCATTGTCCAAGTGATGAAGGAACGATTCCAGGTCTATTTCACGACTGGTGATCATTTCACATCTTTATGAAAGTAATGAGTAAACTATTATTAAATTCCAATTTATTACACTTCCCTGGGGACTCCTTTGGTAATGTCCAGATATGTAATATCATCAAACCAAAGAAAATGGATTTACAGTTACTGCAGTACAGCGGCTTTAGGTATCTCCTCCTGAGAAGAAGATTGAAGCTCCAGCTACTCTATAGTAATAACGACTCTGCTCTGCTGCCTGAATCTCTTGGGTTCGTTCTTTACTATATCCAGCTAAGACAAAGCCGAAGGCTTTTTCCTGCGTGTCATCATAAGACACCTATGGATATTTTAAATACCTACAGACTGATTACCCGGTTTTATTAAAAATCTGAGGAAAATATTCAAGTGCATTACTATTCTCTCAATAGTTATTAGGTTAGATTATTGTACCATGAGATTTTCATCAAATTTTGATAAAGCATAATCTTTTCAACTGCACCAAGCGTAAAACCAGCTAATAGTTTTCAGATATAGCAACAAAGAAAAACGAGGCAAATAACATCCAGTGGAAAAAGAGAAGATTGTGAATCAGAGTAGATGATGTACTTCTTAAGCAATTGTGAGAAGACAACAAAAGAAACTAATGCCAAAAGAACACCTAAAATTCAAACAAAATACAGAGTTTTTTAAACTCCTACCCCTATGCGGAATACTGGCCCTTTTAAAATCTCCTGGTCTTGGAAGGTTTCTTTAACATATATTTTTTTCAAAATTGCATTGAATTTGTTTCTAAATAATATTTTACTGTTTAGAATAATTTACATAATAGTTGCTATTTCTGAATCAACTTAAAAAGGCAACTTTTACACACTTGCCAGTTTTTTTTCAAACGCATTTCTTAATTTTCGGTTACTATGGGCTGTGGTTCGTTCTTTACTAGGCTGGTGCTGCCGCTGCAACCTAATAAAGGATAAATTAAACGAGGTTTTTTCGACTGAAAGTAAGGAGCAAGATTAAAATTTAAACGAACACAAATTATTCCGTATATGAGGTGAGCTGTCACCTCTACGCAATTTTTTATCCCGAAAGAAGCAAAACGCTTCTTCTTTTGCTTGATATGGTAGCACTTGAACTTCTTTAAAATTTGT
The DNA here is from genome assembly GCA_027921565.1 of Artemia sinica. Lineage (NCBI taxonomy): Eukaryota > Metazoa > Arthropoda > Branchiopoda > Anostraca > Artemiidae > Artemia > Artemia sinica. The sequence continues at coordinate 39,495,289 of CM051264.1, forward strand.
TGTTATTATATAGCAGAATTCGACAAAAGTTTTCTTCAGTTATTGTTAAGCGAGTTTTTTTGAATTTCAAGAGCTTTGAACAGACAAACGACAAAACTGGACTTACCCTTGAGAAAAGGGTTTTAGTCATTAGATTGACATTAAAACAGCATGCTTAAGAATGGAGTTTAACTCATAGTGTTAACTGGACTTCTAACTGAATTGTTGGTTTGCTCACACTATCCGTGGGGGGGTGTCTTAAAGTCTCCTTTTGCTAATAGACATGCTTACGAAAATATTTTGCACTTAACTTTTCAGGCTGTGTCTGCAATATGGTAATTCTCCTGCAGGAGCTTCTGATGCCAAGCGGTATAATGGCATGATCGATGCCTTTGTCAAGACGTATAAGCATGAAGGAATTCGTGGACTTTATAAGGTTTTTTTTTTCATTTCTTCCATTGAAATTCAAGGTCTTCAACGATGTGTGTGTGACAATCTTGTATTTATGAAACCAAGCATCAGACAAAACAGACAAAAGAAATATCTTTTTTACTGTCCTTCTGTTTGAGGGAAAAGATAATAACTTGAACTTAGGGGGGGGCTGCACAGCACCTTCAGGACCCACTAGGATTAGCGCAAAACAACGAGAGTATGAAATTTTCTTTTTGAAGCTCAGAAACCTTGAGATTGACAAGCATTAAAGTCATCTGAAGCTAACTTTGCCAAACTTTAATAAGTACAAGCTAAATAAATAGTTAGTCGCGGCAAAATTGTGCGTTTTCAAAACATGAACAAATTGTTCATACTTTAGTGAGTTTCCCCCCCCCCCATATGTGATAAAGGTTTTTTTCCAAGTTCCATGTGGTACAACATGGGCGCCCATAAGCTGAATTTTAGGTTGGGCTTACCTGGTCTAATCGGCACTTCCAATGCTGTATAATAGAAATGTCAAAACAAAAATATAAAAATATAAGGCAGCGCGGCTGCCGTCAATCAAAAGGCGATATCTGACATAAACTCGATTTTACAGGAGAACGAAAAAACAAAAAAAAGTTTGAAGCCTTAGAAAACATGATAGGAGGTGCCTTTTTCCAAACAAATACATCAAATCTAGGTTTCAGAGCAAGACAAATTTTTTTGTTAAGGAAAAACTTGACAATTCTTTTTCGTTCTCGAGATAGTGCAGATATCGCCTTTTAACCTGTCAACAAAAGGCGTATCTGCAAGAGCGCCACATTGGTAAAATTCCATATAAGAAAAACGAGATTACCGTTTTACAAAACGACTTTAAATCAAAGCGAAACGCCCTTTTCCAATAAGCGATTTGCTTTCCAGCAACATCAGCTATGTCACGATGTAGAATAACCTGTTTTCAGGCTTTTGTTTGGTCTTGGTCTTCGATCGTTTCTATTGCGGGAAAAAGCGCATCTCAGAGGAATTTAACTAAGATCAAGTCAAACTACAGCACAAGCGTTTCCACAACATTGAATTCGTTTAATTTTATAAAGGTAATAAAGGTGATATTCATTTATTTTATAAAAAAAAGAAAAAAAAGTCTACGTTTTTTACTCGTCTTCTGGTTCACAGCCCTCGAATTCGTCAACCAAGTCTTGCACGTTGGCTGTGTGAATGTTCTTCCAGAAAGATTTTTTCCGTGTGTCTGCAATGTGGGGTACAAGTTTCATCAGGATGTTGTATTTTTTTTTGTCCCTTGAAATCCCCCCTGGGACCGACAGCTTCTTAGGCAAACCTTTGCCTAGAGCACTTTTGGCTTTCACTGTCAGAAAATCTACAGCTTTCAGTTCGTCGTCAAAATCATATCGATAATATAGTTTCGAGTCTTTCTTCATGAAACTTGCCTGTACGATCTTTCTAATATTGAATATCAACTGACGTTTTTCCCAGACTTCTCATTCTTCCATTCGTAGAAATCGCTTATTTGGAGCTCTTTAACTCGGGTATTTTGTCTGGAATCCTGCATAAAACCTTTTTCAACTCGGGAAAGTCCTCAACAACCTGCTTCGCGCGGATTTTCTTCTCTATCACTCCATGCAAGCTGTCAGCTGCCATGTGTGTGTGTCCCTTTGTCAGGAGGAACTTGATGGAGATCTTCTCTGGACCCCATGATTCGTTCACAATGCGCACAAACATGGAAAAGATTATCCAGTTCTTGTTCTGTGACGAGCAGTTATCGGCCCAGAATGTAAATTCTTTTGTGTCCCGTAACTCATCCACAAGACCAAAAAAAGCAGAGGCGACAGCATCCCCGGTTCTACCATATGTTGCGTATTTCGTGCCATACTACACAGTAAGGCCACTTCTGGTGACGAGCCGGTGCGAGCACTAGAAAGTGGTGGAACAAAAGTTTCATTGAAACACACTAGCCTGCTTGTGAAATGCGATTCTTTAACTGCTGGCTGTATTGGAAGAATTAGGACTTTTTGCATATCAACTGTAAACATGGGCCTTCTCCTCGCCGTGTGCGTGATCAGCATCTTTGTCAAGTTCTCGCCTAGCTTTTTCTGCCTGGTTTCTATGCTCCTGTTGCTTCTCCCTTTCTTCGTCTGACACACCTTGCCTGGATTCCTTTATTTTGAACAAGTCACAGATTTCACATACATCTGACCTTGGCATCTTGTTTGATATATTGAATTTCTTGCAAAACTCGAAGGTAAGAACTCTGACTACAACGCTGCTCGGGAAACTTTTCTTGAAAGTCAGCAAACATAGCTTCAAACGTAATATCTCTTGGGATATATCTCACATACGGACTGTTATACCTCCTGTTTGGGGGCTGACACGGCTTGAACGATTCTATATGCATACGAATAGCTTCGCGGTCCACATCCACCTTTCTAGCACCTCCTCTTTTTTCTGAAGGGGAAAATCCAACGCCCTCGGTCTTTAGCTTTCTTGATATTACCTCGATGACTTTCGGACTGGTGTAACCCAAAGTTGAAAGAAACGTCTTTTGGCACACTACCAACGAGAGTTCTCCAGCAGCAATAGGTAGGCGATACACGAAACTGTAGTCTCTACATTTTGTACGTTTCGAGTCTTTCACGGTGATTCTTTTTTTTGCGCGTCACTAAAAAAACGACTTGATGGATGCAATTCTTTCTCCTGGCTTAATTCTTGAAACTTGTCATAGATCTGTCTCCTCTGATCAATTGCAAATTCTTTGCACTTTTTCTTACACTTTTCAGGGTTGCACCCATTCTCTATGAATGGATGTTTTTGAAAAAATTTTTCTTTTCAATCTGCTTTCTCCTTCTTTCTAAGACTTGTGTCTTCTTTTTTGTCACAAAAGCAGGTTCTTCAACATCTAGTTTTTCTTGTCGTTCAACACTGGCGATAGAGACTTCACTCTCAGGTAATAATGAGATAAGCTTTGTACAATCAGTACTTTGTCTTGCTGCTCTTCGAACACTAGCACCTGTAGAATCAGAATCTTCTGATTCTCCATCTGGCTGATACTCATTGCTGAGTTGTTGGTCTCCAAGTCATCGTCTGAATCAAGTAAATTTTTATGTAGGCTTTGTCTGGTATCTTCGTTACTAGCTGCATGACGGTTAGATTGAGTGGACAAGTCTAAAACTATTCCACCGTCTCTTTCACTAAACTCACTCATATCCGCATACATATCTTCTGTAGCGGTCTCATTGTTTTCCGCACGCATTTCTGTCCCCATATCATAGTTTACTCCAATGTTCTCAGTCTCACTTTTTCCAGCCAGTATTTGATAAACTGTATGCTCTCTAATTCAGGTGGAGCATCTGTTGAAAGGTTTACTGCAAAAACTTTTTGTGGTGATGGATGGCTTGAGAATATTCCACTGATGGGTATTTCTTTTGGTATCACTGTTTCTTTGGGAACAATTCTGATGATTCTTTGTTTTTGGGACACAACAACAGGAGCTGCTTCCCTGTTATCCGCATGCATATCTGCTGTCGCCATTTCACTGCTGTAAGCGTGCATCTTTGTTTGCCATCTCATTGTTTGTGTCTCTTTTGAGCTGTTTTGAGCTACTTTGCGCATTGTTTTGAGCTGTTTCCCTGAAAAAAAAAATTATCAGCAGAAAATACAAAGAACAAACAGCGTAAAGCAGAGGGGTCCCGAAACTTTTTGGACCATGGGTCAGATTTCGGAAGGGAAGGGATTGCATACCGGATTAACACCTAGTCGAGCAGCCATCAGCCAGATCTCAGCACAGCCATGGAACCGCGAGAGTTTTGAAGGTACAAACAAAAAACGGTCCTTTTTCGAATGGTTTTCCCGACTGAAGGCTAGTTTTGTCTTGTTTCTAATGATTCAATTATTTGACCCGGACGGATACAATGTCAGATTTTATTTGAGAGCGCAGAGTCATGACAGGAGACAGATCTCCAAATATATAGATACTGCTTGAGTGCTGCAGACATGCATTGATTGCTTCTAGTGTGGACAGGGGTTGGCAAAAAAAAAAAAAAAATGTAACGTTTTTACATGTAAAATATGATTTTTTACATTAAATTTTTACATGTAAAGTATATACCTCAGTCATAAATGTTTTCGAGGCCAAAACTGGATAAAACGCTTTTGTTATTTATTACATTTTAACACGTAAAAGAAAAAAAATCCATTTAAAGTGCCATCCCTGACTGTGGACATGCACAGGACATGCATCCTGGAGTACCCCAAAATAGTGGGTACTCTACCCATAAACAGCTAGTGGCCCTGACTGGAAAGATCCTGTTTTCGTCAGATTTTAACAGAGTTCAGGTTCTTCTTAAATAGCCTGAAAAATGTATAGTAGCTTACACTGCTGAAGAAATAAAAATACACAAAACATTTGCCAAACAAGCAATAATGTGGTCTGACAACAGCAAACCATCTGCAAAACGAACCCCCAGAACAGCTATGACGAAAAAGCTGCATCAGAATTGCAAACTAGAAACTTAAACTGACCTATCCTACTACTGCTGATTCCCTTGCCGGGGTCAAATCTCTACAAATTTCAAAAGAATTCCTTTTACAGGTACACAGGCCTAACAAGCCATTTACCCTTACCTTTCTCTCTCGGCCATCTTAAGAGCCTCTTTCAACAAGAAATTGCCACGGCTCATGATTCTGCTCTTCAGTTTACGGAATCTTTTCTTCTACATAGCCTTGAATGTGATGAAAGGTTGGCCTTATTTGGCGATATCTGCTCTTGCGCTGGAATTAAAAGCAAAGATCTAAAAGACGATATCTGCAGTGTAGATATCGCATTTGAGTCACAAGAGAATACAAGTTTTCCGGATAACGCCAAATAAAACTACCATATATCTTGGCTATTTTTGTAGATATCACGTTTTTGACTCGACCAACCGATAGAGCGGAGTGTCTTTACTTGGCATACGCAGAAATCTCAATTTCGCTCGTCATGTCAGATATCGCCTTTTGATTGACGGCAGCCGAGCGTCTTTCAGCCAGGGGGCTGGATTCCCCCTCCCTTACGGGCACCCATGTGGTGACTGACCCTGTATAATTTTGGGCATTCGATTTGTGTTGGGTAAGTCTTATTCGAGGCTTAAAGTTTTTTCATTAATAAAATGTTTGTAATTTTTTCTGAAGTTTGTCGAAACAAATTTCTTTCGAAGATTCCGTATTGGAAGATTCCGTATTGGTAACATTCTATAAGCGATGATATTTGTAATATCAAAGCCCCCTCCCCTTTTCTGAAGAGATGCCAGTTGTTTCTTAAAGACTGAATTCACTTTAGGTGAATTTTTTGACAGCATTCAACCTTGTTTAGAATGATTCTTTTATTTAACTCATGCTTATTTAATTTTCGAACTGTAAAACTCGCTTTTGTTCCATCCTATTGCTAATTTGCTTCACTGTTTCGAATGCAGGGAATTTCTTATAGGATTATATGTTTTCTTTTCTGAACAAAACTTTGTTTGTCTCTTAAACGCTAAAAGTTTCCTTGACTTTTTGTCAAAACTCTTTCTGAGCTTATTAATTGAGAAATTATGTAACTTTTTAATGTGTTCAATTATCATTTGTATAAATAAAAACTTGTATTGCTTGGTTGATGCAATAAGAAAAGCTAATAGCTTATAATTGCCAGACTATATAGGACTCAAAAGATTTCATTCCTAGAATGCCACTCTCTGCAAGCGCAGCACCATACATGAACCATATACGTGATGTATGAATATTAGCTTTTTCAATATTGCATCCATTGCGTATTATGTCCAAATCAAAAGTTTGGCAGAGTCGCGAATTTGATTTTACGCATCTAGTTCACCACCAAACGAAGAGAATACAGAATCTTTTGTTGCTCAATTAAATAATTATTATGAAAAAGTCTGAGTTATGGCATTCTTATTGTCAGATATGTAATCAACACTAAAACCTGCATCGTAAATAATGCGATTTGATAGATGAGAAAGTTAAATACAATGGAAGGGCTCACAAGGAAAAAACCAAAGAAACCTAAAAAAAAAAATGCCAATTAAAAGGTAAATTTAGTAAAAGTAAATGCGTATTGCAGCATTTGTAAAGAAAGGATTATTTTCTATGCCAGAAAATACGTCAAATTGATTTAAATGTGATTAGATCTAGTGTTGACTAATTCAGTTTATCGTTTTTGTGTCTACAATTTTCTAAAATGTAGAATGGGATCAAACATAGGTACCTTAAGGCCGTAAGATAAAAAGCAGAATAGCTCATTTTATACTCCCAAAAGAGGATTTAACTCAATGCTCAGTAATTATCTTGAAACGGGTTCCATAAACTCTTTCAAATAGATAAAGCAAAATACCTGTAGTTGACTGAGTGATCGATTTCAGAACTGTATTTTATTTGGGGCATAATAGATTGAATTAAAAGCAGCCACCTTGGGGGAACAAAGCACTTGCACTGAAAAGGTCAAAGTAACTACGGTATTCCATGTCAAATCCTGATATTTTTTTCCTTTTGTGACTATTTTTAGGTTTAAATAATTTAAATATCTCAACATGTCTATCCTGATGGATCAAGATTACTTGCAACAAACTTTAAGCATCTAGCTTTAACAGTTTGACTATTTATTTAAGTCAAGGAAAAAAACTAACAGAAAAAGAATTAAGCAAATATAGATAATAGCCTTACCAAATTACCCGCTTGTCCGGTTTATTGCCGCCTTTCCTCGTTTACTGCGGTCAGCAGCTCGGGATCTCTGGTCTTTTCATTAAATCCTCGCATGGCATTATTCTTTGTGTATCCTAAATTTATAATTCAGCGACAATTTCACTTGTCTCTATAGCCTGCAGTAATGGCCGTAATTCTTAAATTATTTTGAAAAAATTCATGGTTCTGGTTGTAAGATTTAGATAATAGTTACCATTCCTGAATTATTTGGAAATGGCAATTTTTTCTCACTTGGCAGTTTTTTAAATGTATTTTTCAATTTCTGGCTACTATGGGCTGTGGTTCGTCCTTTATAGATTACAGCTTCTTTTGCTACAAGTTTTTGTTCCGGAGACAGACAAACAAAGGCTTAACGGTTCATTTTAATACTGTTAATCGTTTTTTCTGAAATCCAACCTTTTATGTTTTTGTTTTTTGATATGGGTACACGTGGCTGCGGGGGAAAATAGAAGTACTATTAACTCTTAATGGCATTGGCAATCCCATCATGGGCTACGGTAATAACCTAAAATATGTCAAGTGGTAATCCGTAGATCTTGTATCTCTGGTTCTTAAATTGAAAATTGAGCATGCATGTCTTAAAAGCATGAACAATGTTCCAGCCAAGGGTTACGAGCATTTGAAAGGTCTGCAAAGTAGACTTCAGGTGCTGAAGCCCTGCAAAGTGTTGCAGCTACTGTATCTCACGGGTCGAACGCCATGGTCAGAATGCTCTGTTTCACGTTTAGCTGTAGAGTTTGACTACTCCAGAGATACGTTTCATGTGTATGAAGTGAAAATAAACGGATGCATGAAAGACGGCTTTTTACGAAATTTTACACCTACAGATGTCCTGTTTTAATCTTACTTGTGATAGTCCTGGATGATTTTCTGAGATTATGAACTGCCCGTAATACAGTTTACGGATATGAAGACTTGCCCAATCAAAAAATGGAAATAGGACCCAAAAGTACCTATGCCAATTACAACCAGCAAAATGCCTTATAGGCTATTGGGTTTACCTTCCACCTTCCTCCACAGCGGTTATTTATCACCGAACAAAAAACATCCTTTTTCTAATAACATTAAGCAGAAAACTAAACAACAAAAAATGTAAACATTTTTCATCTACTCAATAAGATATTTTAAAAATTTTTTTTTAGAACGAGATTAGCCGAATAGATTTTTGTATATATTTGGGCAATATACGAGTATTCCACATATGTAAAAAAAAAAATCACTTTACAAGATTATCGCATTTTTTTTTTTACTCGTACCTTATTCACACAAAACATTGAACGAAGAAAAAACTAAACAAACAACTTTAATGTGCTCAATAAGACATTTTTTTTTATATTTTTTCGGAACGAACTTAGCGAAATTGATTCCTTTACATAGTTGGGCAACATATTCCACACATCTACACAAATGTCGCCTGTTTAAAAAAAAATGACAGTGCACCTCTATGGCTGTGGCGCATTTCTGATATGAGTAAATTATTTTCAGATGAGGGTATAAATGAGTGTAATAAATGATATTCTGAAACTATTTGAAATATATTAAGTTGTCTTAGTCTAAGTGGTGGTAATCCAATTTTGTATTACTTGGATTTTACATGTATTATAATTAAACGAATAAGACCAAAGTTTCAAGCATTTGAGGGAGTGATTTTGGACTTGACTTGACTTACTTAAGGCTCCTGCCGAGGGTTCGGCGTAGAGAACGATGAGACTGGGCGCCTCCAGGTTGACCTATCGCTTACCAGGCTCGCAGCTTCTTCCACCGGGATGTGGGCTTGGGTGAGGAATTCATCGGCTTTGTCTTTCCACCTAGTGGGTGGGCGTCTCTCTGGGTCGCTTCCCTCCGTGTAGGGTGGGGTCGAAGTCGAATGCGACCCGTGCTGGGGCGTCGCGTGGCATGCGAAGGAGGTGGCCGTACCACCGAACAGTACGCTGGGCGAGCTGCGTCGAGAAAGGAGTTTGAGCGGTACGTGACAAGAGAGTCTGGTTGCTAACGAAGTCAGTCCAGTGAAGTCTTTCGATTCTTCGGAGATGTTTCGTCTGTGCGACATTGACGGCGCTGAGGGTAGATTTTGCAGCTGGCCACGTCTCCGCTCTCGACCAGCAGGACGGTGCTGACTGACGCATTGTAAATGCGCGTTTTGGTAAAGCGGCTTATGTTTGGCTTTCGCCAGATGCTGCTAAGCCTCCCAACAAGTGCTGAAGCTTTGGCAATTCGAGATGTAAGCTCTTTTGCGATCAAGCCATCATTCGACAGAATAGATCCCAGGTAAGCGAAGTCTTCAACCACATCTACTCGGTTGCTTCCGATGTTGACTTCCTTTACGGTAGAACGGGACGTGGGGGGGTTCAAGGAGCATAACTTTGGTTTTCTGCAAGTTGATATTCAGTCCAACTTTCGAGGCTTCTTCTGAGAGCACCTGGAGAGCTTTGGTGAGTCGACAGTGTTCGCAGCTAGTGCTATGTCGTCGGCGAAGTCAGCATCAGAGAGTAACCGGTCTCCGAACTGAAGGCGATTCGTCGTGCTGGTCATAACATGCTCTATGATGCATGTTGAAAAAGCTCGGGAGTGGGGGCGCAACCTTGCCGAACGGACTTGATTTTGGACTGCCATTGGTAAACATAGTTTATATTTCAAACCTTCCAAAAGTTAGTCACTTTTGACTGGATCATTTTCAAAGTAATCTTTTAGACTAAGGAGCTTTGTTTCAACGTGAAATCGAAATATTTGACTTTGGCGAAGCCTCTTGAACACATTGTAAAGAGTAATTCCCGAAAAACGATGGGTTGCTTAGATATTTAGCTATGTTAAGAAAGCTTGATCAGTCTCTCTGTAGATTGCATTCTGAAAGTCGGCTCTGTCATTTGTACGAATTTGGACTCCATTTTGCCATTTCAACATTATGCTGATCTGATTGATCTGAATAGATAAAATAGTAAATTTTATAGCACTGCCTAACATATTTTCTCTCCTGTGACGCAGTTTTAAGAATTACTGTTGAATCTGTCGCTATTAAATATGGTGTTTAAACTGAACCTCAAAACAAATAAAAGTATGACTATAGAATAATGTTAAGCTCTTTATTGCACTAATATTTATTTTAATCAGTTAGCTTATTTTTGGAAAGCAGGAAATACGTAGTGATTATAGGGAAACTAATAAGATGATGAGAGTGAGTGTAGTAATTCCAGCTGCAATAGCTTGATTTCTGTAGGAAGCAAATTATTTAGTATAATGATATTGTTAGACTTACAGTTGTTGTAAATAAAGTTTTAATTGAAGAACAGTTTGTCTTTAGGAAGGGGAGATGATGTGCTGACAAAATTCACTCTTAAGCTAGTAGTTGAATTATCAGGCCCTTTTAGTCCTCAATCCTATAGATTATGAACAGACATCTTGTTCAGTTGATAGAAAAGCTTTAGTTAAGGTGCTATCCTTGTGTAGCATAGCAGATAAGTACAATAAATTAATTAATGCAGCAAGGAAGGATGTAAGGTTTGTGGCTTGCTTAATTCAAAAAAGTTAAGCAGAATTGTGTCTCATTCCCATTTACGCGGATTATATTAATGGACAATCATGGTGGAGGGAGATACATTGCGAAAGATTGTGCTTTTGGCCCTCGATATGGTGTTAAACGGAAAGCCAGCTGCTTTTCGACTATGGGTGGGGAGAGGTCGGAAGAACGGATTCAAATTGGAAATTTATCCGGGGGGCGAAAGGTGAAGCTTAGGATTGATTAGGGTGAATGGGGAGCTTACACATTTGTTGGCCTCAGTGGCTTAATTGTGCTACAAGCTATTAGTAGTAGTATTAGGTTATTGATTTATTCTTAATTTTTTCCATATGAGTTATTTCGATATTAGTCTAATAAAAAGCTAATTGAACAACTTTTTTTTCTTTTCGTTCAAATGAATCCCTTGATTAGACGTTTTGTTTTTATTTTGCGCTTTATAATGTGTAAATCGGTTTCTTTTCAAGACCCCTTCAACTTTTTCAAGGGTTTTTCCCTTATTTTTCCCTTGTGTACATAGCTTCTCTTCTGTCCAGTTTTTGTCTTCAATATCTTTGTCAATGATATATTCATATGTTTTGTGTTCTTGTTTTGCAAAACTTAGTTGTTTGTTTTTTTTTTTTTTTTTTTTTTTTTTTTTTTTTTTTTTTTTTTTTTTTTTTTTTTTTTTTTTTTTTAATAGTTCACTATGTCCGACCTCAAAAGATTTGTGGTTTTGTTTTTTACACACGGCTTTATTCCTGGTGTATTTGGTGTATCTCATGGAGCCATTCAGTTCATGTGCTATGAAGAGATGAAAGCTAGATACAATATGCGGAGACATTTGCCTATTGACGCTAAATGGTACATTTTTATGTCTATATTTAATTTAGATTTTTAATTCAAAAAAAATATCTAGATTGAAAGTTGAAGGGTAGTAAAGTCTGAAGTTGAAGATATAGGTTAACGAAGTCAAAGTATTTAATTTCAATCCCTCACTTTCAATTGTAATTTAAAAAATCTGAAGTGGAGCTGACCATCCTTGACAAAACAACAAGAGAAAAACCTCAAAATGAAGAACGAAACAAAGGGCCTATGGCCAATAGAGGGAAAGAAAGAACGAACTAATCGACGGCTTCGCCTGTTTAAAACTATTCGTCTTTAGCTCTAAATATAGAAGAAAACTAATTAAAAGAACAAAGATCTAAAATAATCTATAAAATCGAAAATTAAAGTATAAAAATAAAGTCTAAACTTGAAAAAAAAAAATAGAAAAAAATATATAAGAAACAAACCAGTTTCTGTAAACTCCGAGATTTGGTTATAATTATGGCTACAGTCCATTATAAGCTTACCTCTACTTTAACTAAATTTGCAGTTGCTAGTTGGTTAGAATGTCAATATTGAGAACTGGCTTTTTTTTTTCCAGAATTTCGTCAATATTTTTTGTTTAAAGAATTGGAATTTTGTAACAGGAGAATGGGGCTTTGACTTTAATAATAAGTACAGTGCCTTTAGCCTTTTTGTCATTTCCTTAATCGAGGACAACTCTGACATAACTGTAAGATGGATTATTCCGACGCAGAATAGCATTCTAAACTATTTCTAGTGTCTAAATCTGAATGTGGCAAATGCCAAATTTATTGGTCTTTTAATTTCAATTCTAGTAATTCTGCTTGAGAATGTGGCATAAAAACTGCTATAATTAATCAATGTGTGTGCCAAAACAAATTTGGAAAGATGGCTCTTTTTAGGCACAAATTTGTTCTCTTTAACTATTTTTCGTCTAAGTTGTAAATATTTACCTATGCATTAAGAGGTAAATATAATACCCCTTACTTAAACATAATACCGCCAGTTTGAAAAAAAAGTTACCAAATTTATTCCATATTTCCGGAAAGGGGAATGGTGTAAAAAATTTATTTTGCTTTCAGTCAACTATGGAGTACCTGAGTTTCGCTGCATTGTCGAAGCTAATAGCTGCTACTGCTACATATCCTTACCAAGTAGTTCGAGCCAGACTGCAAGATCAGCACAGAGAATACAGTGGTGCTTTAGATGTAATTAGAAAAACTCTAAGGTACGAAGGGATTCGAGGTCTTTATAAAGGTTTAGGACCGTACCTTGTTCATGTAACGCCCATATATGTATTGTATTTTTGACCTACGAGTTTTTCACAGGAGAAAGAAGATGATTTTTGTGTAACCTAGGCTTTTCATATTTTGAATCTAGAATAATTTTAGCATAGGAGGTTTTTCTAATATTCTGTCACCATGTGTTTTTTATTCTTTCTTGTACGCTAAAGATAACAGTTTATCGGCAAATTCCTAAGAAAGATATTGTATTAGGCGCAATTCAAACCTGTTTAATCTTGATATTGAGATGTTAGTATAGGCAAGTTATAGTTGACCCCCGGTAATCCGACAAACGTTTTGTGGGGCAGTATCAAACTGTCGAATATGTCGGAGTTTAGAATTCTCCATAAGACCTACTATATTCAGGACTTTTCTACAGAAGAATACCTCGTTATCTGACAAAATACAAATCCAATGATAAGATTTTATACTTATGTTATACTGTACTCTGTTGTCCAAATTATACTTTATTATTTATGTCAGATTTAGTAAGTTAACCAACGCAATAGAGAACTTACGTTTTATTATAGAGTTAACGTCATTAATGCTATAGAACTTACAAAAAATATACTTTACATTAGGAAATAATTGTGTACAAACAAATGTACATGTGTACTAAAATCATCAGTAACTATGAATCAAAATCATAACATGAATCAATCAAATTATGAAACGCGAAAATTATCATCAGTTTTTTGGCTTTAACATTGCTGAAACGCGAGGTAGTTGCTCACTTGCCGAGTAGTTGCAATTACATCGTCGCCATCTTCCTTATTTACTTTTGCTGAACTAGGAATATCTTTATGTTCTCTTCGTCAGACATTTCATAAAAATATTTCCCTCTTTATCGATTCCGCGGTGCCAGGTTTCCAAATCTTCTGGACTTGTGTGTTTCAGCAGCAACTTGCTCTGTTACTTCCGAAGTTACACTGATCTGTGGATAGTTGTTAGGAGTGGTGACTCTATCTGGCCATAAAGTTTTCCAAGGCGATGTACTAGTTGATCAAGGTAATATATTCCATGATTGACAAGAATAAAAACCAAATCTTGTATCAAACTCTTTTAGAGTTTTTCTGATGGATGGTCTTTTGATAATTACTTCAGAAGTAGGCCACACCGGTATAACATGTAGTCAAATTCAAAAACAACGCTATTAAAACAAAAAATCCATTCTTAAGCATTGAGCACAATAGCAGTGGCGCGTTCAAGTTGTAAACTGTTCCATCATGTATTATCTACATTAGCGAAGATTGTTAAAATATATTCAATAACGATAGACATATCGGATTACAGGTGGTGCCCGGATTAGATAAGAGACGGATTATCGGGGGTCCTCTGTATTTAGAAAGTCGAATCTGTGATTGAATAAAAAATTGCCAATTGTGTGTTAGGTACCCATGTTTTAAAATAAATTTTTTTGAGACAATGGTTGTTAATTTAATGTAAAATTTGAGTAACGGGAGTGGAATATAAATAATTGTATGTCTATATATATATATATATATAAATATTATATAAATATTATATATATATATATATATAGATATTATATATATATATATATATATATATATATATATATATATATATATATATATATATATATATATATATATATATATATATATATATATATATATATATATATATATATATATATATATATATATATATATATATATATATATATATATATATATATATATATATATATATATATATATATATATACAATTCTATATATTACCTTACTAGTGACTAATTAATATATGAAATATATATATATATATATATATATATATATATATATATATATATATATATATATATATATATATATATATATATATATATATATATATATATATATATATATATATATATATATATATATATATATAGTTGTTTTACGCTATCATATTTCTTCTATTCATTATATTTGAACATTTGTGACTGTTGATCAATTCGTAAAAGTTGGATATGCTTTATTAAAACACATCTCGTATCGATAAATAGCTGGGGTAAAATCCCATATATTTATGATTCTTTAAAAAATTAGTGTTGGTTGTAGTTAAGAATGCTAGATGCGTGCTAAGTTTTGTCTTTACTTTTTTGAAGGTCAAACGAAATCAGATTTACTGTTACTTTTGGAACATAAATCTAATTATCTTTGTGATAAAGCTTGTTTTGTATGATCTGTAAAATTGAATGTTATTAATGTCAGACTGAAAGTTATCGGAAACTTTAATCTTTTTTTAATAAAATCAGCTTTTAAATATGCACTTGCACTGAGTATTGCTTATGTGAAATAATCCGCTGCTCTTCAGTTCCTGAATGAATGAATGAATTTATTTGTAATGTATTTAATGTTCCCACCGGTCAAAGAAAGAAATGGTAACTAGTTCATCAGCTTTTGACTATGTTTGCGGATTGTTTAAAGCGGGATTAAAGCCCAATTGTTTGCGCAATTTATGGGTTTTAACCGAAAGTTGAATGAATTGGACTGAAGAAAATAAAAATCTTCTCTATTTTTTTTCAGGAACAAGAGAAATACAAAGGCTATATTATTCAACCAAAGAAGGGAGAAATAAAAAAAGACTGATTGTCAGTCAAGTACTTGCATAAAGTCGGGCTCAAAATTCTCCTTGTTCACAAGAAAGTAACAGTGGTCTATAAGCGCGTTTATAGATTATTTTCATATGCATCATTTTCATATTTCTATATATTTCACAGTACTAGTATTGATTTGCCATAGGCAAACCATTACCCTTGCAAACTGAAATAAGAAATAAAATATTTCTTCTGCTTATCAGAAAATTTGTGGAAGTAAATATAATCAAATAACGATCCGTGCAAACAGTAACAGATCAAAAAAAAAACTTTTGACAACTAAAAACGCATTAGAAGTTATTAGTAGAAGAAAGTTTATATAATATTAGAAAGGGGGGAAACACCCAAAAAAGGTGATTGAGATGAAACTTACAACCGTCAAATCCCTCATATCCACTATATTATCTGTTCCTGAAGCATTGGGAGACAAAACTCAAACTGTTAATGTTGAACTGTGTTGACCCCAATACACAACTAGTTAGAATATATCTGCGAATAACGGTATAGGTATATGTAGTATGTCATGTATATATGATTCAAAATTAAATGGACCTGAACCTGAATTAATAATAATAAATAATTGCATCCGAATAGGTTATTTCTAGGTGGTGAGTTGTCGTCAGATCTTGAAACTAAAGTGGCTGAATTTTTCAGTTAGTCTTCGTATGTTGACTGGTTAAAGCAAAATGTGCACAAAGTTTATCTAGCAGGAGTGGAAAAAAAAAGAATTACTAATTGCAACTGTCTGAACTATGTTCTGCGGAAAGACGAACATTGAGAGGACGAGGACTTGGCGTTTTTATGTTTTAAATTTAGAGACAAATATGTAACTCCTTACATTTCCTTCTTGAAATCTGATTTAGGAGCAGCAAATAGTTTCGGAAGAACAGGAACAATTGTACCTAAACGAACCGGTATGCTCTATAAAAGCGTTTGAAAATTTGCGAATGCTTCTCGTCATCCTTATCGTATCGGAGAGCGAACATATTCTGGGAAAGAAAATAATCATTTAGATAGTATTAAAAGCAATTTTCCTGTTCTTTGACCTTCCAGTGATATCCATCCGAAATATCTCATGCACTACGATATCTTTAATATCTTTGATAATCTCTTAAAATGTTGCGCGAAGCAATAGCTTCTCTACATCTCTCAATGGTCAAAATCTTCAATCTACAAATCCGAAACCCGCCGTCAAACGAAAAGCTCTTGCAGTTATGTTTAGTAATATCTTGTCTAGGCTTTTCAGACGTGAATTAACTTGATTGGTGACGTGTCCACATCTAATTATTGGCTATGAAATTTGAGGGACCAGTGTCAAGCCTTTATAACGAACAAAACCCCACTGGAGAGTAGGTATGATATACCTTTGGACATTTATTCCCATTGATCTTATGAATAGTAATCCCTTCCGACCTTTCAAGGACTTACGTTTTGTTGTTTTTTTCATAGTCATAATTTGAGGTCCTTAAGATGGAACTTGGAATGAAAATAAGTTAGTTTCTGAAATGCTTTAGCAATACGCACTAGAATTTGTCATTGTCTAACTGCATATTGTTTGATTAAAAATAAATAGTAGTTCCAAGTTTTCAAAATAATCTTTTTCCTTATGGTAAAATTTTTAATGTTTCAATTTTCCTCCAGTAATGCTAAATCAGTTCAACTTGTTTGTGTCTGACAAGCTTAACAGGATTATGGTTCGAAACTTATTGGTCAATAATTATGACTAAACGGCAAAGCAATGTAATGCCTTTGATTTGATTGTTTTTTCATGTTATTCTATATTCTCATTTTGGGCATATTTCACACAGTAATTCATATATATATTTAATTTTATAGGGGAGAAGGCGTTCGCGGCTTTTACAAGGGACTAATGCCGAATCTATTACGGGTAACTCCTGCTACAGCAATAACTTTCGTAACATACGAAAACGTGTCAAAACTTGTGGCTAATTATAGGAAAGAAAGTTGAAACGGAATGTGATTTTATTGAAGATAATTTTACTACTGAATAAATCTTTGCTTGCCCAACTCGTTTTTTATTAAGCTAGACACCGAATTAAATTAGACATGTGTAAATGAAAGCTAGGGAGGAAAATTAAACCGTCAATAAAATAAAAACAGAGCCTTGGCTCTGATTGAGCTAAGCATATCACTGCATCACTGCTTTGACTTGAAATCTCAAATCTCTTTTGCTTTAAAAGTAAAATTTGGAAAGTGGGAGAAATTTTCACCAGTGTCTCTGTCTCAGGGGGGCTTAACACTCTAGCGAGTTTCTAATAGTAGTTTGGTGTAATTCCCCAAATGTAGAACTTTCCCAAGCTTCTTTTTTCGTCGAACCGCTTTACGTAGTTTTGCACGCATGGAACTCTTCAGCCCCAGCCAGCCGAGCAGTAGGGATAAAAGATGTGTGTGTCTTCGTTTCTTGAGCTTGGTGGGAAAAAAAAAAATCATAAGTGGAAAACCAGGATGGTAAGTATATACTTGGAATCAACATTTCAACATAGAATAAAAATACATATTGGAGTCTTGTTTGTTTACAGGAAATATATTTGCATTTATGTATACTAAAATCTATGCATTATTTTACCTTGTGCTTAAACCCAGGAATTAAAATCAAGTATTTTGCAGTAGGCATCAAGACATGGCTAATCGTAGAAAAAGCCAAGACAGATAGTCCGAGTAATTGAGAGGCAAACCTGGATTTAAGCCCTTTTTAGGATTGTATAAAAATGATGTCATTTCATTTGTTGATAGATAAGTCTATCTATTTATCATCCATCTGTGCTGCTACTGAAGTAGCAGCATTAGGATTAGCTTTAATAAATTTTTGATGGAAAGATAACCCTCTCAGTTTAACAGATATGACAGGTCATCTTTAAAGAATTTTGGGTACTTGGGAATGTGACACGATAGAGAGACGGTGTTAAATCAGAAGCCTAGTTCAAGAACTGTCCTAAATCTTGGTTTCAAATTGAATGAATTTTGTGCAATAATTATATGGAACACAATCAAAGATAACGCTCAGATCACCTTATGCAACCTAAGACTTTAAATTAGTTTTCGATATTTAAACTAACAGAAAAAAAAATGAAGACAAAATCATGATATTAACCAATAACAGAGCTTTGGCAATAAAAAACGAACAGAAACTATTAAAAAAAAAAAAAATGCGAAAATAAAGTTTAAAAAAAAACCGAATTAAAGCAGATGAATGAACAGAAATTAAAATAAATAATCGCATCAAATATAAAGATAATACGAGAGTATTTTTTAAGTAAGGTCCGTTTGAAGATAAGTAGATAACGAAAGATTATTTTCGAAAAAGTAAATTTATTTTCAGAAAGTACATACTTTATTCTATTTAACGGCATAGTTGCCAAGTTTTTTCAAACACTTATCATACCTCTCAACTAAGTAACCTCTTCATAAAACTGACCGCCTGCTCTGATAACCAAGAATTCGCTGCTGTTTTTTCAGGGTTGCCACTGAGGTGGAGAAACGGGTGGTAATCGCCGGCGCAAGATCAGGACTGTTGGGTGATTGGTCTAAAACTTCCAGCCAAAACTGTCCCAACAAGTCGCAGGTCTACCTGCAGTGTGAAGTCTTGTATTGTCATGAAGAAGGACAATTCCCTTTGTCAGCATGCCATTTTTTTCATTTTTTTTAATTATTCTGTGGAGCTTTCTGAGTGTTTGGCAGTATATTTATGCATTGACAGGGGTTCCTCGTTGCATGAAATCGACCAACAAAACACCGTGCCTGGTTTCAAAAAACACCGACGCCTTGATTTTGCGGCGGGACAGAGTCTGTTCGGCTTCAACTTTACAGGGGAGTATGTGTGTTTCCATTCCATGATCTGTTGCTCGGTTTGGGTGTGATATGCGAAACCCATGTTTCGTCTCCAGTTCAACCGGTTACCACCTCAGTGACAACCGTTACAATGATGACAACATAAAAACGACAGTGAACTCTTGGTTATCAGAGCAGGCGGCAATTTTTTATGAAGGAGTTACTTTAAGATTAGTTGAGAGGTATGATGAGTGTTTGAAGAAACTTGGCAACCCTGCCGAAAAATAGAGTAAAGTATGTACTTTCTGAAAATAAATTTACTTTTTTGAAAAATCTGTCGTTGTGTACTTATGTTCGAACGGACCTTACTTAATAAAACAACCCTCGTATATGAATCAATAAATCTTAAAACGAGTAGAAATTCAAGTAAAACCAAGCCAAAATTAAAGCCCACAGATACTACTGCAAACAAGATTGGGACTACTGACCCCCCCCCCCCCCCCCCTTCTTCGGAACTTTCTAAAGGCTTTTGTGTCATTTTGCTGCCCAACTTCAGGACTCGCTTATGTCTAAAAACCTCCAAAACTACACTGTCGTATGTCCAAAAAAGTCAACGTGTCAGGAAAGAAAGTTGAAAATCTATTAACACTATGTCTAATGGAAAAGGTATTTTTGTGCAGTGCAGAAGAGGTCAGAATTGTGACCTTGACGTGATATTAAGTTTGGTTTTCTGAGCACATAAATTTTGTTTGTCTGGTTGACGGACATGCAATAGTTTCCCTATCCCTATGGAACTGGACGATTCGTATGTCCTCTACATTAATATTCTATACTTTGACCTTTACAGTCTGCAGCAATTCAAATAAATATGTAATTTTTTAAATCCTCAGAACTAGAACTCTTTGGCTACTCGTACTTCTAGCTTCAACTTCATCAGAAATAATCTACCATTGACAAAGTAAAATCCAAACATGTTTTGTTACTGCTCCCTTTCACTTTCTGCATCTCCATGGACTTTCACTCCAGTTTGCACTTCCAAGTTCCGAAAAAACTGGTGATAAGTTTGTGTTATTCTAACAAGTCTTTGTGCAGAACTGGTTCCCAATGCAAGCATTTCAAGGTGTAACTAGAGATGGACAGGGTCCCTCTTTGGGGACCCTGTTCCTTTTCCTTTTTTAGGGCATTAATGAGTAATGGGTTCCATAGCAACATCCCAGTTCAGCTGAACTGCAAAGTATCACTGTAAATTACGAGAACTCCATCACCTTACTCTCTCATTGAAGTTTACCCAAGGTCCGTCAGTGTTAACGTTCAAGTTTCACATGGTTTACGGTGCAAAGATCACTGAAGCTCAAGAAATCTGCACTAGTCATTTTCTTTACAGTATATTTTTTTTTTAACAAATGCTGACATGGTGATCTCGCACCGCTGGTCTGGCACGTACAATGTTTGGTTCTATGAAAAGTGCTCAATGATTGCATGCATAAAACCATTCTGGTTCGGTGTATGCCAAGGCTCCAAGTCTATCATTGTGATTCCCACTTTAAACATCTGGGAACAAGACATTTAAATTGAAACCATATTCTCATTTATTCTACCCACCACAGCTATCGCTAAAGAAGACTCGTTCAGTCAGACCTCGCGCTACACCATCACAAACTAATCTTAGGCAGCGCAATCGCGCTGCCTAAGTAAAGAACGATGTTGCTGCAATGTATTATTATTATTTTTTTCATACCAGGGAACTTCGTATCGAAGGAGTTGTCGTAGAAACTTCGAAAAGGGCTCATTCGATTGGAAATCGGAGTGGCTAATGCCCTTTTTAATAGTCGAAAGTGATTGGAGGGTAACTAGCCCCCACCCCACGACCATCATTCCCCCAAACACATCCAATCAAAATTTTGAGATAGCCATTTTGTTCAGCGTAGTTGATTTCCACATAGAAAATATATTTTTAAGGAGAACACTCCCCCCACAACCCTCAGAGCAAGGGTTTTAAGTTATGCCCTGGGGGCATATAAGAACGATGTTGGCACAATGTATTATTTATTATTTTTTTTCCTTTAGAGCAGGGCACTTTGTATCGAAGAAGTTGTTGTGGAAACTTCGAAAAGGGCTCATTCAATTGGAAATTGGAGTGATTTGCGCCCTTTTTAATAGTCGAAAGTGATTGGAAGGCGACTAACACCCTTCCACGCCCACCATTTTCCGAAACATCCAATCAAAATTTTGAGATAGCTATTTTGTTCAGCGTAGTTGATTTCCAGATAGAAATTATGCTTTTGAGGAGGACACTCCCCCACAGCCCTCAGGGCAAGTGTTGTAAGTTATGCCCTGGGGGCATATAAGGTTTTTTATAGAAGGCGTTGTCGTAGAAACTTCAAAAAAGGCTCATTCGATTGGAAATGCAAAGGGCTAGTGCCCTTTTCAATAGTCGAAAGTGATTGGAGGGTAACTAACCCCCCTCTCATGCCCACCTTTTCCCTAAACACATCCAATCAAAATTTTGAGATAGCCATTTTATTCAACGTAGTTTTAAGTTCTATAAATTAGGTCTTAGAGGAAGAAAACCCTACTGCCCTCAGGGCAAGGGTTGTACATTTTGCCTGGGGGGTATATAAGGTTTTTATAGAACGCGTTGTCGTAGAAACATCAAAAAGGGCTCATTCGATTGGAAATTGAAATGGCTAGTGCCCTTTTTAATAGTAGAAAGTGATTAGAAGGCAACTAACACCCTTTCCACACCCACCATTTCCCCAAACACATCCAATAAAAATGTTGAGATAGCCATTTGTCCCACGACGTTCAAAGTTCAGGAAATTTTACCTTTGAGCAGGACACTCCCCCCACAGTCTTCAGGGCAAGGATTATAGGTTATGCCCTGGGGGCATAAAAGGTTTTTATTGAAATCTTTGTAGTAGAAACTTGAAAAAGGACTCATTCGATTTGAAGTTCAAAGGGCTAGTGCCCTTTTTAATAGTCGAAAGTGATTTGAGGGCTAACCCCCCCACCCCTCTGATAAGCACCTTTTCCCCAAACACATCCAATCAAAATTTTTAGATAGCCATTTTATTCAACGTAGTTGAAAGTTTTGGAAATTAGGTCTTTAAGGATGACAACCCCTCCCCCCACAGCCCTCAGGGTAGGGTTGTAAGTTACGCCCTGGGGGCATATAAAGTTTTTATTCAAAGCGTTGTCGTAGAAACTTCAAAATGGCTCATTC
Source organism: Artemia sinica (assembly GCA_027921565.1). Taxonomy (NCBI): domain Eukaryota; kingdom Metazoa; phylum Arthropoda; class Branchiopoda; order Anostraca; family Artemiidae; genus Artemia; species Artemia sinica. Next base: position 39,517,673 of record CM051264.1, read on the forward strand.
AATTGCAAATTGAAAGGGCTAGTGCCTTTTTAATAGTTGACAGTGATTGCATAGCGATTAACGTCCCTCTCACGCCCACCATTTTCCCAAACACATCCAATCAAAATTTGAGATATCCATTTTTGTTCAACGTAGTTGAAAGTTCTGGATATTAGGTCTTTTAGGATGATAATCCCCTCAGAACTCCCAGTGCAAGGGTTGTAAGTTATGCCCTGGGGGCATATAAGGTTTATATAGAAAGTTTTTGTAAAAATTTCAAAAAGGGCTCATTTGATTGGAAATTGAAATCGCCCTTTTTAATAGTCGAAAGTCAGTGGAGAGTAATTAACCCCCTCTAACGCCAACCATTTCCCAAAAACAGTCAATCAAAGTTTAGAGATAGTCATTTTATTCAACGTAGTTGAAAGTTCTGGAAATTATGTATTTAAGGATGACAAACCCCCAAGAGACCCAAGGGCAAAGGTTGTAAGTTCTGCCCTGGAGGCATGTAAGGTTTTTATAGATAGAGGTAGTCCTAAAACTTCAGAAGGGGCTCATTCAATTGGAAATTGAGAGGGCTAGTGCCCTTTTTAATAGTCGAAAGTGATGGAGGGTAATTAACCACCCTCTCGCGCCCACCATTCCTCCAAATACATCCAATCAAAATTTTCAGATAGCCACTTTGTTCAACGTAGTAGAAAGTTCTGGAAATTAGGTCTTCGAGAATGACACCCCCCCCACCCCAGCACTCAGGGCAAGGGTTGTAAGTTATGCCCTGGGGGCATATAAGATTTTTTTGAGTTTTGTCGTAGAAACTTCAAAAGGGCTCATTTCATTGGAAATTGAAAGGGCTAGTACCATTTTTTAATAGTTGAAAGTGATTGGAGAGCGACTACCGCCCCTCTTACGCCCACCATTTCCCCAAACACGTCCAATCAAAATTTTGAGATAGCCATTTTGTTTAACGTATTGAAAGTTCTGGAATTTAGGTCTTAGAGGATGACAACCACCCTAACAGCCCTTAGGGTAAGGGTTTGTAATTTAATAAACGAAACTCAGAGAGGAGAGAAAGTAACAAAATGAAAAATAAAATCAAAAAGGGTGAAAAAACGAGGATTTTTGTCAGCCAGCGAACCATGAAGATGACAAAATATAAGCAAATATTTCGACAAGGACCTCCGCCAAGTCGTCCTCAGCGCTAAACAAAAAAAGAAGAAAAAAAAAAAAAAAAACGAAAATCTAACCTTTCGAAGCTTACTGTACAAAGACAGAACAGACACTGAATAAAAAACCAGGCAGGAATCAATGAAAAATGAATTTACCAAGATGATTGTGCAAAGATCTTTCGTCTTGCAATAACTTTAGCTGGTCTACAATTTCGGTTTTCATTAGATATGCAAATAGGTTCTTTTAAGTTTTTTCGGGTGAAAATATTGATTGAGTCCTTCAAGATTAAACTGTCGTAAATTGGGCTTAATGAAATATCTCCAGTATCTCTATTTATTGCTAAATTTTGGTTCATATAGTTTTTTTTATCTCAATTACCTCCTTAAAAGTTTGTGGTACGCCATTAACAGTTGATATTAAGGTTGCCTCGTCAAACAGAACTAGAGGGTCGGGTTTTACGAAAATATGCGAAGCCAATGCCGAATCAAAGTTGTCATTGTTATTTTTTAATATCAGGGACTTATCTATTGAAATTTTGTGCTCATGCAAACGCTCACCTAGTTGTTGATGGGTCCTACCAATGTAAAACTTTCCACAAGAACACGGGATTCTGTAGACACCACTACCCAGTACAGGGTCTGTTTTATCCTTTCCTGAGTTAAAAAAATGTTCAACCTTTTGTTCGGTTTTGAAAGAAACAGAGAGATTATGTTTATTTAAAATTTTCCAAGTCTATTGCCAAGTTTCGGGATGTATGGTAAAACGATGAAAGTTTTTTTCTCAATTGCCGGTGTAACTGAATCAAGGGGGACAAGCTCCCTATTTTGTTCTTTTTATCTTTTTTAATCGTCTATCTATTATATTTTCAATGAGTTTGATTGGGTAACCATTGCAAAAAAGAATATCCTGACATAATTTAGTTCAGAATTTATATGATTACGGGAACAAATTTTTAAAACTCTGTCGACTAAAGAGATTACTACTACCCCTCTTTTCATAGAAGGAGGGTGATGGGAAGAGAAATGTAGATATCGATCATTATGAGTCGGCTTTCTATATATAGAAAATTCAAGACTAGGATTAGTTTTTATAATCAAAACATCTAAGAAAGGCAGCTTACCTGAATCTTCGAGTTCCATTGTGAAACTGGAGATTCGAATCAAAAGAGTTCAAATGTGCCAAAAAATCTCTTAGAGAGTCTTGTCCATGTTCCCAAACAGAAAGGATATCATCAACAAAACGAAACCAGATAGAGTGTTTTAAGTGGAAACTATTCAAAGCAGACTGTTCTATGAAATCCATGTAAAAATTTGCCAAATAAGGAGACAAGACAGTGCCCATGGATAAGCCCATTATTTGAAGAAAAAATTTGTTTCGGAATTTAAAATACGAGGAGTACTTGTTGCAAAGACGGACAAGGGTCATTATTGTATCAATTTCCAAAGTTTTGTAATCCGACCAAGCTGAATTTTCCTCTAATTTTCTTTGTAAAGCCTGCTCACATTTATGAACATCGCATGAAGTGTACATAGAAACTGCATCAAAACTAGATAAAACGGTATTTTCTGTTGTACTTTGATTTTTTAACTTTTCAACAAGATCTATGGAGTTTTTAATATAGGATTTCTGTGTGCTTAAAAGAGGCTTAAAAATGGTGGCTAAGAAACTTCCTATACCCGTAGCTGGAGAACTATAACATGCTACAATTGGACGTAACGAATATCTTTCTTATGGATTTTTAGGCAGACCATAAAACTTAGGGGCTGAACAACCTTTTAAGGAGGTAATTGAGATAAAAAAATATATGAACCAAAATTTAGCAATAAATAGAGATACTGGAGATATTTCATTAAGCCCAATTTACGACAGTTTAATCTTGAAGGACTCAATCAATATTTTCACCCGAAAAAACTTAAAAGAACCTATTTGCATATCTAATGAAAACCGAAATTGTAGACCAGCTAAAGTTATTGCAAGACGAAAGATCTTTGCACAATCATCTTGGTAAATTCATTTTCATTGATTCCTGCCTGTTTTTTATTCAGTGTCTGTTCTGTCTTTGTACAGTAAGCTTCGAAAGGTTAGATTTTCGTTTTTTTTTTTTTTTTTTCTTCTTTTTTTGTTTAGCACTGAGGACGACTTGGCGGAGGTCCTTGTCGAAATATTTGCTTATATTTTGTCATCTTCATGGTTCGCTGGCTGACAAAATCCTCGTTTTTTCACCCTTTTTGATTTTATTTTTCATTTTGTTACTTTCTCTCCTCTCTGAGTTTCGTTTGTCATGTATAGCCAGTGTGGTCTAAGAATGTATTTGTTGTAATTTATGCCCTGGGGGCATATAAGGTGTTTATAGAAAGCGTTGTCGTTTCAAAAAGGGCTCATTCGATTGGAAATCGAAAGGCCTAGTTCCCTTTTTAACAGTCGAAAGTGATTTGAGGGCAACTAATCCCCCTCCCACGCCCACCCTTCCATTTTCCCATTATGTTTAAAAATTAAATGTTGCCTTAAGATGAATCAAACTGCACTGTGTTTAATGCTGATTCCCAATAAGGCATCTCAGCAGTATATCAAGAACGACTGAGGGTATTATGTTCAAAATTTCGGGGCTACTTCTGCTCTTAAAATTTAACCAAATCAAAATAGCGTAAGTGTATCCAAGCTATCAAAGAAAGTAAACAGATTTTTTTGCGAATGGTATCAAGTTTACCATTTCAGGTCAACTAGAGGAGGTATGAAACTAAATTAAACACTACTATTTGTGTCCATATTTTTAAAAGGGTGTGTGTTGTTAAAAATTGCTGAAAATTTTCTCCAGCATACAAATAGCAGGACAAACTATAAATCTTTAAAAAATGAAAAGATTTAAAGTATTATTTTCTTTTCCCTGAAAAGACTATGTCAATATAAAACAAACAGAAATTAATTAAAAAAAAACTTTCCTCAAAATAAGTTTTTCAAAGAAAAGTAAAGAAACTCCATTAAACAAAAAATGGTCGAAAATACAATCAAATAATCTACCAAGCGTGAAACTACCACAAATCAGCATCGATAAATAAATGAAACCCAAAACGAACAGAAATTACAATAAATAACCGAGTCAAACTCAAAACGAGCAGAAATTAACATAAGTTGGGCTCAAAATCCCTATGCCTTCCCAAGGCCAGAACAAAATTTGCGCTTTACTGAAAAATATAAATGTTTTTACTTTTATAACTTTAATAAATCAAATAATATTAACATTTTGATTACTAAATATCAGTATATGTATATTAAACTGACAATGCACATTCATTTGTATTTTTTTTTTCAGTAAAGTGCAAATTTTGTTCTGGCCTTGGGAAGGTATAGGGATCCAGCTTTGAATTTCGCCGAGAAGAGTGGTAATAAAAAAAACTACAAAATACAATGTTTTCGCAGGAAGTCTTAAGTGATAAGAGTGTGTGAACGTCTAAATCATCAAAAATATTTAAGACAGATTATTGGACGGAGGGTTTGGCCTGCCTCAGGACTTGGGCCAATTGTGAGTCGTCAATTAGAGCGCAGGACAAAAGACTACGTTTGATAGTGGGGTAAAAGTGCTTTTTGGAGGATTCGTAAATCAGATTCAGGATCATTTAGAGCAGAATTATATTGGCATTCAGGCATTGCGATTCAAATTATTATGCAGTCATTGTAGAGACTTGGTTATTATTTTCCGTCAATTGAAGCGAGCATTGCTGTACACCTAAATATGTAAGTCATAATAAAACTATTATCTTTCTATTTGCGTTTATTATATTTTATATGTCTGTATCTAGTCGCACAACAGGTAGCTAGTTCGCATACTTCCAAGGTAACGTTCCCCCAGGGATCTGATTTCTACATACTATAGCAGGTAATTGATTTCGAGATAACCCAAGGAAAGGAGGTTATGTTCATATAATTACATATTTTATTTTTCTCTCAATGATTGAGGGTGGCGTGGTCATAAATCTACTTTACTCTCCATTGCTGAGGCGCGATCATAAACTTAATTTTCTCATTATTTTTATAGCTTGCCTAGCCTTTTAAGTAGCCCAAGAAAAATCACCCGGAAGAACTGGTGCGATCGGTACACCGCTTTAAATCATAATATTACATACGGCACAGTCCTTGGCGCTATAAGTGGCGCTGTCGGAGAACTTATAAGGTGTAAATTCACAGCTTCAAAGTACAATTTTAGACTTGACCCGGTCAATTTTCATTACCACAATTGTCTCAGACCTTTCTTTTATCACTACACGGGCTTGAGTAACTAGGAAAGTCTTTTTTTTTGCTTGGGTAGCACTGATGAGTCCTCCTTTTTTCACACAGGGAAAATGTGATATATGTGTAGATGAAAAAATGGCTGGTTTTTTTCGTTGAGTCCTCTGGATGGGTTTTATCAGTTACAATTGCAGATTTTTTCACGGCTTTCCTCTTGCACGACCAACGCTGGAAGAGCCAGAAAATGAGGAAAAACGTGGTAAAGACGTCTCACAAGAAGAAGAAATATTCAAAGACTCAGAAACTGGAGAAATAAGTGGTACAGATGAAGAATATATTTTACCAAACACCTTACGAAGAGAAGAAATTTTAAAATAGTCGCACAATCTAAGAAGTACTCTTCGAGCAAAGGTACTCAACCTCACCAGCCATGGTATAAGCTTGTCAGAACAAAAGGACATAAATTTAGGAAGAGGAAAGGAGCGGTCAAACAGTCCTTGATTGTTCTAGAAACGGTAAAAGGAAGACTGAAGTTGCTGTTCAATGGCGTCATATATCCGCTGAAAAATTTAGTCAAGAATTTGTAGACAGAACCACTGCTAAAAAAAAAAAATTAAAAAAAAAAATCGGGACTTCGGGTTCTTTGTGTTCTGGCCGCAAGATTCGTACGAAGAAGATTCGCAAAGCAAAAGTTTTAATTTAAAGAGCAGCTCGGGTAAAAGACTTACTTTTAAGTCACATTTAAAACCAATTATTTTCTGGCATTAAAAGCTCCAATTCAAGTTTTCACTTAAATCACAAATATAGATCGACCGCTATCCCACAGGAAAACCAATCTTCACGTGACTACTGCCCAGTGTATCTTTTGGCATTGCAAATCGAAAAAAGTTTAAATTAGTATTTAAAGCATTGTAAAAGAAACTGTTAACAAATGGTAGAGATGCTATCTGATGAAAAAGAAATTTCAAAGTTTAAAAATTTTCAAAATTCACTTTTATACAGCAACAAAGTGGCCTTGGATTGTCAAGCAAAACTGGTAGATATTTTTGATCACTCATCTAATTTTAATCTTGTCAAGTTAAATTGAATCAATATCCGTGGCCTTCGGTTATGTCCAGCGACATTCTAAAAATATAATGCAGTTGGTAGAGTTTTAGGGGACATTGGAGGAAGCTTTAATTATGACTGCGAATAAGCCCATTTCAAGATTGAGACACACATGCTACGCAATGATACTAACAGATGCTTATAATATGGCTGTTGTTTCAGGTCAAAAATGTTTGGGTCTACCTAAAAGAGATTACTAAAGAATGTGATGTGGCTAGGGACTATGACCGCCTAATAAATCTGATGCTACTGCTGCTACTGGTCATAATTTTAGGGGATTGACATATACTTTTGTAACAACAGCTTTTTTTCCTGTTTTATCAATAATTCAAAGTTGTGATTTAAAGTTTATGCTTCCAGCACTGGTCTTGCTAGCAAAAAAAAGATGGTGTGATTTTAATCATAGGTAAAGGACAGTTTCTGTTATAATGTCATACCTAAGTCATCGGAGAAGCTTCTTGCTATGGATCTCTCGTGGAGATACAATGAGAATGGGAAAGAGTTTGTTAATAACATCTGTTTTCGGATTTGTACAGTTTTCTACCAAATCTTTTAGCGAGCGTATTCAAGCTCAAAAGTAGATGACCTTAATGGCTTTCCTCTTTTCAAATAGCGTTTTCCAGACGTTTAAATGTATGATCTATTGACACGTAAGCGGGTATATCCGTATGGCTATTATAATTCTTTTTTTAGATCAATTAAAGAAAGTATCCCCTAATTTAATCCTTTTACAATTTCCTTCATGATCGAAAGGTAACACCTAATGAATACATAGTTTCTAACATTGCTGGGTCAAAGCGGTACTGCAGAAGTGGAATTGATTATAGTAAGCTTTGTTAATCAAGCGATGTGTTGACATTGCTGGATATCGTTTGTGAAAACAGAAAAAAAATTATGAAGAAACTGGTTTAGAATTGGGGTATTACTTTTAAATTCCACAGTTAGTGATAGATTTCGTTCTAAGGATTAGTAACGAGAAAATTGGTTTGATGATGGATATTGATCAGCAAGTTTAGAGCGCTCTATGAAGGGTATTTATGTTTTTCACGGAGACCCCGGGGCCAATCTCCCGAAATTTTATTGTGGGGCAAGAGGGGTCTATATCTGGGTAGTTAAAGGGCATGGGATGTGTAATACTTTTTTTCTCCATATTGTTGGGGGGCAACTGCCCCCCCCCTTGTCAACCCCAAACAAAGCCCTTGCGGAGACCGTATCCTTGAAACCAGCCCTGATAGGGATCCTCGCATATAGTCAGATGCTGTTTTCAAGCAATTTGTGGTAACAAACTGTAAGTAAGGAGCGACGCGGCTCAATAGTAGCCTAAAACTCTAAAAAACAGAATTTTTCTATCAATTGATATATAAAAAATTGGCTTATTGTGCTGATTTCAAATATATAAGATTAATTAAGTTTAGTGGTAACCATCAAAAGCTACCAGCCTGAGAAAATTTGCATGATTTTCAAAAAGACACCCCCTAAAAGTCAAGGATTCTTGATGAAAATCAGACCATCAGATTCAGCGTATCCGAGAACCCTTTTTAGAAGTTTCAAGCTTCCATCTGCAAAAAAATGGAATTTTGTTTTTTTTTTTTTTTTTTTTGCCAGAAGAAAGATCACGGGTGTGTTTTTTTTTTTTTTTTTTTTTTTTTTTTTTTTTTCTCTTGGGGTGATCACATCGAATCAATAGTCCTAGGGCATCTGGAAAGGGCTCATTCCAACGGAAGTTACAAGTTCTAGTGCCCTTTTTAAGTTACCAAAACGATTTTTAAGTTACCAAAAGGGAAGTTTCCGGGGATGAGCTTTCCAAGGGAATTTTTACACTGGGGGACTTTGTCAGAATTCTTATGCGAAATTCTTTTCATTTGTCTTACTTTCTCTTTGCCGACTGAATTTTACATGTGAAGATGTTAAGGTGAGTTGTCCAGGGGAAATGTTACTTGGTTCGAATCATCTAGAGATATATTTCCAGGGGGGGGGGGCGGTATTTTCCATGGGAGAGTATTCAAAAGGGATAAATTCTCCAGAGGTGATTTTCTGCGGGAGCAACTTTTTACTAGGGGAGGGGGTAGGGTTATTTGTGGAAGAATTTTCATGGAGGGGCATTTACGGCCTGATTTTGAAAAAAAAAAGAAATTCAAATGAAAGTGCATTAAGATAAATTTTTCACACAGAATCGTCCGCAAGAAATTTTCCGGAGGGATTTTTCAGCTAGAACAGAATTGCCTGGGGGAAATGTTCCTGGTGTGTGGGGGTGTTTTTTTTTACGTGGGAAAAACTTTTCACTGAGGTATTTTCCGTGGAGGTAAGGAATTTTCCATGGAGGGGGAGCCAGATTTCCCGGCATTATTTAAAAACGATCAGAAATTAATTTAGAAAACATTCTTTTTCCACTGAAAGTAAGGTGCAACATCAAAACTTAAAACGAACAAAAATGATTAGGTATATAAGGAGGCTGTCCCCTCCTGAATACCTCGCTCTTTACGCTAAAGTTTTTTTTTTCAGATCTTTTAAAGCGTATTATTCTAATTAAACGGCCCTTATATTTCAGGATTCGTTCTTAAAGGATTGGGATCAAAAGGTGAAACTTTAGCGTAAAGAGCGAGGTGTTGAGGTGGGGGCGACCCCCCTCGTATACGTAATAATTACTGTTCGTTTAAGTTTTGATGTCGCTCCTTACTTTCAGTGAAAAAAAATTGTTTTTTTAATTTTAATTTTAGATGTGAATTCACCCTATTTTTCTGCAATATCACATTATTCTATATTGTCCGTTGACAACAAATTGCTAAACGAACTCTCTGATTCTGATATCCGAGACATCACTAATGGCAAGGAGAACGAAGCTGTGAGTTAGTTTTTTGAAGTGAATGGTGAAAAACCTGTAGAATATTTTGATTCAGTGAAGGATTTGGTCTTCCCCTGTTTAAAAAGACTCGTGACCCTAAAATCTCTGAGCCCCCACGCTCGTTCCCTGGTCGATAGAGAATGTATTAAACCCTATCAGTTAACTCCCAAAGTTAATCAATCAAAACTCCGGAATTTTCGGAAATCCAATTTCCTTGAAAAGATTAATAGCAAGAAAATCCTAAAAAAAATTAATCAACAGAAAAAGAGAAAAGTTGCCTTTTCATTTTCCAAACGCGGAGATGGGCTTTGTTGGCTATCAGACGAAATAAAATCCAATCGAGGGCTTGAAGGTGTGCAAAAGAAGAAATATCTTTAAATTTAAGGACCTAAAACTAGCTACATAACTCCTTTGAGAAAGAAGAGAAAAATATTCTTTTTTATCCTAAACTCAGTAAGCTTTCGAATTGTATTATCATAGGCAGCACAATGGCATGGAGCAAAGTAGACTCTATGATATGATATGGTTTTCATTATGTAATATTAATTTGCTCAAAAAACCAACAGGGCCATGGCAAACTGAACAACAAAAAAAAAAAAAAAAAAAAAAAAAAAAAAAAAAAAAAAAAAAAAAAAAAAAAAAAAAAAAAAAAAAACAGAATAAATATCTATTTTTGATGATTTTTTCACAAAGCCACTTCCTGTGGACAGGCCGGGATTTGCGAAAAGGTCCACTAGGCCCGGGCGTAGGGTTGCATATTGCCAAGGGGGGAAACAAAACAGCGATTTTTTTTTTCCTTAACAAAAACTTGACTGATGTTATTTATCGTCAAAGTGTCATGTGCACTGTGCTGCTGCGCTGCCTATTTACAGGAAAGGGCAGCTGAGAGCTCGGTATTACCTCTTTTTTGTATTACTTTTGGTTCATCACTAATTAGTTGCCTTCTGTTTAAGGCTGCCACTATTCCGGAATCTTTGGCGATTTCTTCGTAAATCCCTTGGGCCTAGGGACACTAAAAGTGCTTGGGCCTAGGGGAGTCAAAGACTTAAATCCGGCCCTGCGTATGGAAGGAGTTGTCATCCGAATTTCAGAAGGGGCTTATTAGATTGACAATTCAAATTTCTAGGGTCCTTTTTTAAGATTCAAAAGTGATTGGAGGGCAACCATACCTGCGTTCCACGCACCTTTTTGCTGCCATCCGCCATAGACATCAGGTCAAAAATTTTAGATAGCCATTTTACTCAGCATAGTTGACCCACCACAGATCTTGGGGGTAAGGGCTGTGAGTTATGCAATTTGCCCATTCTGTGTGCATAGGACTTGCTGTTGGGAAAGGGGGCAGATTTGATCCTGAGACTCCAAAAAAAACGCGAAGTGAATTAAAGGGAAACTTTCAGGGAAGGTTGAAATAAATTCAAAACACACTAGATGTAAACAGGTCGTCATAAGGGCGTATCACCAATATTTCAGAAATGGATTTGGGTAATAAGTTTAAAACTTTTAGGGAATGATAAGTTAAAACTTTTAGGGACATTCAACTTAAAAATTGAGGAAAATAATGAGGAGCTTGCCTAGTTTGTCATAAGTTAATGCGTCTATGAGTAATGTTAAACTTCTGAGCATAAACTTTATGATTGAGTGGTTAAAATGATGCGCTATTGTATTTTTGTGATTTAAAAAAAGATGAATGCCTGAAAGACCAATTTTTATATGGTTGGGATGTATCTGAAAAAAGATACAAATGCATTGAATTAGTTGACAATTTTAGGGGAAAATCATTTTCTACTTGATAATAGTAGAATTCGAAAAATCTTGTCCCAAGGCTGTACGCAGAGGGGGGGCTAGGGGGGTTTGAACCCCTCCCGAAATGTTTTTTTGACTCGTAAAAACGTAACAAAAATGGATATAAACAAATTTCTTATGCGTTTTTTTCGTGTAAACCCTCCCCCGCCGAAAAAAATCTTTGAGTAAAACCCCCTCCGAAAAAAAAAAATCCTGGGTGCGGCCTTGTTTTGTCCAAACAATCTTTATCAAAATCCTTATGATTTGTAAATTGGCTCTTTTCCCACTTCTATTGTGCAAGTAACTTCAAATAAAAAAAAAACGTATAGCCTATCAGTCACAAATAAGGGTTGGTTATCGACAAGTAAAAATGTTATCTTAAAATTCTGCTTGGGACAGTGGAAAAGTAGCTGTTAGGAAAATTGTTTGCGGGTGATTTTTGAGCCGCGTTAGATGTAGCATCTTTGTCGACCCGCTAAGAAATTTTGCTGGTTTTATGCGATTTGTTCAAGAGAAGTAAAGAGTACTAGAAACAGTTAATCAACTAAACAAAAGTTAACAGTTGTCAATTCAGTATTAAAGACCATGAATATTAACATGATGATCAAAAGAAAATGCTGACATGTTGAATAAATGTTGACGAATGCAAAATGTTGACAAGATGTTCACAACTTCACTGTATGTTGAATAACCACGGCCTTTTTAGATAATTAAATAAAAAAAGAAGTTTTTTAAACTGGAAGTAACAAGCGACATTAAAACTTAAAACGAACAGAAATTATTCGTATATGAAAGGGACTGTCCCCTCCTCAACGCCTCGCTCTTTACGCTAAAGCTTTTTATTGTTTTAAAAAATAAAGTTGTGAGACAGAGTCAAACTTTAGCGTAAAGAGCGAGGCGTTGAGGAGGGGGCAGTCCCTTTCATATACGGAATAATTTCTGTTCGTTTTAAATTTTATGTCGCTCCTTACTTTCAGTTTAAAAAACTTGTTTTTTTTTTATTTAATTTTTGAACGTTTTTGAATAAATGCAGGTTTTGATCTTGGCTCACCGTACATGAATAATTAAAATTATTATTCCGTATATGAAAGGGACTGTCCCCTCCTCAACGCCTCGCTCTTTACGCTAAAGTTTTTTATTGTTTTTAAAAATAAAGTTCTGAGACAGAGTCAAACTTTAGCGTAAAGAGCAAGGCGTTGAGGAGGGGACAGTCCCTTTCATATATGGAATAATTTCTGTTTGTTTTAAGTTTTAATGTCGCTCCTTACTTTCAATTTAAAAAACTTGTTTTTTTATTTAATTTTGAACGTTTTTGAATAAATTCAGGTTTTGATCTTGGCTCACCGTACATGAATAATTAAAACAAAATCTTCATATTAATTTACTTTTATTTAGTTAAATGGCTTTCTCGAAATTTGTTTAATTTTATTTACAAACGTTTTTATTAGTAATAAATATACGTAACTTACGAATTAACTTACGTAACGAACTTCTATATTCATATATATTTTTAATACGTTTATTAGGGGGTTCGCCCCCTAGTCAATACCTTGCTCTTTAAGCGAAAGTTTGAATTTTGTTCCAATTCTTTAAAAATGACCGCTTAATCACAAAGGCCGTTCATTAGAAATAAATAGCTCTTATGAAAATACTAAAAAATCTTTGGCTTAAAGAGTGAGGTATTGACTACAGGGTGAACCCAATCATATATGTAATATTTTCTGTTCGTTTAAAGTTTCGATTTTGCTGCTATTGCAGTTGAAATATTTGTTTTTTTATATTAAATTCTGATCTTTTTTAAATAATGCTGGAAAGTCCGGCGTCCCCTTCATAGCAATGTCCCTTCCCCCACGAAAACTTCCTTCATGGAAAGATCCTTCCACATAACCCCCCGACCCCCCCCCCCACTACCAGGAAAAATCTCCCTGAAACCGTCTGTATACTTCCAAATAACCAATACTATATGTTAACATTGGGTAAAGTTTCATAACTTTCAGCCCTCCCTCCGGGAACTTCGGGGGATTAAGTCATCCTAAAAGACATACTTATTTATTTTCGAACATGCTGAACAAAATGGCTATCTCAAAACTTTGATCAGGTGACTTTGGGAAAAAAATGAGCGTGGGAGGGGGCCTAGTTGCCCTCCATTTTTTGGTCACTTAAAAAGGGCACTAGAACTTTTAATTTTCATTCCAATGAGCCCTCCCACGATATTCTAGGACAACTGGGTCGATACGATTACCCCTGGGAAAAAAAAAAACAAAACAAAAACAAATAAATAAACACGAGTGATCTTTCTTCTGACAAAAAATGCAAATTCCACATTTTTGTAGATGGGAGCTTGAAACCTCTACAGTAGGGTTCTCTGATATTTGGAATATGATGGTGTGATTTTCATTAAGGTTCTATAACTTTTAGGGGGTCTTTCCCCCTTTTTTCAAAAATCAGCCAAATTTTCTCAGGCTCCTAACTTTTGATAGGTAAGATTAAAAACTTATATATTTGAAATCAGCATTAAAATCTGATTCTTTTGATGTATCTATTTGTATCAAAATAGCGTTTTCTAGAGTTTTAGGTTACCATTGAGCCGGGTCGCTCCTTACTTACAGTTCGTTACCACGAACTGTTTGACAAAAACAGCTTGTTTTGATCTGGCTGGCGTAACTGAAAGTTCCCAGGAAGAACTGGCAGAAATAATTTTAGAATGGCGTCTTAGCTTTAGGAATTATTAGACAAATGGAAACGCTACATCCTTCACCTGGTAGAAGACAAACTGTTTGTCGATATATTTTTCTGCGTCAGGATCGTGTTATTTTGGAGCAGAATGCCAGTTTTTGCACGGTAGGCTCATTATTAGAATTTTTATCTTAGTCTATTTAGGTTCTGTAGCCTATGGCCTTGGTTCATGGAAATTGAAATAAGCCTAAAATTGAGGCTGTTGCTAATAAAAAGTATTCAGAAAACAAATTCTGGTAAAGTTCTACTTTACCTACTTTTGACTATCTTGGAAATGGGTTAGGTTAAGAAAATGAAACTTTCAGGGATGGGTCTACAGGCTAAAGTATGCCCTGGAAGTTATTTTGAAGTACCTTCCTCCAATCCTTCTCCCTCTAGAGGGTCCTGACCTTGATGACCTTTAAAAATATGTGAGCTATAGAAGTGAAACCTTACAAAATCAATCTTTTGCTTAAATGAAGTACAACAAAATTGTTTTCAGCTTCACAACTTTGCTCAATTCCAATTTATAAGGTTTTAAAGATATTCAAATACATTTCCTATATTTTGGAAATAAACTATTTATATGGCTTAAAATTCTGCCCATATAACTGAAATTGCATTTTCAGAGCTAAAGCCAGAGACAAAGAAACATATAACTGAAAATTAAGGTAAAATGTATTTTTTGTCAAAATTTCAATGGGTATAGACCTGTCATGTAGGCAAATTTCAGGACCTCTAGAGGGAAAAGGAGTGGAGGTAGGTACTTTTAAATACCTTCCCAGGACATACTTTAGCCTGTAGACCTATTCATGAAAGTTTCATTTTTCTAACCTAACCCTATTCCAAGATAGCCAAAAGTAGCTAAAGTAGAATTTTACCCAAATTCTTACTTTGTAATATGCAGAATTGTAGTAAATGCTTAATGTGGAAACATATGCTAAGTTTGCCTATAAACCTAGAATTGCCAAAATTCTAGAAAAAAAACTATTTGTTAATTGAAAAAGGAGTAGGTTAGAAAAATGGAATTTTAAGTGATGAACCCAGGGCTCAAAAACATACTCTGGGAAGGTATTGTCAAAATTCTATGTTAACCCTCTTCTCATGTAGGCCTTTGGGTAAAGTTTTACCAAATCATATTATTGAGTTAGAAATAAAGTGAATACACCATTTGATGCCTTTTTTATGCTTATTACAAATATAATAATCAATTCTATCAGAAATGAATTTCAGACCCATCCCCCCCCCCCCCCTATATATACCTAACCTAACCCTGAATTGGCATATTTAAGGGGGGGGGGCTGAAATTCATTTCTGATAGAAATGATTATTATATTTGTAATCAGCATAAAAAAAGGCATCAAATGGTGTATTCACTTTTGTCCTAACTCAATAATATGATTTGGTAGAACTTTACTGGCCTTTATGTGTCTGAATTTTCAAAAAAGCAAACAAAACCTTGTCTACTGCCACAAAAAAAGTAAAACAAACCTTGTCACATGTCTACCACCTGAAGAGCCAAATGACATATTAGAAAACATTAGAAAATTTGATTCTCTGTTGTTGTTGTTCAAAACATTGAAAGATAAGCTAACTGCTACTACTACTAAAATTAGGAAATGTAATTAAATAAATTTGAAACCTCATAAATTGGAATGGGAGCATTTTTGTGAAGATGAAAACATTTCTTGAGCTTCATTTAGGCAGAATCTGTTTTGCAATATTTCACTTTTATAACACAAAGATTTTTAAAGGTCATCAAATGTCCATGCCCTCTAGAGGGAGAAGGAGTAGAAATAGATACCAGTACTTCAAAATACCCACCTATGGCATACATTAGTCTGAGATCCATCTCTGAGATGAGAGTTTCATATTCCTAACCTAACCCCTTTCCAAGATAGTGAGAAGTAGCTTGTCTAGAATTTTACCACCTTGATTCAATTTATAGGTTCAGGGAGTTGAAACAAGAGGGATGCATCACAAAATGCATAGGAAATATATAATTTTGGCTGTAGCATATATTTGCACTTTAGGGGGTTTTAGTAAAGTATAGTTTAAAAGACCTCTTTTTGGGAAAGACCATTTTTTCTTTGGTATTCCAGAAAAATAGGAATGGGTTTTTGGACCACCCCTATTTTACTACAGCATGATGCAAAGTTAGGGCAGCAACAAGAACCCTGCCTTCTTGGTAAAATTTCCACCAATAATTTGTCAGCATAAATTAAAATGTGGTCTCTGTTTTGACAAGCAATTGAAAAGAAAAAAATCATTTGAATTGAATCAATTGAAAGGAATTTAATATTTGTGATTTAAAGAATAAATATCCAGCAATAAAAGTTACATTTTTAGAATCAGAAGAAAGTCAGCTTTCTGTTAATATGTGAATAGAACTGAAACACTAAAAGCATATATACATCCAAATAGGATAATTGGTATTCCAAAAAGAGGTCCTTTTAGGTAAGTCAATAAACTAATAATCTCAAGTTTTTCTAAATAATTTTAATAATAACCATATTGATGTAGGCCTATAGCTTAGATTTTTAGCTTTTCTCAGATATATACAATTCTTCTCAATTCCTGTTTGGTAGCAAGATGTGATGGTTTTACTTTTACATAATCTTGCTCAATTGGATACTGTTTTTTTTTTTACCCTTGTGGAATTACATTCAAAATATAAGGCTGTTATTTTGCTCATCATTGTGCTAAAACATTACATCTTTTTAACAAAGAATGCTTAAAAGTGAAATCTTAGGACTAAGATGTTACTTCCTATGCTGTTCTTTTGCAAATGTTTTTCATTATGAGTATATTGTCAAGTTCTATTTAGGGAAAAATGACCTTCTTTGCACTTTTTGCTAACATCAGTGACATGGGCAGATCTAGAGCAACATCTTGGGTAGCCCAATGTGACAAGGGTGCCAATGAGCAAATCTTTGGGGGGGGGGGGAGCCCAATGTGACAAAGGTGCGAATAACTGACCACATTGACAAACTTATTCTAAAAAAAAAAACAGGGAAAGAGGGAGCCAGAATAAATATTGGCCCCCCTTGATCCATGAGTGATCAGTGAGCTGTAAGATCTTAGAACAACAATGAACAAAAGAATAGAAATCAGTGTAGAAAGATATGAGATCTTAGAACAAAAGAATGGCCATTATGTTGAATATAATTTTGCTTTATACTATCAAGTAAGAACAGTTTTCTTAACAATGTTTCCTTCTCAACAGCCCCAATTTTAGCCTATATATTTCCCATATGGTTTTCCATTCCTTGATTTCACCAGTGTTGATTCAATTTACAAGTACACAGATTGAAACAAGAGTGATGTATAGGAAATATACAATTTGGGCAAGGTTTTATATATTTCCACATTATGGGGTTTTGGGGTAAAGTATAATGGAATTGCAGTCAAAATGTATTAGTTATAATTTTTCTGCATATTATGAACTAAGAATTGTTTTCTTAACATGTTTCCTTCTCAGTAACCCCAATTCTAGCTTATACCTGAAAATGTTTTTAAAAGATAAGTTATGTTGAATAAGAAATATAAATAAATATTAGGTAGTTGACCTCTTCTGGATCACAGTAGAGAGAATATACAGTATTGACAAAGGCTATACTTCTGTTAAAAAAAAGGGAAACACATTTATAAAACCCTATAAGAATCATACTCCACCTTCATGGATGCATGATACCAATGTACACATCACAAGAAGCCTTTGGAAAAACCTTTTTTTTTTTGTCTGACCACTAGCAACTGAACTAAGGTTCTGATGTATTTGCTCAGACCCTTTATGCCTGGTATGAAATGTGTATCATATTTGGAAACAGAAGATGCTACAGTATACAGTGCTTCTGGATGAAACATAGAACAAAAATAAAGGTAGTAGGCCTGGCCCTACTGTTATATTTTTTATTTTATGCTATTTCCAAATATAATGGTTGCTTTTATAACAATGCACACCCACCCCCTTGATGGTGCCAGCTATACCTTAGTTACCTTAATTCACACTTCAAAGCAAAATAAGGTCCACTGTTGGATCTGTTGGGCTCCATTGTTGAGATGGCAGTTAAAAAACATTTTGAGACAAAATATGAAAGAACAGGGTTGTGACTGTGGTTACAGTCCAGTGACATGCCTTCTGACTAAGAGTATGCTATGATGGATGCAATTTAAACCCACTTGGTAACAGTGACCATAGATAGGTATGATCAATGGGACTATTCTTCTATAGTTCAGAGTAGACACTGCTGCACAATGTCAATTTCTGATAGAGTATGCAAGTTGGTTGGGTATGACAAGCAGCATCAGCATCCTAGCACAACTCTGTTGTATATATATATATATATATATATATATATATATATATATATATATATATATATATATATATATATATATATATATATATATATATATATATATATATATATATATATATATAATATATATATATATATATATATATATATATATATATATATATATATATATATATATATATATCTATATATATATATATATATATATATATATATATATATATATATATATATATATATATATATATATATATATATATATATATATATATATATATATATATATATATATATATATATATATATATATATATATATATATATATTATATATATATATATATATATTATATATATATATATATATATATATATATATATATATATATATATATATATATATATATATATATATATATATATATATATATATATATATATATATATATATATATATATATATATATATATATATATATATATATATATATATATCTATATATATATATATATATATATATATATATATATATATATATATATATATATATATATATATATATATATATACCCAACCATATAACTTATAATATATATATACAACAGAGTTGTGCTAGGATGCTGATGCTGCTTGTCATACCCAACCAACTTGCATACTCTATCAGAAATTGACATTGTACCAGCAGTGTCTACTCTGAAACAGAAGAATAGTATGAGACGCAGATGGTGGGCAGCTCCAGTTGTATCTTGTAGGTTTGATTTCCCATTCTCTGTCAAGTCTCCTTTTAAAAACTTCAGCTGAGGTTGAAGACAGTGTCCTCCTCACTTAAACAGTTCCAGTCAGGATTGTGCAAAAAAAACAGCCCCAGGAATGTGCTATATAATAAAATAATGGAAAATAACAGAATTTTACTTTAGGCTTAAATATACAGCATGTTTCAATTAATTAGGTCATCATTTTTTTCTTCCATTGCTGTGTACTTTTAAAATGTAGTAAATTTTCTTATTTACTCATAGATGAGATAGTTTAGAAATAGACTTATCTATAGAATCAGAGTTTCATCCTGAGTCCAAATATAACATTCATTTGCATAAAATTAACTTTACCCCCACCTGCTATTGTGCAAATATATACCCTGAATTTTATATTTTTGTCACCTTTCATTGAAGAAATAAAGTTTACTGTTGTCTGGGTACATAAAATGGGTGAAGAAAGAGTTGAAAAAGAGATGGTGTTTCAGAGCACTCAAGTAGCAGCCTGGGTGTTGTCCCAGTATAGCTTGATTTGTGAATTTTTTTGTGGTTTTTTCTGCTGTGAGGGTGCATATAATCAAAATTTGACTGTCCTAGTTTTCATTAGTGCACTAACAATGGCATTAAAATATACAAAAGCTGACTTATACAAACTGAATTCATCTTGTCTGGTAGTGGCACCATCTATATTTGTTAACTTACAGCTCTTTCAACTGTTGAGAAAGCTGCCCAATGCCACTACAAGTCAACAGCAATCCAACCATAGCCACAGAGGGAAAAGAGGAGGTCAGAGAAATAAAAATTGTGCTATCTCTGTTTTTGTTTCTAACATGAGAGCATGAGAGCAAGGTCTCTCAGAATGGCAAGGGAACATTTTTCTGACAGTTAGTTAAATGCATCCCTCCTAGTGAAATCACTCCTATGCTCTGTCTGTGATATGATGACCCAGTATTATTGTTGTCAAGGACCCCACCTCCCCTATCACCTGAGTTTTTCTTGGCAAAGTGCAGACTGCCCAATATCCTAGTATGTAATGCCCAATTGCTAAACAACAAAACCAACAAACTTGAAGCAGTTCTCAAGCAGACAAGTTCCCCCCCCATTGCTGTTATCACAGAATGTTGGGATATTAACAATGAAACTGGGTATATCAAAGGGTACAAGGGTTTTTTTTTTAATGCAAGACGTGACCAAGGGATTAACCAACAAGCTGGCAGGGTTGGCCTGTACTTTCAGGAAGACTTACCTTGTAAATTACTAAGTCAGCCCAGTGACTCATGCCATGAAGTAATATGGGTTGAATGCAAACCAAAGCACCTATCAAAGTGATATTTGTGCTTGGTTTTTAGCTGCAGTTTACTACCCCAAGAGTGCAAAGAACATGAAAGAACTGATCAGTATATCCAAAACTGTACTGATGACCTATGCTGCAAACTTGCAGCACCTGCTTTTGTAATCACTGGCAATTTCAATCAGACTAATAAGGCATGGGTCTCCAGCATGCTTGACCTCAAGCAAGTTGTCTCAATCCCAACACATGTCAGTGGTAGTATATTAGACCTTATTTTCACAAACATTCCCAATTATTTACAAAGTACCCTGCTCTCTTGGTCTGTTGCATAACTCTGACCATAACACATTTCTTTGGAAGGCCGAAGTTGGCCTTCCAGCACCACATAAAGTAAAAATTGCCACTCAACCTATGACTAAAGAGGCAACTCGTTCCTTTGGACAGTGGGATTGGGAGATTTGACTTTGATGAGATTTGCTCTTTGACAGATATCAACCACGAAGTTGATACTTTCAACTCTTTGCTGTTATGTAAATATCATGAACATTTCCCTGAGAAAAAATAACTGTTAGTGACACTGACAAACCTTGGGTAACACCAGATATCAAGATGCTTATCTTAACTTGCTGCCAGTTACATTGTAGTGGTGATATTGTTCAAGAAAAACAAACTTTATAACACCGCATTTTTTAACTGTTAGAAGCAGCACAGAAACAGTACATTCATGACAAAGTCTCACCTCTCCTTCAAGGTGAGCCCTGCAAGTGACACTGAAGTCAAGCGTCTCATGGTAAATGCACTACCAGTGACATTAAGATATAGAAAGATGAAAGGATGCTGATAAAGTCAGCTGAAGTGAACACCTTTTTCACTTCAATCTGTAATACTCACCCATCCTTCACTGAACCCAAAACCAAAAGCCCTCATTGCTTACATCTCTGAAGATACAATCATTGAGGTATCCAAGTTTGCAGTGTATAAAGAACTTCAAAAGTCAAAAAGCAACTGTGCTTATTATCCAGGAGAATTGCCAGTTAAACTTTTAAGAGAATATTCTACATTTCTAGCAAAACCACTCTCATCAGTGATCAATCAGTCATTCAAGGAGCACAAAATTCCCAAGTGCTTGGAAAAAAAGCCTATGTGCGTGTCTTACCCCAAGTCAAAGACCCAAAATCCCTGTGATCAGCATTGTCCAATTTCTTTTACACCTAATATGGCTAAAGTGACCAAATCCTTTATTTATAGAGAGCTCCTAGCCCAAGTTCAGCCAGCCCTTGATCATGTTTCAGTATGGCTGCTTATCTAGTATGTCTCTACCACCTGATAACTGTGTGGTTTAGACAAAGGCAGTAGCCTTGTTGACCTGCTTTTAGTTGATTATCGTAAGGCATTTGACTTGATCCACCATTATACAGCAGCAAATAACCTTAAAAAGATGGGCGCTAGGAAGCATATTTTGCTCTTATTGTTTTGACTTTCTGCATAACTGCTATCAGTGTGTCTATGCCCTCTTCCCAAGTGACTTAAACTCTGAGTGGGCTGAACTGACGTGTGGCGTGCTGCAAGGCACTAAGCTGACAGCTCTTTTGTTTTTAGCAGTAATTAACTACATTATCCTCGAGTTTGAAGACAGATTCAAATATTTGGATTGATATCTCCCTACTTTGGAAATATCTTGCTGAAAAGTCAGATGTGTATCCCCAGTTCAGCAGTGAGATCAGTAAATCCTTTCTCAAGCAGTGTAGCATTAATGACCTCCAGCTTAATGTGAATAAAACAAAAGTCATAAGGTTTAATCTGCTTAAGTATGACCTCTCATGCCCAGATCCATGGTACCCTACCACCTCAACATCAGTGATTCTTGGGGTTACTTTCAGTGTCAACTGTTCATTTAGCATGCACATCACCAGTCTGGTGAAAAAAAGGTAGTTGCACACTACAGTTGCTAATTACCTTGCGCTGACTGGGTTTCTCACAAAGTCAGCTGAAGACGGTTTACATCACATAGGTGCGCCCTATCCTCATGCGTGTCCTGTGTGGTGCCCTCAGGCTCATAATATTGACCACCTAAGTGAAGATCTGGAGGCCATTCAAAAACGGGCAGTGAAAGTGATACTAGGCCTGAAATACAACTCTTATGAGGCTGCCCTTAGTACCTTACAACTGCCAGCATTGCGTGATAGGCGCTTGCAGTTGATGTGCAATTTTGGGGGCAGTCCCTTCTTTCATCCCAGAAACACCATTTGTTGCTTCCCCCACCTGTGTCTATTGCCGCCAACGCCTGCCATAAAAACCAACTAGTGCTGCCAAAGTGTCAAACAACCCATCACAGCAATTCATTTGTGCCTTTTTTTGTCAGTTATTTAAACTGCCAGTGACCAGTTTTATGCAATGTACTAAACAGCACCATTTAGTCACAGATTATGGCTACAATAGTTGTTTATAAAATAAATGAGTCTATAGTCTACAAGTCTATATATGTGACTGTCAGCCTTGGTCTTCTTGAAACTTTTCTTGGTTTTCTTCTGTTTAGCTTGGTCTCTTGACACCATAATGATTCTAAGGATTGTCACAAATTAAGAACTTATAATGTAAAGGGAAATAAGATATTTATCCTTTATATTAATTCTGACATCATCATATAGTTTTACTATACTCATTTGTGGTTGTAATCTATGATTATAATGGTATTCATTATTGTGAATATGAAGATATAGAATTTTTTTTTTTTTTTTTAATATTATGTTGTGGTATTTATTTATAAAAGGTCTCTTAATTTGATCCCTTAAACATCTCTATGATGTTCCAGTACCTCACTAACAGCAGAGAAAAAAAAAGAGGACACACATGTGCTTCCCATGCAAAAAAAAATAAAAAAAAAGTGATCTTCCTTGTTGGTCAAGCCAAGGGATTCTCCTTGTCATTCAATCCAATTGATTGTAAGTTTGCTGTATAAAGTTTTTGGTGAAGACAATCCCAATTGTGCATTTTTGTCTATGACCAGATGGCCATTTTTAGGGGTTTCAGGCTATTTTTTGGTTACTATGGGCTGCAGTTCATCCATTACTTGGTTGCAGCTACCACTGCTACCACAATTTTTCACATGAATTATTGCTTTTAGCTCAGCTGTAATAATGGATTTACCATTTTGGTGCCTAGGAGATCTATGTAGAGGATGCCTAGGCATAATCAAAGCTACAGCTGTACCACTTTCTTTCAAGGGACCATTTTTAAATATTTGAACCAATTTTATGATGCTGGTTGCCATTTCTTGCTTGAAGATAGCTTGTATTTGATTAGGAAGATAACTTGACTTTTCCTGGGATAATCTTCAAGCAAGTTCAGTTGATTAAAAGTTTTCATTTAGGGTTCTTAGAATTGGCAGTGCCAGATGATCTTATCCTTCCATGGTAAAATTAAATCATGAAAGCACCAAAGATATAATTAGGACTTCTGCTTTTTCAAAAAGACCAGATGGAAAGTCAATTTAAACACTAAGTGATTGGGTCCAATTGCTTGGATATTCATGAAATATTTAATAATCAGTATATTTCTCCTGTGTTGATTTGTCAACATTCTAGAAAGAATCATGACTTTGTGACATGGTGCATGATTTAGGAATCCCAGCTCCAACTTTAATGTCATTTCCTGAATGGTTTCCAGCTTTGCCCAGCTTTTCTTGCACACTTTTATAGAATATTCCACTTTGGACCAAACTAATTTCTTGTAGAAATTTCAATATCAGAGTGAGAAAGCTGGCCCATTTTGTACCTTCTAGCTGCTTCATCATTAATAGTCCCTTTACTGTATTTTTTATATTTACTATATGAATAGAAAAAACACCCGAGATGCTGAAAAGATCGATTTCAGCATCATTTAGATGCTGAAAAGAAAACACCCAAGAATATTGTGGTCTCTACTGCCTAAAACACTCCCATACCTACCAAAAGAAGTAAAAAGAGCAACGAAGAAAAAGAAAAGAGCTTGGGCCAAGTATGTTAAATGTAAATGTGATAACCACCATATGACAGGTTTAAGAAATGTAGAAACAGACTAAGAAATTTGACTCAGAAGGTTATGAGAGACCACAAAGATGCAATTGCAGCTAACTCAAAACAGAACCCAAAGATGTTTTGGCAACATGTCTCTGCAGCTAACCCGTCTAGACGAGATATCCCAGAGCTGATGAGAGAGGATGGTAAAAAAGCTTCAGGTACAAAAGAAAAAGCATACCTCCTGAATTCCAGTTTTAGTACAAATTTCTCTGCCCTACCCACAGCCAACACACACCACCTCCTCTACCAGAAAAACTAATCCCAGAACCAATGGTCATGCCAATTATTTGTAAAAAGGATGTTAAGAAGAGGCTAAAAAAACTTGAGGCTAACGAAGCTGCTGGACCTGATAACCTACGCCCAAGACTGTTAAAAGAAACTGCTGAATACTTTGCCGAACCAATTGCTATGATGTTTTAGATGTCCCTCACTTCCAAAATACTTCCAAATGATTGGAAGCAAGCCAACATCATGCCAATACACAAGAAAGGGAGAAGGGATCTTGCTAGTAACTATCGGCCTATAAGTCTCACATCAGTTTGTATGTAAAGTACTTGAGGGCATCATAAACAATGCACTGGTCTCCTACCTCGAGAAAAACCAATTGCTTAGCAAAAGCCAGCATGGTTTTCGAAAAGGCCACTCAATTGATACTAATCTAATTGAGTCATATGATTTTGTGACTAGACTCTTGGATACTGGTCAGCTGGTGGATGTCATATGGCTTGACCAAGCCAAAGCCTTTGACAAAGTTCAACACCAACTACTGATTTTGAAACTAAAGGCATATGGAGTGCATGAAGATATAGTAGCTTGGATAGAAACCTTTCTAACTGGCAGGACTCAGAGGAGTGTTGGTGCACAACTGCAATGGCAATGCTGTCTATTCTGAACAGCTACCAGTCCCACAAGTGGAGTGCCACAGGGCACCATCCTGGGGCCCACATTATTCAGACATGTACATCAATGACTGTACAACAAACCTGAAGAATCCTTTGATGCTATATGCTGATGACTGCAAGCTCCTAGGACTGGCCCCAGAATGACCTAAATCTGTCAACTATGCAAGAAGAATCGATGGGACAGATCTGTCTATCGGACAGACATTCTAGAATGGGGTCATCGGATTGGTGTCTACAGTTCAATGCCTTAAAATGTAAAGTTCTACATCTTGTTACACAATTATCCTTTTAATTTTTTGTAAAAAACTTGCATATCACATAGGAGACGCCCCAGCTTGAGGCAGTCAGTGAGGAGAAGGACCTGGGGGTTATTATTGACAGTGAGCTGAAGTTTCACTGCCGTACACGAGCTCAAGTTGCAAAAGCAAACCAAGCCCTTGGCCTCATAAAGCAAACATTTACCACCAGGAAGTCGGGAGTGATTACAAAACTGTACAAAGCCATGGTCCATCCTCACCTGGAATTTGGCATGACCTTAGCCTCTCAGTACTATTAGATGGATGTGAAAGTACTTGAGTGTCCAAAGAAGAGCAACTAAGCTTATCTCTGTATTCCAAGACAAATCTTACAAGGAACGTCTCACCTTACTCAAAACTCCCTACCTTAGTACACCGTAGGAAAAGAGGAGACGTAATAGCAACTCGTAAGTTGCTAGAAGATGACCTATTAAGTCATGTCTTTTCCCCGTCTTTCTCAACTATTTCTTTTTTTTTTCTTTGCCCCCCCTCGCCCCCTAAAAAAAAACACACAAGAGGACACACCAAGAAGCTGCAGCCCCCCATTTCATCAAGCGAGAGTGCCAACAGTTCTTCTCAGTCCGTTCCATCCCACTCTGGAACAGCCTATCCAAGCCACCATCCAATCTAAAACTCTAGATGCCTTCAAGAGAGGAGTTGATCAAGACTGGGCCAATGCCAAATGGGGGCTGAACTGGGATGTCAAATCGTAACCTTGAAACACCAACAGCAAGATTTCTACAGGAGGCTCAACACCACCTTATCTCGCTGGACATGCGATTTAAGGTATATTACTTATTTCTCAAACTGAACCTCAAAACCAAGAAGAATTGTGGCTTTGTAGTAAATGCAACACATATCTATAAAACTAGGTCAAATCAACCAACTCCCCAATGTCTTTCCAATACTTTTAGAATTTTGGAAGCTTGCTCTTTGGTTCTTTTGTGAAAACCCAAAGCAATCAATGATTTTTATAGAGTAAAAACGCAAAGCAATTTATTAGTCTTTTACGGTGAAAAAATAAAGTATTCTAGGATGTTTTTTATATGATTTGGATGTGCTTAATGTGGTTTGTATTGTAAACTATGATTTTGTTGACAAATCTGAAGGAAAGGTGTCTGGGTAGTGTTTCAAGGTATACACTAACCCCATGAATTTGCATCATAGCTTAACAATCTTTACACTTTAGAGGAAATAAGCAAATTGCTGGAGTTTATATTATGGTCTTTTAATTCTTAACTTCAATTAATAGTAAATGGCATGTCTAGAGTTCAAAAATTATACTACTATTTATTGATAAATCAGCTGGTGAGACAAAGGAATTGCCTTATTCATCCATCTCAAGAAGAAATCTGCTCCTAAAATGACATCTTGGTTCAGAGATTTTGTCTTTTCAGTAAAGTGCTAGTTTTTCAAAAATCTGCAAATGTAAGAAAGTATTGGAAGTTGTTTTTTTTTAGCCAGTTTGATGGATCTATTTTGTCTATATTACCAAGCAATGATTTTTATTCATTTAAAGTTTCAACTTTGCTCTTTACTTCCATCATATGTTGAATATATTGAATTTTTTATATGGCATAAGGTTAAGATAAAATATTGATTAAAAAAATTGATTAAATTTGGGTTTCTACTATGACAAAGTAGAAACCCAAATTTCAATTTTGGGGTTTATAAAAAGGATAAAAACATAATAATGTTTAAAAACAATAATATGCCTAGAACTGGCTAAAGAATGCAAAATTAAATTGAAAGAATGAATTAATCACTTACTAAGCATTATGTTTAAAACCATCATTTTACCAAATTTGTTCAGAAAAATATAAATACATATTTGGGTCACACCATGTCAAAAGCTTAAAAATAAGTAAAACTCATATTAAAAAAAAAAAAAAAAAAAAAAAAAATGAAGACGCTCTGTTATTTTTTTTTTCTGTTATCTCCAGGCATTGGAAAAACTTTCGAAAAACCATGCCTAGGATAAAACAGGCTATTCTGCAAAACAGTAGAAAATAAGTAAAAAACTTGGTCCCCATCATTCAGCATTTGTCCCTTGTTTCAACAAAGGATTTTCAGACAAATTTATTCTATGACAAAACTAATACAAACCAAGTAAACACAATTCTCTGGAATTAGCTCAAATAATTATTTCTGAAAATCTTTCAGAGTTTAAAAACAGATATTACCATAAATAAGGACACCATTATTGCACCCTAAAATCCCAAAATGACTAATGTGCTATAGCCTACAGGCTTTATCTCTTTTAGACAGTATGTTTTCAATAACATCAACAACATCAACATTAACATCAACAACAAACTTTGCTGAAAAAAATACAAATGAATGTGCTTTGTCATTTTAATATACATATACTGATATTTATTAATCAAAATGTTAATATTATTTGATTTATTAAAGTTATAAAAGGAAAAACATTTATATTTTTTTCAGTAAAGTGCAAATTATGTTCTGGCCTTGGGAAGGCATAGGAGTTTTTGAGCCCTACTCATGTTAATTTCTGCTCGTTTTGAGTTTTACTCGTTTGTTTATTGTAATTTCTGTTTTTTTTTGGGTTTCATTTATTTATCAATGCTGATTTGTGGTAGTTTCATGCTTGGTAGATTATTTGATTTTTTTTTTGCTCATTTTGTTTTAATGGAGTTCTTTACTTTTCTTTGAAAAACTTATTTTGTGGAAAAAGTTTTTTTTTAGTTAATTAAATAAAAAGACGAGTTTTTTTTCAACTGAAAGTAAAGAGCAATATTAAAACTCAAAACAAACCCATATGTGAAGGGATTGCCCCCCTCCTCAATACCTTGCTCTTCATGCTATAGTTTTTAGCACCTTTAAAAAGCTTCCTGTTCTAGTTGACGGCTGTTGCGTTTCAAAAGTCGTTCTTAAAAAATTGGGACAGTAGTCAATTTTTAGCATAAAGAGCAAGGTATTGAGGAGGGGGAAACCCCTTCATGCACAGAAAAATTTCTGTTCGTTTTGAATTTTAATATTGCTCTTTACTTTCTTCTTCTTAAAAAAAAGCACCTGGATCGTAAACGGACTTCTTTTGGCTTCTAACTGTACTGCTCTTCTTCTTCGTTAAAAATCACTTGGACTCCACCATTTGGTGTCTTTCTGGTCTCCAAGTTGGTGGATTCTCCTCCATGGCATTAAATTTATGTTCTTCCAAGGGGAGAGGGGGGGGGGGAGAAAGCTAAATTGGCTTTTTTCATAAGGGCCAAACAAGGGAAGCATAGGGTCCTGCTACCATTTCCCCGCAATTTAAGAGTAAACTCGGCAGGTACCTCTACGGCTCTTGCGACAGGACCCTCCCCCCTTCTTCTGCTTGTCGACCCCTCATCTTTAAAGTTACAATACTTCGGGAGATGTTACTCACTCAAAGAACATCTAAATTCAGTAAAAAATCAATTGCCTCTCTGTAAAACTTCTTTTCAATGGAGGCTGGCAAGGGAGCATCCACAATCAGGTTAATATCTAGTGGAAGTTTAAAATTTTGGGATAGGGTATGTAGTTTATAAAAGCCAGGAGTACTTGCGGTGCATTCAAAGAGAAGGTGTTGCAAAGTTTCTTCAGTCAGGTTGCAGAGTCTACAATTTGGGTCACTCTACTGCTTCCATCTGAATTCTTCTCTTCTCAGTATTACTGCTAAGCTTTTTATCTTAGAGTATGCCCGATTTATTTCAGGCTCTTTGAAAATTGAGCCAAGCAGGAGGAGGCTTTCTATAAGGATGGGGGTTTCTAATTGCATCTCTAAGTGCGATTGAATAATTTTGACCAAGCTGTGGGTTGATCGACTTTGCAGTCTCTGCGGCAAGAATGTCCACTTTTTCGTTATAGTGGATGCCTACATGGCTAGGAATATGCCGGAAAGTCACTGCTATGTCAATCTTATATAGAGAATCAAGCTGTTCTCTGATCTCCTGCAAATCAGTGTCCTTTGCGTTCCAGGTTAAAGTTTTCATTAGTTTAAGAGCAGTCTGAGAATCCGAGAAGATTGCTAGTTTTCTGAAATGGAGAGGTATATTTTTGACCGCCTCTAGTGATTCAACTATTGCTGCCAGTTCAGCCGTCAAAACTGAGGAGTTCAGTGGGAGAGGCTTTTGAATGGACAGAGAGGTGTGTGGGATTATTGCTGCTGTTGCAGATTTATTCCCTACTAGGGATCCATCAGTATAAATGTGCTGATAATCATTTTTAAACTCTGTAGCATTTTTTCTTAAAATTCAGCCATAATTAGTTGATGTGGGATATTCTCCTTTTTGTCTTGTATAAGCTTTAGGCTGACATTTGGTTGGCAAAACTTCCATGGAGGAGGAAACTTGAAAGAATCAACCTGAGTTTTATCTAATGACCAGTTTGGACAGAGTACTGGAAAAGCTTGTCATGATGCAATCCCGATTTTATTCTGCTGCCTAGCGCTCCCACGACAAAGAGTGAAAATGGGGCGCCGCTCCCCGTAGGCTTGGATCCTGGTATAATATTTAACAGTGGCTTTGGCTATTTTCTCGCTTATAGGGACAATTCCTGCTAGTTTCCTGGTACGATCACTAGAAGTGTGTGGGTACAAGCCATGAGCCAGTCGGAGTGCCATGTTCTGGATAGTTTCCAATTTCAACATGTTTTTTTTTTATTGGTATGGCCATAAGCAACTATCCCATACTCCATTTTTGGCCTTATATATTGTTTGTAAAAAGTTCCTAATGCAGTTGGTGAGTTTCCCCATTTTGTAGAGGCAAGTCTTTTTAGAATTATAATCCTTTTCAGGCAGACCTCTTTCATCACCTTTACTTGTTTATTCCAAGTCCATCGATGGTTTATTTTCAATCCCAGCAATCTGCATTCTTTGACTAAATCAAGTGTCTCTCCTCCAATAATTATTTGAGCCATTGGAGTGGAAATGTTTTTGTTATTGAACATCATCGCTTTTGTTGTTTTTGGCTGATACGCTCATTCCAAATGCTTTGGAGAATCGAACTAATTCGTTCAGAGCAGCGTTTAACTTTCCAATTGCTTCATTATTGCTGTATCCTACTTCCCACTTTCAGTTGAAAAAAACTTATTTTTTATTTAATTTCTGATCGTTTCAAATAACGCCGGTAAATTTGGCTCACCGTTTATGGAAAATTCCCTCCTCTCACAGGAATTCCTCCCACAAAAAATACACTCCCTTAAAAGTCCTTCTGAACAATTTCCTTCCCCATTAAATTTCTTGTAGACAATTCAACCTGAAAAATTATCCTTAGCATACTTTCCTTTGAAAAAAGACTTTAAGCTCTAATTGTTCTTCTAAGAACTCCAGAAATCCCCTCTTTCAGGCATTAAAAAAAAAAAAAAAAAAAAAAAAAATAAGGAGTACAAGTCTATTGATGGTAGAACATGAAATTCAAATAGGCAAATGGTCTATGATTCCATTTTTAATATTTTTGCAGAATTTATTCATGGGAATTCGTATGTGAATTCTTCTTCTGGGTTGCAAGGTATATAAAGTTTCAATTTCATGGTTTGTAGAAATGTCTTTTTCATCTTAAAAAAAAAGAGTAAATGAGGTTTACCTCTATGAATAGAAAATTCTTCACAGTATGGCTCGAAGCCTCTTAAAAATGCATGGTTAGAAAATGTAAGTTGTAGTTACATAGCAAAAGTGTTTTTTCATTCCCTATTTGTGTGTGTATGACAATGTTTTAAAGTTTTTTTATTTACATTAATTAAATTAGAGTTGTTGTGCAACACAACAAAAAAACTAAACCAAATTAAGTGTTCTTCCTGGGAAAATGTATTCTTCTGTCTTTGTTTCGCAAAATTCATTTGCCAGATTAAATAGTATGGAAATATAATTATAATGTAAAAATTGAATTATTTTACCCTTTCTTTGGTTTCGTTCGAATTTATACAACACTGAATTAGAGGGAAACACAAAATATTTATTAATTATGCATAGCAAGACCAAAATTTAATAAAAGTTTTTGGGGGTCTTCTGAAGGAGGGCTATATGAATATGAACATTTTTTGTGCTTGTAATTGATGACTTTTATTTGGCTACATATTAGGTCCGTCCGATCGTTCGTCAATGTCCAATCTTCTAGTGTATTAGCAGATTTGCAAAGGAAGGGGTCAAATGCCCTCAAAGTAAATTTACAAGCCTCACATTTTAAAGATTTCAGCATTGAATTAATCTTGGGTAGGTGAAGGATTCTTTCCGTCTCTTCTCATGTATAAGTATAAGTCTACTTCATACATCCGAAAAATATGCTACTTTTTTCTTTTGGGCAGATATCCCCTTTATTAAAGACCTAACCCATTTTTAGTAATATTAAAGTATAGGAATACACGTGTGGCTAGTGGGGATGTAGAGAAAGCCCCTGAAATAGTCTCCGAAATATTTAGTGCTGTTTTTTTTTGCGATGTAAGCTTGCCAAATAATTGCCAAGTGGGCCTAAGCTTAAAAATTGTCCAAACCAATGTGTGCTGTACCAACACGATTTTTTGACTTGAGCAAATATATTATTTTTAAGTTATTTTACCAAATTTCTTTTAGCTCAATTTGGACCGCCTCACTTTGCAAATGCTGGTTATACAAATTCTGTAAGTATGTCAAACAATTTATTTTTAATTTGGTAAAACATTATCAATCCATACCTGCCATTGTTTTTAAACTAGGGAATTGCTTATTCAAGCAAGTGTTCTTGTACCTGCACAATAAGATTACATTTGTATTAGGTAAATGTTCTGAAAAGTTTTATAGAAAGTAATAAAAAAACAATACTAGAGGACGATTAGATTCTGGTCAACAGCTAGTTGACTGTCCATACCTCCAAGCACATTTGCTTGGAACCCACAGGCAGTGTAAAAACTTCTTGCAGTGCAAGAAAGGGACAGGGAATTTTGTCTGTCCCCTGTGGCCTAGTCTTGGCTCTTTACAATCCAACCGAAAGACAATGAAGCCTTAAATAAACTAAATAAAAAACAAGTTTTTTCAACTGAAAGTAAGTAGCAATATTAAAACTTAAAAAGAACAGAAATTATTACGTATATGATGAGGGTTACTACTCCGCAACACCTCGCTCTTTACGCTAAAGTTTTTTTTTTAGCACTTTAAATAAAGCTTCTTATTGTTCAAATTATATGGACATAGTGTTTTAGGAGTCGTTCTTAAAGGATTGCGACAGAATTTAAAACTCTAGCGTAAAGAGCGAGGTGTTGTGAAGGAGTAACCCTCCTCATGTATGTAATAATTTCTGTTTGTTTTAAGGTTTAATGTTGCTCCTTACTTTTAGTCGAAAAAACTTGTTTTTTTTTACTGATCGTTTTTTAAATAATACCAGGAAATCTGGCTTCTCCACGGAAAATCTCTCATCCCCAAGGATTTATTCTTTAGACTCTAGACGATTCAATCTTGGTGAAAATTTACCCTGAACAATTACCCTTAACGTCTCCACTCGTAAAATTGAGTCGGCAAAGAGAAAGCAAGACATAAGAAGAATTTCGTATAGGAATTCTGACAAATTTCCCCAGTGTAAAATTTCCCCTGAAAAATCACCCTCTGGAAACTTCCCTCCTCATGGAAAATTGTCTCCGTGGAGAATCCCACCAGCGGAAAATCCCCCCCCCCCCCCCCCGAAAAATGTATGCATGGTTCCCAATAATAAATACTATACGTAAACTATAGGCAAATTTCGTAACTTAAAGACCTTTCCCCAGGGGCTGTGGGATGGTCATGATATCCCCAAAGGTATAGTTATTCTGCCTTTCAACTATGCTGAACAAAATTGATATCTCAAAATTTTGATCGGACGATTTGAGAAAAAAAAGTGCACGGCAGGAGGCTTAGTTGCACTCATTTTTTTGGTCACTTAAAAAAGGGCACTAGAACTTTTAATTTCCGTTTGAATGGGCCCTCTCACGATATTTTAGGACCACTGGGTTGATATGATCACCCTGAAAAAAAAAACAAATAAAGACACATCCGTCATTATTCTTCTGGCAGAAGATACAAAATTTCACATTTTCTCAGATAGGCGCTTGAAACTTTTACAGTAGGTTATCTGATATGTTGAATCTGATGATGTGATTTTCATTAAGATTCTATGACTTTTAGGGCCCCCTCTTCAAAAATCAAGCAAGTTTTCTCAGGCTCGTATCGTGACCTTTGATGGGTAAGATTAAACTTATTGAAAATATATATATTTGAAATCAGCATAAAACTCCGATTCTTTCGATACATTTATTGATATCAAAATTCCGTTTTTTAGAGTTTTGATTTGTATTGAGCCGGGTCACTCCTTACTTACAGTTCGTTACCATGAACTGTTTGATTGTAAGGAGGCTGCATGAGAAGCTCAACAAGGAATTTTACATTACAATATGAAAGCCATCCAAAGCTAGCTGAAATTAACATCGAGATTTGTAAGAGTCTGGTATAGTGTGCTTCATTTATTGTACAGTTTGAGCCTTTAAACATAGAACTATTAATTATTTATTCTTTCAAGCTGGAATTGCAATGTTATGGTTAAACAATCAAGCAAACAAGCTGTAGGAACTTTGTGCATTCATCACCACATGAATGCACTAAAAAAAAAAAAAAATCAGATTAATAAAAATTATAAGATGATGTGGTCATTTTTCCCCAATTGAAGAAATCGAAGGATTCAAAAACCATCAGCGGGATTTTCTTTTTTCTTTTTTTTTAGAAACCGAGATCAAAGACTGGTGGTATGTAATGGCTTATATTGTAGTCATACCATAGAGTCTCGACTCTTTCCAATTATTTCAATCCAGGGTAAGTTGGAAGTGGATCTAAAAACTAGCTTTGCAGGAGCAAACATGTTTTAACTATATTGAAAGGTCTAATTAAGTTGTAAGGTCAAATTTCTTATTTGAATTTCTTTTTTAGTGTGAATTTGACCTCCTAAGTGAGTTAACTTTTGCTCGATTTAAGTTTGAGTATAGCAGTTTACCTTTCATTGACAATTTTGTCCTTTAAGTTAAAATTTAAGAAAAGAGATTATATAAAGCAAGTATCAGATGCTTCTATTTTCCTAAATTCAGCAAAATTGCCTCTTCGATTGAAATCGTGACCAAATTTTTTTAGCACTGATGAAGAATCTCATATGGAATCCATGCTTTTCGGTCAAATCTCATGTAGGTTAATGATGGAGAATACTTTTTGTTTTACTTTTCTTACAAATTTGTAAATAAAAATTCGAAATGAAAAAATATTCATGCCCATTAACTGTGCTGCTAACCCTGTAAATCGTTTCCTTGATTTTTTTTTCAAAGTTTTCACATATTTTTGTTTCTTTATCTTCGGTTCTGTGCTTGAATTTGATTGTTCCTATCTTCTATTAACTATATCTATTCAGTTTTCTTCTGTTAAGTTTCACAATAAATTGAAGTTGAAAAATAATGCTAGGCCTACATAAAAAAAATGTTTTTTTTTTAACTTCTTCTCAAAATTTTGTGGTAAAAGATTTTAAGTTCTCGGTTACGCTTTTAGACAGAAGCCTCAGTTTTCACACTAAATTGCACTGTCATTGTTGCACAATAGTTTTTTGCTTTAGCTGAGTTGGTAGCTGGTGCAGACACAAACTGGTTTCCTATGACTTGGTTCTGCCTCTGGCATGTAGGCCACTGGGAAACATGGTATGCTCTTTTGTGGTCCACTGCTTCTCTTAAAAAAAAAAGAGAAAGAAAGATAAGAGAAGATTAAAATAAATAAAAAAATGACTTGTGGCATGCATTATATTCTTGCATTCCTGACCCACTGACATGATTGTTTAAGGTTCATTATCCTGCTTACAGGACATTGATTACATCCATTTTTTTACCTTCGTGTTTTTCACAATTTCACCGCGGATTATGCAATTCCTTAGAATTTGTATAATAAATGCATGTATCATTTACTACTTCTGATTTGCTAAGTGGCCTTGTTACCTACCTCTTCCTGCTACGCCAAGGAAAGAGCTTAAAGATTGTGCTATTATTTTTATCTTAAGTCTGCATGCTGAAAACGAAGAAAGAAATGGGACCTTTACCATTAATTTGCCTAGGAAACAATTGTTTAGGATGGAAACAATAAATGAGTAAAATAGTTATGAAAAAAAAAAAAAAAAAAAAAAAAAAAAAATAAAAAAAAAAAAAAAAAAAAAAAAAGAAACAAAAAAAAAAAAAAACCAAAAAAAAATGCCAGTGTATTGAATACATTTTTATCCTAGTAAAATGTGTTACTTGGGATCTAAAACTACTTCCTTTTTTACATTTATCCTCAACTAACCAGAAAAATATCCTCTCCCCCCCCTCCTCCTCCTAACTAACCCTTGACACTACAATTGAAATAGTTATAAGCTGCCATTGGCTAAAGTGATATTTGGATATTAACTTACGGGATATCCTCTAAAGCCTACTTGAGACTTCAGGCTAAGATTCTTGTTTTGGGTGTCTATATGCCTGTATGTATAGAATCATAGTTTATCCATGCTTTTGTCCATGTATAAGAACTTCATACCAGGGATTAACTAATAGGAGGGAGTAGGGCTGATAAATATAAATCCAGAATTTAAGGGACCCTGGGAATTAGATATTCATATAATAGTCTAACACGTGTGAAGTAGTTAAAAGAGAATCAAATACATCATCCTCTTTTGATGATGCCCTTGTGTATGTGAATACATTTTATCTAGTAAAATGTGTTACTTGGGATCTAAACTACTTCCTTTTTTACATTTATCCTCAACCAGAAAAATATCCTCCCCCCCCCTCCCTCCTAACTAAACCTGGACACTGTGTGCACTAAGAGAATGTAATATACGTAAAATATTGAGATCGCTTTCAAATAAACCCATAATAAAAAAGTCATGTATTTGAATAGTATCAAAAGACAAAAATTTCGAGTGGGGGCGGGTCAAACTAAGCACCCCCTGGATACCGCATGCTGGATACCCATCTATTTTCACTATAAATTACTATCTATAGAAAAATTACAGTATAAATGTTTTTTCTCTATTGGTAGGTGCTCTAATAAATTTTTTGTATCGTGGCCAGTTATAATCGTGATTTTTTAGATAGTAAGTGATTAGCAAGAGGAAATAGTTAGCTAAATGTCACATGGTTTTTGTGACTA
Organism: Artemia sinica; assembly: GCA_027921565.1. Taxonomy (NCBI): domain Eukaryota; kingdom Metazoa; phylum Arthropoda; class Branchiopoda; order Anostraca; family Artemiidae; genus Artemia; species Artemia sinica. The sequence goes on from CM051264.1 coordinate 39,554,238, forward strand.
AATTATTGCTGGATTATTTTTTTTTGCAGAGTTAGGTTTCATATATGATTTTCTTTTCTTTTAGAGACCACCGACTAAAACGTCCAGGGGGGCTGACATAGGAACCCTATCAGACACTTTGAGAAGTGTTTTAAATGTTTCTGATGCCACTAGTACGTCAAATGGAGCTGTAATGGGTCTAAGTGAGTTTTAATTATTTTGAATAATATTATAGCTGGCACTTTAAGGACACTTCTTTCTTGTATTGGAATTTGTTGTTAGAGAATTGCGCAAATAGCTTCAATATTGAGCTGCTATAGATCCCCTAGGTCTAATATATAATTTTAAGTTATAAGAAACTTCCTCGTAAGAAACAACAAGCAAAGCTGTTGGCTGAGTCGGTCTCAAAGGTACACTCTGTGTGCGGGTTCTCAGTGCCAGTTTCTAATATAGTGGAATCTGTGTTCCGAAGTCTGGGTCTGGATTTCTTCATTTACTGGGAAATAGATTTTTTCGGCTGACAGGATCCAAATTCGATAAGCTTTAAATATTTGGAGTTGGCCAACTCTTCTTTCTTGAAACCAAGGATCATAATGTACTCCTACGGTTCCAGTTCTGCGCCTTCCACTCCTTTAATTTTGTAAGAGGTGAACGTCTGTGACTTACTAATAATCCCATTTCCATGCTCGCTAAATGATAGCTCTATATCCAGTGCCTCAATTGCAGCATCTAACTCGTTAGTAAGGGAGTTTAGCGTATCTCTAAGTGTTCATTTTTTGATTTCTCGGTTCTGTCAATGATACAAGAAAGAAAAGCAAATATGTTATTGATTCTCACCGTGTCTTCGTGATCAGTTTATCAACAGCAATTTTCTCCTGATTCTTTTCTTCTTTCGCAATGATCTCCTATGTCGGTCTTCAGAGAGCAAATAACTCGGAATTTTTTTCGTTGTGTCTCCTTTTACTGAGACTCCAAAATTTTTCGTGGATGGAACAGGACGAATTTTCTCAAGAAACAACTACACTGAAATATTGTTTTGAAACACAGCCAGTTAGTAACTGAAAGTGTTTTTTTATTTACGGCTTGCCTTTCACAACATTTGAAACAGAACATTTTATTATTTGAACCAAATGCGAATGTATCAGCTCTATTCATTTTCGAAAGAGCGTGATAAAAATTTCACCTTTTAATAGACTCTTGCAAAAGATAGTCGCTCTTGAAGTACTGTAAAAAAAAAAAAAAAAAAATTAAGCGTAAACAGTGGGGGGGGGGGATAATTTCTTTCGTTTTCAGTTCTAATGACGCTCTTTACTTTCGTTAACTCGCACACACAAAAAAAAGTTTTTCTGATGGAAGAAAAGAGCAAGATTAAAACTAATACGAACCAAAATTGTTGCTTTTGCAGTCCATGCAATATTTGTCTACAAAACTAGCTGAATAAATTGATTCGTGCTCTCATATCTTTAAACGAGCAATAATTGTGTAATTGTAGATATTTTTCCTGAAAATTGGCATAATAGCATATTTTCGGTGTGAAAAAACGATCTAGATAGGCCACAACTTTGAAAAAAATTTGTTCTTCCCTCCCAGTGCCATCAATAGATTTGTCTTAAATCGATAGATACTGAAATTGAGACCCAACAAACGAAAAAAAAAAACTGTCAAAATTAAAATTGACAGTTGGAAAGAGTGAAGTGAATATGAATCACATCATTGCTATTCTTAAACGTTCCAACCTTGGTTAATTTTGCACTGTATTTAATCTCCTATTTGTATCAAATATGAATGCAGCGATTGTTTAATCAGTTGGCCGCCTTGCAGGTTGATTGAACCTTGCAGAATAACAGAAGGGGTTAATTGAAATTTGAGAGTGCTCTTAGCAAGGTTTTCAAATAAAAATATTGTTATTTTGGAATGAATTTCTAGTGAAATAAGTCTGTTTTTTCTTTGTCTAGTTCAGGGGTACGGATTCACAGAAGTGTAGTGTGGGGGGTGGGGGAGGCAAGGGTTCACGAATTGACTAGGCCCAAAATAAAATGAATTGCAATACAGCCAAATCTTAAAAAAAAAATCACACAAATTGTTTTTTTGTGTGTGTGAATCAGTATATGGGGGGATTGCATTTTCACAGGGGGGGGGGGGCAAAATGCCAGAACCCTTTTTAGTCTAAAACTCGTTTCACCGAGCGAAGCTCTGTCCCCTGGTACTATTTGTAGAAATGCCCAACGCTCCTTTTTCAGGTGAGGCGCAAATGACCTGACCCCTGAATCAATTGTGTCATTTCACGAAATTTTAGGGGGGGGGGATGGATCTAAACTATATTTTTCAAAATCCATTTTTTTTTCAGTGACAATATCAAAAAAGGTATTTCTAAAAATCTAGGAGGAAAAGGAAAATGACACTCCACCTTGGGAAACTTAATGGTTTTGCCAGTCATAAAATACATATTTATTAATGTACTACTACTATTACTACTAACAACTCACTGCAGCACCAAGCCGCCTGAGGCCAACACCTACGCACGCTCATTCTCCATCCAAATCTATTTAAAGCCTCCCTCTTTTTACCCGGGTAACCAAAAGAATCCGTGACAATTCCTCTGGAAAACATCGAATAAATCCTCCTCTGTCTTTGGGAGCGCCTTCGTTTCAGAACCATATTTTCGCCGCCCTAGACCTGGCTACTTCTTCTAGACCTTCGGCAATTTATCTATGGCCTCCACTTCACACATCTTTAATTCGTACTTTAATGCTTTCTCTACTTTCCTTGCGTTCCTCCTATTTTCATATGATCTATCACTCAAATACTTCTTGTAGAAGCCCCTTCTTTTCTCTACTAAACTGAAAGCATTTTCATCAATATTCCTAGGTTTATTTCTAACTTTCCTCTCTATACTACCATCGGCTACTTCACAAACTATTTTCCTAAAATTATTACAACCATCTTCTACATTGTCCAATTTTAGACTTTTTAGTTTAATATTCAACTGTTCCTGAAAGTTTTCTCTCTAATTCTCATCCAACATTATTATTACCAACATTGTTGGTAATAATACCAACATTATAACTTCCTGGAAGGTAATTACCCTTCCTAATTTGCAATTTTAGATTAACCTTAGACACTACTAGATGGTGATCTTTGCTTTTTAACATCAGTAACAACACTCCTATAGACCCTAGTATCTCGCATCGATCCTACCTGTCTTCTGTTACATATCATAATCAATAAGGTTGCCGTCATGTCATCATGTGGGTACCATGCTAACTTATGGGCCATTGTAATGACCACATATCGTTTTGGTTACTAATGTAAAATCTTAAACTCGGAAAACGTAATGTAGTATTATTCATAATCAAAAGGGAATTAAAAGAATATAATATCCAGAAATGAACAAAGTTGTGATTAAAAGATATGATGCGAATTTCTGAAGTTAGTCTATAGCCCTAGCATTTACATAGACACGTTTTCTTTGGATTTTCCGAAACTCTGGTATCAAATATCCATTTTCATACAGTTCGTGGTCGCGAAACTGTGATAAGGAGTGATTAAGCTCTAATAGGTCCCGAATGGCTACCGAAACTCTAAACAAAAAAACAGAATTTCGATAATAATAGATACATGAAAAGAATTGAATTTTTCTGCTTATTCTAAATATATAAAGTTCATTACGTTTAATGTTTACCCATCAAAAGTTATGACCCTGAGACAATTTGTACAATTTTCGAAAAGGAGGAAACATCCCCCAAAATCCAGGGATCTCAATGAAAATCACAACACCAAAACCGACATATCAGAGTACTACTGTAGAGGTTTCAAGTTCCTATATACAAAGCGTATTTTTTTTGCCAGAAGAAACAATCATGAATATGTGTTTATTTGTTTGTTTTTGTTTTTCGTGTTTTCCTTGGGTGATTGTATCGTACCAGTGATTCTAAAAGATCAGGAGAGGGCTCATTTGATTGGAAATCAAAAGTTCTAGTGCCCTTATTATGAGAAAAACTGATGGGCTATTAAAATTTGCACTCTCTAGATTTTTGGCTAAAATTAGTATTTTGTTTTGCTTTAAAATACCACTGGAAATTTTCAATTTAAGTTTAAATGAACCCTCCCAGATATTCCACAACCATCTTTCTGATAAAATCCCCCCCCCTGTCAAAAAAGAAGAAAAAAGGGAGATACATCACTGTTACTCAGGCAAAAAAAACAATTTTCTTTTTTTCCAAAATGGGTTTGTAAGGGGAGGGCTGTAAACCTCTTCTAGGTTTTCGAAGACGGAAACTTAAATAGTGTAATTTTTCATTTTAGTTTGATGTAATGTTTAAGGGGTTTCAGGCAATTCCTTGTCGTAAATAAATACTATTATTCTGTTCAATCTGAAAAATAGTTCTTATTTATGAATCAGCATTCAAGGGAAACGTTTCTCAATACACAGTTTCTTCGAAACTGCGTTTTAAAACTTCAGGTTAAATGCGGTCTGATATTGTTTGGTCTTTCCTAGGTTGTAATTATTGCTACATCCATGATTTGACATAAATCGATTTTTAATCCAATGTTTGTTCGTTTTATTACAATTTTCAGGATAATCTAAAGTAGGGGGGGGGGGATTGCGCTCCTAATCCCTTTTCTTCGTGCTTAAGTTAAACTTTTGTATAACAGTACTTCGAAAATAAGACCTCATTAAAATACATTTGCGTTGTACAATACATGGAAATTTCCTAACTATGAAATAATAAATTTCTATATACTTAATTCAAACTTCTTAAACTTTCTAATTTAACTTTTGTAACAAATCTTGATCTTTCAATTTTCGTATTTGATAATTAACTTCATCTATGTCGGAATACCGTATTATAGGGATAGGTTGTTTGTTAGAGTCGGGAGAAAAAACAAAGATCAGAAATAGACTGTGACGATATTTTATTTTAAATAGCTTCATGCAAGACATAAAACAAATGTCAAAATTTACACTATGCTTTGTCAAAATTATTACACGGGCTAAATTTAAATTCATTCACATCGAGCTCACCATTTCTTTAGTGTTGTTGAGAATTCTTTCTGTAAGCAGTCTTATCATGTAAAGTCTATAAAAAGTTTCAACCGATCCAAAAAACCATGTGCCTAGTCTTTAACGTGGTTGAAAATAATAAGGCTGACGAATAAAGTTTCTGTCTGTCCAGCAATCGGGTTAAGGTAAAAAACAAGACGAAGGCTAAGGACGTTGTTTTTAGAAGAAATTTAGTAAGCTTTTAAAGCAGAAGGCAGTATACGTAGCCCTGATCAAGACCTTTTATGAAGCTTCAATTCAGATCATTAAAATGCAAACTAATGCTAGGTCGTTAGTTCCGGCTTAAGTTTTCCATGACCAAGGGACGTAGGGCATCACTTTGAATCGATAGGATACCGAGTTTTACATGATTGTTTCGCTTGGATTTAGTCTCTTGCCGGCAAAATTTTGATTTTTGCCAGAATCTTGGTCAAAATGCCTTGTACGGACATTTTGGAGCAGAAACCATTAATCATCTATTTAGGATAGAATACCCATCCGTTTTTTTTTATTACTTGTACCTTAACGTCTGTTTTCATTGAATACCAAAGTTTGGTCCATAATTTGTGCGTGAGTCAAAACTACCAGTAACAAAACTACCATGGCAAAAAATTATTGCCATGTTATGTTTCAGAATGCTTCCAATGGCAAGTTCAGCTTACGATGTTGATGAGTCTTCGGCTGACGGGTCTGTTATGCTTCTACAGGTAAGTTTTTTTTTTTAATTATATGAAATCATCAAGTTAATATGATTGTTTTTACCATATTTTTAAGACAAGAACCGCGAGACAAAACAGTTTCAAAATGTTTCCTTTAATAAGAAAAACACTAGATTAATAAAACTTACCTCACGTTTATGTCCTTATTTGTCCATAAGAATCCTGCTTAAGCCTTAGACATCCTACTGAGTATTACTTTAACATGTTGTATTCAAGCGAAAGAGGAAAAAGGGTACCAGATGGTTATCCTCTTCAATCCCCTACAGATTAATTGGATTAAATTTTGCCCATTTCACGTTGAGGCGATTGATTACGCTGACAGCAAGGACCGAACCAAGTCCAAATCAGATCTTTCTATTTTATAAATTAAATAATAAAGTTTTTTTTTAATAAAAGCAAAGAGCGAAGCTATGTCTCGAGAAGAGCTGAACAGAAATTATAATTAAAAATGGACTAAAATTTAAAAGAAAACAGATATTAGACTTAATATAAAATGAAACCAATAATAAACTTATAATGTACCAAAAATCAAGCTGATATTCAACTCAAACTCAAAACGAACAGAAATTACTAATATCTGAACTGGGAAGTCGTCCCCCTTGTACCCCAATTATAGTTAAAAAAAATTAGATAATAAAAGACAGATATTAAAGTTAAAAGAAAACAAATATTAGACTTAATAAAAATGAAACCAACAATGAACTTATAATGTACCAAAAATAAAATTGATATTCAACTTAAACTCAAAACGTACAGAAATTACTAGATATATAAATTGGGAAGTCGTCTCCCTTATACCTCAATTATAGCGCGACTGTCATTCGCGCTTTACTGAAAGTAATATATATTTTAAGCGATTTCTCTTTGATCATCATAGCACTGAGAAAAATAATTAGATTAATGAAAGTCCCCTCGAAAAACCAATGCGATTATATTTTATAATTTCAGTCTAACTCCATCAGGCTGATATCCACTAAAGTTCCATTCATACTTTCTTCATTCTAAACATACTCCTTGAAAATGCATAAAAGAGTTGAAAACATATTTGTCATTGCAAAACTTCTCTACAAAGAACAAAATGGAATTTTTCAAATTAATTAAAACTATTCATTTTCAAATATAACTTAGGTACCAATGCTCTATATTTTTGATGAAACAGACCAAAAATGAAGAATTTAGACATAAATGGAATTTTTTTAACATGTATATTTTTTTTTTTGCATGATCTCGATTGTTGTTGAAATTTTAGTTTTTGATTGTTATAATTGTATTTAATAATTTAGTTTTATTTTGCTATAACATCAACAACAACGCAAACAAAGAAGAATGGCGTCCAAGGATTAATCAAGGTTTGCAAAAAAAAGGTGCTTTCTTTTGCTTTTCATTCGTTTTACAAATTATAATCTGTACTTCATTGAAAACAATATGTATTTTGAACAGTTTAGTTTTAATAGGGCAACATCTAGAATTTTTTCGGGGAATTGGGTATGATTTGTTGGGGGGGGCTACCAAAAACTTTACAAAACTCATCAAAAATTGTTTATATACATCTTTGTCGCTTTTTACGAGTGCAGTTGGACCTTTGAGCGGGAGGGAGCAGAAGCTTGGTAACACCCTTCACTCTGGATAAGGCCTTGAGTTTTATTTGAACAAAAACATCAATTTTTTTTTAATTTTGCTTTTTATTAGAGTGCGAATGACACTCGCGCTATAATCGGGTACAAGGTGGACATCTTCCCAGTTCATATACCTAGTAATTCCTTTTCCTTTTTTAGTTCTAGTTGAATATCTGTCTTTTAATATCTATTTTTTTTTAACTATAACTGGGATACAAGGGGGAAGACTTCCCACTTCATATACTTAGTAATTTCTGTTCCTTTTTTAATTCGAGTTGAATATCTGTCTTTTAACATCTATTTTTTTTTAACTATAATTGGGGTACAAAGGGGACGACTTCCCTGTTCATATACCTAGTAATTTCTGTTCCTTTTTTAGTTCGAGTTGAATATCTGTCTTTTAATATCTATTAAAAAAAAAAAACTATAATTGGGTACAAGGGGGACGACTTTTCCCTGTTCATATACCTAGTAATTCTGTTCTTTTTTTAGTTCGAGTTGAATATCTGTCTTTTAATATCTATTTTTTAAACTATAATTGGGGTACAAGGGGGACGACTTCCCTGTTCATATACCTAGTAATTTCTGTTCTTTTTTTAGTTCGAGTTGAATATCTGTCTTTTAATGTATATTTAAAAAAAACTATAATTGGGATAAAAGGGAACGACTTCCCAGTTCACATACCTAGTAATTTCAGTTTCTTTTTTAGTTCAAGCTGAATATCTGCCTTTTAATATCAATTTTTTTTAAACTATAATTGGGGCACAAGGGGGACGTCTTCCCTGTTCATATACCTAGTAATTTCTGTTCCTTTTTTAGTTCGAGTTGAATATCTGTCTTTTAATGTATATTTAAAAAAAAAGCTATAATTGGGATAAAAGGGGGACGACTTCCCAGTTCACATACCTAGTAATTTCAGTTTCTTTTTTAGTTCAAGCTGAATATCTCTCTTTTAATATCTATTTTTTTAAACTAATAATTGGGGTATAAGGGGACCATTTCCCAGTTAATATATCTAGTAGTTTCTGTTCCTTTTTAGTTCGAGCTGAATATCTGCCTTTTAATATTTATTTTTTTAAACTATAATAAGGGTAGAAGGGGGACGTCTTCCCTGTTCATATACCTAGTAATTTCTGTTCCTTTTTTAGTTCGAGTTGAATATCTGTCTTTTAAAATCAATTTTTTTTAAACTATAATTGGGGTAAAAGGGGGACGACTTCCCAGTTTATGTACCTAGTAATTTCTGTTCCTTTTTTAGTTCGAGCTGAATATCTGCCTTCTAATATCTATTTTTTAAAACTAATAATTGGGGTACAAGGGGACCACTTCCCAGTTAATATATCTAGTAATTTCTGTTCCTTTTGTAGTTCGAGCTGAATATCTGCCTTTTAATATCTATTTTTTTTTAAACTATAATTGGGGTACAAGGAGGACGACTTCCCTGTTCATATACCTAATAATTTCTGTTCCTTTTTTAGTTCGAGTTGAATATCTGTCTTTTAATATCTATTAAAAAAAAAACTATAATTGTGGTACAAGGGGGACGTCTTCCCTGTTCATATACCTAGTAAGTTCAGTTTCTTTTTTAGTTTAAGCTGAATATCTGCCTTTTAATATCTATTTTTTTTAAACTATAATTGGGGTACAAGGGGGTCGACTTCCCTGTTCATATACCTAGTAATTCTGTTCCTTTTTTTTAGTTCGAGTTGAATATCTGTCTTTTAATGTATATTTAAAAAAAAATATATAATTGGGATAAAAGGGGGACGACTTCCCAGTTCACATACCTAGTAATTTCTGTTCCTTTTTTAGTTCGAGCTGAATATCTGCCTTCTAATATCTATTTTTTTTAAACTATAATTGGGGTACAAGGGGGAAGACTTGCCTGTTCATATACCTCGTAATTTCTGTTCCTTTTTTAGTTCGAGTTGAATATCTGTTCTTTTAATATCTATTAAAAAAAAACTATAATTGGGGTACAAGGGGGAGGGGGCGACTTCCCTGTTCATATACCTAGTAATTTCTTTTCCTTTTTTAGTTTAGTAGTTGAATATCTGTTCCTTTTAATATCTAGTTAATTGGAGTACAAGGGGGGGGCGACTTCCCTGTTCATTATACTAGTAATTTTTTCCTTTTTTAGTTCGAGTTGAATATTTGTCTTATTTAATGTATATTTAAAAAAAACTATAATTGGGATAAAAGGGGGACGACTTCCCAGTTCACATACCTAGTAATTTCTGTTCCTTTTTTAGTTCGAGTTGAGTATCTGTCTTTTAATATCTATTTTTTTAAAAAAACTATAATTGGGGTACAATGGGGGGCGACTTCCTGTTCATATACCTAGTAATTTCTGTTCCTTTTTTAGTTCTAGTTGAATATCTGTCTTTTAATATCTATATTTTTTTAAACTAGAATTGGGGTAAACAAGGGGGGGGGGCGACTTCCCTTTTCATATACCTAGTAATTTTCTTTTCCTTTTTTTAGTTCGAGTTGAATATTTGTCTTTTAATGTTTTTATTAAAAAAAAAAACTATAATTGGGATAAAAGGGGGACGACTTCCAGTTCACATACCTAGTAATTTCTGTTCCTTTTTTAGTTCGAGTTGAATATCTGTCTTTTAATATCTATTTTTTTAAAAACTATAATTGGGGTACAAGGGGGCGACTTCCCTGTTCATATACCTATTATTTTCTGTTCCTTTTTTAGTTCGAGTTGAATATCTGTCTTCTAATATCTATTTTTTTTTAAACTATAATTGGGGTACAAGGGGGACGACTTCCCTGTTCATATACCTAGTAATTTCTGTTCCTTTTTTAGTTCGAGTTGAATATCTGTCTTTTAATATCTATTTTAAAAAAAAACTATAATTGGGGTACAAGGGGGACGACTTCCCTGTTCATATACCTAGTATTTTCTGTTCCTTTTTTAGTTCGAGTTGAATATCTGTCTTCTAATATCTATTTTTTTAAACTATAATTGGGGTACAAGGGGGACGACTTCCCTGTTCATATACCTAGTAATTTCTGTTCCTTTTTTAGTTTGAGTTGAATATCTGTCTTTTAATGTGTATTTAAAAAAAATGGGATAAAAGGGGGGGGTTCACACTTAGTAATTTCAGTTCGTTTTTTAGTTCAAGCTGATATCTGCCTTTTAATATCTATTTTTTAAACTCATATTGGGGTACCACTTAGTTATTTCTAGTAATTTCTGTTTCTTTTTTAGTTCGAGCTGAATATCTGTCTTTTAATACTCTATTTTTTTAAAACTATAATTGGGGTACAAGGGGGACGTCTTCCCTGTTCATATACCTAGTAATTTCTGTTCCTTTTTTAGTTCAAAATTGAATATCTGTCTTTTAAATGTGTATTTTTTAAAACTAAAAATGGGGTAAAAGGGGGACGACTTCCCAGTTATATACCTAGTAATTTTTTGTTCCTTTTTTAGTTTGAGCTGAATATCTGGCCTTTAATATCTATTTTTTTAAAAACTATAATTGGGGTACAAGGGGGACGACTTTCCCTGTTAATATACCTATTAATTTCTGTTTCTTTTTTAGTTCAAGCTGAATATCTGCCTTTTAATATCTATTTTTTAAAACTAATAATTGGGGTACAAGGGGACCACTTCCCAGTTAATATATCTAGTAATTTCTGTTTCTTTTTTAGTTCGAGCTGAATATCTGCCTTTTAATACTTATTTTTTAAAACTATATTTGAGGTACAAAGGGGGACGTCTTCCCTGTTCATATACCTAGTAATTTCTGTTCCTTTTTTAGTTCGAATTGAACATCTGTCTTTTAAAATCTATTTTTTTTTAAACTATAATTGGGTAAAAGGGGGACGGCTTCCCAGTTTATATACCTAGTAATTTTTGTTCCTTTTTTAGTTTGAGCTGAATATCTGCCTTCTAATATCTATTTTTTTAAAACTATAATTGGGGTACAAGGGGGACGACTTCCCTGTTCATATACCTATTAATTTCTGTTCCTTTTTTAGTTCGAGTTGAATATCTGTCTTTTAAAATCTATTTTTACAAAAAAAAAACTATAATTGGGGTAAAAGGGGGACGACTTCCCAGTTTATATACCTAGTAATTTCTGTTCCTTTTTTAGTTCGAGCTGAATATCTGCTTTCTAATATCTATTTTTTTAAAACTATAATTGGGGTACAGGGGGGACGACTTCCCTGTTCATATACCTAGGAATCTTTTTTTTTCCTTTTTTAGTTCAAGCTGAATATCTGCCTTTTAATATCTATTTTTTTAAAACTAATAATTGGGGTACAAGGAGACCACTTCCCAGTTAATATATCTAGTAATTTCTGTTCGTTTTGAGTTTGAGTTGAATATCACTTTTATTTTTGGTACATTATAAGTTAATTTTTGATTTCATTTTTTTATTAAGTCTAATATCTGTTTCTTTTAACTTTTAGTTCATTGTTCATTATAATTTCTTTTAGTTTCTTTTTTCTCTGCTCGACATTGTTTAGCTCATTTACTCTTGTTAAAAAATACCTATTTATTTTATATCTGTTCGTTTTAATTAATTTCTGTAAAATGAAGAATAAAAAAGACAGAAGAAGAACTAAAAGATGTCTTTGATAATGATTGAGTAGTTTGTGAATATATTCGAAGATCCTAATTGAATGAGCAAATTAATATTGGTTAAGAAACCAATGAAAAAAAAAAATTTGAAGAAATGCAAAAAGCATATTTCTGAATATATATTTTTTTTAGTTGTCTTCTAAGCATTCAATTGTTAAAAAGAGTTTTTTAACTGAAAGTAAGGAACAACATTAAAACTTAAAACGATCAGAAATTATTACGGATATGAGTGGGGTTGCCTACTCCTCAACGCCTGGCTCTTCACGCTAAAGTTTTTTAGTACTTAAAAAAAAAAAAAAAAACTTCTTATTGTTCTAATGAAATGAAGCTTGTATTTCAAGAGTCATTCTTAAAGCATTTGGACAAAATTCAAACTTTAGCGTAAAGAGCAGCGTATTGAGTAGGGGGCAACCCCCTTCATATACGTAATAATTCCCGATCGTTTTAAGTTTTAATGAAGTCGAGACTTGAATCTGCAAGAATATATAAGTGTTTGAACAAGAAAATTTCCCCCTCCAAAAACAAATTTTTTTCTGAACTGTGGTGTTTTACTCGAAATATTTTCAACACAACCTGTAATTTTTATCTCACCAAACGATAGATCGCTCTTTTCTGAATCAAATCATGTATTTACATTCTATACAACTAATATTTTTAATCGGAAAAAAAAACAGACGCCTCGTTCTGCGATCGCTTGTGCGAATTTGGTTTCCACAGCAATAAAAAAAATCCAAGCATCTTACATATCGGGTTTTAGTTTCATAAAGTATTTAGCCATAAAAGGCTAATTTCTCCTTTATAGGCTAAATTCGTCAAGTACTACATTAGTGCGAGCATATGCACCCCGATATTCGTTTTAAGCACCTTAGATTACCCCGGAATCCTTACTTAAGCCAACTGCGGCTGATGTGAGTCACCCCCCCCCTCCCTTTTTTTTGAACGATAGCGAAGCTTGGATCACGGACTATTGCATAAAGTACTGAAAACTACGACATAAAAGGAAAGGATTTAGGGTATTTATCTGATCTAGCTAAAGGTAAGGATTCTGGCAACAACGATTTTAGGGGGTGTCAGTTGTCTTGCGCGAGGTACAACCATGTTGGTACAACTAGTTCTGAAGCATGTAAACAGATAGGAGATGTGTTGGACAGCATTGCTCCGCTTTTCTCGAAGTACAACAAGTCCAGATCTACCATAAGGAATCATAGCTCTTGATCAACTATTTAGATCTTATCCTTACCGGAAAACGACTATCTTTATGCTGAAAGAGCTGCGGACTGGGGATCACACTTAAACGCCACAAAAGAGATTATTCCGATTTTCTTCGCATCTGGAAACCATAAATACGCCACAGCTGCGCTTAAACTACTACCTATAAGAAATGCTACGCCTGCCTGAAAAAGCGCCAGAAGTTCACAGAGGGTTTGTAAGTGACAATTTTTTTGTTAGAAAAACAACCAAGCCGTTTTGCAGCATTGCATGCGATCTGGCTTTAGAGTCGACCGTGAATCTGGACATCAAAGGTCATCGAGGAGTTTCTGGTATCGTTGGTGCGACAACGAATGAAAATGCCAGCGATCGATATCTGGGTACTCTCTCCTTTCTCACAGCAGTCACCAGAACACTGAAAGCAACCTGAATATGGATGACGAGGCAATGAAGCATCATGAAGATACCCCTGCGTTACGAATCTGACAATAAAACGCAGAAATCGGGCTATGGACTTGGTAGAGTTGCTCGGAAACTCATTCAAGACGATGTGAACAGAGCTGTACAACGTTATGACAGGGGATAGAGATCCAGAAGCCGTAGCAAATAGTCTGCTGAACTTCCGAGACATTGGCTTCGAAGCAATGAGCTCATATCTCCAAGGGACACCCATGAAAGTAAAAGTTCACATAGTGCAAGCTTTCCGCTCTGTTGCCAAAAAGGAAAAAAAGAAACAGCCACAAAAAAAAGATTTTGTGGAAACTGAGCTGCTTAAACGAGCTCTGCATCTTGCAAAATTCAACACAAACTTCGTCCCTCTTTGAGCTGCTGAAGTACGAGCTACAGCCATATCCGGCCTCACTTGCAGTATTATCATCAGGTCTTAGAGAGCCTCAGCTATGTACTGGTACAAAGTCAACAGCCTTGAACTACAGTCTGGCTTGCAGTCATGGCCAAAAATTATTCCGCATACGCTTTTTGAAGACTCCTCGATCTTATTATATAGTTGATGTCATGAGTGTCAAAAGGTGTTATCGAGCAGAACAAAATGAGACGCTAGCAGATTTTGGAATAAAATTTTACAATGGGATTCTTAGGAACATACCCGAAGCTTGCCAGTCTATCCATTTGGTTGGTAACAGGTATGACGGTCTCAGTGACGATAGAACCCGTGATGACTACTCGTTCAACCTCAAAGAAGCATCTGGCTCTCGAGAAAGAAGAGGAGATCCTAGAGGAAATATTTCCAGCCCGTTCATTTCCTCCAGCAAAGTTGCAATACTCTGGGACGGATTCTCAGTAGTCGCTCAGCCAAAGGGCAACTCTTGAAAGTTCTTTTAGAGGTCTGGGAGTATAAAATTTCGATCCGTCTGATGGTTCGTCTAATTCAAGTTCAAATTCATTTAATTCAAAAATAAGACATAGCTCTCGTGGGTAAAGCCCAAATATGATGTCTCTTAGTTATAATTAGCAAAATAAAGTTGTCTGATAAAACTTTGTTAGGATAAATAAACTAAAGGATAAAAACACTTGAGATTGAGAATAAAATTGTCTGATAAAACTTCGTCAGGATCAAATAAACTAAACAATAAAAACACTAGAGATCATTGTAATATTTCACAAAGCTTTTACTGTAGCGCATGGTGTTACAGTGGACTGGGGTTAGTTTCGGAACCTTCTCATCCACTTCCCTGGGGGGCCGAGATCTTAGAGGGACAAAAGGTGGGGGAAGGAATGATCGGTAGATGGGATGTTGAAGGAGGGAGGAGCCAAAATCTTTGGCATAATTTTTCTCGCCGGGAAGAAAGAGATTCAAGTTTAAATTCCTTGAGGTAAAAAGGAGTAAGGTAGAGGGAACCGCCATAAATGATTTGCAGTGATCTCTTCTGAACTCGTTCTATTTTATCAGTTTTCATCCTGGGTAAGGGCAAAGTGCCAAACCGGACAAGCATATTCAACTAAGGGGCGGATGAAAGTGTAAAATATTAGTTTCAGCTTGT
This sequence comes from Artemia sinica, assembly GCA_027921565.1. NCBI lineage: Eukaryota > Metazoa > Arthropoda > Branchiopoda > Anostraca > Artemiidae > Artemia > Artemia sinica. The sequence goes on from CM051264.1 coordinate 39,569,408, forward strand.
CCTTAGGAACTCGAAATTTTTTCAGTGTTTTTAGCATTTGGATTGCGCCGTTAGCTTTTTTTACAATTGTCTTTGTATTCTCCCGCTATTAGAGGTCAGAAGAAATCACCACAGCAAGTAAAGTTATTTTATGGCTTATTAGCTCGGAAGCGATAGGAGGTTCGAAAAGACGGTTGAGTATTCTGAAGAAAAGAAAATGTTGTGACCGAGCATTTGTCTTTATTCACGACCATGTTTAGTTCAGCCGCCTCTGAGGTAACTTGGTTGATGAACCAGCAGCATTGCTCTTCGAATCCTTAGATACGATTTTCGTTAAGGACAAGTCGTCAACGTATTTCCATCTGTCCTCCAGCTCAGCAGCAATTTCATTTACCATGAGGAGGAAGCCCAGCGGCCCGATCACAGTTCCTTGTGGAATTCCACAAAAAAAACTGGCAGAGAAGTGGAAAATTGGTCTTTATACTTCACAGTTTGCTCTCTATTTATTAAGAAGCTCTTGATGATTTTAATAAGAAAGCTGGGTATATTTTTTTCCGCCATTTTCTCTAAAAGGATTTTGTGATCAACAAGGTCAAATGCTTTTCTGAAATCAATTGCAATTAAATTTATCCATTTTCCAGGTTCATCCAGGTGTTTTAAAATAAAATCAATTAAATTAACGAGGTAATGAACTGTCGAACACTTAGGGTGTTACCAAATTGCTTTCGATCAGTTACTTCCAAAAGATATTTTTTCAGCCATGCAGCAACAAAGCTTTCGTATATTCTGCTAAAAACTGACGTAACTGTGATCGGCCGGACACCAGAAAAAATCATTAGCTGCTCCTTTCTTTGGAATGGGGGTAATAAACCCTTTCATTCATTTCTTTGGAAAATATCCTGTTTTTGTTATATTATTGAAAATTATCTGAAGGGAAATGATAATTCTTTAGAAAATGCTTTAATGAGAGCAACTGGAATGTCAAAAGGGGTAACGTAAGTTCTTTTTAACGAAGAGAGCTTGCGGATTATAATTGCCGATGAAATATCAGCAATTAAATTATCATCTGAAGGAGTAGTTAAATTTACTGGAGGATCCTCGGGTGGAAGAGGGGGGTAAGACTGCACAATTGAAGCAAAATGGGTATTTAAATCATTCGCTGTTTTCTCTAGAGGCTCCTCCTTTATGAAGTCAACTGGTTGAGAACTTTTGCCAGTCAGACTTTTTACTTTACTGAAAAACTGCGACGGCTTGGACTCCAAAAGATGGTCAACTTCATTTTCATAGTAATTTGCTAGTGCCTTTTTTATTTTCCATTTTATTTGGTTTGCCAACTGTTTTGCTTGGTTCACTTGACCTTTTCGTATTAGGTGCAATTTATGTTTTATCAGTTGCTTTATTTTTGAATTTACGTATGGTTTTATCACTAGAACAGAATTTAGTCTTACGTTTGGGAAAGCAATCGAGAAATTTTGAATTTACCTTATTATGGAATTCTTCTACTTGGGAATCCAAGTCTTTAGCTGAAGAGACCGCGACCCAGTTTTCTCCCGTTATCCAGTCACCGAATTGCAGCAGACCATGGTCAGTGATCGGCCTTGAAGTAACTTCGGCTACTGAATATTTAATTTTTACTTTTTCCAAGGGGTTCCCACTGTAACATATAATGATAACTTCCACCAAGTGGTGCTAGTTTACTTGGATTCTGGTAATATTCCGAAAGATTTGTCAGGATTACATCCAGAGAAGTATTCCCCTTAGTTGCTGGGAAATCGACTAGAGTTTTAAGCTTAAGTGACCTGGCCAGCGATTTGCTATCGAGTTCGTTAGCATCTCCTAGCATTACTACTCCAAAATATGGGTGAGTTCTCTGGACGTAATCTGTCGATTCCTGCAGCTTCTCCCAAAAAGCTTTTCTTGCTGCAGCTCTCTGACCAGATGAATAATAGAAAACGCACACTGCTACGGCAGAGAACGGCCTAGGGAGTCGCTTAGGTTGGGCTTTGACCCAAATAATTTCATCATTATCTTCAAGAAAAGGTATATTTAAAAGCTGAGGTTTAAAATATTCATGCACGGGTGTCATAGTTCCTCCTCCTTTTTTCCCAAGAGGATGGTCATCAGGCCGAAGTTTAATAAAAGAAAGAAAAGTTAGGAACCCTCAATAAATTAAGATCTTGCCGGTGGACCTCGGAAACACAGATAACGGAAGAGCCAAGCATTTGAGCCGTAGTCTAAAGCTCAGTAAATTTCTCTAGATTTAAACTTTCGGCGTTGCTGTAAAGGAAAGAAGGAAATACGTAACGTTTTTCGTGAAACTCCCGGAAAAAGGTTTATTTTGGAATTTCTTGCCCCCTATTGCGACTGGAGCAGCAATAGGATTATTTAAACTGAAGTCACCAACAATTTTTTCCTTCTGCAGGAAAGGGGTAAAGAGAAGGGGGAATAGAATAGGGACGGGCTGGTTGTTGATAAAAATGGATAGGTGAGGGTGGAGGAGGGGGGGGGGGGTCTAAGAGGCTCAGCTGTTGGCCCCCTCGTCTCGACAAGTTTTTTTGACACCGGCTCGGGTCTAGGATTATTGCTTGAAGCATTGCTTCCATAAACAATCTGGCTATGGCTTGGCATACTATAATCGAATACTGAATCACGGTTAAAACGGTTAAAACGAGGCAAACGGTCAAAATACTTAAAAGGCACTGAACGATTAATGCGACATTTTAAATTACTAACACTAAACTGCACAACTTGATGGCACAAGCCATCATAGAGCAAAGATCGACATGATCGAAATTGCAATTTGTAGCTTTGCACTTTTTCAGTCTATATTTTCGGCATATATGTAGAAATTAAAATTTTTTTTTTTTTTGTTGCAGGAATCTCCTTCGAAACACTTGCACACTTTATTTACACGGGAATTCTCTCGTTGATTTGGTTGTTTTCTTCTTATCATTAACGTTTTTGCTTTCACATGAATAACGGACACTGTTCACCAAGTTTGCATGTACCAGTTGATATAAAAAAGAAACTCTTTTTCTTAGTTTCTCGTCTGTCGGTGATTCCTAGTCCTTCAGCAATTTTTACCACAACGTCACAGCTTTTTTCAAATAGCTGTGAATTCAGAGCGTCGATTTCGGTCTGTTTCATCGATAGGGATCGGGCTTGAGGTTCATTTTTTTTCTTCCATGATATGAATCTTTTTTTCAAGTTGCAGGATTAAATTGTCTTTTGAAAGGCAATTGTCACAACTTTTGGGACAATTTTGAGGGGTGGGCTCTCCAAAGGCGGGGAAAACATATTCTTGGGGTTAACGACAGCGTATGCAGGAGTATCAGCCTCAGGGTGCTCAATTACAACAGCCATAACACATGAGCTGCATTTCCAGTTGGGGTTTTCTTGCCGTAATACTAGTGTGGTTCCAGCACAGGGAGGATGGAACCATAGAAGGTATTTCGAGCACTGAATCGTCACACCTTTCCCACACGTCCTCTCACATCCTGGGCAAATATAAGTAGCTCTGGTTCATGTCATATTTGTATTGAATTTTACTGGTAATACAACGAGTTAATGAGTCCGAAGTCAATTTCCTTCCAAAATAATTGGCTGTCACATAATTCAAGTTCTGATTCTAAAACTATTTTCAATAAAAAGTCCGTAGGGTAATCAAATAACTAAATAATAAATAATCCAAGCTAAAAATGTTGATTATGATAAGTCCGTTGGGAATCACAATTGAGTCTTACTGTATAATGAGATTAAATCCAGACTTGATTATGTTAATTATGATAAGTCCGTAGGGAGTCACAATTGAGTCTTACTGTATAATGAGATTATATCCAGACTATATCCAACAGAGGTGTTTACAGTATGAACTCCCAAACAAGACTGCATACCTACTCGTCTCGCTGGAGGTTTCGAGAGTCGACATAGAGCTGTTACCGTTTCGCCACGTGGAAGCTCCGTTGATGACGATCTGTCGTCTGGCCATGAGGAAGCAGACACTCGGGTGTTATATCACACAGCAGTTGCCGCAAGACGAAAGAGCACATTTGTGATAATACAAAGCCAACTATACTGATATCGTCTTACTAGCTGCATACTACTTCCAGTATCTTGCTAGTCTCGGCCTCAAGCAGCTCTGGGTTAGGTTTCCGTCCTACTGCATACCTATTATTACGGCAGCACAAAAACTAGGAGTAACATTTTGCAACGCCTTGCCGCTTGTCCACAGCTTGAGTGGATGTGACACCACAAGCTTTCTGTATGGAATTGGAAAGGTCCGCTTTTTTCGAGCTGTGAAGTCTTGGAAAAATTGTTGGGGTCTTTAGGTGATGAAGTTCGAGCCCTTGCAGAGAAGCCATCATCTGTGCAAAGTGATGGTTTAGTCAACGTCTGTAAGCAGCTTGTGATTACAGTGTATGGCAGAAGTGCTACTAACTTTAATAGTCTGAATGACCTTTTAGCACATTTGTACCCAAGATTGGAGGTTTTGCAGCGTTTACCACCAACTGATATCTTTTTTCTGCTTCATTTGAAAAGGTGCATGTTCCAGTCACTGATTTGAATCCAAAGCCCCAAGCCCCGTATTGATTTACCTCAGGCTACCGATATGGGCTGGAGAATTGAAGATCATGAACTGAAGCCAGATTTAGTTTCTGCGATGCCGCATGGGCTAGCATCGCTTTCTTTTTGCAAATGTGACAAGACGAGGTGCGGCTCGCGCTGCAACTGCTCCAAAATAGGATTCTGTGACAGCGCATGCAAGTGTGGAGCTGACCCCCAAAAATGCCTACTTTTCGGTGTGAATCAGAACGAGTCCGAAGACGAAGAAGAAAAAGAGATTTGAGCTACCGTTTCATGTTCAGTTTTAAATATTTTATTTTTTATTTGTTTTGATATTAAAACTGCTAATGCAGTCATCTAAACCTTACTTTCAGCTGATCATGACAGTTACCATCTACTACTCAGTGGCCGTTGCCCCGATCCAACCAATTGGATCATTGGCCCCTGCTATGCTGGGAATTAAAGGAAATAGTATCTTAAATCAGCCTTAGTCACCTTTGCACCACACGTTCACACGGCTTCACCACCTTGAGGCTCGCATATGAGCCTTCGTAGGCCAGATGGTATCTACTGCTACAGTAGTAGTAGTTTTTTCCCTGGTTAAAAATACTAGTTGTATAGAATGTAAATACATGATTTGATTCAGAAAAGAGCGATCTATCGTTTGGAGAGATAAAAACTATAAGTTGTGTTGAAAATATTTCGATTAAAACGCCTCTATTCATAAAATTCTCTTTTTTTTGGGAGGGGGGGGGGGATTTTCATGTTCAAACGCTTATATATTCTTACAGATTCAAGTCTCCACTTTGTTTTTATTAACAACGTGTAAAGGACAATCTGATGGTTCGAATGATGTGCAGTTTGATTCCTTTTCATTTTTTTTTTAACAGCTAAAAAAATAAAAATGGTCATTGTAGGCTAATTTCTAAAAGCTATGACATTATTTAGAAAAAAATAAATAGTTGCTCAAGAATTAAAATTTTTTTTTGGAAAAAAGAGGCACATGGTTTGACTTTGCTCGTGACATGACGAGCAGAATTCAAAATAAAGCATAAAAAATATACTTATGTAGGCAACAATTTCAGAAAAACCGAAAAAACTAAGAAAAAGTATATTAAAAAATCTTGTTTTCAAAATTAAATAGGGGTTAACTCGTTCTTAGGATTAAGAATATGTCAAGTTTGTAAAGTTTTTTCAGTTTTATATTACCGTGAAAAAAAAAATCAAGAGCAGTATGACGTCATTAGAGGCCAAATTTGACTTTATAGGCTAAAACGACTATGTTCTACACGCGTCCGAACTTGAACACCTCGATATTCGTTATCAGCGCTCCCGATAATCCACCCTCAAACCAACTGCGGCGAGTGTGAGCCACCCCTTGAAAGATGACGGTCCCTGGATCATGACTATTACATTTGAACGATTTCGATTTAAATCTTCAATTTTTATTAGAGCTGGAAAATTCAGGGAAGCTTCCTCTCTTAGGTTTTTTTTTTTATTCTAAAAAAAATACTTCTAACCTTGGATTTTCTATGTATAGAAAACCCACCCCACAATGATGGTTATCTGCATTTCTTGTCGAACCACCCTCCTTCTGTGAGAAGAGGGGTGGTAATCTCTTTAGTCGACAGAGTTCCAAAAATATGTCCACACAATCTTGTAGCATCTGAATTAAATTATGTTAGAGATATTTTATTCTGTAATAATTTCCCAATTAAAGTTGTTGAGAATATCATAGATAGAAGATTAAAACAGGTAAAACAAGAAAATAATGAACTCATCCTTCTTTCTTTAGTTACTCATACAATGAAAACAAAACCTTCACCACTCTACCATATATCCCGAAACTCAGCGACAAACTTGGTAATTTTTTAAAGAAAACACAATATCTCTGTTTCTTTTCCAAAATGAACTGAAGGTTGAACTTTTTTCTGGCCCTCAACATCTTTCAAAATCCAGATAATTTTGTTCTTTTTGATGGGCCAACTTTAACATCTACAGCAAATGGTTTACCACAGTCTTTTAGGGAGACAATTGAAATTAAAAAAAAATATAAATAGAGAGACCTTGCTTTAAATAGAGATACTGGAGATATTCCTTTAAACCCAATTTATAATAACTTAATATTAAAAGATTCAAATAACATTTTTCCTCTGCTTAAATTAAAAGCTAAGTCAATCGCTAAGCTGAGCATTCTTGCGTAATCTAATTGGTGAATGGTTTTTCATTTGTTCAGGCTTGTTTTTTTTTTGGCTAATTTGATCAAGTGTTTTTTCTGCTCTGCCCGAATCTAATTGAAAATTTTATTTTATTTTTATTTTTTTATATGCACCGAAGACAGCTGGTGGAGATCATTGCTGAAACATCTGCTTGTTTTCGCTTCTTTTCTGTCCACTGACTGACATTACACTCGTTTTCTCGGCTATTTAATTTTCTTACCCATTTATTATTTTTCGTCTTTGTCAGAAGTATTAATGGGCAGTAGTAGTAAGCACATGTTGCCTTTTGGCCAGTTGAACATCTTCCTCATGGTAGCCCGAAAGTTTCACCTTGATACGTTTGATCTTGAAGTTTGATCTGACACCAATCGCATCGATATATTTTGTCCTTCGCTGTTTTTATGGACTATGTCTGTTCTTTGGCCGTTAAGACGAATTTAGCCCCCCCCCCCCCCCCCCTACCGAATGTGTATGTGCCTGACACATCACTTATCTCTTAGTCCTTGATGAATGCTTACATAGCAAATTAAGGAACCATAGGCTATATAAAATGTAACTTGCCCTTTTTGCAGAAGCTTTCTTGAACAATTTTTCAAGGTTTTAATCCTAAAATAAAAACAATATTTTTTATTTAATCAGCGTTTCCGCTGCTTTTTGGTCTGGAATTGCAAATTTTCCAGAGGTAATTAAGTAAGAATATAAAATAGTGAGAAGACTCGTCGTGGATCAGTGGCATCTGGATTAAACCTGACTACCCATTTGAATAGATATTGCCGTATGCTATATACATAACTACATAACTAAGCCAAAAAAAACTTTTTAATACAAGCTCTTATTTTACAAAATGCATAAAATTTCTACTAATCAGATTTTGATCTTTCCTTCAATTTTATATAAATGTTGTTAAATCATTTTTAGACAATATGCAACTGTCCTTATTCTTTCGCAATGCCGGGATATTGTTGACCGGGCGATATTTAACAATGCCTGTTAACGAAGAACAACGGATAAATATATTATTTAGGGCTATAACTGGCACCATTAAGGAAAATCAAAATTTCAGAATAGATAAAGATATTAACGAAGAACAACGGATGAATATATTATTTAGGGCTATATGTGACACCATTAGGGAAAATCAAAACTTCAGAATAGAAAAAGCACTTCGGAATTATACTCGATGACACAGGAAGTAACCTTCTGTAGTTGTCATTTTGTTATCATCCATTGATAACAGTACGTACTGGGAAATGTTGACCCTTATATAAAGTATAGACTTTATGACCCTGTTTCAGTAATAGCCCACGTCAACCTATCAAGTTATACACTTTTTTCACGTGTTGTTTTTTTTTAATTAAAAGCAGATAAAGAATAATTTAAAAAAGTAAATTTTTTCTGAGGGAAGTAAAGAGCGAAGTTGAAACTGAAAACGAAAAAAAAAATTATTGCTTCACAGTCTATCATTCATATATGGGTTAAACCAGTGCAAATAAACCGACTGATGATATTTCACTATGTTTGTATGATTATAGAAAATCTTGCGTTTTACTGAAAAACACAAAAGCCAAGTACAAAAAAAGCAGGGAATATTGATTTAGGAGTCAAAAGTGAGTACGTTGCCTGACAACAACAAACTAATCTACAACGATTTTTGTAGTCTTACACCAGCTGTGATATCAGTAACTTCAGTACACAATTAAAATTATCTTAAATTTTATATTATTTTGATAATAATATTAGAATATTATTTTAATATTATTTAATAATATTATTTTTAATGTTTTATGTTATTTAATAAAATTATTTTTAATATTCTAATATTATTTTAGTATTACTTAAAATAAATATTATTTTAATAACCGCAAAGTTATTGAACAGTATACAAAAATAATGAATTGATTTATAAGAGTACATATTTGTCTATACAATTTTAAATCATAAAAAGAACAAATAAAACGATACTATGAACTTCAGAAATGCGATTATTTCTCTCTACAACGGAGAATTTCAAGTTACGATACAAATTTTAAGCTAGTCTATAGTCCTTGTACTATCAAGATGGCTTCACTTCGGTCTTGTCTACAAAATAATCATGAAGTGTCTTTCAGAACCAAACCGAGAGCCAACCAATGGACTGAATTCGTTGTGCAGAAGTGATACCAAATTAAACGAAAAAATAAAATATAGTAAAGTTCTAAAATGCTTTATTTTTATGTTGTAAAGTGTTCCAAAATTCCTACATTATTTTGTGTTTTCAGTAAAGCGCTAGTTTCCTATAATCCTACAAACGTAGAGAAATATCATCAATCGGTTTATTTGCACTAGCTTTTTCGATACATGTTAGATAGGCTGTAAAGCAATAATTTTTTTAGTTTTAGGGTTCAACTTCGCTCTTTTCTTCCCTCAGAAAAACTTTTTCTTTTGATAATATACACATAATGCCTTCTGGTTAGTCCAAAATCCGCCACATCGTACACTAGAAAGTCCAACTTAATAATGTAAGCCGTTGCTGAGATATTGCTCTTGCACGCTTTTGACAATCTACATGCTCATTCTCAGTTTTTGATTTAGTTCAACATCCGGCTAAGCATTCCTTGAAAGCTTCACCTATACCCTTAACTTGTGTAAGTAACTATAGTAGTAGTAGCACTAGTAGTAGTATGCATATATCACCTTTGGTTTTCTTCAACAACCCCTTCAACACATGCTGAAAGTTTCAATTTAATACCATAAACCGTTCCTGAAGCATTGCTGGTGTGTCCTCTTGACATCGTGTATGCACATGGTCTGTTTTGATTTAGTTCAGCACTGTTTCAGTATATCCCAAAAAAAATTCGCCTTAATACCCTTAGCTTTAGAAGCAGTAGCGGTAGTACCATTAGTAATATTAGTAGTAGTAGTAGCAACATAATTAATAGTAGTAGCCTTAGCTTTAGTAGCAGTAGCAGTAGTAGAAGAAAAAGTAATATTAGGATGCAAACATTGTCTTTTGGTTAGTCCAACATCTCCCACAACAAGCCCTGTCAGGTTTAACGTTCACACACGAAAGGGTTCCTAAGATATTACTGATACGCCCTTTTGACAACCTGTAGACAGACGGTGTGTTGTGATTCAGTTCAACTTCCCCCCTCAACATTCCCTAAAAATTTCACCTTCATATTCTTAGGCATAGTTGTAATAGTAGTGACAGTAGTAATAGTAGGATTACTAGTAGTACTAGTTGTAGAACTAGTAATAGTACTTGTACTAGTATCAGCAGTAGTATTAACATATTGTATTTTGTTCAGTTGAATATCCCCTCATAAAGCCCTGGAAGTTTCAACTTAATACAATGAACCGTTGCTGTGGCATTGCCAATATGTCCTTTGGATAACCTGTGTATAATCATTGTTTTAATTTAGTTCAACTTCCTCCTCTACACTTCCTGGATTTCCATCTTAATACTCTTAGCCTTACAATTAGTCCAGTAAAAATACGGTTTTGACCGGCATTTGAGCAACAGAAATATTTTTGTCCCCAAAATGTTCAGAAAAAATCGCTCAATAATATATCTAAAATTGTCCAAAATCCGCCGTGCAGAAATGACCCCCTTTTCAGGGGAAAGAGGAGTAAATCTTGAGTTTAAATTTCTGTAATATTTTCTAGATTAAAAGGTCGTTTCCTATAGCAGTAGTAGTGGTATTTGTAGTAATAGTATTAGTAGTAGTAGCGTGTGAATCTTGCCCTTTTGGTCAATTCATCATCTCCCTCATCTTTTCCTGAAAATTCATAAAAAATATACTCAGTCATTCCTGAGTTACGCCATTTTGACAACCCGTATGCACATACTATGTTTTGATTTAGTTAAACACTCCGCTCAACATTCTCTGAAAGGTTCACCTGAATGTCTTTCGTCTTTTTGGAAATTTCAGGTCAAACATGCCACCTATCTCAATAACAAATACTATGTGTAAACAATGGCCGAATTGTCTAACCTACAGCCCTTGTCCCGAGGGCTGTGGGTAGATTAACATTCCCAAATACATAGTTACTGGACCTTACAAATATGCTGAACAAAATGGCTGTTGTGATGTGATTTTTATGAATTTGGGGAAATGATGAGTGCGGGGGGGGGGGGGCTGGTTACCCCCAATCATTTTTGACTCTTAAAAAGGCACTAGAACTTTCAATTTCCGATTGAATAAGCTCCTTTCGAAGTTTCTACGACGACTTCTTCTATACGAAGTGCCTTGGTCAGAAAAAAAGCATTGTGCCTACTTCGCTCTTTACTCAGGCAGCGCTATTGCGCTGCCTATGATGACTGCAAATATTATTTTCGGTTCATCGTTCATTACTTTGAATGAGAAAATTCTTCTATTAATTTCCTTGTAACAAAGTGAGCCAGATTACAAATTAAACGGGTTGTTGTTCACATTTTTATAATTAACATTACCTGACATTCCCATGGACATGTTCCTTTCCAGCAGCATACAAATTGAAATTTTAGGTATATTCGAATTGTTCCTTTGGAGTTGGACGTTAATTTGTTGCAAAGAAGTACCTTGTAATTCAGCTCGCTTGTCATTTATTTGTATAATTAATTTTTTTTTAAGTAGAGAAAAAGAAGAATTATGTGCGCAGTAACTTAGCCATTTTTTTAGAATAATCTCTTGTAAAACTTCTATTTTAACGGAATTCCTTTTAGGAAAATATGGGTGGAACTACTTATTTTTTCACAGAAGATGAAGCCATTGAGCAAAAACTACTGAAGAACTAGAAGAAAAACCCGGATTTACTGCTTATCAAGGTCCCCCATCCAACTTGAAGTTGGCTGAGCCTGGAAGTGCCAGCTATTTCATATCCAACGAGCTTAAATTCTCCCTATTACATAGCTATTCAGTCTCCCTTCATCCTGGTGCTGGTTAGTCTTGCTCATCATTTTGATTGTTGATTTCTGTTTAATATGTAATGACATTACTACATTAGTGATATACGAGGCATGTTTTTTAAGTAAGTACCATTTTGGAATTAAAAAAAGACGTGCAAAGATATCGCAATAGTTTTATTTTTACATGAAAGCCTGTACCTTAATCTACTTTTCTACATAATTTCCGTGAATATTGAGGCACTTGTCATAACGTGGCACCAGTTTTTGATTACCCTCCTCATAAAATTCTGCCGCCTGACTTGTTAAACACTGTATCACAACTGTTTTGAATTCGTTATCGTCTTGAAGACGCTGACCACTCAGGTGTTTCTTCAAGTGCAGGAACAAATGGTAGTTGCTGGGGCATCTTAAACACTCAGTAAACAACGTATACAATGAAGAATCAGTGCTCATGCGCAGAACGCCGACCATAGGGCTGCGGCGGCGGAATCGCAAATCGGGTACTTACTTAAAAAACATGCCTCGTATATATTATGTTGCTAATTATTAAAGTTCTCCCCTTTATTCTACTGGTTGATACCCAAAGAAAGAGCTCTTGTTTTGCTGCAGTGAAATGAGATTGCTCTATTATTTAATGATAACACAAATTCATCTTAAACTGAGAAGGTCAAAATCAAAATGGAAAAAATTCAAATCAGCTCTTCCTTTTACTTACACCTCCCCCGTGTTATTTTGGATTATTTCGTATTGCCCATTGAAGCTATTCTGCTCACACTTTAAAGTATATTTATTGTATTTTAATGGGTGTTTTGGTTTTATTAAAACGAAAATGTTTTTTTTTTTAGATGTGAAATGGCTTTGTAATAAATTTTTACTTTGTATAACACCGTAATGACAAAACTCCAGTATAAATTTTTGCAGACACATTCATAATGATAAAATTAGATTCTAGTAGACAACATTAAAAAATCGAAATCGGTGATTCCTTTTTCGGCCACGACTTAGTATACGAAATATTATGATAAACGACTAATTTTAAGGGCTAATAAGTTTTCCAATGGGTGAACTAATGTCAAATTGAAAGGTATTCGTCATAATCTGTTGAAATATATTGAATTCGAATAAAAAATAACTTCATTTTCAATCGGGTGACAAATCAGGACATGATTTTGTTTTAAGATGTATAGATCCATATTTTTCCGAAGGAGGAGACTAAATAAAGCAGAACAATAAAATACATGTCAAAATTCAGAAAAACAGCGCGAGGAAACGGGAAATTATGTTCCCAAGGTGGCCATTACAAACTTCATTGTCAGTTATATATATATATATATATATATATATATATATATATATATATATATATATATATATATATATATATATATATATATATATATATATATATATATATATATATATATATATATATATATAATATATATATATATATATATATTTACTGTCCTGAAAATATGTACTCTCTCTGTAATAATGCTATCGTTTTGTTGGTTTTGAACATCACTTTGGCTTGAATCGCGGGAAATTTTTTGGTAATTTATCAGAACTATTTGTATTTCAGGCCATGAGATTTCAGAACTAAAATTTTCTCTATTAGTGAGTGTAGCATTCAAAGATGCACAAAGATACATTTGAAGCCCTCTCCCCCCTCTCCAGAGAGGTCTCTCCTGTTGCAAAGATGTGTCCCAAGTATTAGGCTACAGAAAACTGACTTTTGCCAAAGGAAACGTAGGAACAAAAAAAAAACGTATTTAGGGCCTACTATTTTAAAATACGTATTTATGAAAATGATGTGATTTTCATGACTATTTTCTGCTCGTTAGGTTTAGTAGTGGTATCTAAATGCACCTTCTATTTGTTTTGACTCTCTCAGCCCCCTGCCCTTCACGTGCTTTTATCCTTAAATGCCTAATTGCTTGTCAAGATATTTTTTTCGAAATCTAAATGAAGCTATTTTTTGTGAAGCTAAGTTGTATTACCATAGTTGCTACGTAATTTGTGAATACATTCTGTGGTTAATCCAGAAATTCCTGTTGGAACTTTTCTTGAGGTTCAGACAGGAACACTACAATCGCTGGAGAAGCTCTTAAATAGAACCTATAAAATGGGCTTTCTCTAAATTTACCACCAGTCTTTAATGATTTTAGAGATTCCTGTAAATATTGAAAACTACCACCAGCTGTCTCTATTGGATCAGGCACCAGATGAGAAATCTACTGTTTTTTTGGTTTTGTCACATCCTCTTACCGGGCTTTTCATACCAAAACTGGAACCCAAGTTGTGCTTAGACGGATACATGGATTCAGATTAGCGAGTCCTAAATGTCTAACTTTGGTTGAACAATGGAGGAAATTGCATCACAGTCATATTGTGCAACTACGGGAAGTCTTCACCACCAAAGCATTTGGTGATCACTGTAAGTTTTCTTCCATATATCACATATGTACATCAATAGCTGAGAAAAATCAAGCACGAAAGGCTAAGGCTCTTAAAGCTAAGTGACCGATACCTTATTTTTCCCCATTTTTGTTTTTATTTTCATATTTTTAGCGACGAAGTTCTTGGTGACTTTTTACTTTTATTAACTAGAAGAATGCATTAGTTCTTAAACAAAAAGAAAATTGAATCCCGAATAAGTTTTTTAGAAGCCAGTTCGAGTAGTTCATTTGAAACTGCGCTCAAGTGTATTCTTTATGCTCAAATACATAAACAGAGAGTGTGAAGCGTGGAAACTTTGCACTTGGTGACCAGTGGGAAAGCCAACTGCCTATATACTTTTTTGGGTTTCCTCTTTTATTTTATTAAGTGATTTGCTTCTGAAAGGCTCAGATCGTTTAGAAGGGAAGAGATATAAGAAGTGATAAGCTTAGCCTCAAGAGGTGTTGTTAGACGAGTCTACAAAAATACTTTTCTTTCTTTGACAAAAATATAAAATATGTCCCTGTGTTTGAAGAAAGTTTCAAAAGTTGTTTAGTCTTCAGTAATTCAATCTTAGTCACACATATACCTTTTTCGTTTCAGCAATAGTTTTTGTTTATGACTATCACGCTGCAGCTGAAACGCTTTTTGAGCGACAATTCCGTTCTGAGGCTGACTTGCGACAAGAATCAGATCCCTCTGTACCAAAACCTTATACTCAGCAGAAAAAATCGACTTCTTCAACAAGCGGGAAAAGGACTTTTACCAGAGAGCTTAATATGGTCTTATGTGATACAGTTGAGCTCAGCACTTCGAGCAATACATTCCAATAATATGACTTGCCGAACGTTAGACCCCACGAAAATATTAATAACAGGCAAGTCAAGGTTACGACTTAATTGCTGTGGAATCTTGGATGTTCTAACATTTGACCCAACATCACCTACACCCTCGGGAAATATGCTACAGCACCAGGTACTTTTTTTTCTTTTTTCTTTTTTTTTAGTAGCAAAGGTGACTTGATGATTAACTGTAAATTCTGTAATCAATGGAAATCAAAGTTTCAATTAACCGCAACTAAATGATAATTTTTTTGGTCTAAACCATAGGTAATATATTCGCCTGCTTCACTTGGTGATAGCTTCATTTTTTAAAGTTCGTTATTAGTTCTTTTTTTTAAACTATAAACATCCTCTATTTTGCCATCCTAACTCACATATTTGTTACCCTCTCCTTCCCTCTCTTTCTCTTCCCACCCTCTCTCTTTCTTTCTCTCTGCATAAGTATATATATATATATATATATATATATATATATATATATATATATATATATATATATATATATATATATATATATATATATATATATATATATAATATATATAATATATATATTAATATATATATATATATATATATGTATTAATATATATATATATAATATATATAGGTTTTTAACGGCCATTTCTATATATATATATATATATATATATCTATATATATATATATATATCTATATATAATATTATATAGGTTATATATATATATATATATATATATAATATGGATTTATATATGTATATAACTATATATATATATATATATATATATATATATATATATATATATTATATATATATATATATATATATATATATAATATTTATATATATATATATATATATATATATACCTTATTTTTCTCCTTGGATTTAGTCACCGTTGGCAGTCAATTATCAATTTAATGCAAGGTTTGATATGAAGGTATATAGGTATATAGATTATATATTATGGTTAAACGATTATATTGGTTATATAGCTATATAGTTAGGTATTATATATATATTCTTTTCTGATATTATAGATACCATAATTTAATATATAACATAATCTAACTTAAATGACCTAATATATTAATTATATAATCTATAAGCTAACGGCAAGTCCTTTTTGTCCATCATGGTTACATAAGTGAGAAAGCTCACCTCGCAAAGTCTAATCATCGAAGCAGACAAAAACACAAATAACCTTTGAACATTCACTCTGTGAATGTCGACATTAAGGTTATATATATGTGTATTGTTTTTTAGCACTTAGGATATATATCCTATATATAATATTTCTTTGGTATATCGCTTCTTATGTCCACAGGCTGAAATATACCCTTGTATTTATATGGTATTTTTAATATAAATATGTCTATATATCAAACGTCATGTATATGGCTAGTATATAGAATATATATATATTCAATATAATCGATATAATAGTTACCATTCCTTAAATCTAATATACAATATAGTTTTTTTCACTATACACTATATAATAATATTTTAAGTACGTTCGCGAAGTGTCATTTGCGAGTCCGTGCCGACTGATAGTCCAGAAAAGTGGACAAAACAAAGTGAAAAAAAATCGGCAAGGACCTCCGATATGGGTCTACATCAGTGAACAAAAAGCTAACACAGGCACACACACAGGAAAATAACCTGTTGAAGTGAAGTCTGCTTTGTTAGAATCAATACCTCAACAAAGGTAATGTTTTTTTGTTTGTTGTTTTTTTAGCACTTAGGAGTTTGACGGAGAGGAAACTGCCAAACTTGTTTTTCTTTGGCATTGTCGCTTCTTTTGTCCACAGCTGAAAATCACCCTTGTTTTCCTGGTTATTTTTAATTAAATTGTCTCTTTTTTTTGTCAAAAAGAAAATTCTGTTCAGTACATTCAAAAAAAAAATGTAAACAGCTTTCTAATATGTAAGTTTCAATAATTCTGAATTACTATGTCACTGGCTCAAATCGAAATAATAGTTACCATTCCCTAAATCAGCTACAATCAGCGTTTTTTTCACTATACACTTTGTTAACGCATTTTAATGTTTTCGATATCGATAAGTGTCATTTTTGCGTACTGCCCTTTCAGTGAACCAAAAAGAAAATTCTGTTCATAGTTCTCAAAAAAAAAGTTTACGCTTTCTAATGATGTAAGTTTCAAATTCTGAATATCTCCACCTGGCTCAAAAAACAGGAGAAGCTTTAAATGGTTAATTTTAAACAGGATATGGGACTTCCAGACGTGTAACATTTCAATGAAAGCTGAGCGAGAGGCTAATGTTTTCCAAGCAGAACAAAGGTATTTTTGGATAATGCCCTTTAATTGAACTTCAAAAAGTAAAATTCTGTCCTCAATCAAAAAAAACAAAGTTCGTACGCATTTCTAATGTGTAAGCATTCCTCTTGTTTGCAAGGATTTCAAAACAGGAGAAGTTAAAGTTCGCACAACAGGAAACTTCCAAACTGTTCAATTTTTCAATGAGACTTCTTTTGAGCTGATTTTTAATGTTTTCCAAGCAGATATATTAGAGTATTTTTGGGTACTGCCCTTTTTTGAACTTCAAAAAGAAAATTCTGTTCCGTTCAATCAAAAAAACAAAGTTTACGCTTTCTAATGATGTAAGTTTCAATAATTCTGAATATCTCTGTCTCTGGCTCAAAACAGGAGAAGTTAAATGGTTTTATATACAAGAAACTTCCAAAACTGTTCAATTTTCAATGAGACTTCTTTTGAGCTGATTTTTAATGTTTTCCAAGCAGATATATTAGAGTATTTTTGGGTACTGCCCTTTTTTGAACTTCAAAAAGAAAATTCTGTTCCGTTCAATCAAAAAAACAAAGTTTACACTTCCTAATGATGTAAGTTTCAATAATTCTGAATATCTCTGTCTCTGGCTCAAAACAGGAGAAGTTAAATGGTTTTTTTTAAGATTCCCGGGAAAGAAGCTTTTAGTTTTTCTGTCGTTTATTCGGATCTTTTTATCATAGCTATACAAGTTATGGCAAGACCGCCTAATCAATTCTGAATAGCTTAGCCACACAAACTAAAAAGCTAGTAATGGACGAGATAGAATGATTCTTTAAGGTATTGAAGAGCCTTAAATTTTCGGCTACTATGGGCTGTGTGGTTCGTTCATTGTAAGGTGAAAATATTGGTACAACATAAGATGAAAATGTTGGTAAACTCAGCTCTGCAAAACCTGTTAAAAAAAATTCACAAATTTAGTGTGTATTAGAAAAAAACTTAGTACCTGGGGATTTTGGGTCAAATATTAGAACATCCAAGATTGCACAGTAAGTAAGTCATAGCCTTGGGTTGGTAGTCATTCAGATTTTTTTAATATAATGCCTTGGATCCCGTTACAACCTGCGCCCAGCAGTGGGTTATTTCTTTGACAAATTGTTAGATTCATTGGGTTATAGTCGAGGTTCCCGTTTTTTCTGTCCCGTTATTTTCTTCCAACAAATATCGTCTTCCTGTAATTAGATCAGAAATAGCTAGATACTCATTTACTCACACCTTATATTTACACAGAAGTTCACACATAGCGAAATTCGTTCATCACCACAATTTAGTTGCCAATTCTGACGATTAATTGCTTTTTCAATCAATTTGTCTTTGCAATTTCCATTTATCTTTGTAATTCAGGTTCTCCTTGCCTAGGGGCTTATCGATTGAAGTTTCAATCTAATTAGATATAAAAAGTTTTTTTTTTACCAATTTTGGGTTCTCTAATACCGTCCTTCTCCCCCACAAAAAAAAAGTTTCCCTTGACCAAGGGAACAGGCATTGAAAATTTCATCCAATAGAGAAGCGAAAATCAAACATGTCTGCCTTTGTTGTACCAAAAACTATCTGTCAAAAAGGGTAGTTTGTATTATTTACACTATGATTGTGCTATTCTTGTCATTCCCAGAGACATACTTTAACCTGAGTACTTTTCTGGAAAAAATGGCTTAAACAAGTTTAGTTATAAAAGATCTAAAGCCGAACTGGTCAGCCATGACAGAAAAAATATAATACGACAAACGGGTCTATGGCCAGTAAATGAAAACGAAAAAAAACAAAAATGTATATTTCGCCCGTATCAAACAAGGTGTCTTCAGCGTAGACAAAAAAAAATGTACATAAAACTAAAATAGACTCACCTAAAAATATAATATACAATTGCTTAAAATTTTAAGCAATTGCATATTATATTTTTTTTTTTTTTTTTTTTTTTTTTTTTTTTTTTTTTTTTTTTTTTTTTTTATTTTTTTTTTTTTTTTTGTCTACGCTGAAGACGCCATGTTTGATACGGGCGAAATATTCGTTTATGTTTTTCGTTTTCATTTACTGGCCATAGACCCGTTTGTCGTATTTATATTTTTTCTAACAAGTTTAGTTACCCTTAAAGTGTGCTTATCTGTACCAGTAATCTTTAAGCAACTCTGTTCAAAATTAACATTAGTAAGTAATTATTGCATATCATAGTGATTAACCAACAAAATTACTGTGATACGATAAATTCGTTCGACACTAAAGCTGCCATTTTGCGTCTTGGGTCAAAGTTGGATTGTCCTGCAAAAATAAAGTAAATATTTTTTATCTAATTAACTTTTTTTTCAACTTCTAGCTCTGTATTGGGCATTTGAATAATTCGTTCCAAACAAAATATACCAAAAAATTGGGTGTTATCAATAAGGGTACCGGCTTTCCTCAGAATTTGTCGTTTACAGAATTTGACGTTTACTCTTTGCGGCAAGACAAAAAGCAATGAAAGAAGGGAGGGGGGGACGTTTTAAAGTCGAAAGTTATATATCTATAAGTGATTGAAAATGGCCTTGAACTGCGCGTCCGATAATTATGTTGTTCCATATCTGATAGTGAGCTATTTTGGGAAGGAAATAGTCTATCAAAATGTGAAAAAAATGATACTCATTCCCTTGATCTTCCATTGGTAAAAATTCCCAGTTTTGTGTCTTAGTTCGAAATTATTCGTGCCTCACATAATCTGTAAAACTATCCGTCGGGAATTAAAAATTTAAACAGGATATCAATAGTGTATCTAAATGTTCAGACATGGATGATTTAATTGATTGACACTTCCAGTCCATTAAAACAGCGTTTGGACAATCCATAGAACTAATGAACGGGTAAAAGAAGACCAACAGTTTGATCTAATGAAAAAAATTGGTTAAAAAAAAAAAAAAAAAAAACCGTAGCTATTCTTAGACTACTATAGTCAATAGAAAACCACCAAATTATCTCTACCGAAGTTTTTTTTTTTTTTTTTCCTATGAGAACGCGGAGAGGCAAATGAGGAGAAATGTCTTAAATTTGCTTGGCTCTGCCTATGGCTTTCTCTGTATTGAATAAAATAAATAAATAAATTTATACAAGAGAAGCTCCAGGTTTGGAAATGTTGAATTTCCCACCGAAATGGCTCAAATTATCTTCTGGCTTTTTAAAAAAAAATTATCACTTTTGGTTTACAGCAAGATGACTTGACAGCTTTGGGAAAGCTGATTCTCGCAGTGTCATGTTGCTCACTCCTTGCCCAACAGAGGGACAATCTCCAGGTTGCCTTGGATATCCTTTCAAGAAACTATTCTAACGATCTGAAGAATCTCATTGTGTAAGTTTTTCCAGTTGCACCAGCTTCTCTTAATTTATGAAATTGCTCGTAATTATTTTATTTTCTACCTTCTGTGTCCTATACCTGTTATACATTTTTTAGGTTTATCCATAGTGCCATCTTTTCTCCAGTGGTGTCAATTAACTGAACGGGGGGGGGGCGGTCAATGTTTTTTTTTTCTTCAATGGAAGTACCTGCAAAGCCATTTTTTCAATAAAAACTACTGAAAAAAGGTATTTTTCAACATCTAGGAGGGGGAATGTAATGTTCCCTCCTGTCCCTCCGTTCACACACAACTACTTTTCTCTTTAACCTTTACTATCTCCTTATTTCGGAGTAAACATCTTTGTGTTATTACAACTCATATATTGTAAATAGAGATATATACTATTAGACATTATAAGGGCTATTGTCCAAACTATAGTAACAAGAGTGTTGTCTAATGAATATGGAGACTCTTGTGAACTTGTGAAAGTATATTCACAAAAAAAGAAAAACACAAAATTGAACAAATCAAACAATAACACTCAACACTTTGAAATTATATCTTCCGTGTCTCCAAAAATTTCTCTATAAAATTTCTATCGCAATAATTAGGTCCCTAGAGGAAGTCTCAAAAATACCTGGGAGCAGAGGTTTATTCCCACAAAAAAAAAACTATTCCTGAAATTATCCACACTGGCAATTACTCACACTACTCATCCCCATACTCCCCACAGTGGGGGCAAGCACGTCTACCTCCCGAGCCATCTTCGTCATATGAATCCCAGTGGCTCCTGCTCAGTGACACACAATTGCTCGCACCTGCAACCTACACTTGATTGCTCTCCACGGTAGGTTCAGTCTTCAGTAAAACTCTCTCCATATCCTACTTTAATCTACCTATAAAATCTTAGGGTACTTTACTTCTCAATACAAGTTAACCAAACCTGAATCTTGTCGTCCCGAAGACGCGATTCCAACATATCAAGGAAATAATCAGATCCCTCATTCCATACCCACGAAAAGCCAGCATTGGTTCCGTAGGACTTTAACCTGTTTTTGGCTATGTTGCCTTTTTAGAAGAATTCAACATCTCATTATAAGCCACCTTCCCTTGACTTAATCATCTGTATGGTCCTCTTATGACACAGATTGGAAACCCAGGTCACCTTTCAGTACCAAACTACTAAAATTATTTTGTAGGCTTACTACTTTTTTTAGAATATATAAACTGCAGAGACACCATAGGGGTGCCCCACAGCCCGCAACCATAATGGGTAACTGGTAAGACTTTAGCCAAAGGTGCTTATGCGTGTTCATGTTCTTATTTCCCATTTTGTGTTTTTGGTGGAGTCTGGGGGCCATTTTGATTGACTTATATTTATAAGCAAATGAGAAATCATGTTGTCCTCTGGGCTTCCTACTTTGAAAGATATAAAATTTCTGTCTTGGATGCGTTTAGCTTCAATTGGCTTCAACTCTTTCTCTGATATCTCCTGTATTTGCTGGTAAGAATGCTCTAGGAGGAGAATTCACTAACAACTCGCTATACACTTGCGGGTAAATATGTGGGGCAACTAAGTCCCTATAACCCTACAGGTTCTCTTTATATGTCAACCAGGAATTAACGTCCGGGTGACTGGTCACTTGGCACACTCAAAGACTACCAGACTTCTTTCATACTGGCTGATTTATAGGCTTGAAAGCAATTTCTTCGCTCTTTAATTTGATATTAAAGTTTCTTTCCTTTTTACTAAAGCCTTGTGTCTCTTTCTAGCTAATCTAAATGCTAATAGGACTTCATTGCGTTGCTCTGACCCAATAGCATTTTCTCCTTCTTTAATAAATTAAATAATATAAACTCAAGCTTAAAAATCTAAAATATTATGAATTCTCGCCTTTTTTTCTTTTTTTTTTTAGCCAACGTTCGTGCCGTCTACCGAAACAAATGCCTGCGTTCGTGGTTTTTTGTCTGTATCAGAATTATTGGCTTCTGAAAAAGTTTTCTCTAGGTTGAGGAAGCTAATTATAGAAAATATGCAATCAAAACACGCTCCTAGAAAGCAATATTTTTGTCTGTGAAGCAATAAATATACTACAAAATAAGGTAAAATGTTAGATAACATTATGTGCACCGATCAGCTATACAGTGCACAAGTTGTATATAGTATTGTGTTCATGTAGTAGCTGTTGTGAACAACTGAAAATCCACGGCAGTTATGAATCAAAAGTTCGAGAATCCGCACTACCAGTTTGATTCAGATGCCTTATACTGTTCATCACAGTGTAAAAGATATCCATTTTCTCCTTCTTTTCCATATGTTTATCGAAAGGAATCATTCAAGACACGTCTTCGGTTAATTCACCTTCGGTCGGTTAATTCATTACTGTTCTCATTGCCAATGCTACGGTTTCTTGAAATGTGTTTTTTAAGTTTAGAGGGAAGTCGAAGGATCATTAAAACGTTTTCCTTTTGAGGAAAGCCACTTGTCATGTGGAAATGATTCAAATTATTAAACAAGTAACTGTTAAATCGAGAAACGATGGATGGTCTATTAGAAATCTGATGGACTGAAACCAGGCTCAGGGGGTACATCTTTTATATGCTGAGCACGGCATTGTATAGAATAAAGTAGAGATATATAAAGGTTATCTTAAGCCTAATCCTTTATGGCTTTTGTCGTTTTTTGTTGTAGGTACCTCCTTACAAATACCCAGAGAGCACGAAGCATAAACGACATAATGCCTATGATTGGAGCTCGATTCTACAGTCAGCTTGAAGCAACGGAGCTGCGTAACGACATAATGGAAATGAACTTGCCAAAGAAATGGAAAATGGAAGGCTTTTCAGACTTCTAGTGAAACTTGGGATGATTGTGGACCGGCCTCAGTATGTTTATTTTATTTTTTTTTTTTTTTTTTTTGTTATTCATATCTTCTATACTGAAAGGAAAAGGTAGATGGCACGCATATTGACAGGGTAAAGAGACCGTTTTTACTATATCCGTATGGTGATATTCTTCATTTCTAGCTGTGCTCTTTGCAAAAAAAAAAAAAAAAAAAAAAAAAAAAAAAAAAAAAAAAAAAAAAAAAAAAAAAAAAAAAAAAAAAAAAAAAAAAAAAAAAAAATGCTTGTTTGTCAGACTAATCACAAATATCGTCCAAAAGGTGATTGAAGTGTCACTCGACCAAAAGTGTGAATAATAATATACCATGTTTTGATAGTCAGGTTAATAACGGATAGTGTATAAATAAAAAGAACAGCTTTAAAATTATTGATACGAAAGTTATAAAGTTCCACATAATTTGACGACATTGGTATGTCAGAGCTTATGCTTTTACGTTAAGATCTATTATAATTCCTCTCAGCTTTTCCGTTAAAGCTATATTTAGAAAATACTTCTCTCATCCGCTTTTTTCCTCTTGAACGCTTATACTTGAACGGTTTTTATATAAATAAATTTAAAAAAAATCCTTCCAGTGAATTAAACTATTCAAGGTAAAAACGTGAAATTTAGCAGATTATTTTTTAGAATCATAAAAATACAAATTTGGCTGTCAAAACTTGGTTTAAAAAAAAAAAAAAAAAAAAAAAACTGGAAATTTGACGTCATAATAAAATGCCGATTGCAGAGTCTTTTCATGTATTTTATAAATATTTCATGTATGTGTTCGAGAGCCGAAGCCCCGAGCCACCAACCTTAGGAATTGAAGTGAGCGCTGGTAGATGACGTCAGGTGATATTTTGGCGGGTCTTGGGCCCTTACAGTTGTGGATATATTACTCTTTTTTTTATAACTCCTGGAAAATAAGCGCAAAAGATTAGGCATCAAGGTTAAATAGCGGTGTAAGTTGCAAATACAATTCTAGCTATTAAAAGCTTCTTTGCTGCTCGTCACCAAGGAAACTTTTCCTAATATTTAAAATATCTTGTTCTTGTTGTAAAATATTGGCTTGTTGTTATTTTTGTTTGTAAGTTTATATTTCTAGGGTTTTACATGTTCTTAGATTTTTATCTCCTAAAGTTTGAGTATTGCCATGTCTCGTGTCTGCTCTCATCTTTTTAGGTTATGTCTGGACCTTGAATGGAGTGAAACTGGGAACCGTTATGTCTTGAAATTGTTTCGAGATTATCTTCTTCACGCCGTGACTGAAGAGGGCCGACCTTGGCTAGACATGTCCCATATAGTCTCCTGCCTCAATAAGCTTGATGCTGGACTCGATGAAAAGGTGATAAGAATTTTTTTGAAGGCTCCATGCAAAGTGTCTTAGTTATAAGAGTTAAAAAATGGAAAAAAATTCATATTGCAAGAATTTTTAATACATGCAACATTGATGCAAACATTGGAGAAAATAGACCAAGATAATAGATTCTTGCCTTTGATTATACTAATTACTTAAATTTTTCTGGTGGACGTAAAGAGCGAGAATGAAACTGTAAATGATCAGAACTTGAAAAACTAGCGCT
This sequence comes from Artemia sinica, assembly GCA_027921565.1. Taxonomy (NCBI): domain Eukaryota; kingdom Metazoa; phylum Arthropoda; class Branchiopoda; order Anostraca; family Artemiidae; genus Artemia; species Artemia sinica. Next base: position 39,594,375 of record CM051264.1, read on the forward strand.
TTACTGAAAACACAAAATCGTCGCAAAAAAGATACGATTAGCAGCAAAAAAGCCCTTAAATACCCTGCAGAAAATAAAAAACTAATTTATAAGGCTCTCAAGTTCAAGTTTCAAGTTCAATCATTTTATTATTAACATATACATGTATATAATTGACATAGGCCCATGGGGAGACAAGCTCGAAAAACTAGGCCTAGACAAAGATACAATAAAAAATTTTACGCTACAATACAAAGATAATTACGACGGCAAAGATACAATAATACAAAAATAATATGAAAGTAGCAGCTAGCCCAGGATCCAAATATAAATATAAATATATATATATATATAAAAAAGAGAGATCAATATTATTAAATATAAATTCATACTAAAAGATAGCCGAGAGGCCCACATTCACATAGAACAAAAATCCAAACAAATAACTTAATCATATTAAAAAGACACTTAATTAAAAATAATCCTGAACTAAATGAAATTTAAGATTCCTTTTTATTAAATGGATAGAAGAAAATTTATCAATAAAATCCTTGTGAGCATCCCAGCACCGGGCTATTGACACAAACGGGGCGAATTTAGATCTCTCAGTACTATACTTGTCAATGTAGATACTCTTTTTTTGTCGCGTGTTATAACGATGTAAATCTTGTGATCGGGAGAACAAACTTTGATTGAGGTAATATGGCGGTAATTTCTTAATGTCATAATTAAATTTGAAAATAATTGCTCCAAAAGTAAATTGTTGAGAAACTGGAAGTATATCTAAATAAGTATATAAAGATGCTGTAGAAGACTTATTTGGAAGTGAAATAGGCGATGAAATAAAAAGTTTGAGGATTCTTACTGCTTTATTTTGTAAAATCTGTATTGGTTTAATATGGCTTTTAAATGTAGATAAATATACTAGAGAACAATAATTAATATTAGACTGAATCAGAGCAAAATAAATGCTTCGTAAAGCAGAGTAGGGACAAATAATGCTTCAACCTCCGCATTAAACCAACATACCTTGAAATCTTTAAGCGTATATTTTGAATGTGTGTTTTAAAGATAATCTTTCATCAATCATAAGTCCAAGGTACTTTATCACATTCGCCCGAGATATTGATAATAGATACTTTGAAGAAGTAACTCGGGTAATACGAGGGCATATATTTGACTTCCTGCCGTAAATTATGAAATTAGTTTTTGATAAATTCAAAGCAATAAAATTTGCGGAACACCATTCAAGAACATTAGAAAATGCAGTATCAAGTTTTGCCTCCAACTCCTCGTCATTCCTCTCAGAAATTGAAACTGCCGTATCATCAGCAAAATGTGTGCTGAGACCTGGGATTGCCAAAGCGCGGTGAAAATCATTTATATAAACTAGAAAAAGCAGAGGACCTAGGACAGAGCCCTGAGGCACCCCAACCATGGAGGACTGAGGAACAGGCGAAGAGAGAAAATTACCTCCATCTATTCGTTGCTTTCTCTTATCAAGATAAGATTTAACTAGATCCAACGCCGGTCCGCGTACACCACAATTATCCAATTTACGAAAAAGAATACAATGGGATATTGTATCGAATGCTTTTTTAAAATCCAAGTATATTGTTGCTGGAATTTCACCTCTATCTAAGCATTCATGAATATATTGGATGAGAGCAATGATAGCGTGCTCAGTATTGTGTCCAGACCTAAAACCAAACTGGGAATTTGTGAAAAAATTAAACGATTTAAGAAAATCATAGATCCTCTTATAAATTGCCTTCTCAAATATTTTAGAAAATGCTGACAAAATAGAAATAGGGCGGTAATTTGATGGGTTTTCAGGAGAGTCACCTTTGTGAAGCGGAATTATCCTCGCTTCTTTAAAAGCAGACGGGAAAACTCCATTTTTAAATGAAAGATTAATTATATGCTGTAATGGCAAAATTACTGCAACAATATTTCATTAACAATTATAGAACTAGACCCGTCAATTCCCGCTGAATTACCTGGATTTAGATCACACACTATTTTTGTTATTTCAGACCGAGAAATAGGCGTAAGAAAAATTGAATTACTTTGAGGAGATGGAAGGAAGAAAAATGTTTATTACTGCGTGAATCAAACTGGTTCATTACTGATGAAACAATTTTCTCTCCTATACTAGCGAAATAAGTATTCAAAACATCAGCCACTTTCTCCAATTTGTTAGTCGTCGATCCATCTTCTAAACTAATAACTTCAGGCAACTTAGAATTCCTTTGTTTTTTAATAATAGAATTAATTAAAGACCACGTTTTGCGAGGAGAATTTTGAGCTTCTTCGAAAGACTCTTTATAATACCTATGTTTCGACAATCGTATCAGTGCGGTTAATTTGTTTTTGAAGATTTTAAAATTTTTAATATTATAATCAGTTGGATTCTTTAACTGCTTTTTAAATAACTGTTTTTTTTTATTAACTGATATCAAAATTCCAGACGTTATCCACGGCCTTATAGGAAATTTTTCTCTGCACATTTTCTTCGTAACAAATGGGCAACTAGAATCAAGGCAGCAATTGAAATTTCTTAGGAAAGTATCAGTTGCCACATCTGTATCCTCCGTGGATATTACATCCTGCCAATCCAATAGACCAAGGCTTTCATTCAGGTGCTTTAATGTTATTTTATTTATTAACCGTACTTGACGTTCCCTACTTACCTGCGGTATTTTATAAGTAAAAGCTAAATCTGAAACCAGCAGGAAATGATCCGATATATCAGTTAAAACAGCAAAATTTGCTTTAATTGGTAAAGATGTAAGTAAAAAAATTATCAATGAGAGAAGCAGAACTAGGTGAAATTCTTGTAGGTATCAGGCAAGTAGGAAGCAGATATGCAGAAAAGCAAGAAGACAATAAATCAACAGAAGCTTCATTTGAAGCTTCTAGAAGGTCAATGTTGAAATCTCCGGAGAGGATAACATCTTTATTTTGAAAATGAGGTTGATGCAAAAAATCATGGAGTTTAGAGAGGAAAGACTTGACTGGAGAAGAAGGAGGTCGGTATACTACGCAAAAACTATTTCTTTTTTTCCAAGACTAATTTCAGTTACCATTACTTCAAAAAGCATTTCCTCATGAGAACCTTCTAGATTTACAAGGCATCGAAAAGAGATACCATCTTTAACTAATACTGCCAAACCACCTTGGCGCCTTGTCAGACGGTTTTTGAAAGTAAATTGATATCCAGGAAAAGCAATATGAGGAGCCGTGTCTATGAGAAAAGTCTCACAGAATCCAACGACATGACAAGATAGCTTATGAACTACATCGACAAGATCATCCTGTGAACTAAAAAAAACCTCTACCTCAATGGTCTTCCGCCGGCCATGAAATCAGTAAATTTTAGAATACAATTTTGATTCTCTCAAACCTCGAGTAAGATCTGTTTTCAGTAAAGCGCAAGTTTTACAGAGTTCTCCAAGCTAGGAAAATATTACGAGTCGGTTTATTTGAACCAATATTGCAAAACATGTATTGTATAAATATGTAAGGCAATAATCTTTGTTCGTTTTATCTTCACTCTTTAATGAGAAAAACAGTTCTTTTTTTAAATTATTTTTGTTCGTAATTGTTTTTCAAATGCACACAATAAATCATACAGAAAGATTTTTGTTTCGTGGCAATGAAACTAAAGAAGTCATATGGGTTTTCATAAAATAGGTAAAATCTATACGTCTATAGATTTTACTTTACATTCCTCTTCAACTTTTCCTAAGAAAATCTCGTATTCATCAAACAGAGTCCAAGAGGCATATTATCCTCAATATCTTCGAGAAGTTGAAGATAAAAATAGCGTTGTTTATGAAATACGATCCTATATGAAATATATAGAGATTTTAGAAAACTGAGGGATATTAAACGAATTTTAGATGTGTAGTTCACTGGGCCGTATCCAGGATTATTTTCGGGGGTGGGGGGGGGGGGGGGTACAAAAAAACTTTAAAACCACATCAAAAATTTGTTTATTCACTTTTGTTACGTTTTTACGAGTAGGACAAACATTTCGGGGGCGGGGGTCAAACCCCCCACCCCTGGATGCGGCCTTGGTAGTTCGTATAACTTCTATTCCTGCAAAAACATTTGAGCGAAAAAGGTGTACTTTCGTTATTTAGGGAAGCTCGAATCATTTGGCAAAAAAGTCAAGAATAGATAATTGCAAGCTACAACTTGAGGTTTTTATTCACGAGCTGAAAAGTGAAGTCAAGAGAAAATATGAAACTTTATCAACATCCAGGCATAATTTCGAAGGGGATGCCGCTTCTCAAGTTCACCCTTAAACGCTGCTCGCAATCATGGTTCTGCTTAGGCAAACCTTGCCACTGGCAAAGGTATAATTGGATGTTTCCTATTTTCAAAGGTTTTGGATAACGCTGTGCCTACACGGAAGTTCGAAGTTTGAGGGACGAATGATAGAGAAACATCAGGGCTTTGACATTACCCATGAACAAAACGAGAAAGCAAAGAGTGGAAATATTAGCTATTCACAGCCAATGAGAAAAGGAAAAAAAAATGCAAATATTTCGGCTTGACGCCATGGCTCTGCCAGAGGAACAAAACATAGATAAATGTCCAAGATGCAATTTAAAAGGACAAGCCTTAGAAAACAAAATAAAAGAGACAAAGCCCTTTCTGAAGCGACGGTGAAAAGGCAAGTGAACAAAAAACCCAACGTTGAATGGCAGAATTAAATTTTGAGTTCTGAATTTATTTTAATAAGGTTTTTGTGAATGCTAATCTTTGTTTAGATTTGGTATTATCGGAATTTCATTAAGCAAGGAAATATGATGGTTTGAAAAATTAAAAACAATAAAGAGTATTGTCTGTGGGCTGAACTAAAAATCCCCCTTATCCCTCTCAAGGGTGACTTTTTGTTGGATATATTTCTTTAATTTTAACTGCCTTCCTGAAAACTTATGTGGGATCTTTAACTGGAGCAATAATGAAAAATTGCTGCGATGTAGATTCAAAAAAAGCGTCCGACAGTCTGTCTGACAGTAAACATTGTAGTTGCTTGTTACCCCCCCCCCTCGCAGTTCATTTCACCTTTTTAGGTCTTCTCAATTTCTTGTTGGAATAAACACATTTCCTTCAAATGGGAACTGAATTTTCACGTTAAACTCTTTATCCTTAAGACCTTATGGCGGGTGTCTGTTATTCGCTGGAACTCGACTATGAGGGTAATTAACTAGAGAAAAACTTTTTAGACTTGAAGGCTTATTCCTCTCGAATCTCAGTCTTGCTTGTGAGAAATAGCTTTTGTTTCTTTATGACATGGAAATTTTTTCTCCTCCCACCAAAGTACATACCACCAGGTCAAGAAATATATTTTTCAACGTTCTCTAATGTGCAAATGGATTCTGGTGACAATGATGATTAAAACCTAGTAGCTAGACTCTGATGTCTATCTCCATAATAATTAAGCGCTGAAAAAGTATCCAAATGATTGCTATTGGTACAGTTGCCAAGATTAGACTGCATGCCAGTCTAATCACAATAAAGATGAACTACCATCTCAATCCCCCTTGGGTTTGCCACGGACTCTATGTGACTGCAATCGTTACAACTTTCTCTTTTCGGGGCTCCTAACCAGTGTCGTTACTAGCCAAAATGTTTGGGGGGGAGGGGCTAGAGATTTAACCGACTGGCTGGTCATTTTTACCGACTGTTTTTTTTTTTTTTTTTCAATAATTAGCATAATGTCCGTATCGAATACAATATGTAAAATCACTGCACAAGTCGGTAAAACCACTGCATTTACCAACCGAGATTTGGGATTTTGGTACATATCATGTCACTATTTTAATGTTGTTTATTTAACCAAATGGAAAATTGTGGAACCATCCGTACAATCATGGCAGGAGTCGGTAAAACTTCTGCGTTTACCGACCAAGTTCAAAAGTTATGTAGATGACATGTCAGTATACTCGGGGTCTTTACTGAAATGAACAAAGAATTTTAGCGGCATCGGAAAAATTGTGGGGCTTTGCGCCACGATTTTACCAAGTGATCAAAACATTGGGAGGGACGTCCCCCTCCACCCTCCCCCCCCCCCCATACGTGTCGCCCCTGTTCCTAATTAACAATTTTTTATGTGTCGGCCCCATCTACCACTATCCCTTAACTGCTACTGGGAAGGGTGAAGCATTCGTAGCTTTAAATCCATTACGTAGCTTAAATCTTAGGACTCTTATCGGATCTCGACATGTTCGGCCTAGAATTCTCTTTGTGTTGATCGTTTTTGTCACAATCATTGCGTTTATTTACTACAGGAATTTGGGGAAGTATATTTTATTTCTATTCTAGTTATGCCTTACATCTCGAGACGAGCGGAATATATTGATTGTATCTTACGCTGAACTGAAGCACTGCTTCGAAAGTTCGTTTGAAGAGTTGAATAGTGCTGCAATGGGAGGAGATCTGACTAGTAAAATTACAGGAGACTCTTCTGCTCATCAAAGAAGCCATCTCAGCAGGAGATGAAGTCAACTGACTCAATGTTTTAACTGTAAGTTTTTTTGTGGTTTGGATCATAATCTACGCCAAAGTGTAGATTTAGGTAAAGAGAGATGTTTCTTCCTTTTTTTCTTCCGTCTCCTTATATACTACAAATAATCGCAATGAGTTGGGGGAGGGCTCATTCGATAGCAAGTTTCAATGTTTCGCGCCTTCTTTCAGTGCCAAAACAAGTCAGAGGATACCAACCGCCCTTCGGGGTCTGTTCTCCCAAATACAATCCGATCAAAATTTTCAAACTGACCCTAACAATTAAATAGTTTAAAAACTTAAAAAGTAGTCTTCTGTTGACGACATGATGCATGCAAATTCCAGAGGCTTTTTTGTTACTTTTTTCGTATGCCGACTAATGATCTGTGTACCGTAGATACCGGTCTAATAATTTTCTGCCTTTTGCCGGGTGTGCAATGCGTGGTTTGGGGAAAATCATCCGACGGCTCGCGTGCTTTTCCGCCAGATTTCTCCAGGAACCCATTTAGAGACGGGTCGACTCTGGCTGAGATTACAGAGTCATACCATTTACCTCTGTTCCAAACCAAATAACTAGCGACACCAGGACTCGAACACCCGTCTGCAGGATCTCAAAGTCTAGCGCGCTACCAGGGGCAAAAGGTAGCAAATTATGTGAATAGTCCATTTTCAAATAAAGACTTCGTAAAGCCTCTTTATACCTAGAGGCTTGACATTTTAGTATAAATATGGATGCAGCTATGTTACACTTTCTTAAAATAAGTATATACCAAAATGCAGTGCTTTGCTAGATAGATAAATTGGAAGAAAAAACTCCCATATATATGACTTACTATTACAAGTGTGACAATAGTAAGACTACCAATATCACGACCACTACTACTAATCCATGGATTGCTAGCCTGTATAATTGAAGGTCCAAAGTGAAGCCTCCCCCCCCCCCACAAAAAAACGTTAATACCAATAGTTTTACCTATTTTGGCTCATGATCATCAAGAATCGCTCTGGGAGTGTTCCTGAATGATTAAATGTTACTTATTAAACATGTATTGTACTAATGAATTAAGTTAACATGTGAAATGTTTAGAAATATACCTTCACAGTGAGCATCCAGGCCACATAGATGAAATTATTGCTATGTGGAAATGATCCAAACCTAGTGCCGCGGTCAATTCTGCTCGCACGCACGATTACGCTCCTGATTGCGTTAGTATTCCTTCTTGCTGCTACCGTGACAACTAGTATGACAGTTGATTCTTATTTGTAATTTTTACCTGCAATTTTTATTTTATCAATTTTCCTGATAATTAGTCCAAAATTGTTGGCAAAGTTTGCTAGTGACAGTCGTTTTGAGAATAATTGTATTATTTCATACCTGAATAGTACGATGCTAGGATTTCTAGTGAAGCCCAAAGTCGGCCAAAAATATGTCAGAATGGCTAACACTATGCGTCCAGTCCCAGGTTGAAAAGGTGGCCAAAATTACGATCACGGAATTTTAAAGCCGCGATTTTTCCAGGCGCCAGACGATTCAGGAAAAAAAGACCCAAAGAGGCGATTTATGTGGAAAGTTTTGGAGATTATGGGGTAAATTATAGGAAAATTGAGATTTGGGGGAGGAGCTTTTGGAGACCGACTCCCATTCATTGTACTATTTATATTTGTTTAAGTACAAACAATGAGCAAGTCGAGTGTTAAGTCAACTATCAACACAAGTAAAGATCCTTTATTAGTATGTCCCTCGGACAACTAGGCTCTTAAGGTCTTGGTTCCCTCATGGCCAGAATCGATGTTTTCTTTCCATAATGGTTGGATAAATGCTATGTAATGCCCGTGTGGGTGTTTTTACTTACGGGGGAAACTTTAGGAGGGAAATCTGGCGTCCAATGCACGCATCAATTATTCTAATTTTGAATTATCTTTTCTTTGTAGGTGTTCAAGTCCAATATTGATGATAGAATTACGATTTCGAAACCGTTGAACCAGCGTTATTTCTAAGGTCTTCCTAAATAATTAACTGTGACATGACATTGATTGATTTTCGACATTGAGTACTATCGAGACTAGAATGAACTGACATTGCGTTCCATCAACATTTCCTGATATTTTTTAGTGGCAATATCTATTTTTTAAATCAGTTCTTTTTCGTATTCGTAATAGGTTTTATTGGTGCACAATTATTGTAGTAGAAATTCGCAGTTATTAAAAGAAATTGTCCAGAGCCCAGAAATGTTTGTAGTTTCAGACCTTAGGTTAGAGCAGTAATTAATAGTTGCCCCGACAACTTTAATGTTCGCAAAAATGAGCTATTCAGGGGTGAATCTGATCAAATCCATTGACAAATTAATGTAGAGAATTTTTTAAAGATTCATTGCCGGTTTGGATTTGAATTTTCTGATCAGCCTTGAGGAAAACAAATTACTCAGAATCTTTTGACATTTCGCTCTATGAAGAATGTCCCTAAGTGCATTTTAGGATAGACCTGCTCTAATTAGGTGTGAAACAAAAATTGTTCGGGATTTGACGGTGGATCTTGTCTTGTTAGCTTTTGGTATTAATCCTCATTTTAACTGATTAATATTATTGCTGCGTGAAGTTATGTCAGTATGAAGATATGGAAGTGCATTAATCCTAAAACCTCATAAACGTAAGAAGTCGACTTCGTCAGATTCCCCCTGAATTGTTCAAATTGCATAAAGTACATTTCCAATCACAGGTTTGCCATATAATCTCGTTTTGAACAGAATGGTCAGGCTCAGGGGTGTAGGCTATCCAGGATTTTTCCCTGGGGGGGGGGGATGGTTTGCGTAAGAGATTTTTTTCGGATAGGGGTTACCGAAATAATGTTTTCGGGGTTGGGGCTTAAGGGTTTTTTTTTTCCCGAATTTTAAAATCAAATTTATGAGGTAGATAATTTCGGAGACCACGTTGCCTTTCCATGACGATAAATTAAAGTTCAAATAGGTATAAAATCCTTTTAATAGACAGTGTTTCACAAACAGTGATAAAATTTAACAAAAAAAATACTAGATATTTTGGTCACATATGCAGTGACCGTCATCAGTAGTGAAACTTTTGACGTTTTACTACTGATGACGGTCACTGCATATGTGACCGAAATATCTAGTATTTTTTATTAAATTGTATCACTGTTTGTGAAACACTGTCTATTAAAATTTTGTTATCCCTATTTGAACTTTTATTTATCCAATTTGTGAGTTTTAAGATTTTTTTTTTTTTTTTTTTGGAGAAATAGTCTATCTGCATTTTATCACCAATTTATGAATCGAGAAGTTTTTTTTTTTAGGGAGGAGGGGGTTCAAAACCGGTAACCCCTAATCTCGTTTTCCCCCTTGATACATCCTTGATACAGCTTATCTTATTTTATAGTCGATTTCGACTTGGTATAGTTTTAAAATCCATAAAGGAAAAACTTGCTTTATATAATAATAAGTGGCGGTATCCCCTAACCAATCACGTCAAATTTCTTTTTCCCGTTGATAAAGGCTCACGGATGCGAAACCGAAACATACGGACATGATATATTAGTACTGTGTATTTTTTTTTCGAGTTAACTCTCAATTAAACGTTTCACACATTAAGTATTTTCGTTTTAAGCATAACGTCACTTTCTGTCTTAAGTGAAGCTGATTCGGTCAACCGAAGAAAAAACCTGTTATAACCGAAAAAAAAAAAACATTTTTTTTTCCTTAAAGTGTAACTTAATATGCATTGCAATGCTGATCCTCTCTTTGAAAACAGCTTAGCAAGCGGTATTTGGCAATTATCTTAGCAGCATGAAAATGTCATATATGTCATAGATGAAATGTCCTTTAGACGAAACAGCAACGATATAGTCTTTGCTCTTTAGAATGCCAACATTTCCTTGTCTGCAGGTATACTTTCCAATGCATATACTAAAATTCTGGGAAGAAGCAAATAAAATAATTAAAAAACAAAATACAAATTTAATGTTCCTCCAAGTAGAAAAAAATCTGAATTTTTTTAAGCTGACTATTCATTCATCTTGCAATCTGAATACATCAGAGTAAATGCGTCCCTTTCCTTCTTCAATTACAAGAACAAACGATTGTTGAAATGCCTTTTCTTTGCCCTTGTCAAAACGAACTGAGCCTGCAACCAATATCATAATGCTAGGACGTCCAGGCAAGGGATCAACTGAAAATAAAATTAAGACCAATTTTTAAAGCATGAATGATTAAGACTGAAAAAAAAAGAACTAGCATGTGAAGCTCCTAATGGCCTTTTCCAACCGATTCTGTACTGCTAAGGAGTACTGTTTTCTTCAAAGATGAAGAAGAGCTGTGATTCAGGGTTGTCCAAAGACGCCCAACTTCATCCGAACTGGAGCAAAACATTACAAACCAGAAACACATGTCGAAAAGTAATTGGAAATTAAAAAGGGGGTCGAATCTAATTTAAAGAAGCAAAAAACATGAAAATCAGTTTTAACATTCGTATATTGTAATAGTTAATCTACCATGGTAAAGGTCATTCACGAATTACTTTTGATGTACCTTTAAATATAAAATTCAACTCGAACAAATGTGCAAGCACTTCGATCTTCGTCACTTTTTACTGCATTTAACACTAAAAATAATAGTAAAGATATGACAAAAAATAATAAAAATTCATAAAAAAGGGGAAATAGGGAAAAAGAAATGGAAAGGAAAATATCTAACCATGGTTGCAGCGGTAGCTGCAACCATGTAAAAGACGAACACGGCCAATAGTAACAAAAAACAGCCTGAAACTCCAAAAATGGCGCCACTGAAAAAAAGTACACTAATAGAATCCCTTGGCCGACAACCCTAGTCAGGAAACTTGCAGTCCCTTGGCTTGAACAACAAGGAAAATCACTTGTGTATGGGAAGCATCCTTATTTTCGTTTTTTTTTCCTTCTCCGCAGCTAGCAGGGCACTGGAGCATCATAGAGGGCTGTTTAAGGGTTTGGGTCACAGCAAATTGCTACATCTACGTGCTTTTGTCATTAACAAAACACAGCATTGAAAATAGAATCATTTTTTTCCCAAAAAACTGCATCTTCGTATAGAACATGACGAATTTATGGTAAAGAACGAACTCTAGGACAGAGTAACCGAAACATCAAAATAAAATGCAAATTCTAACAGAAAGTGAATCATGATATGCATGATGATGCAACTCACACGTATCTTCTTACATAATAATATAACAGAAGTGGCTTTTGAAAAGTTGCTTCTCTGGGGTATGATGTCATATTTGAGAGGCTCTGCTACTTGATTCCCTGCGGTTCTTTCTATACTATTCCAACTAAGAAAAAGCCAAAGGCTTCTTTCCATGTGTAATTTATGAATAAAATACAAACATACAAGTATATAACATTTGATTAAACTTATTAAGACGTTGAAATCAGTTTGTCATAGGCAGTACAATAGCGCTGTCTAAGTAAGAGCGAAGTGGACACAATGTATCTATTTTTTTTTTTTCACCAAGGAACTTAGTATAGAAGGAGTTGTCGTAGAAACGTAGAAACTTTGGAAGGGGCTCACTCAATTGGAAATTGAAACTTTCAACGCCTGTCTTATTCAAAGTCGGTCTAAGAAATGTGTATTATCAGGAAGTGTGTTAAATATGCTAGTTTCAATTATATTATTTTAGTAATTCTACTGATGACGGTCGCTGTATATGTGGTCGAAATATCTGGACTTGTGTACCTGTTTTTTCACTGTCTAAATAAATGGATTTATCCCCATTCGAAAATTTATTTCTTCGTCATAGAACGGCAGTGTGGTCTAAGAAAAGAATACTTAACTTAAGGTGTTACGTCGAAAACAAGAGTGTTATATTTTATCGACCAGCTAAAAGCTTTATATTCGGCAGTTTTAAAAGCAGCATCAACACTTTTTGGAATTCATATCATGTTGTGGTGGCAGTTGTAGAATAGTTTGAGAAAAAAAGACTAAAAAGGGGTAAGAACTGCTTCCTTTATTAATATCACTGCATAGAAGCTCTAGAACGAGGACATCCCTTAAATGATTGTCCAGCACCTAAGAAAAAAGCAAAACCATTACTTTATCCACAGAAAAACCAAGGGCATGGTTCCAAAACTATTCCATTTAAACTTCCATGTTTTTCTAGCTTGGCTTGTTTCTAGTCTTATTTTCAGTGCACACACAACCAGAAACAACACGATTTTATTTATATTTATAAATAAGTCAAATGAAATTTTCTGGTTTAATGCATAATCAAGTGTTGGTTCATTTTTCTATCCTTCTAGTGATGTCTTACAGCATAGTGTCGACGAGACTTTCCTTCGGAAAAGAAGGACCTGACTTAAGCTACTCCATTGCATATAGTTTCTTTGACCGGTTTTACATCTATTAATAAAATGAAAATATTTAAGTACCATGTAAAACTTGTAATTGAGCAAGTGAAAAACAAAATATACCAGCAAAAGCCCGGTATTTGGGACGAAACTCCTCTATCAACGGAAAAAGAAGAGAACTAAACTATAACGCTAAAACACACTGCATGTAGTCTAGTTTTCCGTTTTCCGTTGATAAAGGCTTCCGGACATGAAGCCACAATACTCGGGATTTTATGAGCACTCTTTTTTTGCCGTGTCAATTAAAAGTTTTAATATTATTTACAGGTTCTCCTTTGATTTTATTACTCTGCGATATCGAAACCCAATGATACCTATCATTAAACTGCAAAGGATCGAAAGCCCAAGCTGGCGGTGATGGCAAGATGACGCCGTGGTAGGCTCCAGGGACAAAAAATGGCACGAAAGAGTACCTAGTTGTCACTCACAGTTTCTAAAAGGGCACTAGAAATTTTTGTCCGAACAAGACCCTCCCAAGATTCAACGATCAATGCTGATAAAAAAAAAAAAAAACAACAACAACAAATAAACGCACCGTGTCACCAAAAACACAAGATTTTACATTTTCTTCAAGATAGCGACATTTGGGAGGGGTGGGGTGTTTCCAACTTTTCTGAAATGACGTAAATTTACTTATGATAATAGCTTTTAATGGGTACTTTGGAATTAATTTTTTTTTTTTACAAATTTGGAATCAGCATATCAAGACTTACGATTACTATTGGCATAGGTCAGTCTAAACTTACTGTTTATTACCACAAATTACTTGATTCAATGTCCTATATACCGAAACTCACGTCATGAAAACTTTTGTAAAGTGAACCAAAAAAGGTTTTGCACAAATTTCAAGTTTTCGGGGAGAGTAGGTATGGGCCTGAAAAAAAAAAAAAAAAAAAACCAAAAAAAAAATTGGAATCTACAAGAAAGCTCTAAATTTATCTCCAGTTCTGCTTTAACCTTTGACGTTATCTCCCAGTTACAAACGATGATTAGATCTTACCTATCATGGGAACTGCGTCAAAGCTTCCTACTTCATGCTGCGTTGGGGGAATAGCAAGAATGAGATTCATTACATAAGCCTTTCCTTTTTTCCTCCGTTGCCATTCCAAGACAGAGTCGCATCGTCCAGATACATCATTAGGAGCTTCTACAAATTACAAATACAGCTGAATTACATTGGTCTGCAAAAAACAGAACTTTTTTTGTTTCAAAAGAATTAAAATGACAATTTGTTTTAATTATTTGTGTGCTGAATTCAAATATCGTTTCGGTTTTTTTACCATTGGGCAGGAGTTCTGTGTGACATTCATTTGAACGTTTATAATATTCTAAAAAGTGTGTAACTGTTCAGGCATATTTTGCATCTATAACGTCTTTCATCTTCATCCAACAGTGGTCAGCCAGCATACTGAAACTCCCCTTACCTTTGCTCTTCTTATTCATTGTTGAAATTTGCCGGTAAAATACTAATCTGTTCGTTGCAGACAGCTCCAAGATTGTTGGGAATAAAGAACAAATGAGAATCAAAGTGAACTTTTAAAGACGTGTTGCATCACATAGCTTTACAAGAATTCAGAAGATCAGCACTACGTTATTATTGTTTTCTGCTTAATTGTTGCAAAGAAAATTGTAACATAAACTTCCGAAAGATTGCCAAGCTGCTTTCTCCAGTGGATTTAACTGTTCTTCGAAATATTCATCAGACAATAATTACCGCATTTGTAGTCTATACAAATTCCTTCTTTCAGTTAGCATCATTGATTTTAGGGAATTCCGATTTTAGATACAACAGTCAATCGAGAATTTTATCCATAGCTTTGACGAAATTTTCAGGTCCTACCTTAATATGCCTTAATAGATGTAAAAATATTTTTTCAGAATTCATTGAAGGGATATTCGACACTTTTTTCTGGCCAGGGATTAGAGGTTCACGTATAGGCCAATTTTCTGGTGCAGTGAGACTTCTTATTTCTGCTATCCCATTCGCACAGCGAATATCCCACTCATTGCAAACAAAACAATAAAGCAATGAAAACAACGTAAAGTTACATTAAAGCTGAAAACGAATAGAAATTATTCCGTATATGAGGGCAGTTCCCCTCCTCCTTTACCCAAACCCTTTGTGCAAGTTTCGTAAAGCTTTACTGAAAGCATTTAGGAGTGCAACAAACGTAGTTTTGTGGGTAATTGCAAGTATATTCTTTACCAATTGCCATATTGCTTGTAGTTCTTCTAGTTCAATAAATTCTTCTATGATTATGTCATTGCAAAAAAAAAAAAAAATGCTTTTTTCTCCCGTCCCGATTGTCCTTGTGTTTGAGCAGGCATTCTTGAAGTAATTGGGACAAACAGTCAACTTTAACGGAAAGACCGGGTGTATGGAGAGCCCCTCCTAAAATTTTCATTTTTTTTTTCTGTATTCTTATTGAAAAATATAAAAAAATTGTCACTCCCCCCCCCCCCCCCCATTGAAAATACATTTTTCTTATATCTTCATTTAAAAATTGTAAACCTCTTGCCCGTCCCCCACGAAAATTAGCGCCCCTAGGGCAATGCCCAACGAGAAAAAAACAGCATAAATAAGGAAATGATTCTCATTTAAATCTTGGTAAAAACAAAGCTCCTAATCCCCCCTCCCACCTCTTACCCTTTTGTGCTGAGAAGTGTATGGAGGTAATCTTTTAAGTTGCACAGAAAATATATTTATACAACAAAGGGAGCTATCATTTCGCAGCCAGGGTTACCGCCTGCAGCACGAAAGTGCTATTTTAGCACTATTTTATTATGCGTAGCACTGTATCACGTAATTAGGGTTGCTAAAATAGCACGAGTGTTCTAATTCACACTGTCACAGTCAATTTTTTGACTATAGCACCGAAAATCGGTGTTTAGCACGCAAATTTGGGCAATTGTAGCACTTTAAGAACTGACCGTGGTGGCAACCCTGTTCGCAGCATCTACCTTTCCGTCTGTTTTCAAATCTCTCCAAATACTTCAGAATAAAGCAATGAGGATTCTTTTTAATGTTGATTGCAGAACTTCATTTAGACACCTATATGGGACTTCAGGAATTTTCTCTTTGGACCAACTTCATTTAATTTCTATCTCTAGTATTTGTCATGATTATCAATATAGTAATTTACCTGTAAATTTCTCCGGCATTTTCTCAACTAATTCTCAATTTCATAATTATCCTACTACGCATCGTTCAGACTTTTTCGTGCGAAATTCGCCCGACATCGAGAGCGGGATTCAGCATCCGTCACATTGGCCCAAAAATCTGGAACTCAATTCCTGCATCAGTTCGAGAATGCAGCAACAAGCGACATTTTCTAAGACTGGTGAAGAAATATCTTATGACATGCTAAGCATTTTGTTCATTAGGGTTTTCTTTTTCGTTGTTGTAAATTTAGTTAGAAAATGGCTGTGTATTTTCGTTGGCAATATTTTCAGCGCTAAAGTATGCCACCAGGCATGTGCGCTGTTTTGTGACATTTATTTATGTACGTGTTATAAATAAAAATATTCTAATACTACTAATATTACAGGCTTAGTAATAAAATATCTCTAGGCATGAAGGGATATTACTGCTGCTACTACTAACAACTCACTGGAGCACCAAGCCGCCCGAATCTAGCACCACCGCGCACGCTTTTTCTTCAACCCAATTTATTCAAAGCTTCAAGGTCCAATTTCAAAAGCAAAGGGAGATTGGAGATAAATTCCCCCTCTCCAAACCCCCTTTATATTTGTTCGAAGTTCCCTGAAAGTTAAAAAAAATGGGCATAAAAACCAACTTTTTGAGGCTTAAGGCTCCTCCCCCCCCCTATCCACCTACACAAAGATCCGCTAACCCCCAGATGACAAAAAAACAAGCTGATGCGAAATTATAGAGCATAGTACAAAATTTTACCACTTTCAAATAACAAATTAGTTCAATTAGCTTTACAATATTTGTCTATACATTCCCTCCGTACGTTTTTGGTATATTATTTTTCTACAATCCTACAGTTTTAATGTTTGAATGTTAAACCAAATTATGCAATCAGCACTTTTTGAAATTTACTTTGCAAATTGAAAAACGTGTTGAAAATACGACAGAGACATACAAAAACAGTAAAATTTTCCTATTTTCTAGGTATTCTAATTCTTTTAATGGTATAAGCACTTTGTCCTTTCGTGCAATTTACAGCTGTTGGGACGTCTCAAAATCGCATGTTTTGGTGGAAACAAAAACATTTAACCGTATATTTTTATGGACTAAATGCATCTTTAGGAACGAATGCACCACCGCGCAGTATTATTGACTCTGAAACTGGAAGGCACAAAGTACATTTTTTCGATATGCCTAAAACTTCCAATGTAGTTCAAATGAACCCTCTTCCAATATTCAAGAACCACTGGTTCAATACAATCACCCCTGAGAAAAAGACAAGGAAACATAAATAAACAACAAGAAACACAATTCCACGATCACTTTTTTGGAATAAATGCAACATTTCGTATTTCTGTACATAAAGCATTGAAAGCTCTGCTGTAGGGTTGAATGATATGCTGAATTTGATGGTGTAATTTTTACCATGACCAGTCTTTTTTTTCTCTCTCTCTTTCTCCTATCTCGAAAATCAGGCAAATTTTCCCTGGTGCATATCTTTTGGTGGCTAACTTTTACCTTATTAAATTTTGCCTATTCAGAATTACCATTAAAAAAAAAAAAACGATTCTTTTAGGGCCGGCAAAAACACAAAATCGACGTAAAAAAAGGATGTTCAGGAGCAGAAAATTTCATAGGTGGCCTGCAGAAATTAAACTTCGGTCTTTATTTCTATAAGAAAAACTTTGTTTTTTTTCTAAAATTAATTTTGTTCGTAATTATATTCTTTCAATATACAAAATAAACGTCAGATAAAAAACGTTTTGTCTTATTTAGGCAATAAAACAAAATAAGTGTGAGTTAGATAAAACTAGGGCATTAAATATGGGTTTTTATTTCCTATTTCCATTAAAGTTTCCCACGAGATATGTGCAGCTTTGTCACATAGATTCCGACACAAGAGTCGGAGGGATATATTATGATTGGTATTTTTGAAAAGTTTCAGATAAAATTCAATTATTTTCGCAAAAAAAAAAAAATCTTTAGGCAGTTTTCTTTCAACACGCGTTTTTTCTTTTAGTTTCCACTTGCCAAGGAGCTGAGAAGAGCAATAAATAAAAGGAGAAACCATAAACCTCTGGTTAAAGGTTTTGACCATGAAGATTACAATGGTGCCCTTGTTAGTCTTCCCAGCTTTTCCACTCCAGAATTAGCACCAAAAGTGCCACTGTTGGTGCCACAAGGCACTTAACAATGGATTTATTAAGAAAAATTTTTGTTTAAAGCACGTAGACATGAGCAGTAGCTTTAAACAAGCCATTAAACATTTCTGTACAACCTTTCGGTAGCTTGTTAGAACTGGCAGAAAAAAAGAGAGAGACACCATTGCTACCCATGCAAAAAAAGCAATATTCCATGTTTTTTTAAGATCGAGGGGGCTCATAACCTCTGGCTTAGGGTTTAAGACCAAGGAAAATCGACTGATTATCTTGGAATTTGCATTCACTGGCATTTTGGCCCCATCCGAGTAAAAACTGATGTTTTGGGCACCAAGTATCATCTCTGTCCAAATGAGCTTTCTTCTGATATTCCATAACCATTGGTTCAACATGATCACCCCTAGGGAAAAAGGAGACATAAGTGTTTCCCTTTCCAAAAAGTTATTTCCCTTCTTACTCAGGGGGAGGGGGGCTTTATAGTCTGCAATTAAAGGTTTTCGATAATGGATATATACATTCCTCTTACAATATTTTACTGTTATGATGAATCAAAAATTATCAAAAAATGCTCGAATTTGTTATGTTGGGGAATAGATGCGGTTTTATATTCTAAATCTTCGAAGAACAGTAAAAAAAAGGAAAATAAAAAGGAAATATGATGCTGAGCTCATGTAGCCTGAACTGAAATTCAGAAAAATCAAATAAAAATTTGACTAAATCTGTATAATTTAACATTAATATTCTACATAGATTTTTTTAATATAAAAATGTAATACTTGTAGACTTAAAAAGCAAATTTAATTATTTTAGTTACAGCGGTTTTTATGAGGATTGTAGTCCAGAAAGCAGATGTAAATAATTTACTTTTAGTATAATGATAGCTTTACACTTAACCTCTTGATAATTATTGATGACAACTGGGTGACAATTATCCAGCTTCAAGTAGCTGCCTGTTGTCAATTTAATAACAATCACGCATAAGAAATTGACCAATGTAGAAAAAATTAACCAAACCGGGGACGAACAGCATTTATTGACCATTACCTAGGCAGTCTGGTTATGAGAAAACCTGGGGGTGTGGTTATGAACAATTGTAATATTATATCCTTGCACATTCGACAGTTTTCTTTCAAACACTTCATTTTTGTTATTTACTAACTAGTTGAGTTTATTTCTCTGCTACTAGACAGTAAGCAACGTGACATACAATACTTTCAACATTGTCGTGATATTTCTTGTTTCTTATAGATGTTCTTATACTCTGAGACCAATAGACAATATCAGGCCTTTTTCTTTCTATTTTTTCCTTGTATTGGTCTGAAACAGAAAAGTTTACCTTTTTTCTACTTTTAGGATTTCATGTGTTGGATTTTTTCTCTGCCCGGTTAACTATAGTGTTAATGTGTACACTTGGCCAGGATTGAGGTGGAAAATCATCAAATACTTTCTTCAAGAAAAGAGGAAAAAAGTAAATTGATTGGCTAAAAATTTCGAATACTCCACCTCCTATAGGTCAGTCCTGATTACATTTATGAGAACTGACCTCCTATAGGTCAGTCCTGATTACATTTATGAGAACAAGATATAGGTTCAACAAAACCAGAAAGTACAAATACCTGTCTTGCTTTGTCCATACTGTCATAGTACAATTCAACAAACTTTTCTGCAATTTCTGCAGATTGGCTTAATCGATCCTGAAAAAAAAAAACTTGTGAAGGATCTTGCAATTGCTGACAGATTTTTTTTTTTTTCTCTCTTTTTTTTAGGTCTAAATGAAAAAAAACTGTTCCTCTGGCATACAGTTTTTCTAGTAATTGTAAAATTTAGGAAAAGCATCTTTAAAAACAAATACATTAACAAGTCCAAAGTTTCTGTTTCTGGACTATTAGTAGTTCACCTTAAACAAAGAACATTTTTTTGTCTTTTCAATTTGAACTGACACAAGCCAAACATCTAAGACAAATTGTAGTGATATTAACTCATATTAGCAAAGCCCTGCCTTTCCTTTCTCGTTATATTTATGATATGTCAAATGTTTAAACAGTAAAACTATCAATAACTTATTTTCTTAAAATAGTCACTTATTATCTTCCAATTATACAATGTTAAGTATATTGAAGAATAATATAAAAAAAAACTATACAGGGTAAATAAAGCAACAAAGTGACTCAGAATCACATAAAAAAAATTAGAGGAAAGTAGAGTAGAAAAACAAGAGAAGCGTTCTCAAATTTTCTTTTCTAGAATTAGGGAGACTAAAAAATATATGTAAAATAATACTCTAGACAGAAATTCAGACTGCTTCTAAATACAGTGGGTTACCATTTATGTAGCATACAGTATGCGTTTGATATGTCATAACTAAAAATGTGACCCTTTAACATTGATACACGAATCCCAGAATTTTTTCCCAGTCTTCACACAAAAAACAAGACTATTCAGGCGAGATTACAATATTGATACTTTGGCTAGCCAATTGACATTTTTTCCAACCTTGTGGACAGTGGGTCATCTTTGAATGCAATATGGACACTTATTTGTGAAGGGACATTTTTCAAACTAAAAATAACAACATTGCAATATATACTCACTCTAATACTCTAAGAAAAATACGTCTAACCCTTCATTACAGCACTGCAAAATCAGCCTTTGTAATGCAGTTTCCATAGGTAACTAAGCATTCTGTTTTTCTTTTTAACCAGAAGCCCTCACAGAAGAATACTAGGTGAGGTCAACAAGAAAAGCATGATAAATCTGCTCAAAAGATAAGGGAGCTAATATTAACAAACCAATATAATTTCAGGTCAAAATGAAGAAAATGTTTTTGAAACTATTATCCAAGGGTTAATCGACACAAGAGGATTGTCTGCAGGATTGGAGAAGATTTTATTCACATGCACATCTCTGTTCTTTTCTTAAAATACAAAGCAAAATCAAAAACTGATTAGGCAAATTATTTTGAATCCATTCTTAATTTAGCTGCTGTAAATATTAGCATTTATTCAACTGCCTGTTTTGCCTTCAAATCATTGTGCCTTTTTTTCTTTACTTATATTCTCACTTAAAACCACTTCCCAATGTTTGTTTTATTTATATTTTAAATTTATAAACCACGATGCATCTATTAAAGACATTGTTTACACTAAACTTTTGCAAATTTTGTGGTCCCAAAATTTGAGCCGAAGTGTTTTTGTGTACTAAATATCATTTAAAAAAGAACAACATAGCATTACTGATGAACAAATACTCATTTTTAAAAGACTGCTCTTAACAACACTTTATCTCCAAAGGCACTTAAGAAAAAAAAATTTGTTTACTCCTAATAAGAAAAAATATTTTACTTTAGACAATCTAGAAGACAAAATAAAATTAAAACAGTTAAAAACGTCTTACCTGTTCTGAGGAGTCTTTCTTCTAAAAAAAAACTCTCCCCAAATACCATATAATTACTGCTTCATATTTCTCAAGTAGGAATAAAATACTCAAACCTCAGGCTGACAGAAAGAACAAGAAATTAAAACAGAATCATGATTTTGCTAAAAGAGAAAATTTAAGAGAGAAAAAAATACTTCCATTTGTAATCTTAATTTAAAATTTTAAAAATATTCATTCATGATCTCATATATTTGTCATACATTAATAATCTTTGAATAAGGATCATTATTATACATCATTATCCATAATTACAATATTCTGTTATAACAAGATTCTCCTCACTCAAGTCTCCAAACAAATTTAAGATATATTACATTAGGCAAATGCCTTCTAGAATGTAATCTTTAGTTCTAGTTAAAAAATAAAGAGAAGCAAAGAGAGAGATGAGAGTGAGATATGGAGAGTGCAAGTGAGATATGGAGAGAACAGTATTAGTTGCCCAATTGCCTGACAGCCAGTGTACATGCTCAGTTATAAATTTTTGAGAACATTTTATTTGGGGTCTCCAATTGCCTTCAAATGACTGATAGAATTGATAGACTATTTGCATTGCCATTACTCCATGCCTATCAACCTTAGTTTCTGCCCTAGGATGGATGGATAATAACTATATATCAACAAGTGAAATGACATCATTTTTATACAATCCTGAAAAAGGCTTATGCCAGCTTTGCCTCTCACTCAGACTATCTGTCATGGCATTTTTTTTTTCTAATTAGCCATGGCTCTCAGCTTTTTCATCACAGTCCACCAACTTAGTTTTAATTCAAGTGGCTATATATATATATATATATATATATATATATATATATATATATATATATATATATATATATATATATATATATATATATATATATATATATATATATATATATATATATATATATATATATATATATATATATATATATATTATATATATATATATATATATATATATATATATATATATATATATATATATATATATATATATTTCAAAAACCACCATCTATGTTATTTCCAGAGTTTATGTGCCTGAGTTTGCTCGTTTGCTGTTAATGGGATAAAGCTATTGCACTACTTTGAGGTTTTTTCATATTGATTTCTACCCTCTAATAGATATATTTATAGTTAAGTTAAATTGAGAGATCTTCCCTCACCAGCGCCATCTTTTTTTTCAATTCGACTGGGGCGCCATCTATAACGCCAATTTCATGTAATTGCCATATCATTAAGGTGCTGATTTTTTACTAGGAACAAGCAGAAGAGGGAAGGAACCCCCCACCCCGAAACGCCGTATTGTACCTGCTGATATTCAGTTACCTGAAAATTGCGGGGGAAAGGTGAGGGGGTACTTACACTTTCCTTGTTTCTGGGTGATTTCAGTACCTGGACCTGGACTTTGAATTTACCTGGACTTTGATTATTGAATTGCGATTTGCCTGATGACGTGAAGGTGCGATGGCTAAGCTTGTACAAAATGCTGTGCTGAACTTTATGTATCACTCAATGCAAACAGGAAACAAAATAGAGCAAATTGTTAAAAGATCAGTGGAGTTTTTCTCTCATACAGACATACTAAACACAAAAGAAAATTTTATCTCTATCGGAAGTGAACTGGGTTATGATGTATTCCAGAAAACTCCCAACAACAATGATAATATTGTTGAAATGGCAAAGATATTGTCCCAATGTGCCAAGACAAGAAATCATTACCACAATTTGTCATTATGGATCCCCAGGAAGTTCCCACATGTCCAGACAAAATCAGTGCTTGCATTTGGATCAAAGTTAATGAAATGTGTCGCCGGCCGCATAGATGTTGAATTAGACTCGATAGCCGGAAAAAATCAAGCTAGCTATGGATAAGTTCTCCAAATAATTAAGTAAAGTGTCTGAACAGTGTGTTGCTCTCTCTGACACTATGTCCCCAGCCCCTCCCTCTCTTGAACCACAAGTGACACAACAGAAGCCTTTGTACTCAGTGGCAGTTAAAAATATGCCATCTGATCTCAACTTGCTGCAGGCTAGGCAAGAGTTCATAAGCAAGCTGTGCCCAAGAGGGGTTGATTTGGAGTCTCTTACTCTAAAAACATAGCAACAATGACTGGCCAATCCTTGCCAAGTCACGTAATTCAGCAACACAACTAGCCCAGGCCATGAATAGTAAGAAAATTGACACCAAAGTGAAAGTGCCTCAATTTGTACGCATTATAAAGTGGATTCCTAGTTCTCTAGATGAAAACAAGCTAAGCCGAGTAGCTGGGTGTGAAAAAGCTCCTAAGTGCGGTGACATTAGAGCCTTGAAATTAAACTACCCGAGTTGTGCTGATCTGGACAATGCTATTGCCAATCCCCTTAAGATCTACCTTGAGCTATTCAGGGTTGAGGAGTTCCGTTTCCTGCCCCAGCGCTGCTTTAAATGTCACAGTGTTGGTCATATCACTGCCAACTGCAACCAACAAGAAAAGTGCTCACACTGTGGCAGCACTGATCATATGTCTTCAAGAGTTAGCCCGTGTAAAAAGCCCCAAATGTGTTTAAATTGTAGCTCAAAAAAGCACAATTGCTACCACGACTCATGCCCATTTAATCAAGCACAGCCATCTATGCCTCTTGTATCATCATGGGTTGCAAGGTGTACTGTTGTAATATGAATAGTAAAGTGCTGGAAAAATTGCCATTTCTTAGTGAATGGCATATATATATATATATATATATATATATATATATATATATATATATATATATATATATATATATATTATATATATATATATATATATATATAATGGCATATATATATCTTAGTGAATGGCATATATATATATATATATATATATATATATATATATATATATATATATATATATATATATATATATATATATATATATATATATATATATATATATATATATATATATATATATATATATATATATATATTTCAAAAACCACCATCTATGTTATTTCCAGAGTTTATGTGCCTGAGTTTGCTCGTTTGCTGTTAATGGGATAAAGCTATTGCACTACTTTGAGGTTGTTTTCATATTGATTTCTACCCTCTAATAGATATATTTATAGTTAAGTTAAATTGAGAGATCTTCCCTCACCAGCGCCATCTTTCTTTTTTTCAATTCGACTGGGGCGCCATCTATAACGCCAATTTCATGTAATTGCCATATCATTAAGGTGCTGATTTTTTACTAGGAACAAGCAGAAGAGGGGAAGGAACCCCCCACCCCGAAACGCCGTATTGTACCTGCTGATATTCAGTTACCTGAAAATTGCGGGGGAAAGGTGAGGGGGTACTTACACTTTCCTTGTTTCTGGGTGATTTCAGTGCCTGGACCTGGACTTTGAATTTACCTGGACTTTGATTATTGAATTGCGATTTGCCTGATGACGTGAAGGTGCGATGGCTAAGCTTGTACAAAATGCTGTGCTGAACTTTATGTATCACTCAATGCAAAACAGGAAACAAAATAGAGCAAATTGTTAAAAGATCAGTGGAGTTTTTCTCTCATACAGGACATACTAAACACAAAAGAAAATTTTATCTCTATCGGAAGTGAACTGGGTTATGATGTATTCCAGAAAACTCCCAACGACAATGATAATATTGTTGAAATGGCAAAGATATTGTCCCAATGTGCCAAAGACAAGAAATCATTACCACAATTTGTCATTATGGATCCCCAGGAAGTTCCCACATGTCCAGACAAAATCAGTGCTTGCATTTGGATCAAAGTTAATGAAATGTGTCGCCGGCCGCATAGATGTTGAATTAGACTCGATAGCCGGAAAATCAAGCTAGCTATGGATAAGTTCTCCAAATAATTAAGTAAAGTGTCTGAACAGTGTGTTGCTCTCTCTGACACTATGTCCCCAGCCCCTCCCTCTCTTGAACCACAAGTGACACAACAGAAGCCTTTGTACTCAGTGGCAGTTAAAAATATGCCATCTGATCTCAACTTGCTGCAGGCTAGGCAAGAGTTCATAAGCAAGCTGTGCCCAAGAGGGGTTGATTTGGAGTCTCTTACTCTAAAACATAGCAACAATGACTGGCCAATCCTTGCCAAGTCACGTAATTCAGCAACCACAACTAGCCCAGGCCATGAATAGTAAGAAAATTGACACCAAAGTGAAAGTGCCTCAATTTGTACGCATTATAAAGTGGATTCCTAGTTCTCTAGATGAAAACAAGCTAAGCCGAGTAGCTGGGTGTGAAAAAGCTCCTAAGTGCGGTGACATTAGAGCCTTGAAATTAAACTACCCGAGTTGTGCTGATCTGGACAATGCTATTGCCAATCCCTTAAGATCTACCTTGAGCTATTCAGGGTTGAGGAGTTCCGTTTCCTGCCCCAGCGCTGCTTTAAATGTCACAGTGTTGGTCATATCACTGCCAACTGCAACCAACAAGAAAAGTGCTCACACTGTGGCAGCACTGATCATATGTCTTCAAGAGTTAGCCCGTGTAAAAAGCCCCAAATGTGTTTAAATTGTAGCTCAAAAAAGCACAATTGCTACCACGACTCATGCCCATTTAATCAAGCACAGCCATCTATGCCTCTTGTATCATCATGGGTTGCAAGGTTACTGTACTGTGTAATATGAATAGTAAAGTGCTGGAAAAATTGCCATTTCTTAGTGATCTATCCACAAAATATGACCTTGTTTGCCTCCAAGAACATTTCCTCATGGAAACCAGTGTCAACTGGCTAAAATTTTCTCCAGATTACCATTATATTATACAGCTAGCACACAAATCCAGCAACCACAGACGTCCTTCAGGAGGGCTTACTATAATCTCCAATTCCGGTCCCCTCCCTGCTGCCTGTCTCCAGCAAAGTGAACACTTCCAAGCTTATTAAGTGTGGGGACTTCATTGTAGCCAATGTTTACTTACCTACTAATTATAATAATATTGTTTTGGAGCAAAAGTTTGCTATTGCTTGCAAGAGACTTGGAAACTCAATAGAGAAAGTACTAAGGGACAGCTTACCATTAGTGACTTTGGGGGACTTCAACTGTAACATTGGAAACAGCAGCAACTCTCGTGCCCATGTGCTTCTTAGTTCACTTCCTTATGGATTCAAGCTAGCCACGAAAAGCAAGCAATATTCTTTTATAAGTGTCTCTCAGTCTGTGTCTAACATTGACCACACTGTTAATTATAATGTTGAGCTACCTACCATACAGGTAGGACTTGATGGAATGTACTCAGACCATCTGCCCTTGTCTGTCACTATCCCATGTACTGTGAATGCATACCCGCCAAACCTAAACCAAAAGCTCATGAGTGACTGGAAAAAAGCTCTCGCGCCAACAAAAGTGTGATAAGTCCTCGGAAAAATTAAGGTCCCATTTAATCTGCTCAAGTGGAATGCTGACTTGCCTGATAGTGAAATAAGACTGCAATTGAAGCTATACTTTGCTGAAATATGCCACCCTTTAAAAATAGCTGAAAGCTCAGCTGTTCCAAGTGTTGAATTGTGCCATACATCTTGAGTAAAAGGATGGGCCCAAAACTCCGATTTGGTTAATGCAAAGACTGCAGCCAAGTTTTGGCTGCAGATTTGGCATTAGTGTGACAGGCCTAAAAGTGGTGCATCAATCTAATTCGTATTTTTACTAAGCGGAAATTTGCAAAAGAACTGCATAGACATTGTAGTGCTTTAAAACTTGAAACTGTGTTTCAAAAATCATGAATAATCCTAATCTGATTTGGAATCTGCATGCAAAGCCTGCTGAGTACAATAATACCATTTCGAGTGCAATTGGTGAGAAAGAATGGGTTGATTATTTTAGTGCGGAATTTGCAGCCCTAGATGGGTTGAAAAACCAAATGTATTATGAGCAACTAAGTCCACTCCTTACTAAAGAGTTAATTATTTTGTTGTGAACAGTAGTGAAATCCGGGAAGCGTGCAAAAAATTAAAGAAAAAATTGTCAAGTGGTGCTGATAAAATATGTGCACATCATCTATTGAATGGTAGTCCCCTTTTAATTGAGCATCTTGCAATTGCTTACCAGATTATTATGACGCATGGCGTTGTACCAGATTTATTTTGCTTAGGATCCATAATGCCTGTACTGAAAAAAGGAAAAAACCTTCTTTTTATAGACCAATAACTACTATTTCCTCTGTTTTTTGCAAGCTTTTTGAATTGATAATAATAGATTAGGAAGTGTTGCAAGGCCCCTTGCATTACACGTCACATTACAAGCAGATGCACACATTTCTAATGAATTGCTGGCTATTAGTGAATACAATATACACTGCACATTTGACTTGGGCATACATGCGCAGATAATGCTAGAATTACGGAATAATGTGTTGATCCATCTATTGTTCAACCTCTTTATGATCTGTATTGCCAACTAAATGTGTGTTTGCTTAATGCAGAACCCACTAGGAAAATCCCTGTAAAAAAAGGTATAAAACAGGCTGCAATTTCTTTGCCAGAGTTGTTTATTAATAGTATTTCTGAGGCGCAGTCCAAAGTCACTACAAGCTGTATTCTAAGAGGAATAGATGTGACCATTGGCCTTAGTTTTAATGTGTCAAAATCAGAAGTAATGTTATTTAATTGGAATAAATCTGTTCTACCTCACATTCAACTAGGATCCCAGTCTGTTAAGTCTGTGGAGTCACTAATATACTTGGGACTGCCCATTGGTGACTCACTGTCATCTACCCATTTGCTAATCATCATACATATAGAGCGTAAAATTAGAACTGCATATGGGGCCACAATTTCTTCAAAGAGAAATCTTAATAGGTTTTCATTTTCTAAAATTTATAATGCTGTTGCACTGCCACATATATTATATATAACACCATTTTGGAAACTTCTGCATAAAGAAGATAAATTTAAAATCCGCAGAATTTTCTTCAGATATTTGAAGTTTCTGCTGCAAGTTCCACTGAGAACAAGTAATTTGAACCTGATCCAGCATACCCAGTAACTGATCCATTTTCTACAGTTAATCAGTTGCTTGACAAGTATTTTGCTAAGTTGGAGGGTAGCAGCCATCCTTGGCTACCTCTACTCTTGTCACTTTGATTGATGTGTATGTGTATTTGCTTTGTCTGTACCAATAAGTGTATGTTTTTTATTTTCTCTTTTCTGCTATTTTTCCATCCAACAATTTCTGTGTTTATGATGGGTGTAAAATAAATTCAGTTCAATTCAATATAAAATATATATATATATAATATTATATATATATATATATATATATATATTTTATATATATATATATATATATATATATATATAATATATATATATATATATATATATATATATATATATATATATATATATATATATATATATATATATATATATATATATATATATATATATATATATATATATATATATATATATATATATATATATATATATATATATATATAGAGAGAGAGAGAGAGAGAGAGAGAGGGGAGGCACATAGAGAGAGAGAGAAAGAACTACAAGACTGCAATTTTATTGTGCATTCAGTTCAATAAGAGGGGCAACCCTAAGCATAGGACAAAGTTTGGCTACAAAGCAAGTAAAAACATTGATTAAATTTCAAATGAAGTGTTTGACTTACAGTCTGCTAAAATTAAAAGCAATATATATGTACAATTGCATAGTTTTTACCCTCATCCTATGGCAAACATACAACATTTTTACATAATTTTATTGTACCTATGGCAAACTTTTGTATTATGTCACACCCAATCTCATACAAAAATGGGTTTGTATTTCATGTACTATTTTTCTTCAGATTTTTGGTTTTCGTTTTTGTGTCCATTATATGCTTGAACCAACAGAAATAACATTGTTTTATTATTGGATATTCCTGTGTTTGAAATGTTTGAGCTTCCAAATTTTTTAATAACTATGTACATCAGGTTTTCTGAAAAAAAGTCTCAAATCTTTAAATTGTAATGTTTACATTGAGAAAGATGCAAACATTTTAGATATGGAACTAGCCATTGAATAAATACTGATTAAACACAAAACTACAATAAAATACTAATATAGCAAAATTCTTATTTTAAAGCATGCAGATGATTTCCATTAATGACATTTTAATATATTGTTCCATTTCTATCCAAATTGTTAAATAATTTTACAGATTTAGAATATAAATGCCCATTAATGAACAAGCACTAGATAGGTAGATTATTTAGGGCTATCTCTGGCCCTATAGAGGGGGGGGGGTATATGGCAGCAACCATAATATTTAGAAAGTGTTAAATGTTGAATTGAATTGTAAAATTCTTTTGTAATTAGTGTTTTCTTCAGAAGAGGGTGCAGACAAGACTTCTGAAAGTGCACAATTTTTCTTGTTTAATAATAGATAATCTTCACCACTAATACTATTTTATAAGAAAAAGTTTTTAAATTTTGAACTAAGGAAACAAGCAAACAATTACAGCTCATTTGTAAATAGAAAAAAATATCCAGAAAATATGTTTAATTATGTAGACTACTGATAATATATAGTGCTGAGTACACAGTGGCCTGGTTGGTTAAAGGCCCATTACCTAGCCCCTTCTACAAAATAATCTTCAAACTGCTGGGTCAATGGGCTGAGGCTTGGCTTCTTGAATTCAATGTTGCCAAATATCACATCATTCACTTTGGCAAACTGAATTTTTATCACTCTCATTGTTTCTTAGGCACCCACTGCATTCCTCTGTAAATAATGAGCAGGACCTTGGTGTCACTACTGACAATGAACTACAATTCAACACTCTGGCTAAGAGGTCTGCTGTTGGGGCTAGTTCAACTATGGGACTGATTAAGCATACTATTTCCACTCATTCCCTTAAGTCATCAGTCTTTTATATATGAAACTTGTGTATTGTAAGCTTGAACTTGCAATGGCTCTTGTCTCCCCGTATTTTAAAAAGACACAAAAATTCTTGAAGATGTGCAGAGACATGCTACCAAAGTGATATCTGGCATGTGGGTGCTTTCCTACCCTTTAAGACTATCAAAGCTGAATCTCTTTACACTTCTTTACAGGAGAAATAGAGGGGATGCCATTTTAGCCTACATGTTATTGAGGGCTAATACTCTCTCAGCATTATTCCCTACTGTTGGTACCAACTCAAGAACTAGAGGTCATCACCTGAAACATGTCAAGCAGTCTATAATATTTAGAGGCACTCAAATCTTTTCATCACAAATTGTCAATAGTTGGAACAAAATATCTAATGAAACAGTTACTGCTGAATCTGTTGATGTTTTCAAACAAAGGTTGGATGTTGAGTGGTCCTCTAGAGAGTGCAAACTCAATTGGGATGCTACTTATCATGGAACAGCACCTGGTCACTAAAGAACTTTGTATACAACTCAGGTCATCATTCTGGAGCTCTACAAGGAGAAATCCTTAGACTGCTCCCAGCTGTGATTTAAGGTAAGGTAAATGATTCATATAAATAGGGATAGGATACAAACCTGCTTAACTCCTGATTTGACATGAAACTAGAAAACTAACCTCATTTCCTACTTCAACTGCAGCAATGTTATTCTTGCACATGGCATTAATTGCTTTTATGTATTTAGCTGGTATACCATACAAGGATAGGACAGTTGCTAAAGCTCTTCTATTAGGTGAATCAAATGCTTGCTTATAATCTATAAAACTGAGTACTAAATGACTCAGACACTTCTCAATTGATAATCTAAGAGTAAAAATTTTGTCAATGCATTCTCTCCCCTTCCTAAAATCTACTATTCTTCTCTTGAAGCTTTATCTACAGCATCTCTCAGTCTAAAAAATATCATCATTATGTGATGCCTTGCTCATATGCTTGTGGTTGCACACCAGCTTGCTATTACATGCTTATGCTTATTTGCCTTGATGTGTTATGCTAGCTTGCTTTGCTTATAGTGTTTCTTTATTATAGGTGCCTAGGTTTTAAGTAAAGATTTATCTAAAAAACATTACATGGTGTCAGAAGTGACCAATAATGGATGTCAACCAGCCAAGTATCAGTTGGGACTTGCTGTGTCTTCCAGATGAGTGGAAACAATTTGAGCAGCATGCTCATCTTAAGTTTGCTGGCCCTTATCTGGGAAAACTGAGAAGGTCATGTGCACCTACCTACTTATTTGGGTAGGAGACAAGGGAAGAGAGATATTTAAGATCTTCACCTTCATTGAGGGCGAAAAGGACAAGCTTGAGTCATACCTGACAAAATTCAATGACTATGCAATGCCTAAAACAACATACTTTGTTTGCAAGGTATGTCTTTCAGAAACACAACCAACATGAGGGAGGAAGCATAGAAAGCTACATAACAGAGGTGAAAACGTTGGTTAAGGCCTGTAGCTACAGGGATGCAGACAAAATGGTACAAGATAGAATAGTCTGCAGAATACTGAATCCACATATCAGAGAGCACCTGCTAATAGAAGGGGATGCCCTATCCCTTGAAACAACTATAGAGAAATCTTGCATGTTTGAAACAACCCAGGCACAGCTAAGAATATTTGATGAAGATAACATAAACAAAGAAGTTGATTCTATCCAGAAAACTAATTGCAGTCCAAGCAGGAGAAATGATGAGCTCAAGATCACCAGCCCAATATCTAGAGAATGCTACTTCTGTGGAGGCAGCTACAGCCCTAATCATGCATGTCCTGCAGAAGGAAAGGCATGTACACAGTGCCACAAGCCTAACCATTTTGTATACTAAGTAATTTGCTTTCTACAGAAACCAACCTAATGGCTCTATAATAACCAGACTCCATCTTATCATCTTTCTTATAGAGGGGTTTAATAAGACTTTTCCCTAAAATTGCTAAATGCTCCCCTTTTCCAAAAATCATACTCATAATCTTCCATAACTTATCTCTAACTTCATAACCACTATTTTTAAAAAACACATTTACTATACTATCAGCACTTATGGCCTTATTATTTTTTTAATCATTTTAGTTCTATTACTAATTCTTGCTCATAAAATAATTTCAAAGTGTCACAAACTTTTCTATTTTTTCTATATCTTTTCCTGTAACTCTTTCATGGTTTAGCCCATTCACAAAATAACTTACCCATATCTCTTTAATTCTTTCCTTATCACTAATTGTGGCCCTATTTCTACCTTTAACTGGGACAAGTCCTAAGCACTTACAACTTATTAGCATGCCAGTATAATATTTTACTATTATGCTGTCTGGATGCATCTTCTAGATCTTCAGAAATTTTCCCCATGAGCTCCACTACACCAGTCCTTAATTCATATTTTAATCCTTTCTCTACTTTTTACATTTCTCTTAAAACTTGTAAGATCTATTGGTCAAATAATCTCTTGTACAAGCCCCTCCTACTCTCTATTGAACATAAAGCATTTTTTACTAATATCCCTAGCTGTTTCTAACTCTCTAAGACATCAACAGCAACTTCATAAACTATTTTCCTGAGATTATTCAATCCTTCTTTACATTGTCAAATTCTAAACTCTCTATTTTAGCATTCAACTGTTCTTGAAAAGTTTCTCTCAAATTCACATCCTGGAGTCTACCAATGTCATAGCTTTAGATTAACACTATACAGTACTAAATGATGATCTTTACTTTTAACACCAATAACAGCACTCCTATGTACCCTAGTGTCTTGTATTGATCCTGCTGGTCTTTGGTTTACAATAGCACAATCAATAAGGTTATCTGTCATACATTACGTGAATACCATGTTAACTTATGGGCCAAGTTAGCCATTTTATGAGCAAATGCAGTAATATTTGTAACTAGATTGTTATACCTACAAAAATTTGCAGTATTCTGTAGCCAGTCCCTGTTTCAACCAACTTGGGCAATAAAATCCCCTATTTCTACCTGTGACCATGCCAATTTTTCCCTGTAGCTGTAAGTAAAATTCACCTATGACTGATCCCTCACTTTTTAGTTGTTAAAATGAGCAACTAGATTTCTTTTATTGATACCTTCTCTACCCAAAAAGATTAAGCAGCTTTCTAATTCATCATGAGCCCTATTCTCCCTCCTAATGAACAAAATTATAGCCCAAATTGTACATAATTTACCTACCTACTGTTCTTTTAATAGTTGTAGCTCTCCCCTTTACTGCTTGCTTAGCATTTTTTGTTATATTAATGAGAAGAGTTAGGCTACTGAAAGCAACCTTTAGCAAGAATATTACCAATTTCCATTCCAGAATGTTAGACAATGGAAATTTCAGTGTTTCCTTTAGAAGTGGTGGAATAAGCCTAGAATTGGGGGCCATTAATAAGGAAACACATTAAAAACAATTCTTACTACACAATATCCAGAGCAATTGTAGTAAAAATATTTTGAAGGTCTTTCCACTATATTCTACCCCTAAATAACCCCCCCCCCCATAATGTCAACTATATATCCAAAAATTATATAATTCCTATGCATTTTATCATGTGTCACTCTTGTTTCAGGCTATGTAACCATAAATTAAATAAATACTGATGAAATTTAGAAACAGAAAACATGTTGGAAATATAAGCCTATAATTTTGGTTAGGCTATATATTTGCACATTAGGGGGGAAGGGGTAAAGTATAGTGGAAACATTTTTAAAATGTGTTTAAGCAAAATTTTTCTGTGTATTATAAAGTAAGAATGGTTTGTTAACATGTTTCCTTATCAATAGCTCTAATTCTAGGTTTAGCCCATAGGCTAGGCTACTGAAGTGGCAAAAAAAGGATACATCACTTCACAAAATTTAGGGATGGGATGGGGAGGGGCAAAATTTATTTCCTTAAATAAAGGACCTATTATTATTCATAAATTTTCTCAATGAAAAGACAAAAAAAAACGTTTTTCAATGAAAATGTAGCCAAAAGTGTCTTGAACTTTTGCAGCTCCCCCCCCCCCCCTAAAAAACATGTTTTCTGAAATGTAGAGAAGAACATAGAAACATGGGGGGTGCTCCTTCTTCCAAACTGATCATATCTTAGATTAGAAGCCTAATATCCATGTTTATGAAAGATGCATTTTATTCCAAATTTGTGTCCAATAATTAGGCACTGTCTGAGTAATGGGGGTATTACCTAGGATCAATTTCTAAGAGTCAGCTTCTTTTTTTACAACATAAGGATTCTGCCTGTGTATCAGAGGTCACTGCCTTTTGGAGAAGGAAAAATCATTTTTAGATAGGCCTACTTCAAAGGACCATCCCTTGCCATAATTTAGGCTCTGGAAACTTTCCTGAAAGTTTTGTTTACCTAACTCGACTACTTCTTAGGATAGCGATTCTTTTGGTAGCGAAGCTTATAGAAATAAAATGCTCAAGTCAAGGCTACATGGGCAAGCCTGACTTTGTTAGTTAGGAATTACCTCTATTGACATTTTTTATTGTTCTTCTTCTCGAACTTGA
The DNA here is from genome assembly GCA_027921565.1 of Artemia sinica. Taxonomy (NCBI): domain Eukaryota; kingdom Metazoa; phylum Arthropoda; class Branchiopoda; order Anostraca; family Artemiidae; genus Artemia; species Artemia sinica. The sequence continues at coordinate 39,629,382 of CM051264.1, forward strand.
AGACTTGTTATGAAGGAGGTACAATTCCAGTTCTCCCCACTTTCTACGTTATAAACTTTCCTTAAGTCATTCCTTAACTTGGTTTTACAGAGAAAGAATAATTCCTTAATAGACAAGAAAAGCTTGCCTATTACATTTTAGTTCAGTATAGTTAACGTTGATCGTCAATAGAACGTCAAAAGTGAAAAAAAAATCATATATTAATTAATCAGCCCTTGTGTTTCAGGAGCCGTTAAAAAAAAAAAAAAAATTGGAACAAACAGTCAAATTTTAGCTTACAGAGCAAGGCATTGAGGAGAAGGGCAACACCTTCATTTACGGAATATTTTTTTTTCTTTTTAGTGTTAATGCAGCTCCTTATTATCAGTTAAAATTACTTGTTTTTTATTTAATTTCTGATCTTTTTTAAATAATACCGATATATCTGGCTCGCCCTCCAAAAAAATTTCCTCCCCTCACGGCTCCATGGAAATTTACTCCCACTTAAAATGCACTCCCTTAAAAATCTCTCCTGACAATTCCATCGTCACTGAAAATCCCCCTCCCCCGTACATTTTTCGTGGAAAATTCAGCCCAAAAATTTTCCTTAGCATACTTTCATTTGAAAAAAACTTGCATTTCTAATCGTACTCCCGTTATTTCCGGAAATTCCCTCTTCCATGGAATTCATCTTCCCGGGAATCCAAATACGCAGAAAATAGCCCTCTGATGGTTCCCCCGAAAGATATCGAAATGCAATAAAATAATTTCGTATACTAATTCTGTCAAATCCTCCCAGGGTAAAATTTCCCCTGGAAAATTTGCCCTCAGAAATTTCCCTCCGCAAGGAAAATTATCCCCGTGGAAAATCCCCCCCCCAGAAAATTCACCCCCCCCCGCAAAAAAATGTCTGTATACTTACCAATTCAATATACTATATGTAAATAATTGCATGACTTACAGACCTTCTTCAAGGGCTGTGGGGGTCATGTTATCCCAAAAGGCATGGCTACTGGGCTTTTCAACTATGCTAACCAAAATGGATATCTCAAAATTGTGATCGGATGACTTCAAGGAAAAAAGGTTGAGGGGGATAGGTGCCCTCCAATCTTTTTGGTCACGGAAAAAGGATACTAGAACTTTTAATTTCCGTTCAAATGAGCCCTTTTCCAATATTCTAGGACTATTAGTTTGATACGATCCCCCTGGGGGAAAAAAACACGCATCCGTAATCTTTTTTTCTGGCAAAAAATACAAAATTTAATATCTTTGCAGATGGGAGGTTGAAACTTCTACAATTTGTTTGTCGGATGCGCTGAATCTGATGGTGTGAATTTCATTAATATTCTTTGACTTTAAGGGGATATTTCCCCTTTTCCGAAAATCAGGCAAACTTTCTCAAACTTGTAGCGTTTGATGGGCAACACTAAACTTGATAAACGTTATATATTTGAAGTCAGCATTATAATTCGATTCTTTAGATATATCTATAGATATGAAAATTCCGTTTTTTAGAATTTCGGTTACCATTTAGCTGCGTCACTCCCTGCTTGCAGTTCGTTATCATGATTTGATATTCAAGGTTTGTGTCATTGCTCATTTTATTGTTGCTGTTTTTTATTTTATGTTATCATGGTTTATGTCAGCTATTACGCTAAGACAAGGGGAGGTACATTGGTCCCCTCCCTTAAGGTAAAATCAAAGCAAATTGAATATTTTCCAGTAGCTTCCGATATTGTGTAAACCGCTAACCTGAATTCATCCCCCCTCAAAATCTTTTACTTCCCTCAAAATTGTGAATGTTTTTGAACTAACTTCTTCATAAGAGTTCAGCCTGGAATTTTAAGTGAATTTTGTACATAAGTTACAAACAGCAAATGAAATGAATGAGATTTTATAGATGTTGTTATATTTTCTTTTTTACAGTAACTGGATACATAAAAAAAGATAAAGCTTATTCTCAGTACGACTTTCACTAACAGAGTGACCTACTTCATCTAAGACTTCTCTTGAGAAACTTTGGACCGTTGGCTGTAACGATCTATGTGCTACCAGGCATCAAATTTTTAAAATAGGGACACCCCTAAATATGAAACTTCAAGGCTTGTTAGTGCCATGATCGAAAAGATAAGTACTCAAACATTTCTGGGGCAGTCATCTAGGCTATGAGTGATAAATTTCAGCCTGATCTCAGCACTTCTGATTTTTTTTTTTTCAGTATCCAGTAAGCTACCATGGAAATAACCAATGTCGTGCAAGCAATTCCTTGCGATGCGGCTCAATAGCAATCGATACTCTAAGAAACAGAGTCTTGATAACAATAGATACATAAGAAATCGAGTTTTAACGCTTATTCAAAATATACAAAATCCATCAAGTTTAATGTTACCCATCAAAAGTTACAAGTCTGAGAAAATTAGCCCAATTTTCAAAAAATGGGAGAAACACCCCGAAAACATCAAGTGATGTAAATGAAAATCACACCATCAGATTCAGCATATCAGATAACCTTACTGTACAAGTTTCAAGCTCCTATATACGAAAATGTGGAATTTTGTATATTTTACCAGAAAAATGATCACGGATGCGTGTTTATCTTTTTTTTGCTTGTTTGTTTGATTTTCCCAGGGGTGATCGTATCAAACCAGTGATCCTAGAAGGTTGAGAAATGGCTCATTTGATTGGAAATCAAAAGCTCTAGTGCCCTTTTTAAGTGATCAAAAATATTGAAGGGTACGTAGCCCCCTCCCATGCCCCTTTTTTCCCAAAGTCACCTGATCAAACTTTTGAGATAGCTATTTTGTTTAGAATAGTCAAAAAATCCAGTAACTATGTCTTTGAGGATGACTTGACCCCCACAGTCCCCGAGGAAGGGCTGTAAGTTAGGAACTTCGCCCATTGTTTACACACAGTATTGGTTATTAGGAAGTATACAGACATTTTTCGGGGGGTGGGGGGATTTTCTGGTGGGGGGGGATTACGTGGGAGGATCTTTCAACTGAAGAATTCTTATGGGGGACTGAAATTTTCCTTAGAGGGGGAGCTACATTTCTCGGCGCTAAAACGACAAGAAATTAAACAAAAAAAAACTAGAAATTAATTAGATAAAAGTTTTTTTTTTTAACCGAAAGTAAGGAGCAACATCAAAACTTAAAACGAGCAAAAATTATTAAGTGTAGAGGGGGTTGCACCTTGCATTTTACGCAAAAGTTTTTTTTAGAAATTTTACAAAAAGCATATTATTCTATTAGTAACTCTTAAATAATTGGAACAAAAAGTCAAACAATAGCGTGAAGAGCGAGGTATTGAGGAAGGGGCAAATCGTTCATATACTTTATAGTTTCTGTTCGTTTTAATTTTTAATGTTGCTCCTTACTTTCAGGTGAAAAAAACTTGTTTTTTTATTTAATTTATCACCGTATCGGTATGCTGCACGAAATATCTGCTGCAACGGCAAGTAGGATAAAGGGAATTTGAACAATGGAATTTGGGAATTTGAAATATTTTTTCTCAAGCTTAGAAATTTTGTGTTCATATATAAGTGGTATCCATCTATACTTTTTTTTGGAGTTATCCAATTTTAACAAGCAGTGCTGTAGTCCCAGTAATCCCAGGCCAAATAGATTGGAGCAAAGCATGCTGCTAGTACTTCTGCATGGTGCTAAAGGGCAGGAAAACCGCCACGCTTATTCACGCCGATAAAAGCCCAGAATCAGACCACGAGAAAGCCCTGAAAGCTAAAAAAAAAAACTAGATTTCAGTGTCGAATCCATCAAGTTTTTCTGAGAGAGTGCACGAACATGAAAGTTATCATGAGCAGAGTGTAAAGCTGTCATTGACCTTGTCTGCGTGGGTCCCCAATAAAACGAGAATCTATAAAGAGAAATATAAAGAGAATATTTATTATTTCAGCGATGGATACACTTCCACAAATTCTCAAGTTTAATTTAAAAAACTCTCAAGCCGTTAATTATAGACAGCGCAATAGTGCTGCCTAAGGTAAGAGCGACGTGGGTATAATGGTTTGTTTTTTTTTTAGACCAGGGCACTTCGTACCGAAGGAGCTGTCGTAGAAACTTTAAGAAGGGCTCATTCGATTGGAAATTGAAAGGGCTAGTGCCCTTTTTAATGGTCGAAAGTGATTGGAGGGCAACAAACCCCCCTCCGACGCCCCCAAACACATTTCCCTAAACACATTCAATCAAAAATTTGATATATCCATTTTGTTCAAAGCAGATGAAAGATGTGGAAATTATGTCTTTGAGGATGACAGCCTCATTTAAGGCTTATATAGAAAGGGTGATCGTAAAAACTTCGGAGGGGCTTATTGGGTTGCTAATTATAAGCTTTAGTGCCCTTTTTAGATTCAGAGTGATCGGAGGGTGGATACCCTCCCCCCAAACACACCTCGCATTTTCCCGAAATGCATCTGGTAGAAATTTTGAGATGGCCATTTGTTGTCGTAGAAACTTCAAAAAGAGCTTATTCGATTGAAAATTGCAGAGGCCAGTGCGATTTTTTAATAGTCAAAAGTGATTGGAGGGCAACTAACCCCCCTCCCACGCCCACCATTTCCCCAAGCACATCCAATTGAAATTTTGAGATGGACATTTTGTTCAACGTAATTGAAAGGTCCGGAAATTACGTCTTTGAGGATGAACACCCCCCCCCCACAGCCCTCAGGGCAAGGGTTATAAGTTATGCCCTGGGGGCATATAAGGTATAAATAGAAAAGGTGATCGCAAAAACTCCAGAAAGGGTTCATTTGATTGGAAATCAGATTACTTAGTACCCTTTTTAAGATTCAAAGTGATCAGAGGGTGGATACCCCTCCCCCACACCTCGTATTTTCCGGAAATGCATCTGATCGAAATTTTGAGATGGTCATTTGATGTCGTAGAAACATCAAAAAGAGCTCATTCGATTGGAAATTGACAGGGTTAGTGTCCGTTTTGATAGTCAAAAGTGATTAGAGGACAATAAACACCCCACCCACGCCCACCATTTCCCAAACCCATCCAATTCAAATTTTTAGATAGCCATTTTGTTAAACGTAGTTGAAAGGTTGGGAAATTCTGTCTTTGAGGATGACCCCCCCCCCCCAGAGCCCTCAGGGCAAGGGTTATAAGTTATGCCCTGGGGGCGTATAAGGTATATACAGAAATGGTGATCGTATACACTTCGGAGGGTGCCTGTTTTAAGATTCACAGTAATCAGAGGCTTGATGCCCCCCCCCCACACACACACACGCCTCATATTTTCCCGAAATGCATCTAACATAAATTTTGAGATGGCCATTTTTTGTAAAAAACACTTCGAAAAACAGCTCATTCGATTCAAAATTTAAAGACCCAGTGCCCTTTTTAATAGTCGACAGTAACTAACCCCTACGCCTTCTGAAGACAAGAACCCAATTTGTGCTTTCCTGGAAACAAAATACGTTTGAAATGTTTTCACCTTTCTTATTTTCATAAATGAGAAATTATCAAAACTTCAACGAAGAAATGTCAGTATATGTCAATTTAATTGACAATCAAAAATCATTGGTTTGTTTTATTTTTCAGTAAAGCGCAAATTGTGTTCTGGTCTTGAAAAGGTATAATGGTTATCAGCCCTATTCATATTAATTTTGCTTGTTTTGAGTTTGACTCGGCTATTTGTTGTAATTTCTGTTCGTTTTAAGTTTCATTTATTTATTGATAATGATTTATGGTAGTTTTATGCTTAGAAGATTATTTGACTTTATTTTCGCTCATTCTTGGATTAATGGAACTCTTTACTTTTCTTTGAAAAACTTATCTTTTGGAAAAAGTTTTTAAATTGATAATTAGAAATGTTGAAGAATGAAAACCATAGCTTCGATTAAACAAGTGGGAAAAACTGGGGAGGACAATATCTCAAAATTACTGAAAAATTACAAAGATTTCCATCATTGTGAAAGAGTCCACTAACCGAAGAACAATCCAAATTTTAGTTATAATGGTGCGATTTTTCTCAGTGAGTGATGAAGACATAGTCAAGTACTTTTTCTATGTCGGTTGTCACTGATGTCTCTGCACAAGGACTCTAAAAGTTCATATTGAAGGATTTTGACTCAAAAAGGATTCCTTTGAAAACATGATCAGCTTCGCGTCGGAGTGTACCAGGGTCATGCATGGATCGAAAATTGGTCTAGCTATACTTTTGAGACGAGACGTGCATTGACTTTTAGTTTTTGGGTGTATTTGTCACTCTTTTACGTTGTGCTCAGCAATTACACTGGAAATTTTAGATCAGTCGATTGTCCAGTTCAGCCATGATATATACAATTTCATTGCTTATAGTTAAAAAAGAAAGCAGGATTTGCAGAGTGTCAAAGGTTCTTTGGTACTACTGAACACTGCTTGCTATGTCCCAGTAAAAATCGTTGGTTGGCAATGGAAAATGTAACTAAACGTTTGCTCGAGCAGTGGGAAACTTTACTTTTATATTTTCACTCCATGTTGGCATACAATCTGCTCAAGCTTAGCATGCTGCTCTAAAGAACAATACTGTGCGGGTACATTATTTATTCCTTGGAAACCTTTTATCGATAGTGAACAGCCTCAACGAAGAGTTCCAAAGTGAAACAGTTCCAGTGCATATCCTTTTAAAGAAGGTCGAAGGAGGACTGAAATAAATTATGTCAAACTTTGTGAAAACGGGAAAGTTGAGTTGCTTGAGACATTGTAAGGTTGACTTTAAACACCCAAGCAACCTTAAAAAACTATGAAAGTATAAATTTTGGTGCTAAATTTGAATCGTTCACGAGAAACTGCAACCCCAAATTAGTTGAAGGAGTTCGTAAAAAATGTGTTAAATGTTAGATTTGTGTTATTTAGGTTTTATCAAACCCTTTTTGAACAGATCCGACCGCAAATTAACGAGTACATGCATAAAATGATAGCGATCCTGTTTCATTCTGGAACTTTCTTAGGAAGTGCAGGAACGGTGCGGGTGACTAATGTTCCCAGTTGTAACACGGATGACGAAGTTCCTTATGTCACCTCCACATTCTAGTGCATCAGTTGAGAGACAGTTTTCCTTGTTGGAGCTAGTTAAGTCATTTTTTAAGAAACAGGCTGGAACAAGAAAAACTTAATGCATGTAAATCAAAATGTTAAAAATCCCGCAAAATAAAACATTCCTCGTGCTCTTGTGGTTTCTGCGAGGAAGTGGACACAGGATCAGCGCTGCCAAAAGCGGTACAATTGTACCGTGTTTGGTACAATTTAGAGGTCCTGGTACAATGCGGTACATTTGAAAACTCTGTGGTACAATCCAAATCTTAACGTCGTTCACATCCCGTGAACAACGTTATTGGTGAAGTTGGTTTCGAAGATCTGTGCGAAATCATCAAGAAGCAGACATTCTCGATACCATTTGATGAAAGCACAGACATGAGTAACAAAAAGAGCCTGGTTATAGTTGTTCGCCATCTTGATCTGAATGGTGTTGATCGAGAAGACAGTTTTCCTGTAAGAGTCTTCTTCTTGTGACTTATAGAAGTTCAGCAATGTACAGCTGAATATACGAGCTACCGGAATCGTATTTACCGGACCATAACTAAATTACTTTCTTAAGGAATTGGAGCTCTAAAGGCAATCCTAATAGGATTTGCTGCAGAAAATGTGTCCTTTATGATGGGGCAGCAAGGTGGTATTTAGGCGAAACTGTCAAAAGACTGCTCCAGTTTATTTGTACTTGGTTGTTCATGCATACGTGCCGGAACTGCCGGCAAACAATTGCCAATAGGAATTGAATATTTTTGTCCGGATGTATATAGCTATATTTGTCAAAGCCAAAAATGGGCCAGTGAGACTTTAGAATTGCAAAAGTAAATGGAGCTGAAAGAACATCGAAGTTTGAGACATACAACAACTTGACAGTTGTCTAGACAAGCTGCTGTAGCTCGATATTTGGAGCAGTGGGATTGATTACTTTATTCTTCCGTGCACAAAGTCTTAAAGAGGCCATCAAGTCGGGAAAGGCCACTGCCATACTAAAAAAATCTGCTGACAGCGGTTTTCAAGACTTACTTTGCCTTCCTGGTGTATATTTTGAAGTATACCAAAGACCTAAACAAGCATTTTCAGGCACAGGACAACCAGATTCATCTTGTCTATAATCGTTTTTCTGAAGTTTAAAAGACAATAGCATCCCACTTTTTGTTGCCTAGTTATACCAAAGAAGGTCATTCCCGCCTCATAAGCCCACAGGACACCAACTACTACGTCGATATCAAGGACATGAAATGTGGGAACGTGGAAGTAATTTTTGCCAATGAAAAGGTATCTCTATCTGCTGCAGTTGAGTTTAAAAAAGAGTATAGGATATTTTTGATCATCCTCTGTGATGATATGAGAAAGCGTTTTATCAACTCCAGGTATTCATCGGTAAGAAACTTCGATAGACTTTATCCACGCTATACAATGAGAGTAGAGTAAAATCAGCCAAACCTGGGTTCTGGCTCAGTTTCCAAATTTACTGAGTGACAATTCCCTGGAAGATACCGTTCAAGAGTGGAAGAGGTAACCCGTTTGCTCTGAGCTTGGTACTTTGATTAGCTCAGATCCATCCGTGTTTTGGAATGAATGGTATATAATTGAAATCTGTATTGTTTTACAGTAACGTAGATCCAGCTACCAACGATACTTTAAAGCCGAGCTCCCACTAGCACCCAAGAACCAAAAACATTTACTTTAGCGCCCAAGAACCCATAGCGCCCACAGCTCCCAACTTGGAAGATAAATACAAGCACACCCAAGTATCAATTCATAAAACCAAATATTAAGTTATTTTACCTTTGGTGCAGCAAATTCTTCTTTCTTCTTTAAATAGCGATTTTTATTGGAGGCAAAGAAGAAAAAGCGCAAGGAACTCGCGAACTCGCAAAATCCCATGCGATCTGGTGTTTATTTACCTTTGAATCTGGCGCCCAAGTTAAAAATAAAATTATACTGACAATAAATTGATTATTTGAATACTTATTTGGCCGAAAATTTAAGTATGAATTATTTTTCACTTGATAAAAACACTGTATAGGGCATCATAAGCCCAGGCAAGGCCAACACCCGCATGCATGTAATACAAGCATTTTTAATTTATCAGAACCCAAAAATGAATGACATATTTGAAATATTTCTGAACGCCAAGAAAGAACCCAAAGTTGATCTCTCCTGTAACTTGATATGTCTCTGCGAAATGTGTTTGCCGACAGAAGCCAAATATCATATCTAAAGTTAGCAAATCACAGATGGTGCAGGTATACACAAAAGAATTCTACTGAGGGGGAGCCGGATTTCCCGCCATTATTTCGTAACAATCAGAAATCAAATAAAAAATTTTTTTTTCCATCTTTCCGTCTTTTTTAAATCCAAGTAATAGATTGGATTTAAAAAAGAAACTGAGTTTCTTTTTTAAACTTTAAATTCAGTATATAAAAAATTTTCTCTGACAGGGAATCGAACTCGGATCTCCCGCCTGACAGTCAGGAACAGCGACCATTGTACCACAGAGACACTTAAGGACTTATTATTTTAGCGTCCAGTATCTATTTTTGACGCAAGCAAATCCCCACAAAACTTGATATTTGTTTTTGGAAAATAGGGAAGGAAGGATCAGATTGAGCTGAAATTTTGAGGATAAGCTCCCAGGCCCAAAGTCTAAAGCTCTTTTTTGATCCTAGGCGCTTGGACTCTGGAAGCTGAGGAGCTAAAGTATCAAAGCTTTGATCCTGGAAGCTAGATCTGGTTTCAGCAAAGGTTTATATTTACCTTTGAATCTGGCGCCCAAGTTAAAAATAAAATTATACTGACAATAAATTGATTATTTGAATACTTATTTGGCTGAAAATATAAGTATGAATTATTTTTCACTTAATAAAAACACTGTATAGGGCATCATAAGCCCAAGCAAGGCCAACGCCCGCATGCATGTAATACAAGCATTTTTAATTTATCAGAACCCAAAAATGAATGACATATTTGAAATATTTCTGAACGCCCAGAAAGAACCCAAAGTTGATCTCTCCTGTAACTTGATATGATCTATCTTTGTTTGGGTTCTTGGGCGCTGGGCAACTGGTTTTGTTAAATAAAAAAGTCCCTTGCCGACACAATGCACTTGCTGACATAAATTGAATATATCTTTGTGACTAGTAGAATTCTTTTGTGTATACCCGCACCATCTGTGATTTGCTAACTTTAGATATGATATTTGGCTTCTGTCGCCAAACACATTTCGCAGAGACATATCAAGTTACAGGAGAGATCAACTTTGGGTTCTTTCTGGGCGTTCAGAAGTATTTCAAATATGTCATTCATTTTTGGGTTCTGATAAATTAAAAATGCTTGTATTGCATGCATGCGGGCGTTGGCCTTGCTTGGGCTTATGATGCCCTATACAGTGTTTTTATTAAGTGAAAAATAATTCATACTTATATTTTCAGCCAAATAAGTATTCAAATAATCAATTTATTGTCAGTATAATTTTATTTTTAACTTGGGCGCCAGATTCAAAGGTAAATATAAACCTTTGCTGAAACCAGATCTAGCTTCCAGGATCAAAGCTTTGATACTTTAGCTCCTCAGCTTCCAGAGTCCAAGCGCCCAGGATAAAAAAAAGAGCTTTAGACTTTGTGCCTGGGAGCTTATCCTCAAAATTTCAGCTCAATCCGATCCTTCCTTCCCTATTTTCCAAAAACCAAATATCAAGTTTTGTGGGGATTTGCTTGCGTCAAAAATAGATAATGGAGGCTAAAATAATATGTCCGTAAGTGTCTCTGTGGTACAATGGTCGCTGTTCCTGACTGTCAGGCGGGAGATACGGGTTCGATTCCCTGTCAGAGAAAATTTTTTATCTACTGAATTTAAAGTTTAAAAAAGAAACTCAGTTTCTTTTTTAAATCCATTCTATTACTTGGATTTAAAAAAGATGGAAAGATGGAAAAAAATGTTTTTTTATTTGATTTCTGATTGTTACGAAATAATGGCGGGAAATCCGGCTCCCCCTCCATGGAAAGTTCTTCTCATGTAAAATAGTCCCCCACTCCACCAAGAAAAATTCTTGCGGTCAATTTCGAATGAATTTTTTTTTTTGTAGCGCGCTTTCATATGAAAGAATATCTGTTTGTTTTTAAATCATGCAGAAAATCCCCTTCTCTGTGGAAAAGTTTTCCCCCAAATACCCCATTCCTAGTATAAAGTTGATTCCGGAGAAAATTTTCCCGAGATAATTTCTCCCGTGGAACCCCCCCCCCCCCAACGGAAAGATACTCTAGACAATTCCAACCTGGTGAAAATTCCCCTTAAAATCTCTCCATCTAAAATAATATCAGAAAGAAGCATCTTATGAAAATAACATACCTGTGTAAAGGCAAATTCAGCTTGTCGCCAAGTCTTTTCTTGCAACATGAAATAACAATTCTCAAAATCTCAATGAAATCAAACGTCAAAATTAACACGTTTACTGGAGGCAAAGAAGAAAAAGCGCAAGGAACTCGCGAACTCGCAAAATCCCATGCGATCTGGTGTTTATTTAATAATATGTCTATGTGACCCAACACTGAATGAAATATTTTGAATATTTGTAACACCCAAAGTTGATCTTTCCTGTAACTTGATACGTCTCTGTGAAATGCGTTTACCGACAGAAGTCAAATTTCCCCTCCTGTAACTTGATATGATCTATATTTGTTTGGGTTCTTGGGCACTGGGCAACTGGTTTTGTTGAATAAAAAAGTCTCGAAGTCTTTTAACAGTGGGGCACCTATTACATTTTATGGTAAATTCCTGGGACATTGTTTTTCACTTAATAAAAATATTGTATATGGCATAATAAGCCCAAGCGGGGCCAAGCGAGGCCAAAGCCCGCATGTATGTAATACAAGCATTTTAATTTGTCAGGAGCCAACACTGAATGACATATCTGGAATATTTGTTACACGCAAATTGCCTCTTTGTGAAATGCGTTTGCCGACAGAAGTCAAATCTCCCCTCCTGTAATTGATAATGATCTCTCTTTGCCATATTCACCTTGCCGACACAATGCACTTGCTGACATAAATTGAATATATCTGTGTGAGTAGTAGAATTCTTTTGTGTATGCCCTCAACATCTGTGATTTGCTAACATTAGATATGATACTTTTTTAAATCGCTATTTAAAGAAGAAATGGACTATAAATTTGCTGTGCTAAAGGTCTAGTATTTATTTTTCAAGTTGGGAGCTATGGGTTCTGGGCACTAAAGTATTAATGAATTTGGGTTCTTTGGGCGCTGGGCTTTAAAGTATCGTTGGTGATCCAGCTAAGGAGTTTGATGTAGCATAATTAGGCTAAAATGTTCTATATTTTGTGCTCTTTCCAAGTCTTTATGTTTATGACAATGTGTCCCCTGATCAGTGGTGGATTGAGGGGGGCGCCCCTCGGTCAATATCTACCAAATCATATTATTGAGTTAGGAATAAAGTGAATACACCATTCGATGCTTTTTTTATGCTGATTACGAATATAATAAGCATTTCTATCGGAAATGAATTTCAGCCCCCCCCTCCTATATAGGCTATACCTAACCTAACCCTGAATTGGCATATATAGGGGGGGGCTGAAATTCATTTCCGATAGAAATGCTTATTATATTTGTAATCAGCATAAAAAAAGGCATTGAATGGTGTATTCACTTTAGTCCTAACTCAATAATATGATTTGGTAGATATTGACCTGCCCCTCCCCCCCTAGCATAGTCTAAAGTAGTGTAATTTACTTATTTAACTCAAGTTTGTGTTAATTAAAGTTGATCCTAATACAAGTTTATCAGATCAACCCATTTTGCCCCCCCCCCTACAAAAAATCCTGGATCTGCCCCTGCCCCTGATGGTCCTAGGTATAGTTCTAAGATTTATAAAAACAAAGAAGAAAAATGGCATCAGTTTTGTGTTCCCAATTTCCAGAAGAAACACTAAAAAATTCTGAAAGCTAGCCTAGGGTAAAAGACCAGTATCCAATTGAGCAAAATTATGTAAAACTTAAAACCTCATATCTTGTTATCAAATTAGAGTTCAAAAGGTTTGTATAAGCAAATGAATAGCTAAACATCTAAGCTATGCAACAACATGGTTATTATTAAAATTATTTAAGATCATTCACTGAAAATGATTAGTTTATTGACTTACCTAGAAAGACCTCTTTTTGGAAATACCAACTATCCTATTTGATGTAACTATCTTTTAGTGTTTCAGTATTATTCACATATTAATAGAAAGCTGATTGTCTTCTGATTCTAAAAATCTAACTTTTGTTTCTTGATTTTTATTCTATAAATCACAAATTTTAAATATATATTTTTTTCATTTCACTTGCTTGTCAAAACAGAGACCACACATTGGAATTATGATGACAAATTACTCCTTCTGGGCTGGCTCTAGTGAGAGATGATCAAGTCTACACTTCCATTATGTCATACTGTAGTAAAAAAGGGCAGTCCAAAAACCCATTGCAATTTTTCCAAAATGCCAAAGAAAAGTGGTCTTTCCCAAAAAGAGGTCTTTTACCCTACTTAAAAAATTTTGAAATATAGTATAAAAATTATTTGGTAAAATTCTAGTTTAGCTAATTTTTGCTATCTTGGAAAGGAGTTAGGTTGGAAAATGAAACTTTTAGTAATAAATCCAGGGCCAAAAACATACTCTGGAAAGGTATTCCCAAGCTTCTATGTTAACTCTCTTCTGATTTCTAAGTCTTAGAAATTTGCCAACTTGAAAGGTCTATAGGCTATGCATTGAAATTTTGACAAAACAACACTTAACATTATTTTTCAGTTAACCAATTGTTTCTTTTTCTCAGGTTTTAGTTCTTAAAATGCCATTTCTGTTACCTATTTGAGTAGAATTTTAAGTCATATCAATAGATTTTTGTTATTCCTATGTTAAACCTACTCTTTTAAATACTGCAATGGAAACCAGTCACCTAAAACCTGTTTTTGATGGCTTAATTCAAGACACTGCTATAGGGTAATGCAATCTATAGCCTGGTTTTCATTGTGTCTATGATATTTAAACTGTTGTTTTTTGGGGGTTTAGGGGGGGGGGAAGGTACCTAGGTTAGGTTGGGCTACATAATAATATATGCTATGCTTTACCCACCCCCCCCCCCTAATGTGCAAATATATAGCCCAAATTTGTTTATAAACTATTATATATTCATCCTATTTTATTTTATTTCATTAGCATTAACCAAACTAGCAGTGTAGAAAAGAGTAGGTTTAACATAGGAGTACTGATTTTTTTTTCTAAATTTAGAAAATGTGTTTGCAGATCTTTGAAATCTCATATATTGGGATTGAGGAAAGTTGTGAAGCTGAAAACAGTTTTTTTGTACTTCATTTAAGCAGATGATCTATTTTTCAAGATTTCACTTTTATAATACAAAGATTTTTGAAGGTCATCAAAGGTCAGGGCCCTCTAGAGAGAGAAGTAGTGGAGATAGGTACTTCAAAATACCTTCTCAGGACATACTTTAGTCTGTAGACCCATCCCTGAAAGTTTCATTTTCCTAACCTCAACCCTTTCCAAGATAGCAAAGAGTTGCTAAACTAGAATTTTACCAAATTATTATTTTATGATATAGAAAAGAATTATGATATATTGATTTTACAAGTTCCATTTAAATTCTTATTTTTCCACTGTAGGCTATTTTTTGTTTTAATTTCAATGCAATTTTAGTCCTTTTTGCATCGATGCAACTTGTTTTTGAAATATTCTCAAAAACCCAACAAGGAATTTTATATATAATCAATATTGATTATATGCACCAAAAAGTCTTTTTTGAGATTCTAGTATCTTTGAATCAAGTGATTGCAAATCTTTGTTAACATTGAAACAAATAACATATAATATTGTTGAAATTAACACAACAAAACCCTTTTACTTCAAAGGAAGCAAAATATAATCAAAATGGAAGAAAGGGAAATTGTGTGTTTAACATGAATTTTGTTCTGCATATTACAAAGTAAGAATTCTTTTGTTAAGGTGTTTCCTTTGGAGGACAGCATTTGGAAGAATTTTATCAACATATCTAATGTTCAGGTATAACTGATTGTACAAAAATTGTAACAATTATTTTCTTTAAGATTTCCCACATCTTTCACTCACCAGATCCCTCTAAAATTCTAGTTAGCCTAGTGCTGTGGAATTACTGGTTGTGACCATCTCAGGTAAATTAAAAGGGAGTTCTATATTAATCATATTTTGAATCATTCATACACCATGGTCTCCCTCCTTAAAAAAATAAGTATCCAGAGTTACACATTTTTCTCTTAATTCAACTTCTAAAAATCTAGTAGACTTAATACTTGAGTATACCTGCCCTATTTGGCATTCTAGTTGCTCCAAGAAATGCAAGACAGTAGATGCAGTCCAGGAAAGATGCCTAACGGTACAAAGATTGACATTTTTACCTCATTAAAGTTTTCTGCAGGAAGTTATGGAACAAATTTTTCCTTCACATAATTGATGTGTTCAATACTTGAATCTCTTCAAGTGGCATAATTTTGTCAAACTCCTGGGAGGGGGGGGGGCAAATTCAGAGACAATTTTCCCAAATCAAGTGAAAACCACAGTAAAAACTAAAAAATAAGCTATTTGGCACCATAATGGTGCTATTTAGTACTATAAATTTACTTTCTAGTACCATAAAGGTAAATATGTACAAAAAAAAACTGACCTAATTCTGCTGATGCTTGAATTATGCAGGTTTATCCTAGTTTGACAAGATTTTGGACGAAACTAAATATCAGCTGGGGGGCAGTCTGGGGGGGGGAGGGTAAACCAAGGTCTCAGAGGGACAGTTGCCCCTCCCCCTGTCCCATAGCAAATTACACCCCTGATCTCTTCCCCCTCTTTCCTTCCCACACCACCTTTTCCTGGTGATTGTTTATGTCTTATTTTTCACTGATTTGGAACATCCTATGTGTTTAGTCTTGTTTTTCACTGAATTCTCAAACATTTCCATCTCTAAATGGCCAAGAAAAATTTAATAAACAATTCCAATTGTTTAGGCTACTATGCCTCTATCTTACTATTTACACCATTTTCTTTGTTTACCACCTCCATATGTTTTATTAAGTGCTTTAATTTCTTCATTATATTACTAGTCTTAATTGTCTTCAATCTTTTCAACATGTTGACTTATGTATATATCTTTTTGTTCTAACTGATCTTGTCATTTTTGTCTTTGTATTGTGTTTGTTTTTAATTTTAACCCTGAATTGTTAGTTTGGCCTGCTTTAGCTTATAATAGCTTTTTTTTTAAATAAATAACTGAAGTCCCTTTATCCTCCTGTAATAAAGTAACTAGGCCTAGTGTTGAAACTACTTAAAGAAGTTATTAGCAAACAATATCATGACAAAGAGATAAACAGCTCAGAAATGGTGAATATAAACCAAACAGTCAAGGTTGCCTGTGGTAGGCTACTGAACTCAACCTTATTTAAAATTCAAACAATGAAGTTTCTTCTGGCATGCTACCTCTACACCTGGACTATCTTTCATGCATGCTACTTTTTACAAGAATAATATGTTTATTGTGGTTCAAGTGGATTAATCTTTTGAGAAATCATAAATCCATCCATAGACACTGGCAACAGGGGCATAATTTGCTATGAGGCAGAGGGGAGGGGGTTACTGCCATTCCCAGACCTCAGTTTGCCCCCTTCTCCCTAGCTGAAATTTAGTTTCTTCAAAATTCTGGTCAAAAATAAGATAAACCTGTATAATTCAAGTATCCACAGAAACAGGTTGGTTTCCTTTAGTGTACCTCTATGGTAATATACGGATCATTTTTCAGTTGTCACTGTCATTTTCACTTGATTTGGGAAAATTGGCTCCCGCCAGGATTTGGACAAAATTACACCACTGACTGGCAGGAGAGACAATTGCACTAAAAGAAAAAAAGAAAAAAAAAAAAATTACTTTACAACCTTGGCAACAGTGTATTTGCTCCTTTTGTCCTTAGATGTATGTATTACAGTAAATGTAAATAGTTGCAAATAGTTTGTAACAGGCAAGCAATTAGAAAAATGCCTAATGGAATATGACATAATGATAAATTATATAGTAAGTATTAAATAAGTGGGCATTGTGAATAATGCAGAAAATTAAGTGGGCAATTCAAGAAGATCATCATTCATATTTCTCTACATATTACATAGCTTGTGACTGCTGTCAATTTAATCAACTTGACATATTGAGTTTAGGTTTTTACTTAGTATTGGTCTTACAGCTAAAGTACTTTGTTGATACACTGTTTTTTTTGTATATTACGGCTTAATTTTATATAGGTCGCAATTATTTCCCTTGAGATGTTTAATATTTTGAATTTATCCTTTTTTAATGTGGTTTCAACCACCATGCCCAATTGAAACATGTGCATCATGTAAAAGTTGAAATATCTCTTCCCATTGTTGCCTATATAAAACCTTATCTGCTCTGCATCTTCCTCTGCAGGAACTATAAACTTTTCCTTTTCTCTTATAGGTATTATGTCAAACAGCTATTCATGTCAAACAGTTATTGTTATCAGGTCTTTTTTCACCACTTTGCTTTTAGATGTTATAAGCTTTTCTTTTAACAGCAAGTAATGTGGTTTTGTTAGAATCTGTGTAATCTGATCTATTGATAAACATAATCAATTCAGTTGTTTTTTGAAACAGTATTTTTCAGGTATTATATTTTTCAGCTTATATTCACACATAAGCTGTATAAAATCAAAAGGAAACTTTATAACTATTTAAAAATAACAATTGAGCCCAGCAAAAACTGAAAACAATTTTGAACTCATTACAGTGCAAGATAGTGTAAGCAACACCACCAAAAATGGTTGCTGATTGACCAACAAGAATTACACCATACACATGTTGCCAAATTGCTTTCGGTTTATGAAAGTGACCAGAGAAATAATAACAGTATTATTTAACATGTTCTGATGTCCTTGTGGATTATCTAGGGATATATCTTAGGGGTCTATGTTAGTCAGATCCTTCTTTGCACTATCAAGATGGATTCCAAGCTTACTGCATATAAGACTTATAGTTTGTAGCAGATCAGCTTTGCCTTAGTTTTATTTTGATGGAAGTGTTTCTGAATCTCTGCTAATGTTGACATTCAGACTAGCAAATTTAGTGTACAATTGTCACATTCATCTTCTTTTTCGTTTTTTTATACTAAATTTTGTTGTTAATTACCTTACCCCTTAGACCTTAGGACTGCCTTTGCCACCTGGGGCATCAAGGAGAAGCCACTATTCATTCCTCAGGTTTGCTGCTCCTGTAATGCCCTCCCATTTTGGTTGAGCAGAGGTGTGCAGGTTGAATAGATCCCTCTGATAGGTCAGGTGCAATGCATTCCTGGGTCTTCCTCAGGTATATCTTCTTGGTGGTTGCCAGTGTAAAGCAGTTTTTATGAGCCTATGATTATTCATATGGAGGGTCTGTCCCAAGTATCTCTGCTGTTGAACAATTATGATGTCAGTCACTAGAGGCTGTTGAACTTGATGAAAATGAATTTTGCAGATGAACTGGTTTGTCATCTTCTTTGACCAGTGGATTTCCAGTTTTCTGCAGAGCCACGAGTTTTCAAAAGCCAGGAATCTTCTCTCTTGTTCTTGTTCAACATCCTGGTCACTACATTTAATGGAGAGAGGAGAGTTGCTAGTTACCATGTATTTGGTTTTCTCTGCATTCACCCACTGACCAGGATGGTCAGCCTTTACCATAATCTCATTCAGAGGTTTCTTGAAGTCATTTTTTTTGCTTGACTCAAGCTCTTCTATGTTGTTTGCAAAATCTGTTTTGTTGACCTAGAATTTGGAGCTTAATCTTGTGTCTTCTATCCATGTGTTCACATTCCTGTTGTACTCCTTACAGGATCAGGAAAAAACGGGCTTGAAGTCTTCCTGCAAGCTCATCACCCTCTTACATGGCGATAATAATTGCCAGTGTTTTCTCAGAGATTCCATCTCAGAATTTCTCAGAGATGACAATTGATTATACAATTTTATCAGGAATTGGCAGGCGAACAACAGCAACATTTTAAGAAATTTAAAATAAATTTTCTTGTGAAATTTATCTCAATTAATCAACAGTTGTACCAAACCAATCCTGCTCAATTCATCCTCAGGGCTATACTGTGGTGTTTCTCCTCCCCATAGTATAGTGCAGACGGTTTGATATCATTCTATTATCCCTTCTTGTTTTAGTTTTGTTTTTGTTTAAAGCTTTTTCCAATTGGCAATGATAATGCCTATTATCATTAATAGGCCCCTCAGATCCCACCTCAAATAACAGTGAAACTGATACCCATCTTGGCTGGTCAAGCTTACTATCTCGAAGTTCTAATGATAGATCAAATTCTGAGAATAGGACAATGATAAGTGTAGGGGATAATGTCACCATAAATGATGATAATGGGTTTCAAGAGGTCCTTTCTAGAAGCTCTAAAAAAAGGAAAAAAATCGCCCCAATCAAAAGCATTTCCCCTCTCCCTGCCCAAGATCCTCCCTCTCAAAACTTAGGAATTTACCTTAAAATTACTCCTGCTACCCCCTTTGAAATAAAAAGATTACTGCAATAAGAGTTGCAATTTTCAAATTGCTAAAATCAATGTTCTCTCTTAATATTAACCGTGATGGATCTCTGCTAATATCTGTCCAAGATCAGAAATCAGCAGACACAATAATTAACCTAAAATCCCTTCTGAATACCTCAATTAATGCATCTAAATGGAACCCAAAACAATCACCAACAAAAGTAGTAGTTTATAATGTTCCCCCAGAAATATCCATTCAGGAGTTAAAAGAAGGGCTGGCAACACAATCCCAGTTGAAGATGTTACCCAACTTGGCAAACCTAACTCTAATGGCCTAAAAACAAGTAGATCCTTCTTATTTACACTGAAGGAAAAAATTAATATCCCAGAAAATTATTCCTATTTGGGCAAATCAAACCACACAAGGAATACAAACCTAAGCCTATCCAGCGTCAGAAGTGTCTCAAATTGGGACACACAACAAACAAATGCAATGAAATTCTCCTAGAGTGTAGTAATTGTAAAGCTTTCCATCCTAAAGAGTTGACAGCCTGCAACAACACTCAGCCTACATGCATCAATTGCAAAGGCCCACATGAATCTACAAATAAATCACTATGCCCTGCATATAAGAAAAGAGCTCTAACACTCCAAATAGCAACAGAGAAGGCCATCCCATACCCCTTTGCAGCAACGGAAGCAAATGCTGCCCAACAATACCAAATAAAGCCTGTAATGAAACCAACCAAAACCCCCAAGTCAAACGCCCCCAATGCATCAAGTACCCCATATAAAACACCATCTTCTAAGCCCCCTAGCTCACATCCCTATCAGAAGGAATCACCAAGTCAACAAGCCTCCTTGTCCGGTGAGATGAGGTCAGCCTGGCCCCCCCTCCCAAGAAGAAACAAACCAGAAACACTACCAGGAATTAATCCCTTAACTGACAAACAGGATGCACAACCAAACATGCAATCCCCAAATATATGCTTATTCATTCTAAACTGTAATGCATTTCAGGCCATGAACATACATCAACTACAGAAAAACAAAAATCATTGCAGAATTGGCAAAAATCTACATCCCTGATGATATGCTCATTCAAGCAAAAAAAGATCTTGCTTTACTTTTAACAAAGCTGAACATTGACACACAGACATATGAAAAATAAATCAACTACACAACACATATCAATACTCCAGTGGAATGTAAGATCACTCACAGAAAATAAGTTAAATGAACTAATATCTTTTATGAATAATAATTCCATTAATATTGCTTGCCTCCAGGAAACTCATTTAACCCAAAATCAACAAATTAAGTCTCTGGGATATACTATCCTGAGAAAGGATAGATCATCAGAGAGAAAAGGAGGTGGGGTAGCTTTATTAGTTAAAAATAATATAAAATTCTGTGGCATCAATTTTCCAGATTTTGCAAATGATGTTGATGCAATTGGTATCAGTGTTTGGCTGAATAATATAAAAACCTACATAATAAGCTTTTATAACCCTAATGGCCAAACTACAGATGCCATGGATTTCTTTAATTATATAAATAATTCTAATATGTTAAAAAATATCATTATTTGTGGAGATTTCAATGCCCACAGCCTTTTATGGGGGAATAAACCAGCAAATAAAGCTGGTAAATTTATTGAGCTTATTACTTCAAATAATAATGAATTAGCTGTTGCTACCCCTCCAAACCTGAATACATATTTCAACCCCAAAAGTGGCAGATTTTCCACAATTGACCTACAAATTGTGTCTCTAAATATTTTGAATAAAATTTGTATAAATCAAATTGACAGTCTATGTACTGACCACTTTGCTATAGTTTGCTCCCTAAATGAACGTGCTGAAACTCTGTCACATACCTCCAAATATATCAACATTAAAGCAAATTGGTCTATGTTCCAAAATAAGCTAAATGATGAAATTACAAGTTTCACCCAAAGTTCATGCATTTCAAACACAACAGTTGACACACATGCTGAAGTCTTGACATCTTTACTAATAAATACAGCTAATCATGCTATCCCCAGGACAACACCTAAGAAAACATTTCCTAAACACATTCCTAAAGCATGGTGGACAAATGAGTGCCTAAATAAATGGAGAATAAAAAAGGCAGCTAGGACAGAATTCATAAAAAAACCATCACCTACTACATATTTTAAAAAATTACAAGCAGAATCTAATCTAAAAAGGACTATAATAGGTGCTAAATATAAATACTGGAATGATTTTGCAAATAACCTCTCCAGAGAAACACATGAGCCAATTATACATAAAGTCATAAGCCACATCTGTGGGAAAAAGACTTCCCCCAACCCACTCCTGTATGAGCTTATACATAATAATACCCATTATGACAATGATAATGAAAAAGCTAAGCTATTTGCAACTCTTTTTGTTAATAAGCTAACATCAAGTAATCAAAGCAAAATGTCCCCAATTCCTATGAACCCAAGTTACCAACCACGCCCAGGATCCGAGTATATAACTAGCCCATTTTCAATCCAGGAAATGAATAATGCAATACATCATATTAGGACCAAAACTAGTGGCAGCTATGACAATATACACCCTACATGGATAAAGAATCTCACCCCTTCTTACAAACAAGAACTGCTAAATTGTTATAATCACGCTTTGGCATCTTCTATGTTCCCCAATATATGGAAATGTTCGTCCCTCCTACCAATCCTAAAGAAAAATAAACTCAAAGATAACTCTTGAGTCCTATAGGCCCATAATGATTACTCCTGTGACGGGGAAAATAATGGAGAAAATGATCTATCACAGACTCCTCTGGTTTGTTGAAAAAAATAATATGATCCCTCACACTCAAATTGGATTCAGGAAACACCACTCCTCAACAGATGCTTTCATTTTGCTAACAAATGCAATCAATGAATCTTTCTCAAAAAATAATGTCCTAGTTGCAGCTTTCCTAGATTTTGAAGGGGCATATGACAATTTGAACCACCAAATCCTTTTAAAAAAACTTACAAACCTTGGAGTACCCCCTAAGCTAGTATCTTTTATTAAATCCTTCATAGAAGTGCGAAGTTTCATCGTTTGTGTTGGTTCAGCCTCTTTACCCCAAAAGACAACAACCAAAGGCCTACCTCAGGGAGCAGTCCTCAGTTGCCTCCTGTTTGCCCTATATCTCTGGGACATGAACCTACCCCACACAAATCTACAATATGCTGACGATCTGGTGCTATGGTCATCTGGCAACACCTTTGAGATAGCACAGTCAAATCTGCAAAAGTCACTTTTCCAATTTGAAAAATTCTCTCAACATTCAGATTTACCCATTGCACCTACCAAGTCAAAAATAATCCAATTTCACCGAAAGCGAAACCATGTTAATGCAAAACTAACTCTAAATAAAACAACTATTCCAGAAGATAATCATATTAATTACCTAGGTCTCATGCTTGTTAAAAAGCTTAATTTCCACCTCCACATTTCAAACACAATAAAAAAATGCTATAGAAAAACAAATATACTAAAAAGACTTCTTTCCACACCCTGGGGCTGTAAGGAGATAACCTTAACCCAGTTTTATAAATCACATATAAGACCCCATATTGACTATGGGCTCATCGTCTATGGTGCATGTGCAAAGACCCAGATGCAAAAAAAAGAAACAACACAAAATGATATAATACGTCTCATATTTGGTCTTAGGAAACCCACAAGCACCAAGTTTCTGCTTATGGAGAGCGGATTAACAACAATAAGGGAGAGACGTAGCTTTCTCTTGACAAAACATCTTACAAAAATTGAATCAAATAGCTCACACACACTACATAATGGGTTAAGAAATCCAGCCATGTATAGAGGCATTGCAGATGAGTATGCCAATATTCAGAAGAAGTTCCCCATACCAGCAAAGTCTATTGCACCCACTTTCCCCCAATCCCCTCCATAGAATTGGTCAATCCCCATACTAAATACTGACTTCTCAAAGTGGAATAAGATTTAACCCCCATTGCTTTTTTCCAGAAAAAATTTGCAGAACTTAATACAATTACCTATAAAAATCATTTCCAAATATTTGTTGATGGGTCAAAAATGAATGAGAAGGTTGCAAGTGGTTCTTTCCTTCCTCACCTGAAAATTGCAATGGGCGAGAGATTGTATAATTTATCTATAATGTCTGCTGAGTTAAATGCCATAATCATGGCATTAGAACACCTTAAGGAAAACCAACCTTTGATTGCAAATTCAAATAATATTATCATATACTCCGACTCTCTATCAAGCCTTGAGTTGCTGGCCTCAGCTCGTCAGTATAAGTTGGACATTGAAACTTATCATTGTCTCAGTATTATAGATAATCTTGCTTCAAGTGGCATAAAAACTTATTTTCAGTATATTCCTAGCCACTCTGGCATAAGTGGTAATCATCAGGTTGATGAAATAGCAAAAAATGCTATAAATATTGACCAGCGAAGTGGGAGACCAATCCCAATTAGAGATATTTACCGATGGAGGCTATCAGATATTAATTTTAATAAGATTAATCCTATCCTTTCCCCCTTTCCCAATAAGTATCTTTCTAAAATTTATCATAGAATTCGTTCTGGAACAAATGGACTAAATTTTTTTGCATTCTCATATAAGTTTTCTAATTCAAGTGGTTCAATTCCAAGTGGGCAAATTCAAATAATTCCCCTGTCCCCTCTTTGCAGGCATTGTAATATGAATAATGAAACAATTGACCATTGCCTATTTGAATGTAATACGCTGACGTCTGCACAACATACCTTGCTTTGTAAACTGTTAAGGAAAACCAACCTTTGATTGCAAATTCAAATAATTCCCCTGTCCCCTCTTTGCAGGCATTGTAATATGAATAATGAAACAATTGACCACTGCCTATTTGAATGTAATTTGCTGACGTCTGCACAACATACCTTGCTTTGTAAACTGTTAAAATGCTTCAAACACCACAAAATCTCACTATCAGCCAAGAGCCTAGCCAACTATACCTGTACACAGAGCACAGAAATTGATATCTATCATCTTATATTTGAACTCCTTGAGTCGAAAGATCTACTGAAAGATATCTGAGAATATCTAATAAATAAGAGACAACCAAGCCAGTAGCTCTGTTGCCCACAGAGTGAAGCAAAAAGAAAAGGGCTAAATAGTATCAACTGAATAGCCCGCCTTGCTGTGAATTAGAAGAAGAAGAAGGATGTATATAGTTTGTAGCAAATAATCTTCCAAAATCACTTCTAAAATAAAAATCACTTCCAAATATTTGTTGATGTAGCAAATAATCTTCCAAAATCACTTCTAAACTAAAAATCACTTCCAGATATTTGTTGATGGGTCAAAAATGAATGAGAAGGTTGCAAGTGGTGTTTTCCTTCCTGACCTGAAAATTGCAATGGGCGAGAGACTATATAATAATTTATCTATAATGTCTGCTGAGTTAAATGCCATAATCATGGCATTAGATTACCTTAAGGAAAACCAACCTTTGATTGCAAATTCAAATAATATTATCATATATTCCGACTCTCTATCAAGCCTTGAGTTGCTGGCCTCAGCTCCTCAATATGAGTTGGACATTGACACTTATCATTGTCTCAGTACTATAGATAATCTTGCTTCAAGTGGCATAAAAACTTATTTTCAGTACATTCCTAGCCACTCTGGCATAAGTGGTAATCATCAGGTTGATGAAATAGCAAAAAATGCTATAAATATTGACCAGCCAAGTGGGAGACCAATCCCAATTAGAGATATTTACCGATGTAGGCTATCAGATATTAATTTTAATAAGATTAATCCTATCCTTTCCCCCTTTCCCAACAAGTATCTTTCTAAAATTTATCATAGAATTCGTTCTGGAACAAATGGACTAAATTTCCTTGCATTCTCATATAAGTTTTCTAATTCAAGTGGTTGAATTCCCCTGTCCCCTCTTTGTAGGCATTGTAATATGAATAATGAAACAATTGACCATTGCCTATTTGAATGTAATATGCTGACGTCTGCACAACATACCTTGCTTTGTAAACTGTTAAAATGCTTCAAACACCACAAAATCTCACTATCAGCCAAGAGCCTAGCCAACTATACCTGTACACAGAGCACAGAAATTGATATCTATCATCTTATATTTGAACTCCTTGAGTCAAAAGATCTACTGAAAGATATCTGAGAATATCTAATAAATAAGAGACAACCAAGCCAGTAGCTCTGCAGCCCACAGAGTGAAGCAAAAAGAAAAGGCTAAATAGTACTACTGAATAGCCCGCCTGCTGTGAATTAGAAGAAGAATAATCTTTGCCTTCTCATGCAAATAGTTAGCTGCGTTTTGATGAAAGTGTTTCTGAATGTGTGCCAGTGTTGAAATTTAGGCTAACACATTTATTATGCAGTTTCCATATTTATGTCATTTTTCAGATTTTTTTTTATGCTATTTTTGTCTGCATGAATAAGGAAACCGACCTGAAATTGTATTATCATGACAACGATTTGTAACAAGTCAGATTTGCCTTTTTCTGCAAATGATTAGTTTTTTGCTGATGAAAGTCTTTTTGGATCTTTGCAAAAGTTGAAATTCAGGTTAATACAACGATCATCCTTATTAGGAAATTGCCATATCTTGCACATAATTAATCTGATTTAATTTTTTCAGGGATTGTATATACTATTTTTCACTAGATAAAGTAAGAACTTGACTTACTTGACTTAGGTCTCCTGCCGGGTGCTACTCGACAGAGAGAGTGACGTCTGCCTCCTCCATCCACTTTTGTCCATTGCAAGGGTTTGTGCTTCCCTTGGTCTGATATTTGCCATCGCTAGGAACTCGAATACGCTGTCGGACCATCGCTTCTTTGTTCGGCCGCGAGGTTGCTTCCAACCAGCTTTGAGAGGGTCAAAGTCAAAGATCATCTTTGCAGGTACAACGGGGGCATTCGAAGTAGATGTCTAAACCACCGTAAGGTACGCTTGGCTGCTTGGATAGAAAAACAGGACTGCTTGGTGAGATGCAGTAACTTCTCGTTACTCATGTAAAGAGTAAAAATATAAAGTTACTTTATAGTATAAAGTAAGAAAAACCAACTAAAAATGCATCATTAAGACAGATATAGTAGGTGACAAATCAGCACCACAAATTGATATCCAGTTAGGTAAGATCTTTAATATTTATAACAAATATTGCTAATTTCTTTACTCCATTGAATTTTGTATCTATCGTTCTCTCTGGTGTAGCAACAGAGACACAATTTTTTTTCTTTTTTTTCTAGGATAAAGCAGAAACCTATAAATGCAAAGAGCACTTGTGACATGAAAAAAGAGCTGTTTGTTTCTCTCTTTAGTATGGAAAAATCCCTACTCACAAAGCTATTTTTTTACTCATTCCTACTTTTATAAATAAAAAGATAACAAATTTTTACCTTTTAAAGCCTAAAACAAACAGAGGTTATCTACATAGGAAGTTTTTGCAACCCCCATGACCCCTTCCTTTTTACACTGAAATTCAATTCATGTGTACCCAAAATCATTTTTATTTACTAGTTGTCTTTCAAAACATTATAATTGAAGACGACGTTTTCTAGAAGCAAATGCAAATCATTCTTGACGCACTGTGGTGCAAAATAAAGGTTGAATTTTAGCATAAAAATCCAAGAGGTGGTGGTCTCCATTGTGTATATGAGATAAGTCCTGTTTATTTCAAGTTTTAGCATTGTTCTTACATTCAGAGATAAAAATAGTCTGAAAATAATTATGTTTTTTTTTCTAATCTTATATTGATGGTTATCCTAAATGTGCAGAAAGCTGCTGCCCCCACAATATTCATAGGGTAATATTTTGGGCTTATTTAGGTGTAAGGTTATCCAAAATTTGAGAGTGGCTATGCACCATCAATCCTCTGTTCTGAATGTTAAATTTTCAGATATATTTTGGCGCGTAGGGTCTGAAACACCAAAGACACCAAACACAAAATGTTTTGGTTGGAAGTTTCAAAATTTTTAAATGTTTAGACCAGTATTGTTTGAGGATCCCCACCCTCACCATATGCATATTAGTATATGAATATAATCTTTTTTTATGTTTGAAATGTATCTTCAATAAGAGGGTAGCTGCACCCATATTTAGAACTTAGTCAAAATACATTACGCCAAATGAAAAGAGGATGTATGGTAAAACTTTCTCCCCTCCTTCATAGTGGTCTGAAGGATCTTTCATGGAATTTTGAAAAAATCATGGCCTAAAAATTTGCTGTTTTGAGGCTTCTGACCCTGACAAATCTATATATAAACCCATTCCCTAATACTGAGTTTTACTGAGCAACTGTGCTCAGTAAAATAGGGTGGATACTCCCTATTAATCCCCATCCGCTACCTATAATGGATCTTGCCCTATTTACCGAGTAACTATGCAATCCCGTCAAACTAAAAATTCGAACCAAAAGTACCTTTTTTCCCGTTATTTTGCAATAACTTATAAATGGTAACATCACAACTTAGAAAAACTTTTCCGTGTATGTTTCTGACTATTGAAGAGGGTGGGCATTGCAGATTTTTTCTATCCCTTCCCAAGTGGCCATAAATTTTTTTGAAAGTTGTGTTCAAATTAACCCACACTTTGTCCAACTTTGAATAATGTTATTTCATTTTATGTACTGTTCATGTGAGTTCCTAAGTTGTTCATAGTTGGCCATGCTTTGGATAAGTTTGGACAACCACTTATTTACAGTGCTATTTCTCTTAGATTCAATGTACAAAAGGTCGCTATATTGAAAAAATTAAGAAAGAAACATACAAAATTAGACTAAGATCAAGGTAAAAAAAACAAAAAACACAGGACTTGCAGAAAAATCAAGGGAAACCGGAGACTAGAATTTGTATTCTTTACAAAGTTCTTTGTATGAGTTTGTAACTTCGCGGTGTCCTGCAATTTGGAAGGGGCCATGTTCTTTTCGAACGAGTGCTCCAGCAAAAACGTGTAGTTTTGCAACAACACTGACATGTTCTTTTTTGGGCCAGTTGTGACTGAAGTCAGCATTGCTCACGCGTTCCAAAAATTTGAACTTCACCATCCCCTCATCTGGAAAGTCTTCTGCTCGCCCAATGAAGAAATCTTTCTCATAGGACGCAGTATAGAAGTCAGACATTTGATTGGTACCCCTGAGTCCTTCTTACAAGTAGAATTGTCACCACTCTCATGTTCACTGTTCTGGCCTTCATCTCAGCTAAGTTCACTGGAATCATCTCACAGTTTTTCTGGCAAGTTGTCTGATGCGTCGTCAGATGAGCAGTCTAGATTCAGGGATTCTTGTAACTTTTTTCCAGCTCTCTTTCCTTTATTCGGCTTCATTTTAGCTTTGCCAGATTTCAGTTCACTCGTCCCTGGATCCTCAAGATCATTTTCTTCTCCGTCGTTCGATTCAGCTGGTGATTTTCTGGGAGCCTTGTTAAGCTTTGTTCGCTTACGCGATAAAGTACCAACAGTGACAAACCGCCTTTTTTCAAAGAAGGTTATGACAGAATCACCAACTGCCTCACGGATTTTATCATTTGATTGTCTATCAGGAATTTTTTTCAATGCAACGCTTTCTGTCAAAACATGCTGTGAATCCATTTGAAGGTTGATATTGTCATTCTTTGCCAGCTCATCCCAGAGGAGCTTCAATAGTTTCGGAAACACCTCTTTTTGGACTGAATTTTCGACAGGTTTTTGCATCTTGTATTCGTTGAAAGTTCTTCTCCAGATTTGTTTAATCGGTCCAAAGAATGCTACATCAAGGGGTTGCAAGAAATGGGTAAAATTCGCTGTTAATCAAACAAAAGCAATATCTTCTTCTTTGCAGACCTTGATAATCGTGTCACTGAAATGAGAGCTTAGCTGATCGCCTATTACAACTTTTCTTCCAGGCAGAGATTTAAGGGGCAGAAGCAACTGAGACATTAAACAATCTTCAAAAACATGGCCTTCAAACCAAACGGACTTTTTAACGTTATATCGAGTACCACGAGGTCCCCCATTTCTCCGACTGGAGTACAAACCTTTTGCTTTTCAACAAACGTAAGGAGCCAACAGTTTTCCTGTGGCTCAACCACAGACCATAATCGAGACTCCAGTTTTACTCTGGTTCATAATCCGCTCTGGGTATTTAGCAAACCTTTTGAATATATACACTTTTTCTGTCTGGTTCTTCACTTACATTTATTTCATCAAATTTAAAAATATTGGCTTCTGGCACATCTTTTATTGTTAATTCAATGTTATCAAAGTAGTCAGTAAGGTCTTGGCGAGTCACTTTTCTTTTCTTTCTCGAATAGTTTTGGCGCATTCGTACAGTGAATAGGTCTTTGTGGCGCTTCAAGAATGAGTCAACCCATTCACGACCTGGGATGTTGTTTTTGAAAGTGTTCACCCTTTTCCCAACGTTGTCAAGGTACGATGCAACTATCCACCGCATATCTGATCTGACTAAAGGAAATCCCCATTCTGCAGCGATTATAACGTTTTTCACAATAACTTCTTCGTCTTCTTGATCAAGGCAGACGAGATGCCCAATTTTCTTGGCATGCAGATTCTTCATCTTGTTATTCAGAGTTCAGAAGGGCATGTTGAATCTTGTAGAAATATCACGATAACCATTTCCACTTGTAAGCTCGGTTAAAGCTTCTTGAACAGCATCTTATTGTAATTGACATATTGTCGACTCCCAACCTTGCGCACATAGGTTCGGGGCACCTTCCTGATAGAATTATATCTAATTCCAAGCACGAAAAGTCCAAAGGGACACAAAAAATCAGAGGCGATTTTAGAGGGGGGGGGGTGTAGGGGTACTTGCCAAGGGCGCAAAAATTTTAGGGGTGCAAAATTTAAATTAAATAATTTAATAGTTATGATCAAATTGTAATTTTTGAAATTTTATTTTATAAAAATAAAGTAGAGGGTACTTATTCTTTTTTCCCAGGGAGACAAGGGGGTGGGGCGCTAATCAAGATTTTGGCCCGGGAAGCAAGAAAGGCCAGAACTGCTACTACAAAAAATCGAAATTACAGCTGAAAAGTCTGACAATGGCAACATTGACCAAATACCGGGAAATTTGAACATGCGTTTAAAGTAACCTCATCTTTTTCCTGAAATTAGAGGGAACTTTAAACAACTCTTCTCAGGTCGAACCATCGGAAATAGCAAATCAATAATAGCCTTATCTTAGACATTCTGTATGTGTCTATTAGTTTACCAAACTAAAACTTCCTTGCATATCTCTAAAAATATTTATGTTGCTTTTTACAAACTATACAAAAATGGAAAATATACTACTGACTCTTCAGCACTAGACAGCAACAATGTGCGTAGTAAACTGAAGAAAAAAAAAATGCGCATATCAAACCTGATGTTATTCTGGTTTGAATGACACCTTGTGGATGATATACAGAGACTATGTTTGGCCAGTAGGTACCACAAGGGAGCTATTGTTTTGTTAAAAATCACCCACAAGGTTCAAAGTAACCCCATTTGATGGTACTGTAAATGAACGAATGAAGTTTTGCATGAACAACTCAGTCAAATGAATCTTATAAGTAATTTTCTATGTTAACATTTGATTTTGATTATACTGTATATATTATGTTTAGGGATAAATTTGCTGCTACACAGCAGTATGAATTGAAACAGGGATCAGCAGGACATTAAGAAAGAAGCTCTATAAAAAGTTTCTTCATTTTCATAGACTAGTTGCCTATCTCCCATTTTTGTTTGAAAGCATTTTGTTCCTAAGGCCAAAGTTGCCATTTTGCAGCACAATATGGTAGACAGTTTACCGTGATGTAATATTTTTTTTTACTGGTGGAGGGTGCTGTAGCTTTAAATTCCAAAATTAATGAAGTATTCTCAAATATTCTATTAACTCTGGAAGCTAATATAACAATTCTTACTATTGTGTTGGGCCTACTTTAATGCTGTATCGTACATGTGAAACGTAAACAAACTTAGATGCAATAAGAAGTTTCTGGATTGTGTAGATTTAGACCACTGAATCCAGATTCGTCTCGTTTGCTTATCGCGGTTGTTTATTGTAACTGTCAATTAATCCTTTTTTTTACCGTAGCTCTTTCTAGTGTAAAACTCTTTTAAGGGCTGACTCACAATCGGTTATATCCACCTACGTGACGAGATATAGCTAAATTTAAAATTGGAATGATCTAAGTCTAGATCCCCTCGATGTAAAATCAAGCTAATGCTCACATCAAGACCTAGATTGAGCCAAAGCACATCTTCAGTTTATTAGAAAATTATTAAAAGAACAGCCAGTTCAATAGATTTGTTGTCAACCGTTAGTTCCATAGAAATTAAAATGTAAATAGTGAACTGAAGGTGTCCTCTCTGTGGTGAAATTTTCCATCTGATGTAGTCTAGTCAGAAATATCCAATTAAATCGTTCGTTCTTATCATTATCCATTGTTAATGGTAAAATATAATCACTAGTATCTGCTGAATCTCAATCTTAGTATGCCTTCATGCTAAAATGAATTTCTCTTACAGAAAACGGAAAAGCAATTTTATTTGAAGCTGAAAATTTCGCAGTAGAAGATAGCCTAAAGCATTTCAATGTTACTGTAAAACCCCTTGTACCCAGGGAAGAAGAATCAGTGATAGCAACCAAAGGAGCAATTGCAGCTGGCCAGAAGAAGAAGAGAAAGTGATCTATAAGGTGATGATGTCTAGTGGTGATGGTGTAAAATTTCTTGGTAAAAAGCCAAATGTAGTTGAAGCAATTTATAATCAAGTACCAGCATTTACAGACGTTTTTGATGAAGAAACATTTTATATATTTGCTATGCTTTTTGTTGCGGGTACCTTTTTTATAGCATTTACGCTCTCAAAGTTTGTAACTTTAAAACCAGTTTATTGATATTTCTCTAATTTCCTTTTCATTGAAATCACCTTTTACCCTTTTTGCTTTTGTCGTTAATTGTGTGCGGTTTAATCTGTCATTAAGTCAATAAATTTTCGTCATTTTGTAAATAACTGCAATTTTTATATTCTACCTTTAGAAATTCACACACTCTTTTTCAGGTACGGCATTCATAACGTAATGCTTTGGCTATTAGTTAAAAGAAGAAAACTTAGGCGCGGTCTCGGCTTTGAGCTTTAAAAATAAAGGTTGTTGGTTTAAACATGAATTGTTGAGGGTTGCTAATTGTCTTACTTTTTGTCGAATTTTTTTTGGGTCACTTGAAAAAGAAGAGAGTTTTACTCTTCTGTCCTAAAAGATTTATCAAATGCTTAAAAGATTAGGGTTAAAATAAAACTTATGAAAAGAAACATTTTTATCTCCAAATAAACATTAAAGTGAAAAAAAAGTTCTTCCCTGAAAGATTAAAATTTTTTACACTTAATGGGGCAGACTAACAAGGCTAAAATGGGGTAGTCATGACACATTTCAGAGTTATTCAAAGACGGCTATGTATGTCGTGACCACTGTAGAGAAATTTAAACAGTACGATCGTCCTAAAATTATCTGTTGACTACAGTCTCGGTGCGTATAAAAGTTCCTCCCATTTCCTTTGTTTAAGCTATCCATTGTATATTTCTCAGTTCCTCGATCAACTTTGGACAATGGTGCCAACCTGTATTATTTATGATTGCGAAAGCAATAATAAAGGGGGTGAGCCGGTGAAGTGGTTCGCTACTGTCCCATCTTACAGGTATGATTTGACTGAGTGGTGTATCCAGGATTTCTAAAAGAGCGTTTGGATTAAATTTTAGCAAATTTAACCATTCTAGTTACCAAGTTTATTGTCAGCTGCTAATCAAATTTTGTTTTGTCCAGGGCATGTTTGGAGCCAGAGGGGGGGGGTATGACCCCTCACTAGATCCACCAATGGATTTCTTGCATAATTTGCTGTAGCTTAATTATTAAGCTTTAATATGCAAAAGACTTTTGCAGATGCCAAAAACAAATGATTTTAGTCATGTGCATTTCTAGGATTTTCTTTTTTGGAGTAAGGGAGGGGATGAGTTTTTTTTCACAACCCTCAGGGCAAGGGTTTTAAGATGTGCACTTTGGGCACATAAGGTTTTTATATAAGGCGTTATTGCAGAAACTTCAAAAAAGGCTCATTCGATTGAAAATTCAAAGGGCTAGTGCCCTTTTTAATAGTCGAAAGTGATTGGAGGGCAACTAGCCCCCCACGCCCATCATTTCCCCAAACAAATCCAATCAAAATTATGAGATAGCCATTTTGTTCAGCTTAGTTGATTTCCATATAGAAAATATTTTTTTGAGGAGGACACTACCCCACAGCCCTCAGGGCAAGGGTTTTAAGTTATGCCCTGGGGGCATATAAGGTTTTTAAAGAAGGTGTTGTCGTAGAAACTTCAAAAAAGCTCATTCGATTGGAAATTCAAAGGGCTGGTGCCCTTTTAATAGTCGAAAGCGATTGGAGGACAACTAGCTCCCCCCCCCCACGCCCATCAATCCCTAAATACATCCAATAAAAATTTTGAGATAGCCGTATTGTTCAGCGTAGTTGATTTCCAGATAGAAAATATGTCTTTGGGGAGATCACAACCCTCAGGGCAAGGGTTATAAGTTATGCCCTGGGGGCATATAAGGTTTTTATTGAAATCTTTGTCGTAGAAACTTGAAAAAAGGCTTTTTTTTTAAATTTAAAGGGCTAGTACCCTTTTTAATAGTCGAAACTTCGAAAGCGGCTCATTCGATTGAAAATAGAAAGGGCTGATGCCCTTTTTAATAGTCGAAAGTGATTGGAGGGCAACTAATCCCCCTTCCACTCCCACCCTCCCATTTGCCCATTATGTTTAAAAACTGAATGTTGCCATAAGATTAAATCAAAATGCACTGTGTTAATGCTAACTCCCAATAAGGCATCTCAGCAGTATCTCTAGAACGACTGAGGGTTTTATGTTCAAACTTTTGGGGCTACTTCTGCTCTTGAAATTTAACCAAATCAAAATAGCGTAAGTGTATCCAAGCTATCTAAGAAAGTAAACAGATTTTTTTTCCACTGGTATCAAGTTTTCCATTTCAGGTCAACTAGAGGAGGTATGAAACTAAATTAAATAATATTATTTGTGTCCAGATTTTTAAAAGGGTGTGTGTTGTTAAAAATTGCTGAAAATTTTTCTCGAGCATACAAATAGCAGGCCAAACTATAAAGTCTTAAAAAACGAAAAGATTTAAAGTGTTATTTTCTATTTCCCTGAAAAGATTATGTCAATATAAAACGAACAGAAATTAATTAAGAAAACTTTTTTCACAAAATAAGTTTTTCAGAGAAAATTGAAGAACTCCATTAAACAAAAAATGAGCAAAAATAAAATCAAATAATCTACCAAGCGTGAAACTACCACAAATCAGCATCGATAAATAAATGAAATCCAAAACGAACAGAAATTACAATAAATAACCGAGTCAAACTCAAAACGAGCAGAAATTAACATAAGTTGGGCGCAAAACCCCTATGCCTTCCCAAGGCCAGAACAAAATTTGCACTTTATTGAAAAAATACAAATGATTGTGCATTGTCAGTTTAATATACTTATACTGATATTTAGTAATCAAAATGTTAATATTATTTGATTTATTAAGGTTATAAAAGTAAAAACATTTATATTTTTTTGGTAAAGTGCAAATTTTGTTCTGGCCTTGGGAAGGCATAGGGGTTTTGCGCCCAACTTATGTTAATTTCTGCTCGTTTTGTGTTTGACTCGGTTCATTTATTTATCGATGCTGATTTGTGGTAGTTTCACGCTTGGTAGATTATTTGACTTTTTTTTGCTCATTTTTTGTTTAATGGAGTTCTTTACTTTTCTTTGAAAAAATTATTTTGTGGAAAAAGTTTTTTTAATTAATATTTAAAAAAAACTTTTGATATTACTTGGCTATACAAAACTTAAACTGGTCAATAGTGATTCTGGTAAGTGTAATATCACTGCTGCTGTGTCACAATAATTTATTCTCCTGATGGTAAAAACAAAGAAATTTTTTTCCATCCTCCACATGATTTTGGAAACCGTTAAACTTTTTCCTAGGAAATTTTTGACAATTTTCAAAAAGTTATCACATTTTGCCAGCAAATTGATTTTTAAGCGTAATTACTTTTGGAGTTTTTGTTGAGTTGCTGCTGTATCAGAAAAAACTATTTCGCAAAAATTGTAGGTACTGAAGTTACCAATTAGAACATTGTGCAGAAACGTGGGCGCTCCGAAAGACGGAAGAGAATTTGTTACATGTTTTAGGGTTAGAAGAATTCGAACTAGGTTGGACTAATCATACTAGGCCGCTTACTTCAACGATGGATGTAGAGATACAAATGTCAGCTGTACAAAAATTTTACGTTATCTTCCTTTGATTGCCCTTGGCTGGGTTATGGTTATGGACATATGTTGTATATTGATATCCTAGCCAAAGAACATTTTTTAGAGGAACTGGAAAATTTCTCTTTGTCCCCTTCAACCAAACACTAAATTATAAGTCTACTTACCCCTCTCACAGTTTAAAAAACCATAAAGGTTTCAAATCGATCCGACAATAAATTCATAAGTTCATAAGTCTATCATTCCACATTCACACACAAATAAGTAAATTAAAGAACACTTTTGTGCTGGAGAAAACCTATGAGTGTTTGTGGTCGCGCGAAATTTTACGTAACTACTTACCAATTAACTCAACTATTTACTTAAACCTCAACTATTTATATAAATCTATTATAAATAAACCAAAAATATATAAGCTATAACCTATACATATGAAAAATAATAGACAAATAAATAAATAACTGAATTAAAAATAATCACGGATAAATAAAAATATAAAAGAAAAATAATAATAACAAATCCAGTCTCCATCACTCATCGATACTCGACTCCCCCTACCCTCCCAACCCCACTTTAGCCCCTGCCCAACCTTACCTTCCCAGCCCATCCTTACCTCTACAGCTCCATACCCACCCTACCAGCCATAATAAAATTCAACAATCCCCCCCCCCCAAAAAAAAAATCTTTTTTTTTTTTAAAACTGAGGTTCGTGTTCCGCCGCCCTAATGCTCAATGGTAGCTCATTCCATACAGATGGACCAAGATGTTTCATTCAAAATGAAGACCTGGTACCACGAATAAAATCAAAAACTATATTATCACTTTGCCTAGTTCCATAATTATGCATGCCACTGTTGATTTGGTAAAAACTCTTAAAAACATCTGGGGTTAAACCATTCATACACTGAAACACAAATACTGCAGCTTAGTAATTTCTTATCCAACCTACATTCAGTAGCTTCAGGGACCTAAAACAAGCACAGATGTCATATACATCCTGGACATACCTACCGATTGTTCTAACAGCTATATTTTGTAGAACTTGCACTCTTCTATAGTTCCATAAGAAGTTACTGCTCCATAGGAGGCAACCGTAGAAGATGTAAGGATAAACCAACGAATAATATATAGTTAGAAATATCCTTTGAGGGAGAAAGTGCTGTAGACGAAGTATGCCAACCCCACAGGCAATTTTTAATCACGAGATAAGTGTTTACCAAACTACGTATAAAAATTGTCACCTTTTCATGTACGCTATCGACAGTATGCAATATTCACTTGCCCTTAGGCTTCAGGCATCAAAACCAAGGGTCGAGGTGTTTTTCCCTTTGAAAACCCCCCGTAGAAAACCTGCTTGAAAATTTTCCCTCCCCATTTACCCCAAACGTTTCTAATAACAATTTTGAGACAGCCATTTTGGTCAAAATAATCCAAAGGTGAAATAACCATGCCTCTAGATTTAACAACCCTCATTCCAGCCCCCGCGGCAGGGGCTGTAAACTGTAAAGTTTTCCATTGTTAAGATATAAGGTTTTTATGGGAAGGGTGGTCATATAAACTTTGGAGGGGGGTAGAAAAAAAAAAAAAAAAAAATTTCAATGATTTAAAGAACATGAAAATTGGAACTTGGAATGTTACGACATTAAAAAATGACTATCGTATCGACATTTTGACTGACGAATTCAGACGATTCGAACTGGATCTATTAGGAGTTTCAGAAACTCATATCCCAGGGGTAGGAAGCATGAAATTAGGTGATATAGAATTTGTTTACTCAGGCAGGAAGGATGGGTTACATAGACAGGGAGTAGGGCTCATGATGAATAAGGAAGCTGCTAAGTCTTGTTTAGGCTGGGAAGGTATTAATAATAGAATACTAATTGCTCATTTTATGACTAGAAAGTTCAAGGTATCAGTTATAGTAGTATACGCCCCTGTAGAACCGACTGATGGAGATACTAGTGACTCAGATGAATTTTACTTACAGTTACAGGAGCAAATAGACAAGATCCCAGGTAGAAATATGATGTTATTGCTGGGAGATTTTAACGCCCAGGTTGGTAGAAATATGGATAGATGGTATCCCAGCTTAGGTAAATTTGGTGTAGGAAAAGAAAACAGTAATGGATACAGACTTTTGCAATTTTGTAGGTATAACAATCTAGTTATAACCAATACGGTGTTTGGTCATAAAATGGCTCATAAGCTAACATGGTATTCACGTGATGGTAAGACAGCAAACCTTATTGATTATGTTATAGTAAATCGAAGACTGGCAGGATCAATACAAGATACTAGGGTATATAGGAGTGCTGTTATTGATGTTAAAAGTAAAGATCACCATCTAGTAGTGTCAAGGGTTAATTTAAAGCTGAAATATCGGAAGGGTAATTACCTCCCGGGAAGTTATGATGTTAGTAGACTCCAGGATGAGAATTTGAGAGAAACTTTCCAGGAACAGTTGAATACTAAACTTGAGAGCTTAAAATTTGATAATGTGGAAGATGGTTGGAATAATTTTAGAAAAATAATTTGTGAAGTTGCTGAAGGTGTATTAGGGAAGAAAGCTAGAACTGCAGCTAAGAATATTAGTGAAAAAGCTTTAAGTTTAATAGAAAGGAGAAAGGACTTGTACAAGAATTATCTGAGTGATAGATCACATGAAAACAAAAGAAATGTAAAGAAAGTGGAGAAAGCATTGAAATATGAACTAAGGAGGTGTGAAGTGGAGGCCATGGATAAAATTGCCGAGGATTTAGAAGATGCAGCTAGACGGCATAATAGTAAAATATTGTACTGGCACGTTAACAAATTGAGAGGTAGTAGTCAATCCGGACTTGTCCCAGTTAAAGATAGGAATGGGGTGGCAATTAGCGATAAGACAAAAGCTAAAGCGAGATGGGCCGAACATTTTGAGAATTTGCTTAACCGAGATAGAGTTGCAGGAAAAAATATAGAGGAAAATGAAAAAGTTTGTGATACCTTGGATGTGAAGGAAGATTTGTTTTGTGAGGAGGAATTAGAAACAGTACTAAAAGGATTAAAGAATAATAAGGCTCCAGGTGCTGATAGGGTAGTAAATGAGTTTCTTAAATATGGTGGCTCTGAGGTTAGAAATAAGTTATTGGAGATTATGAATATGATTTTTGAAAAAGGGGAAGTACCTAATGATTTTAGGAAAACCTTAATTAAGCCACTTTATAAGAAAGGTGATAAAAGTGAGTGTGGTAATTATCGAGGCATTAGTCTGGTCTCTGTAGGTAGCAAATTGCTTAGTAATATGATACTTTTTAGACTGAGAGATGCCGTAGACAAAGTTTTAAGAGAAGAGCAGTGCGGTTTTAGAAAAGGTAGAGGATGTGTTGACCAAATTTTCACTCTTAGGTTAATAATTGAGAAGTGCCTAAGTTTTCAAACACCTTTGGTCCTTAGTTTTATAGATTATGAGCAAGCGTTCGATTCTGTTGATAGAGGAGCTTTAGTAAAGGTTTTATCCTTGTATGGTATACCAGACAAATACATTAAAGTGATTAGTGCTATGTACGAGAATAACACTGCTGCGGTTAAGGTAGGAAATGAGGTTAGCAGCTGGTTTTGTATTAATCAGGAGTTAAGCAGGGTTGTGTTCTATCCCCCTTTATATGGATTATTTTGATGGACTTTGTTTTAAGGAGCACAGGAAAGGCAATGGGAGACCACGGAATCAAATGGGGAGGAAAAAGTCTCCTGGACTTGGGTTATGCTGATGATTTAAGCATCCTAGATGAAAGTGTGAGCAAAATGAATGAAGTTTTAGAGGTTTTGCGAGCTCAGGGTGCTAGTATTGGTTTGAAAATTAATGTTAGGAAGACCAAGTCACTAAGGCTAGGAATAAGTGAAGATGAAAAGGTGACGTTGGGTAATGAAAAGATTGATCAGGTGGGCAGTTTCACTTACCTTGGTAGTATTATTAGTAAAGATGGTGGGAGCAGTGAAGATGTTAAAAATAGAATAGCCAAGGCTCAGGGTGTTTTTTCACAGTTAAAAAAAGTCTGGAAGAATAGGAAGATAAGTCTGCAAACCAAGATTAGAATCTTAGAAGCTACAGTGATGACAGTGGTCAAATATGGCTCTGAAGCATGGACGCTCCGAAAAGCGGATGAAGATTTGCTAGATGTTTTCCAGAGAAATTGCTTAAGGATTGTTCTGGGTATCCGGCTGACTGACCGTATTTCAAACAATAGGCTATACGAAAAATGTGGTTCAATACCACTTTCTAGGTCTATAATGAAAGAAAGGTTGAGGTGGTTAGGGCATGTTGTTCGGATGAAGGATGACAGATTGCCGAAGATTGTTCTTTTCGGCCAACCATCTAGGGCTAAATGGAAAGCAGGTCGTCCCCGTCTGGGTTGGGAGGACGTCATAAAGAAAGATTTAAAGGAAATGGGAACTTCGTGGGCGGGTGTAAAAAGGGAGGCTTTGAATAGATTGGGGTGGAGGAGGAGCGTGCGTAGCTGTGTTGGCCTCAGGCGGCTTGGTGCTGCGATGAGTTGTTAGTAGTAGTAGTAGTAGATTCCTCAAAGTGTGCAGTTTAGTGCCAAAACATCCTAACTCTTATTGAGCCTTTAGGTAAATTCATCTTGTGGTCGTAGAAACTTCGGAGGATCGAAAATTGAGAGTTCTAGTCCTTTTTTATAAGTTGAAAGTTATTGGAGACTAACCAGCTCCTATCTTAAAGCTTTGTTTTTAGGTACCTTTTTTTAATTTTCTCTGTGACTGCACAATTTTGTGTATGGGGGAATTTTCCAAAGGAGGAGGGGGTGGGGGTGCCAGCTTCCAAAAATCGAAACGAAAAACATATGCTCCCCGGGATTGTTGGAAATCATTTGCCTTTCGTATTTATTAAAAAGACTGTTGGCAATTAAAGTAAGACTAATAATAAAACAGTATGATTTAAAAATAAGACTTATTCATATTATAAATTAATAAATTACGACTCTCTTATCTATTATTATACGGACTGTATTAATTGTAAAATTACTCTTGAGAATACATTTTCCCTTCACCCACCTGTTTCATCACATAGACGTCGGATTAGTTACGAACACTTACTGCTTATATAAAGTATAATTTGTCATCCTTTGTCGCTAAAGATCTACTATCACTACTGCTAATAACCCACTTCAGAAGCGAGCTGCCTGAGGTCAACACATCTGCGCAAACTCCTTCTCCGTCCCATTACATTCAAAGCTTTCCCCTTTACGCCTCCCCCCCCCCCAAGACATTACAATTCCCTTTAAATTCTTTGTTACGAAGTCATTCCACCCCGTTCGGTGACAATCTGTTTTTCATTTGATCCTAGCTGGATAGCCAACAAGATTGTAGGTTAGCCGAAAATGACGATCTTTGGCAATCCTTATCTGCAAAACGTGTGCTAGCCATCACAATCTTTCTCTCATTGTAACTCTAAAAAGTGGGGTAGAATCCTAGAGAGTTGACCTTGAAAGTTGCTAAACATCTCTCTATATAAAATTTATTTCAAGTTGTTAATAGCAGCAAGCTTTTCATTTAAAAATAAGTTTGTAATAAGTGGTCTGACTTTGGGGCTTGAAGCTTCTCTATGACGGGACTTGCCACCAAAAAGATGTACCACCATGCCTAGCCATCCAGCCTAGAATGCAAGAGGACGTGGAAGCAAATCCCAACGATTGCAAATTTTATTATTTATATAAGGGCCAAAGACGGCAGTGGTACATCTGTATTGGATTTTATTGAAAACTTTATAGTTTGATTTCATTATTTCAGTGTCAAATATTTGTGGATTCAGTTACAATGGAAAAATCATTGACAAGTTATGAGCATTGTGAACGAAGAATCTTCAGTTTTGATACTGCATATATTTGCCCAATTTGTCATATGTCTGTGAACCCAACTTCCGAAAAATTTCTAGAGTAAGTATTTCCTTTGTATATTCCCGCTTTTCCATGAGATATAAAGTAGTTATTTCCCCTTATTATTAAAAAAAGGAAGCATATTACGCAGGGCTTTTCTTGAAGTTAAACTCGTTCAGTAGATCTTATTCTCTTCGCCTCAACTGCTCACTCTTTGCACTAAAGTTTTTATTGTTTTAAAAAGTAGAGTGGTGAAAAAGAGTCATACTTGAGCCTAAAGAGTGAGGCGTTGAGGAGGGGATAGCCCCTTTCATATACGGAATAATTGCTGTTCGTTTTAAGTTTTAATGTCGCCCCTTACTTTCAGTTAAAAAAAACTTGTTTTCATTCAGTTTCTGAACGTTTTTTAACTAATGCAGGTTCGGTTTCGGCTCAACGTGCATTAACAATTAAAAGACAATTTGCATATTAATTTTGCAGATTTATTCTGGATATGAAGGATCACCCCTCCTCAATACCTTGCTCTTTACGCTAAAACTGTTAGCACTTTTAAAAAAGCTTCCTATTCTAATTAAACAGCCCCTGTGTTTCAATTTTAGTAAACAGTCAAACTTTAAGGTAAAGAATAAGGTATTGAGGATGGAGCAACCCTTCATATAGGGCATAATTTCTGTTCGTGTTTTAAATAATGCCGGTAAATCTGGCTAACCCTCTACGAAATATACCCCTCCCCCTCACGGAAAACTCCTTAGTGGAAATTTCATCAAACTTAAAGTGTACCCCCCGTCAAATTTCCTCCAGACAGTTCATTCCTCGCTGAGAATCCCCCCTCTCTCTGTAAAATGTGGATGATTCACCCTGAACAATTCTCCTTAGCATTATTTCATTGGATTGAGACTTTAATCTATAGTCGGTTTCTCGATCACTCCATAAATCCCTTCCGTGGAAATTGTTTCCCTGAAAACAAAACGCACGGATAAAAGCCCCCGGATAATTCCCCGGAACATCTCCATATAAAAAATTTGGCAAAGAAAATGTAAGACAATTAAAAAGAATTTCGTATAGTAATTCTGTCAAAACTTCCCAGTGTGAAATTTCCCCTAGAATAATCCCTCATCAGAAATTTCCCTCACAAAGAAAGATTCTCCCCTTAGAAATCCGCCCCAAGCACAACCCACCCCCCCCCCAAAAAAAAATGGATTTGTACTTCCCAGTAACAAATACTATATGTAAACAATTGGCCAAGCTCACAACTTGCAGCTCTTCCCCGGGGACTGTGGCGGGTCATTTTACACCTAAAAACATAGTTACTAGATTTTTCGACTATACTGAACAAAATGCCTATCTCAAAATT
The DNA here is from genome assembly GCA_027921565.1 of Artemia sinica. NCBI lineage: Eukaryota > Metazoa > Arthropoda > Branchiopoda > Anostraca > Artemiidae > Artemia > Artemia sinica. The sequence goes on from CM051264.1 coordinate 39,672,529, forward strand.
TCAATCTGGTGACTTTGGGGGAAAAAGTTGAGCGTAGGAGGGGGCCTAGTTACCCTCCAATTTTTTGGTCACTTAAAAAGACCACTAGAACTTTTGATTTCCGTTTGAATGAGCCCTCTCGCGATATTTTAGGACTACTGCGTAGATACGATCATCCCTGGGAAGAAAAAAAAACAAACAAATAAGCACACATCCGTGATCTTTCGTCTGGCAGAAAAAAAAAAATAATACAAAATTCCACATTTTTGCATATAGAAGCTTTAAATTCCTGGAATAGGGTTATCTGATACGCTGAATCTGATCGTGTGATTTTTATTAAGATTCTATGACGTAGGGGGTGTTTTCCCCCTTTTTCGAAAATAAGATAAATGTTCTCAGGCTCGTAACTTTTGATGGGTAAATATTCGAAATCGACCTAAAAATCCGATTCTTTTGATGTATCTATTGGTATCAAAATTGGTATCCGTTTCTTAGAGTTTCGGTTTCTATTGAGCCGGGTCGCTCCTTACTTACAGCTCGTTACCACGAACTGTTTGATGAGAATAGACCATTTTGAATGCAGTTTCCCAATTGCTATAAGATTCTTACATCCTTCGTAGTCAAGAATTTCATTTTTAAGTTGAAGAGAACGCATATACTATACAGGTTCAGTTGGATTTTGAAATTTATAGCCAATAGATCATTACGACAGCTGAATCGTAAGTTTGAAGAATTTTGTTTTCTTTTGCTTTTTTTAGATACATTTTCTAAATGTTTAATACACAATTATTGAATGCCTGATAGATTAAAGAAAATAGATCTTCTTTCTGAAAAATTCTTACCCCCTCCCCCCTTCCCAAAAATCTTCTGTTGAAACAAAATTTAGACTGTGTACAAGGTTGAGGAATTGAAGATTGAAACGGAAGTGACCCCAAAAATATGATTTATAAAAAATTGTATGTTATGGCCCATACGGGGGGGGGGGATATGGGGCTATCATTTTAAAATGATAATGCCTCAATTTTTTTTAATTGAAAGCAGGGATGCCATAAAGCCAATTATTTTTTTCATTTAAAGCGGAGACGGAAGAAAATGATATCAAATTCCCTGGGAAACCATAGAAATATTCTTATAGACCCAAGGCCCCCCGTTGGGACTTTTTCATTGTCTTGGGTATTTTTGGATTTCTTACAGGCTACTTGCCTAATTTGGCTTTTGTGTGTGCTCAGTTTTAATTAGATTCCTTGGATCTTATTGAATGCCACGGCGAATTTATTATCTATTTTTTCATTTGTTATGCAAGGGTTCTGAAACGCCACAGGCATTTCGTTTCCTACCAGATTTCTACTTCTCTTGAGGAATAACGAAGAAGACCAGCGTCCAGCCAGTGACTTGCGTGTTTTTAACTCATGAACAGGCCCGAATCTTTTGTAAATTCAAGCTGGGATTTGAGAAAGACTGATGAAAACATTAATAATTGCGATCAACATAGATCGCGCCGGTGGTGCACCGCCGCTGCTATATTTTGCCCCGCCGCCGCCGGTCTTCCCTTATCAGCGCGGCGCCGGGGTCTAATCCCATAAATAAAGACGTTTTATAGAAAATTATCAAGGCCGTAGTAATAGAGGTGAAGCACGGGATTGGGACTTTCTCTCAGAAATTTTTTGCCCTAACACGTCGAGTCCGTGGAATCTACGAAGCATTGATTCAAACGTCTGAATTGGTCTCTTACGTTTTCTGAAAAAAATGCGTTTATACGTTAATCGTTTCCATTATTTATTCGTTAAAGCGATAACAAAAAGAAATTACACTCTGCCTGGGAAACTAGGCCATTTTACTGTATTACTGATTCAAAGGTGCACAAGATGGCGTGCTAAATATGAAGTTGTGTGTACATTACGCTCAACAATCCATGCTTTGCTTTTTGGAGGCTTATGGACCTAAGAAGAAAATTTTTTTGTTGCGTGGGCAACAAAATAAAAGATAATGAAGAACGAATATCTCTAGATTATTTGAGTCTGGCAATACATTAAGTTTGTGTGTCCAATACATGTATGTGTATCAATTTTTTTTCAGAATTTCAATATATTCAGTGACATCTATTTGACCCCCACCTTAAAACATGTAAAGAAAAAGCGTGTTTTGGTCATGAAATGGTTATAAAGCATAAATAATTTTTTTGCTATTGTTGAAAATACAAAAAAGTGTAAACTGGAGTGGCAATTGGCAAAATTCTTCAGGAAGTAAGCCCGTCTGACAATTTTAGAAGACTGTGTCCCTCCCTCCTTCCTCAACATCCTAACCTCTCCAAAACCTTGCAACGTTTCGTTTTGCTGTGTTTTCACTGCGTTTCATAATAATGCTCTGTTTTTACACAATTCATCAGTGTTTATCTTTTGCTTGCCCTTAAATTTTTTTTTCTGTTTCGTTGTTTTTGCAAGCTCCAAGTGTAAATGGACCTATTTCATTGTCTGTTTTTAAATACAACCTTATGTCTCTAGAAATAATCAAAGATAGAAAATTAACTAAACAATCTAGATAGTTTCACACTTCCTAATTTGTGCTCAAGAAAGTAAAAAGAAGAAGAAGACGAACTTATTTCTTGTTGTCTTCACACTGACTTTCGTGCCTCGTGAAGTTCTTTCCGTAAGCGGTATCGTTGTAATTTATCTTGCTATCTTGTCCAGTTTAATTTTTTTTATAGTACACGTTTCTGATTTATTATTTAATTAATTTTAGGATCCCTTCGCCTTTTCTCGACCAAAGTGAACCGATGTCTGTCACTTTGAAACCAACAGACGGATTATTTTTAAGGTGAGGCCAGCGGCGATATTGTTAGATGAAACAGTTAAAATTATTGTGCCTTAGTAGTTTCATTAAACATGTGCACAATTTAATTTTTTGTTATTGCAAAATAGCACCCCTCTTAAATCTAATTGTAACGGGAAGCCATATTGCTCAGCCGTTAAGAGTAAAAGCATGTATACGCCCATTATAATATTCTTGGAAACTTTGACTTAAAGCCCAGTCAGCCTATGGCAATGTACGGTTACTGTAAGATTTGCGGCGTAAGTGGATACGGTTTTATTCTGAAAATCGATTTCAATAGAAAAAGAAACATGGAGTTTTGAGTAATCCAGAAGCTCAAACGGATATTTCAGATAATTACTTCAGCCTTGTTTTATTTCTGTTGACACGAAGGCTAGGACCTACCATCGTTTTGCTTACTTTTTACCTCAAGGAGAGAGGGGGGAATAAGATTTTTTCTTGTCGAGAGAGAGTCAAAACATGAAAACAGTGTATTTTTAGGCTTCAATTCGTCAAGAAGAGGAGGGGATGCGTGTTCTAAATTTCTTCTTCTTTTTTTTTTGGGGGGGGGGGGTGACCCTAGGATAGATGGATCCTTAAAACGAGTCACGTTTCTTAAGGACCCGCTCTATAACTTATATCTTATTTCTTTGATTGTTTCTCATGGCAGTCCACGCGGTTTATCGTAGTTAGTTGTAGCTCATTCTTTCAGGTGGGAATTTTTGTGGAGCCCCTAAGGTCTGTGGACCCGGTTTGGGGATCCTTATATCTTTATATTTGTCGAACAAAACCTTATCCTCGCTAGTTTTAACTGGCTCCACTTGATCCATGTCAATTTTTGACCATTATTTAACTATTATGTAATAACTATACATAACGATTTGTTAATTAATGCTTAAGCACATATTTCTTTTCATTTTTGCCTTATTGATTGTATGTCTTTTGTTTCTGTTTCTGCCAAATATCACTTGAGTTTAACTATGACTGATTTGTAGGGATTATAAAAATGGAAGCGATCTTCATATTGGTATTACAAATTCCAAAGGCAAAATTTTTGAATTTGATTCTCGTGGAGTGTTGGCTGGAGGGTGTTGGAAACAATTTTTGAACATTCATATCCCAGTATCAATTGAAAAAGAAGAGTGGGACTTAACACTGGAAAAGACTTCTGAAAAATTTAAACATGAAAGGTAACTAGAATTCAAATTTAACTGTAACATAAGTTAACTATGTGACAATACTTCGACAAAGTTCTTTTTGGCCTTTATTTTGGATGCCTACCAAATTTATAGCATTTTTCCCATTTTTTTTCGTTTTCACTTTTATTTTAGAGCTTTTTCTTTCCATTTTCGCTTTTCCGTTTTCAGTTTTACTTTACCGCTTTTAGTTTACTTTTATTTTAGATATTTACCAAATTTATAGCATTTGCTCCAATTTTTTTCGTTTTCACTTTCACTTTACCGCTTTTCAAGTCAAAGTATTTTCTCTTGAAGCTGACAATCCGTAACTTTTAAATACCTAGAAGTTTGAGCACAAGTTTGAAAGCACGCGAGTTCTTGAAAAGATATTTTGCGGCACCATGTGCACCAGAAATGTTCGACGTACTGCTAGTTCTTTACGCAATTTGACGGATAAATTTCATACACCTTTTGAACTTTTACTTGAAAGTGGGGAAAACTGTTTTGATGGAATAACCTTCACAAGAAAGCAATCCCTGACAGAGATGGCAATTCGTGAATATTTAGGCGAGGGGGGGGGGTATTTAAGGATTTCTTTTATTTTTATTAAGTTAAAGATGTTTTTAAAAGTCTTTGGGAAGGATTAATTTTGTTTTTTGACGTTTTCAATGAAAACATCAAAGAAGCCATTTTTCATAATGTATGGGGGGGGGGGGGTATAAAATAAGGGAAAACTATCCATCCCTTTCTGAGGGAGAACCTGAAAAACAATATGGACATTTTGGACCGTTTTTATGCATATAAAGCGATGTAAGATGGAGATAGTTTCTTTAATATGCAGGATAACCTGAACATATATGATATTAAAAGATTATTATAGATAAGAGATAGTTTAAAAGGATAAAAAGATATTACACGATTATTAGATGTGAGATTATTATTAATATATATGATACAGATGAGAGTATGAGGTTAAAAGAGCGGACGAAAACTAAATCAATTTGAAAAGCAAGTTTTTTTCAAATGGGAGTAGAGTGACATTGAAAAAGAACATGAATTATCTTATATTTTAGAATTATTTGAAAAAAAACTACATTTTCTAAAGAGTTAAAGAGGCTGAGTTACAAGGTCGAACCTTAAAACGTACAGGGATTAGGAGGCACAGTTGGGGGCTGCCGCCCCAAACCCCCGCTTCGCATCCTTTAAATAAAAAAAAAGTTTTTAAACTGAAAGTAAGGAGCGACATTAAATCTTAGAACGAACAGAAATTATTCCGTATATGAAAGGGGCTGTGCCCTCCTCAACGCCTCGCTCTTTACGCTAAAGTTTTTATTGTTTAAAAAAAAGAGTTGTGAGAAAGTCAAACTTTAGCGTAAAGAGCGAGGCGTTGAGGAGGGCACAGCCCCTTTCATATACGGAATAATTTCTGTTCGTTCTAAGATTTAATGTCGCTCCTTACTTTCAGTTTAAAAAACTTTTTTTTTTATTTAAAGGCTGCGAAAGCGGGGGCTTTGGGGGGCGGCAGCCCCCCAACTGTGCCTCCTAATCCCTGTACGTTTTAAGGTTCGACCTTGTAACTCAGCCTCTTTAACTCTTTAGAAAACGTAGTTTTTTTCAAATAATTTCTGCACGTTTTTGTACAGTTTATTACTTATTATTGCTTGACTAACTGTTAGCTGATCGTGTCAGGAGTTAAAGTTGGGGGGCTCCCGCCCCCCAAACCCCCGCTATTGAACATTCTTGTGTTAAGGCTTTTAATTCCTGAATACTCAAATCACGTCGTACAGGGTGCCTCCTAATCCCTGTACGTTTTAAGGGTCGACCTTGTAACTCAGCCTCTTTAACTCTTTAGAAAACGTAATTTTTTTCAAATAATTTAAAAAAGAAACTGAGTTTCTTTTTAAAGTTTAAATTCAGTATATAAAAAATTTGCTCTGACGGTGAATCGAACCCAAGTTTTCCGCCTGACAGTCTGGAGTATCAACCGCTGGACTAAACAGACACAATTGTAATTGTTTTTTAGTAAATGGAAGCTATTTTCGACGCAAGCAAATTCCCACGAAACTTGATATTTGGTTTTTGGAAAACAGGGAAGGAGTGATCAGATTGAGCTGAAATTTCGAGGATAAGCTCCCAGGCCCCGGGAAAGCTTATCCTCTAAATTTCAGCCCGATCAGACAACGTTAAAGGGGGTTGTGGTGGGAAAAATTAACATGGGCTATTATAGGAAAACGAGGTTTTCGTAAATGTAAATTCGGGGGATAATTTTTTCGGTCTGAAAATATCAAAAGGCCCTAACAGGTCGAATTCTGCTTCGAATGAGTCCTCATTCACCCGGATCAGTTGCCAACTTTGGCCTGTAGGCGTGGCTAAGAAAAAAAAAGAAATGATGAATTTTAAGTGGCTATATTTGGTTTTTTGAAAACAGGGAAGGAGTGATCGGATTGAGCTGAAATTTCGAGGATAAGCTCCCGGGCCCTAGGAAAGCTTAACCTCTAAATTTCAGCCCAATCGGACAACGTTAAAGAGGGGCTGTGGTGGGAGGGTCGAAACTTCCGGCCCAGTTTACCCCATGAAGATAAAGTCGGAGGAGGATGAAATTTTGCAAGTTTCTTAGTTTGAGCTTGGGCTACAAAATGCAATTACCGCCGTCTCTGTGCGACCTCTAGGACCTGAAATCGCTTAACATTGTGGTGGGTCGCCTCTTTATAGAGGCACAAGTGTGCCTCCTTGATAACTGCCGGCTCGAAACTTTTCACTCCAAACGTTTTGAAAAGCTATTGGTGAATAAAATGCTTTCAGTTATCAACTGGTTATATTTGTTGCATTCTAGAATTGTTTCAAGATAGAATTCTTTCAAGGAAACACTAGTTAAACATAAGCATAAAGAGCTGGGGTTTAAGGGAGACGACAGGCCCCTCATATATGTATGATAATTTCAGTCTGTTTTAAGTTTTCATCTTGCCCTTTACTTTTATGTAAAAATATGGAATTTTTTAAATATACAGACGATACTTGTTTTCCTTTATTCCAATTTTTTGGACTTATTTCATTCCTGTTTAACTTGTTTAATTTGTTTGGCTCATTTCATTCTTCGTCCCTTGTTTCTTTTTTTTCTTTTTCCTTCTCTCTATGACATACAAATGATCTATTTTCAGGCTGAATAATTTTTCTTTTCCAGGTATGACGATAGCCACATTAACTGTTTTTCTTTTGTGACGTCGTGCTTAGCTTCGATAGAAGAAATAGCTGAATTTTGCAGAGATAAAACATTATTCTCAGAAAAGTTCTTAACTGAATCTACAAAAAGATCTGCGAAGTATATATCTGTTTACAGACATATTGAAAAATATGGATTTTATATAATTTGAACCAATAAAAATACCAAGCATTTAATATATACTCAAAGTCAATCCTTCATCCATAACTATAGATAAACTACTGTCCATGTGCCTTAGAACATAATGTGTCTTAATTTTATGATATTAAATGATTTGAATGAATAAATGAATGAAATTTATTTCCCATTTTTAACAAATTACAACAAGAGTAATAACAAAAAAGAGGAAAAAGAAAATAAAGAAGCATCAACCCCCCCCTCAGGGCAAGGGTTGTAAATTGTGCCCTGGGGGCATATAAGGTTTGATAGAGCGTTGTAATCTCTCACGCCCACCTTTTCCCCAAAACACATCCAATAAAAATTTTGAGATAACCATTTTGTTCAACTTAGTTGAAAATTCCGTAAATTATGTCTTTGAGGATGGTATTCCCCCCACAGCCCTCAGCGCAAGGGTTTGTAAGTTATTCCCTGGGGGCATATAAGGTTTTATAGAAAGCGTTGTCATAGAAAACGGAGAAACTCATTCTGTTGGGAATTGAGAGGGCTAGTGCCGTTATTAATAGTCAAAAGCGAAAGGAGGGCAAATGCCCCCCCCCATACCCATCATTTCCCCAAACACTTCCGATCAACATTTTGATATAGCAATTTTGTTGAACGTAGTTGAAGGGTCCGGAAATTATGTTTTTGAGTATGACAACCCCAACAGCCCTTAGGGCTAAGGTTGTAAGTTTTGCCCTGGGGGCATATAATGTCATATAGAAAGTGTTGTCGTAAAAACTTCAAAAAAGGCTCTTTCGATTGGAAATTGAGAGGACTATTGCCCTTTTTAATAGTCGAAAGTAATCAGAGGGAGAATCAACCCCCCCCCCTCCCCTCCCAACGCCAATCATTTCCCCAAACATTTCCGACCAACATTTTGATATGACCATTTTTTTACACGTAGTTGAAAGGTCTGGAAATTATTTCTTTTAGGATGACAACCCTCCCCCCATAGCCCTCATGACAAGGGTCGTAAGTTATGTCCTTGGGGCATATAACATTTTTATAGAAAGTTTTGTCGTAGAAGCTTCAAAAAGGGCTCATTCGATTGGAAATTGAGGGGACTAGTGCCTTTTTTATTAGTCGAAAGTGATCAGAGGGCAAATGTCTCCCTCCTCACCTGTCATTTCCCCAAACACTTCCAATCAAAATTTTGATATAGCCATTTTGTTAAGCCTATCAGAAAGGTCTGAAAATTATGTATTTGAGGATAACAAATCCCCCCAGCCCTCAGGGCAAGGGTTTTAAGTTGTGCCCTGGGGACATATAGGGTTTCTATAGAAAGTGTGGTCATATAAACTTCAAAGGGGGCTCATTGGATTGGTAATCAGACGCTCTAGTGCTCTTTTTAAGAGTCAAAGTGATCACAGGGCAGCTACCTCTCCCCCGTACACACACGTCATATTGTCCCGAAATGCGTCTAATAGAAATTTTGAGATAGCCATTCTATTCAAAATAGTTTAAATATCATATAACAAGGCTTTTGGTGTTGAAACAAACCCCAGAGATTAGGGGCAAGGGTTGTAAGTTATACCCAGGGGGTATTAAAGGTTTTTATGGAAGGGATGGTTGTTTAAACTCAGAAGAGACTCAGTCTTTCTCCCTGAAAAAGATTATATCAATATAAAACGAACAGAAAGAAACTTGAAAAATTCTTTTAAATGTTTTCACTTTTATAACTTTAAGAAATCAAAAATTAATTAAGATTTTAAGGAATAAATATCAGCAAATGTATATTAAACTGACAATGCACATTTTTTTCAGTAAATTCATTTGATTTTTTTTTCAGTAAAGTACAAATTATATTCTGGCTTTTAGAAAGCATATGGTTTAGAACCATACTCAGATTAATTTCTGATCGTTTTGAGTTTGACTTATTTTAATTTCTGTTTGTTTCGGGTTTCATTTATTTATTGATTCTGATTTGTGGTAGTTGTATTCTTTGTAGATTATTTGATTCTATTTTTGTTCATTTTTGGTTTAATGGAGTTCTTTACTTTTTTTTGAAAAACTTATTTTGCGCAAAAAGTTTTTTTTGATTAATGATTAAACAAAAGACCAATCTTATGATACGAATTTGCCGGTCGAGGAAAATTTGCATCGACTTGGAAAATTACCTGCTGGGACTCAGGATGTCATGAGCCAATTCGATAACATTGTTGTTTTTTTTTAGCAGAAAGAAGCCAAGTGCATGGGCGTCTATAAGGGGGAAGGGGCAAGGGAGGGCGCCAGCCCCCCCCCCCCTGGTTGAATAACGGTGTCATATATTTGTTTTAATTTAGAAAACTTTCCACCGAATAAAATTTCAAAGAAAAGTAAAGAGCTCTATTAAGCCAAAAATGGGCAGAAATAAAGTCAAATAATGGCAGAAATAAAGTCATGGGGGTTATCAGCCCTACTAATGTTAATTTTTGCTCGTATCAAGTTTGACTCGGCAATTTGTTCTAATTTCTGTTGATTTTGAGTTTCATTTATTCATTGATAGTTATTTGTGGTAGTTTTACGCTTGGATGATTACTTAACTTCATTTCTGCTTATTTTTGGCTTAATGAAGCTCTTTACTTTTCTTTGAAAAGCTTGTTTTGTGGAAAAAGTATTTTTTAGATGAATTTCTGTTCGTTTTTTATTGACAAAGTCATTTTCATGAAAAAAATAATATTTTATATCTTTTCGGTTTTTTTATTCTATAAGAATCCATAGTTTGGCATAATTGTGGGGGTTTGACATGCCCAATATCCCTAAAGGCATAGTTTCTGGACCGTTCTACTATGCTGAACAAAATAGTTGTCTCAAAGTTTTGACTAGATGTGTTTGGGAAATAAATCGGCTTGAGAGACGGGCTGATTGCCCTCCCGTCTCTTTTTACACTTAGAAAGGACCCTAGAACTTTTAATTTTGAACAGAATTAGCTTCTTTATATGTTTCAATGATATTTCTAGCTATTATAGAGTGGTGTTGCCTATGATATTGCTTATATGCCTTTTTGAAAACCTGTATGTATACAGTTTTTTCGTTTAATTGGAACGCCCCCTAAACACTTCCTAGAAGTTTCATCTTAATACTCTAAGCGTCATTAGTTACAGTAACTGTAGTTATAGTACTAAAAGTATGCACATAGCTAGTTCTGGCTAGTTCAAAATCCCCACAACCTTACTCTTAAAGATTTAACTTAATAATGTAAATTGTTCTTGAGATATTGCTTTGTCACCTTTTTGACAGTTCAGATGCTCATAGTTTGTTTGATTTAGTTCAACGTCCGCCTAAATGTTTCTTTTATTTGATTACTGAAGACATTGTTATATTCTCTTTGGACTATTGGCTACAAAATGGCTGTCTCACAATTTACATCGAAAGTGTTTGGGGAAAAAAGGATATCAGGGAGAGGGGGGGGGGCTATTTTCTCTCCATCACGCTTGACTCTTAAACTGGAACTAGAAGTATGCATTTCCAATCAAATGAGCCTCTTCTAAAGTTCACAAGACCACCTCTTCATAAAAACCTTACTTCCCCCGGGGCATAACTTAAAACCCTTATCCCCATACTTTGGGGGCTTGTGTCAACCCCAAAGGCCGTGTTATGAGATGTTTGGACAATTTTTGAACAAATAGCTATCTTAAAATTTTTATCGGATGCATTGGGGGGAAATATGACGTAGGGGGGGGGTATAGCTGCCCTCCGATAAATTTGACTCTTAAAAATGGCTCTTCAACTTCAGATTTCCAATCCAGTGAGCCCCCTCCGGATTTTATGCGACCACCCTTTCCATAAAAACCTTAAATGCCCTCGGGGCATACCTTACAACCCTTGCCCTGAACTGTGAGGGGGTTCTCATCCTCAAAGACATAATTTCTGGACTTCTAAACTGCGTCAAGCAAAATAACTATCTCGAAATTTTGACTGGAAGTATTTGGGGAAATTATGGGCTTGGGGGGGTTGCCCTCCAATCACTTTTGGCTATTAAAGAAGGCACTAGCCCTTTCAATTACCAACCGACTGAGCCCTTTTCGAAGTTTCTACGACAACAAATGACTATCTTAAAATTTCTATCAGGTGCATTTCTGGAAAGTACGACTTGTGTGTGTGTGGGGGGGCTATTTGCCTTCTGATCACTTTGACTCTTAAAAAGAGCACTATAACTTCTGATTACCAATCCAATGAGCCCTCTTTGTAGTTTATACGACCACCATTTCTATAAAAACCTTATATGCCCCAGGACGTAACTTACAACCCTTGACCTCATGGGCGTAGGGAGGGGGAGGGGGCAGGGGGGGGGAAGCTGCCCCTCCTAGACCTTCAAATTTACATTAGATATGGCTGAAAAAGCAGATGGTTTGGAAAAAAAACAGTTGATAAAACTCCATCACACTATCGACTGCCCCCCCCCCTAGACAATATGCTTCCTACGCCCATGCTTGACCTGAGGGCTATATGGAGGGGGGAGTTATCCTCAAAGACATAATTTCTGGACCTTTCAACTATACTGAAAAAAATGGCTATCTCAAAAATTATGATTGAATGTGTTAGGGGAAACGATTGGTGTTGGGGGGGGGGGGCTGGATGATCTCCAATCACTTTTGACTGTTAAAAAGGTCAGTAGAACTTCTTATTACCAATCAAATGAGCCCCCTCTGAGGTTTATACGACCATCTTTTCTATAAAATACCTTATATCCCCACAGGGCATAACTTACAACCCTTGCTCTGAGGGTTATGGGGGGGGGGGTTGTCATTCTAAAAGTCATAATTTCCGGACCTTAAAACTACAGTGAAAAAATGGCTATCTCAAAATTTTGATTGGATGTGTTTGGGGAAGTGATTGAAGTGGGGGAGGGGAGCTGGTTGCCCTCCATGAGCTCTTTTGAAGTTCCTATGACATTTCTTTCTATAAGAAGTGCCCTGGCCTAAAAAGAACAATATATTGTGCCCACATCGTTCTTTACTTAGGCAGCGCTATCGCGCTGGCTATGATATTTTGTCTCGAGACTTCAATTATACCACAATGAAAGTGCCGATTAGACCAGGTAAGCCCCCCCCCCCTAAAATTCAGTCTATGGATGCCCATGGCCAAGTGTAATAGATGACAGAAAAAGAAAACGATTCAATTTGAAGCATTTTCTGGTGCGGAAAATACATTTCTCGACAATAAAAATTACCCCCAAAAGAATTCAGATTATAAATTATAAAATAATTCTGTTTATAAACTTAAATAAATAAATTATCGTAGATGGCATGTAGAAACAAGGGATCAGGCCCATTAGAAAATGGAATTGCCATCTACCTTTTTGAAGCGGATGGTTGTTTAATTTCGTGAAATGAACAACAATAAAAGGCCCCTTGGTCTCAGTTTCAGAAAAAAATCCAACACGAAGTTTCGACTGTCTGCCAAAGTGAATCAGTGGTTGAAACCTAATCTATTTGTCAGGATAGCCCAAGCAACGAATTCAAGCCTTTAAGACCAAAGAGTTGCGAAGGAATAGTGCTTACATATGCCTACTATGGCCTACATTAGGCCTAAGTGCAGGTCTAGGTACAAAAAAGAGATAGATTATCAGAAATTATTTTATCATAGGCAGCGCAATCGCGCTGCCTAACTAAAGAACGATGTTGGCACAATTTATTATTATTTTTTTTATTTTTTTTTTCTTCCTCCATACCAGGACACTTCGTATCGAAGGAGTTGTCATAGAAACTTCAAAAAGGGCTCATTTGATTGGAAATTGGAGTGGCTTGTGACCTTTTTAATAGTCGAAAGTGATTGGAAGGCAACTAACACCCCTTCCACGCCCACCATTTCCCCTAACACATCCAATCAAAATTTTGAGATAGCCTTTTTGTTCAGTGTAGTGGATTTCCAGATAGAAAACATGTTTTTGAGGAGGACACTCCCCTACAACCCTCAGGGCAAGGGTTTTAAGTTATGCCCTGGGGACATATAAGAACGATGTTGGCACAATGTATTATGTATTATTTTTTTTTCCTTTAGACCAGGGGACTTCGTATCGAACAAGTTGTCGTAGAAACTTCGGAAAGGGCTCATTCAATTGGAAATTGGAGTGGCTTGTGCCCTTTTTAATAGTCGAAAGTGATTGGAAGGCAACTAACACCCCTTCCACGCCCACCATTTCCGGAAATACATCCAGTCAAAATTTTGAGATAGCCTTTTTGTTCAGTGTAGTGGATTTCCAGATAGAAATTATGTTTTTGAGGAGGAAACTCCCCCACAGCCCTCAGGGCAAGGGTTGTAAGTTATGCCCTGGAGGCATATAGGGTTTTTATACAAAGCGTTGTCGTAGAAACTTAAAAAAAAACTCATTCGATTGGAAAATCAAAGGGCTAGTGCCCATTTTAATAGTCGAAAGTGATTGGAGGGCAACTAACCCCCCTCTCACGCCCACCTTTTCCCCAAACACATCCAATCAAAATTTTGAGATAGCCATTTTGTTCCAAGCAGTTTAAAGTTTAGGAATTTACACCTTTGAGCAGGACACTCCCCCCACAGTCTTCAGGGCAAGGGTTATAAGTTATGCCCTGGGGGCATATAAGGTTTTTATCGAAATCTTTATCGTAGAGACTTGAAAAAGGGCTTATTCGATTTGAAATTCTAATTAATAAAAGAAAAAAAAAATACAAATGATTGTGCATTGTCAGTTTAATACACATATACTGATATTTAGTAATCAAAATGTTAATATTATTTGATATATTAAAGTTATAGAAGTAAAAACATTTATATTTTTTTCAGTAAAGTGAAAATTATGTTCTGGCCTTGGGAATGCATAGGGGTTTTGGGCCCAACTTATGTTAATTTCTGCTCGTTTTGAGTTTGACTCGGTCATTTATTGTAATTTCTGTTCGTTTTGGGTTTCATTTATTTATCGATGCTGATTTGCGGTAGTTTCACGCTTGGTAGATTATTTATTTTGTTTTTGCTCATTCTTTGTTTAATGGAGTTCTTTACTTTTCTTTGAAAAACTTATTTGTGGAAAAAGTTTTTTAATTAATTTGATGAAAACAAAAAGTGCGTTACCACCAATGCACAAGTAATGTCTTCTATATAAATATCCATAATCAGACGTTTTGGATAAACATCTAAGTTATAAATATTTACACGTCAATACTAAAATTCCACATGAAAGACTTTTGATTAAAGAATTTGAGATTAAAAAAAAAACAAGATTTTTCACTATGAAATTCGAGAAACCACAGAAAATATGACTCCCTGGTTACCTGCGATGAAAGTATGATGTTAAAAAATAATAAGTTTTGGTATGAGACTAGAAAATCCGCAGAAGAGTGATATTGCGGTAAGGACAGTTTGAAAAACAGGAACTTTGGTATTGACAGTACAAAACCGAGAGAAGATATACCATTACGTTTAGTGATGACGAAACCATTTAAATTAGCAAAAAAAGAAGCAATATAACTAAACTCGGGTCTTCAGTGTCCGGTTCGGTTCTGTTTTGTCGAAAATCAGGGTAATATTTTGCTAACTTCATTACCTTACAATTTTCTAAAATCGGAAATGGGGATTGCTAATTTCGGTGCTTAACAAGTTCAATAATGTAATATAGACAGCATATTACCCGGGGTTGAATATGAGGCACCACTAAAAAAAATCACTCTCCAATACTGGTGCTCACAGCTGCAACTTAGTAAAAGAACGAGCCACAGCGCCGAGTAACGAAAAACTAAAGTTTTTTTTTTTTAATTGTCTAGGGAGAAAAAATTGTCATTTGTAGCAGATACAGGATTGTTAACTATCTCGATTAGTTTTAGTAGTAAAATGTTATTTCGAAAACAAATTTGTAAGAATTTTGAAAAATAGCCTGCAACCCCTACAAAATGGCGTCGGATCGAAACAAAACTACACCATTGGAATCGCCATTTCCCAAAAGTCTTTACAGTAAACTAACAGTTCCCTGGCTGGAACAACGAGGAAAGTCACTTTTTTACATGGGTAAAAAATTTTACATTGACTTTAGCATACGGGTAGTTTGGGTACCCGTTCGACTGACGGTATTTCAAACAAAAACCTGTACGAAAATGAAGTTTCTTCCCATTTTCTAGGGTTATAATGAGATAAAGGTTGAGAAGGCTAGGACACGTTTCGTGGATGAAGAATAACAGGTTTCCAAAGATCGTCTTTTTGGCCAGCCATCTAGAGCCGAACGAAAAGCAGGTCTTCCCCGAACAAGATGGGAAGAGGTCGTAAGGAAGGGTTTAAAAGAAACAGGAGCTTCTTGGGAGAGGGTATGAAGCTTTGAATGCATTAGGATGGAGGAAAAGCATTCGCAGCTATGGTGGCCTCAGGCGGCTTGGTGCTACAATACGTTGTTAGTAGCAGTAAAGGTAGCAATAGAAAGAAGGTGCAAGACTTTTAATCTCATTCAGTTCCTTTTGAGATCCTTATGCAATCAAGCTAATCTCGGTAGCAAATTATATACTGTTTTCTTGAATTGAGACTAACTCAATAGACTATTCCAGAAAATTATGATTGGCTGTCGAACCATAAATCGCTGCGAAATTTAGCCCAAAAATACCTGGAAAGTTCTAACTGATATGGGATATATTATGGGCCACATAAATATTTTAGTATAGGCTACGATAAAAGATCATTTTGAAATTTGAGGTCATAACATAAAATGTTTCTTCTTAAAGATTAACGTAAATTTAAAAGGAATTCGAGAATGTGTGGAAAGGGCTATCACTTAAAGTTTGGTTTCCATGGTTGCAACAATATTCATGGTTGAATACTGAATTAAGGAGTCAAGGGGCCAGCCACCTCAAAAGGGTATCTACGCTGACTGTATTGTTAAAACGCGGTTTACAGACGCAGAGAAAATAACCTATTGGCCTGGCGACAATAAAAAAGTAACTAGTTGGTAATGTATTCCGGCTGGCTAGAAGCAATACGATTTTTTTCTTTTTTTCTGGCTTTAAAGGAGAACAAATCGTCATGCATATATACCTTGAACTTACTCTAATTTCATTGTATTACGTACAAAATGTGTTTATTTATTGTCGAGCATACCATGCGTTTTATACTTTTGTACCAGAGGGAAAGTGAGATTGTTGAAAGTTTAGTGCAAACAGTTTTTCCTTTCAGGATTAAAATAATAAAAAAAATATGCTCACAATGGTGGGTAAGTAAAGGCTCTGGCTGTAATTTGTTATATCGTAAACAGCGCTTTCAAAATTTACTTTCTCTGAAGTCACTTCAAAACCTGATTCTCATAAATTTTTGAACATTTTGGCAGAACACAAATTGTTTATTTTTAGTAACATCAATTACTGAGATGCTTCAGCGCACCCGATGTGATTAAATTGGCAAGAACCCGGGAAAAACTACACTTATTGTAAAGCAAATTGTATTTGGTACTTTCTTTAGCTGAAGTAATGAAATATTTGATTCCAAACTCATGGCTCGTCTCCCTTACCTTCTGTGAAGTAAGTACGCTTCTGCATATATTATCCCTAGTTTAAGATCTAATATAGCAGTATTTCTATCTGTCTAACTTATTTGCAAAAAAAGGAACTAATGTAAGTGGCTTACTCCTATGAGTTAATTTTGGTACATAGAACATTTAATTATTCATATACTAAATCTCTCTTGTTTAGAAATCATATGCAGTCCCAAACATCTACCAGTCGACACTAGGAGAAAAGAAGAAGGCTAAATATTGATGACTTCAAAAGACATAACTTTACGATAAGAAGAATCAATTTGCCAAAAAAAAGTATTATGAAAATTACGAACAAAATAATAATATTTTGTGTCAATTATTGAAGCAGGTCGTCCTCGTCTGGGGTGGGAGGACGTCATAAAGAAAGATTTAAAGGAAATGGGAACTTCGTGGGCGGGCGTAAAAAGGGAGGTTTTGAATAGATTGGGATGGAGGAAGAGCGTGCGTAGCTGTGTTGGCCTCAGGCGGCTTGGTGCTGCGGTGAGTTGTTAGTAGTAGTAGTAGTAGTATTGAACAAGAAATGATCAAATTCCCATTTAAAGTATTTGTCCATTTTAATCGAGATAATTTTCTGAGATTCAGTTTTAACTAACGATAATTGAATTAATTTTATTATTAATATAACTCATTTAATTAAAATAACTTTTTTTTAAGCGTCAGGTATTTTTTTCTGGTTTTGACCATAACGATGTCTATTTTACTTGAAATATATTTTCCAAAACGCGAAGAATTCAGGCGGGAATTGGGTCTTTCGTGACACGGCTTAATAGTAACCTAAGCTCTAAAAAGCATAATTTTGATAACAATAGATACATCAAAAGAAAAGTCGAGGAGAGTCTAGGAAAAATTCTTTAAGGAGCTTATGTACAATATTAAAGGATGCTGAAAGGTTAGGTAGCCCTTTGGCTATTAGTGCATATGATACTAGCAATGATTTCGAATCTCTAATTCATTCTCAGGCTATGCATGATTTATTAAAAAAGGAGGGTATCTGTTGATGTAGTTCGACCTCTTTATTGTATTTATAGACACCTCAGAGTACGTTTAAAGATTAGATCCTCGCTTTTTCCTTCAGAACTCCGTGTGAATATTGGAATTAAACAAGGGGCCATTACCTCTCCTACTATTTACAATAACGCGACCCTAAGAGCCCAACGGGATTCATCACCTTGTTGTGCATTTAATGGTGTTAGTGTGTCTGTTGTTTGTTATGCAGATGACGTTCTTAACCTAAGTAGGGCTGTGTTTAGTTTGGAAAAAACTTTTAGGGAGAATGCTAAGAATTATAA
This sequence comes from Artemia sinica, assembly GCA_027921565.1. Classification (NCBI taxonomy): domain Eukaryota; kingdom Metazoa; phylum Arthropoda; class Branchiopoda; order Anostraca; family Artemiidae; genus Artemia; species Artemia sinica. The sequence goes on from CM051264.1 coordinate 39,690,625, forward strand.
TGAGATTAGTCTTTCTTTAAATACGGCTAAGTCTCAAGTGCTATTATTTAATTATAACCGTTCTGAAACCTCGATAGAGTAAATCTTGGTGATTCTGATGTTGTACCACTACAGAAGCTTGTGTATCTTGGTTTACCTATTGGTACATCCCTTTATTACCCATTGGTACATTACTTATTGCCCGAACCGAACGTAAGATCCCTATTGCGTATGCTGATGCAGTTGGATCACAGCTGAATCTTGATAAACGCCACCTTGCGAAAGTATACAATGCTGTTTCTCTCCCTTATGTTATATATGTAGTTGCTGTCTGGGACATTTTTAACCAATCAGATAAAATAGAAATCAGGAGGGCCTATTTCAAATATTTAAAGTTCCTTATCCGGGTTCCTCCTTTGACTAGGAATGGTAGACTACGGGACAGATACAGCTTGCCGGATCCTCTTGATGCTGCAGATGAGCTTTTTTCTAAGCTTACGGGTTATCCGTCGAACCACCCTTGGAAGGATTTTTTGTTTTAATGCTATTTTCCTTTTTTTCTTTCTGTTTTACTTATTTAATATTTTTGGCTGGGTTATTATTATTTTTTTTTATTTTTTTTATTTTATTTTTTTTTCTTATAAATATATTGTATTTATTTGTGTGATACATTCAAAAAGGTTTACCACCCTTGGAGTGGCTTACTTTTCTGAATTGTTTGGTTTATTGAGTTTTAATTTGCACGTATTCGCTCCTGTTTTGTATATGTTTTTTTTGTTTCATTTTCTTTCTTTCTGTTATACTCCATCGTCTGCTTTGTATTTTTGATGGGTTATAAAATAAATAAATCCATTAATTAATTAGTTCATTTTCAAACCATAAGCTCCATTTTCTGGCTACTATGTCAACTTTTCTATAACGAACAAAAACTAACACAACTGAAGATTCTACGTAAAGCTCGAGTCTACTTTGCACTGCTTACGTTGAGGACAAAATTCGGTTTGTAAGACTGCATAACGCAACGTAAAGTCTTAAGTTAAGATAGCCCAAATGGTTCTACGACGTAATGTGAAACTCCCATTTCTGCTTGGATTGATAATGTCTGCTATTAGTTTCCCATCTGAATTAAGTACTTTGTGCAGTATTTGTGCAATTTTTGGTCCGTATCCGAGTTCTTTTTATATGTACGGTCTGGGGTTCCAGGATCATTCTTATATGTACACGCTAAACTAGTATGTCTTAAATTCAGCACCTTGTGTGGCTAATAAGAACACTAAAAATGCAAAAGAAAACTCATCTTCTTGAGGTATTACTTCTTGGATACTTATGATGTTGCATCAACTTTAGGTGTTTTCTTGCAAAAGTTCTTGATTTTCATAGCTGATGAATAATTTGCTCTCCTGACAGACTGCCAATTAACAAATGTGTTCTTACGACCAAAAAAAGGATTTTGGCCAATGAATTATGACGGAAATGATCAACTAATTTGCTATTTGAAGCTTTTATTGGTCGATCCTGGATTTTAAGTTTGAAATTCCAGACCCATGTAGTTTAAAAGAACTTCTGAAAGTTGTTAAGCAATGGAAGTTTCAATGTTTTACCAGTATTTCGCCAAGTTACCTTGTTTGACCGGTTTACTGGCGTGCTGACTACAAGCTCAAGGAATATTGCCAATTGAAGTTAAATTACAGCTACAATTTTTTGGAAAGTGGGGGGTATAATATTGTCCCCCTTGCGTGCAAGTCTTCGGCTCTTGTTTTTCTAAGCTAGATGTTCTCCTGGGCAGTTATTATAGCAAAAATATTCAACAATGGCGTTGATCCAATCATCGTTTGAAAAAGTAATTAAGGACTTGAAGGAACGCCTGATTTCAATTTCTACTGGTCAATCTTCGATCAAAGCGCACCAGGCTAGTGTCATTATTATAGTAAAGAACAAAATAAAGAGCGACGTTGATAAGAAGTGATAATAATAGGAAATGCAGTCATTTGAAACCTAGTAAAGAACAAACCATGATATATAGTAACTAAAAGCTAATTTTAAAAATATCTTTTTACAAGTTTTATAGTTAAAAACGACTCTAGCCCACACTAACTGAAATATCAAAATTCATCTTCCTATTACATGCATGATGATGCAACACACTTTGACAAGAACTCTAGCCCATAGTTACTGAAATATTAAACTAAATCATCATATCACATGCATGATGATACAAGACACTTATTTTTTGGCAATAAAATAAAAAATAAGTAGTATTTTGAAAAATTAAAGCAAAAAAACAACTCTAGACCCTCCTTAATGAAGTATTAACATTAATTATCATATCGTATCCATGGTGATGCAACATACTTTAACAAAACCTCTACCCCAAAGTAACTGAAGAAGAACAGTGTCCTTGCAATCTTTGACCCAGGGAGCTGTGGCTAAAATCAAGCAGTTCGTGAAAACAAACTGTATAGTAAGAGGGACTCGTCTCAATAGTAACCGGAACTCTAAAAAACGAAATTTTGATACCAATACATACGTCAAAAAAATTGGACTTTAAAGCATATTTAAATATATAAGTTTCACTAAGTTTGTACATTAAGGAACGAAGTGTAGCCCATAGTAACTGAACTAATAAAAGGAATCATTATATAGATGATTATTTTACATAAAGAGTTGATATAGTTTATTACAAATGTTGATTATGTAAGTCTTTATATTAAAGAACGATCTGTAGTCCATATTAACAGAAGTGTTATAAGGAATAATTATATAGATGTTATATATTATCTGAAATCATTGGGCCGTTTACATAGGTAATATGGAAGTGGTAGAAGCCCGCACTCAATGGAATTGGCTAAAAAAATTAACACATGAAGAAGCCCAGGCTGAAAGCTGTTGGATAAAAAAATATCACTTCAGGAGACCACAGACAACAATAGATGGCGAAAAAACCACCTTCTGGATAAAATTCATCCCGCTTTTGAGAAGGAGGAGACTCGAAAAAGAGCAGAAGAACAACTCGATCCAAACACCCGCAACTTTCCCCGTTACAGTCTCGATACTTCCAATTGCGAGCATTTCTGCCATTTTTGCAGAATTCAGACAAGAAGCCAACATATTTGAGGCTTCATCTGCAAAGATCCGAGTATCAGAAGATACTAGACTGATAACGGTTAAGAATGCTGTAAAAGAAGGGGCAGATATCAATTCACAATGCGTGGCAATTCCCTTGCCAAAGACAGGATGGAACCCGCAAACCTCAGATAAAGAGACACGCTTTCATCTACCGTGCTGTGACAGGGTATTCAATAATTTGATTTTTCTTCAGAACTGTGTAAATTCCTTTTAGTAAAGTGACTGTAATAGCAATATTTGACATTTTGATTTTTCAAATAGTTTGTTTTTGCTACAATCCTATATAGTTCAAAACGGAAGCAATGATTTTTATAAAATTATTAAATTACAAATCTAGTCTATGTCCATAACGAATTATATCCCTTGCCACAGACAGGATTGAACCCGCAAACCTCAGATAAAGAGACACGCTTTCATCCACCGTGCTGTAACAGGGTATTCAATAATAACTATTATTAAATTCAATAAAGACTATTAAATTACAAATCTAGTAATTTCCATGACGAATTATATCCGGGTTGCAGTGTCCATAACAAATCTGGGTAGCAGCAGTAGCTAGCATCCTAGTAAGAGACGATCACGTCCAGTGTTAAGAAATATATTCAATCAGAAATGAAGAGCTTGTCTTTTATCTCCATTTACTTTCTTATATCCCCATTTGCTTGTCTTATATCTACAGTAAATGGGACGCCGATGTCAAGGCAACCCATTTACTATTGATTAAAAACGATAAACATCAAAAACAAGAAGAACAATAGGAAATTCTTTTCGCAAGACAGTGGAATTCTAATTTTAATGAATATTTCGGCACTATGTCCTAGGGCCGTATTCAGCAAAACATATACTCACAAAACCGACCCGAAAATGATACATACGTTGTACAATCGTGAGTTGATAATTTTACATTGTTATTTAATCTATTCTAGAGCTTTTGTTAAAGTAGTGACCTTTTGTTAGAGATTTTGTGAAACTTCAGGTTTTAATACACGGCATTTGCTTACAAATTAGAGGACATATTTCTTTTGGCCTTTATCTTATTTTCACAAGGTTGTTGAAGACGTTTATTAATTTTACATAAAGGATCGACATGGTTTAAAGTAAAGAACGAACAGTAAAACCCATAAAAAGACTAAAAGTTAGCAATAAAACCTTACTTTCTTAGAAACCATCATCATCCATTTGAAATTAATTTAAAAGTTTGTCCCGGATGAGGCTCGAACTCACCAAATCAGCCGAGAATTGAACTCAGGACAACTGGGTAAGAGCCAGCTGTCCTATCTGGGTTGCAGCGGTAGTTAGCAACCTAGTAAGAGAAGATCACGCCCAAAAGTAAAAAATAAAATGGTCCATAACTTCTAAAACTAGAGTCAGATAAAAAAAGTACACTATTAGAACCAAATTGTCCAATACCCCTATATAGGGAACTTCCTTCGCTTGATAACAAGGAAAACATATTGGCTTGAAAAACAAGAAAAGTGGCTGAAACCACGATATTCCGCATCGACAGAAGGTTTGTGTTTTCCGTTTTTCCCCTTAGCTAGTTTATAATAAAGAACAAATTCTTTCCTATACTAACTTTTATAAGCAACTTAACTATAGTATATGCTTGTACAGTTTTATTTAAAGTCAATATATTAAAAATTCCCTCCGACGGGGACTCGTACCCCGGTCACCCACTTGACAAATGGATTTGCTTACCATTGCACCATCAGAGACTTATGAAAAGAATTATATAAGGAACAGGTCTGGTTAATTATAAATGAGGATATAAATAAGGAAAAGCCATAGGCTTTTTCCTGTTTGTAATTTTATTTTAAATCGCAGTATCAATCGGTTCGAGGTCATTTTCATAGGCAGCGCGCTAGCGCTGCCTAAGTAAAGAACGATGTGGGCACAGTGCGTTTTTTTTTCTCCACCCGGGCACTTCGTATCGAAGGAGTTGTCGTAGAAACTTCAAAAAGGGCTCATTCGATTGGAAGTTGGAGTGGCTAGTGCACTTTTTAACAGTCGAAGGTGATTGGAGGGCAACTAGCCCCCCCCCTACCACGCCCAACATTCCCCCAAACACATCCAATCAAAATTTTGAGATAGTCATTTTGTTCAGAGTAGTTGATTTCCAGATAGAAAATAGGTTTTTGAGGATGACACTCCCCCACAGCCCTCGAGGTAAGGGTTTTGAGTTATGCCCTAAGGGCATATAAGAACGATGTTGGCACAATGTACTATTTATTATTTTTTTTTCCTTTAGAGCAGGGCACTTCATATGGAAGGGGTCGTCGTAGAAACTTCAAAAGGGGATCATTCGATTGGAAATTGAGAGTTCTAGTGGCCTTTTTAATAGTCGAAAGTGATTGGAGGGCAACTAGCCCCCCCCACGCCCATCATTCCCTCAAACACATCCAATCAAAATTTTCAGATAGCCATTTTGCTCAGCGTAGTTGATTTCCACATAAAAAATATGTTTTTGAGGAGGACACTCCCCCACAACCCTCAGCGCAAGGGTTTTAAGTTTTGCCCTGGGGGCATATAAGTTTTTCAAAGAAGGCGTTGTCGTAGAAACTTCAAAAAAAGCTCATTCGATTGGAAATTCAAAGGGCTAGTGCCCTTTTTAATAGTCGAAATTGATTGGAGGGCAACTATCCCCCCGACGACCATCATTCCCCCAAACACATCCAATAAAAATATTGAGATAGCTATTTTGTTCAGCGTAGTTGATTTCCAGATAAAAAATATATTTTTGAGGAGGACATTCCCCCACAACCCTCAGGGTAAGGATTATAAGTTATGCCCTTGGGGCATATAAGGTTTTTATTGAAATCTTTGTCGTAGAAACTTGAAAAAGGGCTCATTCGATTTGAAATTCAAAGGGATAGTACCCATTTTAACAGTCGAAAGTGATTTGAGGGCAACTAACCCCCCTCTCACGCCCACCTTTTCCCCAAACACATCCAATCAAAATTTTTAGATAGCCATTTATTAAACGTAGTTGAAAGTTTTGGAAATTAGGTCTTTAAGGATGACAACCCCTCCCCCAACAGCCCTCAGGGCAAGGGTTGTAAGTTATGCCCTGGGGCATATAAAGTTTTTATTGAAAGCGTTGTCGTAAAAACTTCAAAAGGGCTCATTCAATTGTAAATTGAAAGGGCTAGTGCCTTTTTAATAGTTGAAAGTGATTGGATAGCGACTAACGCCCCTCTCACGCCCACCATTTCCCAAAACACATCCAATCAAAATTTTGAGATATCCATTTTGTTCAACGTAGTTGAACGTTCTGGAAATTAGGTCTTTTCGGATGATAACCCCCTCAGAGCCCTCAGTGCAAGGGTTGTAAGTTATGCCCTGGGGGCATATAAGTTTTATATAGAAAGTTGTTGTATAAATCATAGGCAGCACGATCGTGCTACCTGAGTAAAGAACGGGGACACTCGAGAACGAGACAAGAAACGGGGACTAAGTAAAGAGGAGGACACTCCCCCACCACCCTCTGGGCAAGGGTTTTAAGTTATGCCCTGGGGGCATATAAGAACGATGTTGGCACAATGTATTTTTTTTTTCCTTTAGAGCAGGGCAATTCGTATCGAAGTTGTCGAAGAAACATCGAAAAGCGCTCATTCAATTGGAAATTGGAGTGGCTTGTGCTCTTTTTAATAGTCGAAAGTGATTGGAAGGCGACTAACATCCCTCTCACGCCCACCATTTCCCCAAACATATACAATCAAAATTTTGAGATAGCCATGTTTTTTAACCTAGTTGGAAGTTCTGGAAATTCGGTCCTAGAGAATGACAGTAGAGTGCTATGTTCCATTTTGCTTAATGCCCTAGGAATTACCATGCTATTTGCTTAATGTCCTAGGACCATACTATTTGCTTGATGCTCTACACCTTTTCAAAGAGAGTGAGTATCCTCTCACACCAATGTTCCTTGGTACCTTTCCAAGCAAAGTGATTAAAAAAACACGTCTTTAGCAACTTCGTTCATCATGATAGTGTATAAAGTTTCAATTGCACATGGAATTAAACAAGAATATACAGTGCAGTTTGACGTGCACATTGCAAAAAGCGACCAAACCTTTTATATTATATACCTATAAATTGAACAAACACGTTTTGAGAGTATAATTGAGATTATATAACGCAAGAAGACTGGTTTTTGAGGCACTTTCATCATAACATTTTTTTTAAACCAAAAACTAGAAATTGTCAACCTTTTCAAAGAAAGTGAGTAGAACCTGTCAAAGAGTTTGATAACCTCTATCTTAAAGGCATCTCATCGAGTTTGATAAAGAATGCAACATGTCTAGAATTGATGCCATATGCTGTTGAATCATTTACCAAAAAAATAACTCTATTTGCAAAAAAAAGGATTTAGCATTTGCGAATTGGACTCTATGAACGATATTAATTAATGTTTGAATAATAGGAGCGTGAATGATTCTAATTAGTGATTGGATCGTATGAAGATGGAGAAAAAAGGTTAAACTGATTAACAGTGAAGGTAACCCCGAAGAGCATGTTAACTCATAGCTTATTCATTATAAATTTGGAACAATATCAATCTATGGAAATGGTTAACGATGATAAAATGTTCTTATGACTTGACCTAGCTTTACTTCTTCGATGTGTTCTGTATAATACACAAGTGGCGTTTGAACAGTGTTGTCAATTTAAAATAGAGTTTAACGTTATAGTATACTAAAAAGTTATACTACGTGCTTGCACGTAAGCTAACCTAACCTAACCTATGGTTTTCCGAGGTACTTTCCCAGTGGTACTCCATGGTAGGTTATTGAGACTATCTAGTTTATTGTGCGTATTAAATCAATAGTTTTTTCCCATTGGAGGGATAAACACCGATACCGTATTTAAAAAAAAAGTGAAAATGAATTTTTCGAAGAAAGTGTGTGCACATGATAAAGTCATTACCACTCTAAGTGAATTTATTCATTCTGATACCTAGATTTTGTCAATTTTATCCCATTTGTCTGACAATATATGTATGCAAATTCCTTTTCTTACATCTCCCATGTTTTAATAGACATTCTAAACGTTTGACATGCTAGCATACTCTAAAAATAATGAACACATAACAATGTAATGCATAATATATTTTTAATGAAATAATGCTATGTAGAATATTAATACAAAAATATATTATGATACATTATTAATATCAATGATAAACTTTTGGACATTTTGAATCTGTTCCATAAAATAGTTCACCATGTTCTCTCTTGATATTGTAGCTATTGTCTTCTCTTAGTTCGTAATCAGTAGAATAATCATTATTCCATTTTGAGTCATACAAAGCTTTTACTGGCGGGTCATCGACAGGCTCAATATGCTTTTCGTCTTTGGTATTATTTGGTTCATTGACTGTTTGATCAATGGCAGTAACGTTTGCTGGTACTTTGTTTTTCATCGATTCATCTTTATATTCCATAGTCATATTTTCTGCCATTGCCTTTTTTATTTTTCTGGCAATTTCACTGTCTACTATCACATTATTTTTTAAACAGGTAACAGTTTCGGCACGTAGACAAGATATGGTTTATGATATTGGTAGAAGAGTAGGCCTTTCTTTTTTTAATCTTCTGTTGAATGCTAATACCCGAAAGCTGACGATAGGATGTATCAGTAGGTCATGTGTTACCTGCAACAGTAGCAAGGAGTTGTCCTCTATCATCAACAATTATTTTTATGTTGGCATTCTCTTTGAGTGCAATCATCTCTGGAGATCTCAATCTCGCATATCCAACAATATAAGAGTTGAATTTTTTCGGTACTTCAAAGAAATTTAATTCCTTACCGTCATGACAATGCATGCATACATTTCCAATAGTGCTACCACTTGTACTTGTTTCATAGTTTAAATACTTCTCCTTGTCGGCATTCAATGCTACAATAACATTGTCATGTGAACACACTTTATTAAAATGCTCCATCTTCACTTTTTTAAAGATATGACTTATGTGTTTATCGTTTCACTGCGTAAAAATACTGATTTAATACATGCAATAGACTAGGTAGTGTCGATACCCGGCCATAGAGTACCAGTGGGAAACCCACATCATGTCTCTGAGCAAGCATAAAGTACAATGTTAGAGCCGTAAGCATATTTTGTCATTTCAAGATACGTACAAAAAAACAAATAAATAAAAAAAATAAATAAAGTTGAATAATTTCGAAGTTTAAATAAAAAAGAAATAGTTTGTTTTTTATGAAAAAAATATTGAATTTGGACCATCAGTCCTCATCATTAGGAGTATGGGTATGCACAAGAATATATTTAAAAATTGAAATCAAAAGTGTCATTCTATTTTTCTGATATGATTTGGAGATGTAAAAAAAAGTTGAATAATCTCGAAGTCCAAAAATTTTTTTTTTAAATAGTTTGTTTTTTATGAAAAAAAATATTGAATTAGAACCATCAGTCCTCATCATTAGGAGTATGGGTATGCACAAGAATATATTTTAAAATTTAAATCAAAAGGGTCATTCTATTTTTCTGATATGATTTGGAGATGTAAAAAAAGTTGAATAATTTCGAAGTCCAAAAAAATTTAGTTAAAAAAAGTAGTTTGTTTTCATGAAAAAAATATTGAATTAGAACCATCAGTCCTCATCAATAGGAGTATGGTTATGCACAAGAATATATTTTAAAATTTAAATCAAAAGGGTCATTCTATTTTTCTGATATGATTTGGAGATGTAAAAAAAGTTGAATAATCTCGAAGTCCAAAAAAAATTAGTAAAAAAGTTTGTTTTTTATGAAAAAAAATATTGAATTAGAACCATCAGTCGTCATCAATAGGAGTATGGGTATGCACAAGAATATATTTTAAAATTTAAATCGAAAGTGTCATTCTATTTTTCTGATATGATTTAGAGATGTAAAAAAAAGTTGAATAATTTCAAAGTCCAAAAAAATTTAGTGAAAAAAAAAGTTTGCTTTCATGAAAAGAATATTGAATTAAAACCATCAGTCCTCATCAATAGGAGTATGGGTATGCAAAAGAATATATTTTAAAATTTAAATCAAAAGGGTCATTCTATTTTTCTGATATGATTTGGAGATGTAAAAAAAGTTGAATAATCTCGAAGTCCAAAAAAATTTAGTTAAAAAAAATAGTTTGCTTTCATGAAAAAAATATTGAATTAAAACCATCAATCCTTATCAATAGGAGTATGGGTATGCACAAGAATATATTCTAAAATTTAAATCAAAAGTGTCATTTTATTTTTCTGATATGATTTAGAGATGTAAAAAAAAGGTGAATAATTTCGAAGTCCAAAAAAATTTAGTGAAAAAAAATAGTTTGCTTTCATGAAAAAAATATTGAATTAGAACCATCAGTCCTTATCAATAGGAGTATGGGTATGCACAAGAATATATTTTAAAATTTAAATCAAAAGTGTCATTCTATTTTTCTTATATGATTTAGAGATGTAAAAAAAGTTGAATAAATTTCGAAGTCCAAAATAAATTAGTTAAAAAAAAGTTTGCTTTCATGAAAAAAATATTGAATTAGAGCCATCAGTCCTCATCAATAGGAGTATGGGTATGCACAAGAATATATTTTTATTACGAAAGTAACCCGAGAAAAATTAAGAATTTATGCGCAGTTTCAACTAGCTAAGGCTAAGTTTGTTAAAGATGGGTCATTTTCTTAAGAAAACACACTAAATTAGAAAAAAAATACTAAATGTTCCTTTATTAGCTGTTTAACACCACTAAAATTGAAGAATTTATGCACAGTTTTAACTAGTTAAGGCTAAATTTGTTAAAGATGAGACATTTTCTTAAACAAAAATAAATTCAAAAAAAATTACTAAATGTTCCTTTATTACGAAAGTAACACGACAAAAAATGAAGAATTTATGCGCAGTTTCAACTAGCTAAGGCTAAGTTTGTTAAAGATGGGTCATTTTCTTAAGAAAACACATTAAATTAGAAAAAATACTAAATGTTCCTTTATTAGCTGTTTAACACAACTAAAATTGAAGAATTTACGCACAGTTTTAACTAGCTAAGGCTAAATTTGTTAAAGATGGGCCATTTTCTTAAGAAAAACTTAAAATTAGGAAAAAATAATAAATGTTCCTTTATTACGTAAGTAACACGACAAAAAATGAAGAATTTATGCACAGTTTCAATTAGATATGGCTATGTTTGTTAAAGATGTGCCATTTTCTTAGGAAAACACACAAATTAGAAAAAAAATACTAAATGTTCCTTTATTAGCTGTGCAATACAACTAAAATTGAAGAATTTAAGCACAGTTTTAACTAGCTAAGGTTAAATTTGTTAAAGACGAGCATTTTCTTAAAAAAAACTCAAAATTAGGAAAAATACTAAATTTTCCTTTATTACCTAAGTAACACGACAAAAAATGAAGAATTTACGCGCAGTTTCAACTAGCTAAGGCTAAGTTTGTTAAAGATGGGTCATTTTCTTAAGAAAACACACTAAATTAGAAAAAAATACTAAAAGTTCCTTTATCAGTTGTTTAACACAACTAAAATTGAAGAATTTATGCACAGTTTTAACTAGCTAAGGCTAAATTTGTTAAAGATGGGCCATTTTCTTAAGAAAAAACTCAAAATTAGGAAAAAATACCAAATGTTTCTTTATTACCTAAGTAACACGGCAAAAAATCAAGAATTTATGCAAAGTTTCAACTAGCTATGGCTGTATTTGTTAAAGATGGGCCATTTTCTTAAGAAAACAGTTAAATTAGAAAAAATACTAGATGTTCCTTTATTACCTAAGTAACACGACAAAAAATCAAGAATTTATGCACATTTTCAATTAGCTATGGCTATATTTGTTAAAGATGGGCCATTTTCTTAAGCAAACACTTAAATTAAAAAAAAATAAATGTTCCTTTACTAGCTGTGCAATTCAACTAAAATTGAAGAATTCATGCACAGTTTTAACTAGTTAAGGCTAAATTTGTTAAAGATGGGGCATTTTCTGAAACAAAAATAAATTAAAAAAAATATACTAAATGTTCCTTTATTACGAAAGTAAGGTTTGTTCTGAATTTCATTATTAAAATTCTTTTCTTGCCATCTACATCTCTCTTAGTATCAACTTTTTAGTATACTATAACGTTAGACTCTATTTTAAACTGGCAATACTGTTCAAACGCCACTTGTGTATTATACAGAACACATCGAAGAAGTAAAGCTATCCATTATTAAAATTCTTTTCTTGCCATCTACATCTCTCTTAGTATCAACTTTTTAGCATACTATAACGTTAAACTCTATTTCAAATTGACAACACTGTTCAAACGCCACTTGTGTATTATACAGAACACATCGAAGAAGTAAAGCTAGGTCAAGTCATAAGACCATTTTATCATCGTTAACCATTTCCATAGATTGATATTGTTCCAAATTTATAATAAATAAGCTATGAGTTAACATGCTCTTCGGGGTTACCTTAACTGCTAATCAGTTTAACCTTTTTTCTCCATCTTCATACGATCCAATCACTAATTAGAATCATTCACGCTCCTATTATTCAAATATTAATTAATATCATTCATAGAGTCCAATTCGCAAATGCTAACCCTTTTTTTGCAAATAGAGTTATTTTTTTGGTAAATGATTCAACAGCATATGGCATCAATTCTAGACATGTTGCATTCTTAATCAAACTCGATGAGATGCCTTTAAGATAGAGGTTATCAAACTCTTTGACAGGTTCTACTCACTCTCTTTGAAAAGGTTGACAATTTCTAGTTTTTGGTTAAAAAAAATGTTATGATGAAAGTGCCTCAAAAACCAGTCTGCTTGCGTTATATAATCTCAATTATACTCTCAAAACGTGTTTGTTCACTTTATAGGTATATAATATAAAAGGTTTGGTCGCTTTTTGCAATGTGCACGTCAAACTGCACTGTATATTCTTGTGTAATTCCATGTGCAATTGAAACCTTATACACTATCATGATGAACGAAGTTGCTAAAGACGTGTTTTTTTAATCACTTTGCTTGGAAAGGTACCAAGGAACATTGGTGTGAGAGGATACTCACTCTCTTTGAAAAGGTGTAGAGCATCAAGCAAATAGTATGGTCCTAGGGCATTAAGCAAATAGCATGGTAATTCCTAGGGCATTAAGCAAAATGGAACATAGCACTCTACTTATGACAACCACCCTAACAGACCTTAGGGTAAGGGTTGTAATTTATGCCCTGGGGGCATATAAGGTGTTTATAGAAAGCGTTGTCGTTTTCAAAAGGGCTCATTCGATTGGAAATCGAAAGGCCTTGTGCCCTTTTTAATAATCGAAAGTGATTGGAAGGCTTGACATTTTTATAGTAAAGATCGAAGTGGGTATAATGTTTTATTTTATGTTGTTGTCGTTGTTTAGACCAGGGCACTTCGTATCGAAGAAGTTTTCATGGGAACTTCGAAAAGGGCTCATTCGATTGAATATAGAAAGGGCTGATGCCCTTTTTAATAGACGAAAGTGATTGGAGGGCAACTAATCCCCATTCTACTCCCACCCTCCCACACCAACCCTCCCGTATCTGCTCTTAAAGTTTAACCAAATCAAAATAGAGTAAGTGTATCCAAGCTATCAAAGAAAGTAAACAGATTTTTTTGCGAATGGTATCAAGTTTTCCATTTCAAGTCAACTAGAGGAGGTATGAAACTAAACTAAACAGTACTATTTGTGTCCATATTTTTAAAAGGGTGTTTGTTGTTAAAAATTGCTGAAAAATTTTCTCCAGCATACAAATAGCAGGCCAAACTATAAAGTCTTAAAAAACGAAAAGATTTAAAGTGTTATTTTCTTTTTCACTGAAAAGACTATGTCAATATAAAACGAACAGAAATTAATTAAAAAAACTTTTTCCACAAAATAAGTTTTTCAAATAAAAGAAAAGAACTCCTTTAAACAAAAATGAGCAAACATAAAATCAAAGAATTTACCAAGCGTGAAACTACCACAAATCAGCATCGATAAATAAATGAAACCCGAAACGAACAGAAATTACAATAATTAACCGAGTCAAAATCAAAACAAGCAGAAATTAACATAAGTTGCGCAAAACTCCTATATCTTCCCAAGACCAATACAAAATTTGCTCTTTACTGAAAAAATACAAATGAATGTGCATTGTCAGTTTAATATACATATACTAATATTTAGAAATCAAATTGTAATATTATTTAAAATGTTTTTACTTTTATAATTTCAATAAATTAAATAATATTAACATTTTGATTACTAAATATCAGTATATGTATGTTAAACTGACAATGCACATTCATTTGTATTTTTTTCAGTAAAGTGCAAATTATGTTCTGGCCTTGGGAAGGCATAGGGGTTTTGAGCCCTACTCATGTTAATTTCTGCTCGTTTTGAGTTTGACTTGGTTATTTATTGTAATTTCTGTTCGTTTTGGGTTTCATTTATTTATCGATGCTGATTTGCGGTAGTTTCACGCTTGGTAGATTATTTGATTCTGTTTTTGCTCATTTTTGTTTAATGGAGTTCTTTACTTTTCTTTGAAAAACTTATTTGTGGAAAAAGTTTTTTAATTAATTTGATGAAAACAAAAAGTGTGTTACCACCAATGCACAAGTAATGTCTTCTATATAAATATCCATAATCAGACGTTTTGGATAAACGTCTAAGTTATAAATATTTACACGTCAATACTAAAATTCCACATGAAAGACTTTGGATTAAAGGATTAGAGATTAAAAAAAACAAGATTTTTCACTATTGATTTTTCACTATTTCATTTTTCACTTATTTATCAATGCTGATTTGTGGTAGTTCCACGCTTGGTAGATTATTTGATTTTATTTTTGCTCATTTTTGGTTTAATGGAATTCTTACTTTTCTTTGAAAAACTTACTTTGTGGAAAAAGTTTTTTTAAATTAATTTCTGTTCGTTTTATAGTGACATATTCTTTTCAGGGAAAAAGAAAATAATTCTTTAAATTTTTTCGTTTTTTAAAATTTTATAGTTTGGCCTGCTATTTGTATGCTGGAGAAAATTTTTCAGCAATTTTTAACAACATACACCCTTTTAAAAATCTGGACACAAATAGTAGTGTTTAATCAAGTTTCATACCTCCTCTAGTTGACCTGAAATAGAAAACTTCATACCATTCGAAAAAAAATCTGTTTACTTTCTTTGATAGCTTGGATACACTTACGCTATTTTGATTTGGTTAAATTTTAAGAGCAGAAATTGCCCCGAAAGTTTGAACTGAATACCCTCCGTCATTCTTGGGATACTGCTGAGATACCTTATTGGGAATTAGCATTAACACATTGCATTCTGATTTAACCTTAAGGCAACGTTTAGTTTTTAGACATAATGGGCAAATGGGAGGGTGGGCGTGGGAGGGGGACTAGTTGCCCTCCAATCACTTTCGACTATGAAAAAGGGCATTAGCCCTTTTTATTTTCAGTCGAATGAGCCCTTTTCAAAGTTCCTAAGACAACTCCTTCGATACGAAGAAACCTGGTCTAAACAAAAACAGGAAAAATAATAACATATTGTACACACATCGATCTTTACTATAAAAATGTCAAGCCTTCCAATCACTTTCGACTATTAAAAAGGGCACTAGCCCTTTCAATTTCCAATTGAATGAGCCCTTTTTGAGTTTCTATGGCAACGCTTTCTATAAAAACTTTGTATGCCCCAAGGGCATAAATTACAACAATTGCCCTGAGGGCTGTGAGGGGGTTGTCATCCTCAAAGACCTAATTCCCAGAACTTTCAACTACGTTAAACAAAATGCCTACCTCAAAATTTTGATTGGATGTGTTTGGGGAAATGGTGGGCGTGAGAGGGGCGTTAGTTGCTCTCCAATCACTTTCAACTATTAAAACAGGCACTAGCCCTTTAAATTTCCAATCGAATGAGCCCTTTTCGAAGTTTTTACGACAACGCTTTCTATAAACCCCTTATATGTCCGAAAGCATAACTAACAACCCTTGACCTGAGGGCCGTGAGGGGGTTGTCATCCTCAAAGACATAATTTCCGGACCTTTAAACTACGTTGAACAAAATGTCTATCTAAAAATTGTTATTGGATGTGTTTAGGGAAAAGGTGGGCGTGAGGGCGTTGGTTGCCCTCAAATGACTTTCGACTTTTAAAAAGGGTACTAGCCCTTTGAATTTCCAATCGAATGAGCCCTTTTTCAAGTTTCTACGACAAAGCTTTCAATAAGAACCTTACTTGCCCCCAGGGCATAACTTACAACCCTTACTCTGAGGGCTGTGGGGAAGTGTCATCCTCTTAGATATAATTTCCGGACCTTTCAACTGCTTTGAAAAAAATGGCTGTCTCAAAATTTTGATTGAATGTGTTTTGGGAAAAGCTGGGTGTCAGGGGGGGGGGGGGGTAGTTGCTCTCCAATCACTTTCAACTATTAAAGAGGGCACTAGCCATTTCAATTTCCAGTCAAATGAGCCCTTTTTGAAGTTTCTACGACAACGCTTTCTATAAAAAAAACCTTATATGCCCCCAGTGTATAACTTACAACACTTGCCCTGAGGGCTGTGGGGGAATTTCATAATTTCTATGTGTAAATCAGCTACGTTGAAAAAAATGGCTATCTCAAAATTTTTATTGGATGTATTTGGGGAAATGGTGGGCGTGGAAGGGGTGTTAGTTGCCTTCAAATCACTTTCGACTATTAAAAAGGGCACAAGCCATTCTAATTTCCAATCGAATGAGCCCTTTTCGAAGTTTCTACGATAACTCCTTCGATTGGAAGAGCCCTGGTCTAAGATCAAGAAATCAAAAAACCAAAAATAAACAATGCCTCGTGCCCACATCGTGCTTTACTTAGGCAGCGCTATTGCGCTGCCTTTGATCTATTGGTATCAAAATACCGTTTTTTTTAGAGTTTTGGTTACTATTGAGACGAGTTGCTCATACTATACAGTTCGTTACCACGAACTGTTTGATTCACTTATGAAAAGTATGTGAACAATATATTATATAAATAAAAAGTTTATGCACCTGGTGATAGCGTAGTAGATAAGACATCTACCTTAAAGTGTTTTGGTTGAATCCCGAGGGTCACCAGGAACTAATTAGAATATGCAACTAAGCTATATATATAAAACTAGATCGAGAACTGGTTTCGGTGATGCAAGATCTCTAGACCAGTTTCAAAAGCCTGATAATGATAAAAATACACCAAGATTGGAAACCAGAAAACTGGGGTTAGATTCCCCGTCAGGGAGAACTTTTACTACACACACACAAAAACTTACACACACACACAAAAACTTACACACACACAAAAACTTACACACACACCAAAAAAAACTTACACATACACAAAAACTTACACACACAAAAACTTACACACACACACACAAACTTACACACACACAAAACCTTACACACACACAAAAACTTACACACACATAAAAACTTACACACATAAACTTACACACACACAAAAACTTACACACACACAAAAACTTACACACACACACAAAAACTTACACACACACAAAAACTTACACACACACAAAAAAAAACTTACACACACAAAAACTTACACACACACAAAAACTTACACACACATAAAAACTTACACACATAAACTTACACACACAAAAACTTACACACACACAAAAACTTACACACACACACAAAAACTTACACACACACAAAAACTTACACACACACAAAAACTTACACACACACAAAAACTTACACACACACAAAAACTTACACACACACACACACACACAAACTTACACACACAAAAACTTACACACACACAAAAACTTACACACACATAAAAACTTACACACATAAACTTACGCACACACAAAAACTTACACACACACAAAAACTTACACAAACACACAAAAACTTACACACACACAAAAACTTACACACACACAAAAAAAAAAACCAATTGAATGAGCCCTTTTTGAGTTTCTATGGCAACGCTTTCTATAACAACAATTGCCCTGAGGGCTGTGAGGGGGTTGTCATCCTCAAAGACCTAATTCCCAGAACTTTCAACTACGTTAAACAAAATGCCTACCTCAAAATTTTGATTGGATGTGTTTGGGGAAATGGTGGGCGTGAGAGGGGCGTTAGTTGCTCTCCAATCACTTTCAACTATTAAAACAGGCACTAGCCCTTTAAATTTCCAATCGAATGAGCCCTTTTCGAAGTTTTTACGACAACGCTTTCTATAAACCCCTTATATGTCCGAAAGCATAACTAACAACCCTTGACCTGAGGGCCGTGAGGGGGTTGTCATCCTCAAAGACATAATTTCCGGACCTTTAAACTACGTTGAACAAAATGTCTATCTAAAAATTTTTATTGGATGTGTTTAGGGAAAAGGTGGGCGTGAGGGCGTTGGTTGCCCTTAAATGACTTTCGACTTTTAAAAAGGGTACTAGCCCTTTGAATTTCCAATCGAATGAGCCCTTTTTCAAGTTTCTACGACAAAGCTTTCAATAAGAACCTTATATGCCCCCAGGGCATAACTTACAACCCTTACTCTGAGGGCTGTGGGGAAGTGTCATCCTCTTAGATATAATTTCCGGACCTTTCAACTGCTTTGAAAAAAATGGCTGTCTCAAAATTTTGATTGAATGTGTTTTGGGAAAAGCTGGGTGTCAGGGGGGGGGGGTAGTTGCTCTCCAATCACTTTCAACTATTAAAAAGGGCACTAGCCATTTCAATTTCCAGTCAAATGAGCCCTTTTTGAAGTTTCTACGATAACACTTTCTATAAAAAAACCTTATCAACAGGGATAAGGAATCCCTGTGGAGGAATGAAATTCCTCCACAGGGCTGTGGAGGAATTTCATAATTTCTATGTGTAAATCAGCTACGTTGAAAAAAATGGCTATCTCAAAATTTTTTTTGGATGTATTTGGGGAAATGGTGGGCGTGGAAGGGGTGTTAGTTGCCTTCAAATCACTTTCGACTATTAAAAAGGGCACAAGCCATTCTAATTTCCAATCGAATGAGCCCTTTTCGAAGTTTCTGCGATAACTCCTTCGATTGGAAGAGCCCTGGTCTAAGATCAAGAAATCAAATTGAGACGAGTTGCTCATACTATACAGTTCGTTACCACGAACTGTTTGATTCACTTATGAAAAGTTTGTGAACAATATATTATATAAATAAAAAGTTTATGCACCTGGTGATAGCGTAGTAGATAAGACATCTACCTTAAAGTGTCATGGTTGAATCCCGAGGGTCACCAGGAACTAATTAGAATATGCAACTAAGCTATATATATAAAACTAGATCGAGAACTGGTTTCGGTGATGCAAGATCTCTAGACCAGTTTCAAAAGCCTGATAATGATAAAAATACACCAAGATTGGAAACCAGAAAACTGGGGTTAGATTCCCCGTCAAGGAGAACTTTTACTATATTGAATCTAAACCGTATCTTTTAAATTTTAAAAAACACAGGGTTCAGTTCCTTTAGGCTTGAGTTCGCTTTTTAATATATTATTTAATAATATTATTTTATAAATATTCCCGCACCGCTAATGAGAAAATATAGCTCGTCTAGCTGAGATGGAGATAATGAAATTCAATAATGTTGCCATACAACATAATTGGACAGATAGTGATCATCTGATCATCTCCGCTTCAATTCAGAGCCACTTAGTAAAATACAAGCAGAAGCTTTTTTTTTAAATTGTCCATTCTGAAGTCGGAATTCAAATAACACATGACTTGTTCGATGCTTTAATGGTCAGGAATATGAATGCGTTAAGGATTCTGAATTCCTGACCTCCATACTTTGAGGAGGAATTCAGAATTAGAGCCAAAGTTTTTGAAATATAGAAATTACACAAAGGAAACAGGCTATGGCTTTTTCTTATTTTGAACACTAAAAGACAACTGACGGGGAATCAGTCTGCGAAGTTAATCAAGTATGACACCATACCCTAGAGAAGCAAGTTTTCAAAAGATATTTCAAGTTCAAGTTCCATTTATTTCCATAAATAACAATAACAAAAACAGTATCCCAAAGGGCTCTATGACCCGCTATTTGGGAAACGACACAGAATAAATGACTAATATTAAAACTTGGCATAAACAATACTAAACAATGTCTAATTTATAAATCTATAAGGAAAAGAAGTCAACTCACCGACATTCCACACAAAACAGCGACCATCCTATCACCCGACAACAAATAAAAAATAAAATTCTCTACATCATCGAGGATCCAACGCCAACAAAACAAAAACACCCCCCCCCCCAAAAAAAAAAAACACCATAAAACAACTATAAATTATTTAATATTTACCTTTAATAAGAAACTTTTCATCTGTCTTTTAAAGGAGCCAAGTGTTCGTGACTGACGAATCAAGTTCCAAGCACGTCCCACAGTCACGACCAGACCAAAGTCTGAACGAACCGAGGGAGTAGCCGGAATCATCACATCCTCCCAGTTTCGAACTGCGTACAAATTTACTTCCCCTACTAGCTTAAGTAGTCCAGAAAAACAAAATGTGAGATCTCCGTGGAAGAATTGATATGCCAACGAAGATAGAGATATAACATAAATATCTCTAATCTTAAGGAGATCAACAGGAGTGTGTGTAGTCGACTGGAGAACTCTTACCGCTTTCTCATGAAGAATATGATCAGGAGCAAGTACAGAAGAAAATGTAGACATACACACAGACGAACAGTAACATATATAAGGGAAAATGAGAGAGAAATATAAAAGACGGAGTATAGGAAAAGGAAATAAACGCTTTAATTTACGGATGATTCCAAGTCCACGGGAAATTTTCACTCTTATTACTTGAACGTGCCACTTAAACGATAAATTTTCATCCAACAGAACTCCCAGGAATCGCACATATCGATCCGGGGGGCGACTTATGGAGCCTCTTGGTGTAGGAAGCTCAGTAATTGTGGGGCAGCTCACACCTGTACGGGAAAAAATAAGAAGGTACGACTTTTTTACATTTAAAGGTAGTTGATTTATGTCAAACCAATTGAGTATCTTCTCAGTCATAGCTTGAAGCTTTAGAATAAGGGATGACTCATCCGGAGCTGCAGCACCTAGAGTAGTGTCATCTGCAAATGCTACCAGTTCTTCTCGACTATCAGATGTGGACACCGACATAATCTGAGAGAGACATTTGTGATACAATCCACAGCATACATTGGGAATTGGGGTGTTAAGAAGTCGGTAGAGGTCGTTCACATATATCAGGAAGAGGGTTGGCCCAAGAATAGAACCTTGGGGTACTCCGTATTCAATTGGAACTTCTTTGTCTGTATCTTCCATGGCAATAGATCTGTCAGTAAGATATGAAAAGAACTAAGATAATGCTTCCCTACGCACACCATGATGAGAAAGTTTACCAATGAGGATCTTGTGTGTAAGGCTGTCAAAAGCTTTCTTTAAATCAAGAAAAGTGGCAGCAGGAATAAGATTAGAATCTAAAGATTGTCATATAAACTGGAAAAGTTTATTACAAGCATGTTCTGTAGAATACTTTGCGCGAAACCCAAACTGATGTTGATGAAAAAAAAATTTTACTTCAAGAAATCTCACCAGACATTTTAGCATTGGCCTTTTAAATATCTTAGAGAAGACTGACAAAAGAGAGATCGGCCTATAGTTCCCAGGATCCTCACGGGCACCTCCTTTAAAGAGAGCTATCACACGCGACAATTTAAGACGTTGAGGAAATACTCCTAGTTGAAATGACCTATTAATCAAATGGCAAAGTGGGGTGATAATCGATAGAAGGATATGTTTGATTACTTTAGCAGAAATTTTGTCAAAACCTGTTGAAGAATTTTTAAAGACAAAACAATATTTGTAATTTCTTGCACCGTAACGTCCTCAAGAACCATTGATTTCAAGTACGGGGGGCCTAGGAACTGCTTCCAAGTCTGTGACACCGAGCAGTGGGAAACGCTATTAGCAGTTGATTTCCCTATCTCCGCAAAGAATTTGTTCATATGATGTCGTACTTGCCCTTTTTCTGTGATAAGTTGATCGTCTACCATAAGAGACTTAGGGAGACCTTCTAGTTTTTTGGATGGCCGACTAACTTCCTTAATCACGTCCCACGTCTTCTTTATATTTTTACCGCAATCATCAAATTTCTTTGTAAAATATACTGTTATAGCTCTCCGAATAATTGATTTCAGCATATTACGGTACAACCTAAATGCTTCTAATTTAGCATCACTTGGTCTGTTTTTGTATTCTTTCCAAAGGTTCTGCTTCCTATTTATTGACTTGAGGACTCCCGATGTTAGCCAGGGAGCTATGGGTGTTGATCTTTTTGATCGAGGATTCCTTAAAGGAGCTTTTAGACAATAAGCCGAGAATTTTTCCTTAACAGTGTCATAAAACTGGTCAAATATATCGTTATAATTGCCCAAATTAATATTTTCTGGTGATAAAAATTCCATTAAGATTTACTCAGATCTTCTTTCAGTCTATCCAGATCCACTGGTGAGCAACAGAATCTCGGTGTATCCTGGGGGACTAATCTTTGTGGATTTTGGAGGATTGGAAACAAGGCTGCAACTGGCAAATGGTCGGAAGCATCAGAAAGCAGTACTTCGTTCTTAATGGAGTGTAGTGATGAAAAAATATTGTCAATTAATGTTGCTGTCTGGTTAGAAATCCTTGTCGGTATGTTTATACAAGGAGCTAATCCATACGAAATTAGTAAAGACAAAAGATCAGAAGCCTGTCTAGATGACGGTTCCGCAAGGTCAAGGTTAAAGTCACCCATCACTACAACTTCGGATTTTTCAGCAAAAACTTTTCCAAGAACATCTTCCAATGTTTCCATAAATTGAGTTATAGACCCACTTGGAGAACGATATACTTCGCCTATTATTACCCTTTCCTTAGCGTTGATTGGGACTTCTATAAAAAGTGACTCAAATACCTTTTCATTATTTGTACATAAATCATGTCTTAGTACAGCCTGAAAATTATTTCGGATGTAAAATCCGAGTCCACCTTTTTGGGCCGTCTTGCGGTTAAAAAATATCGACATATAACCGGGAATATTCAAAAGTACCTGATTTTTCTCGCTCAAAAATGTTTCACAGAGACCGATAATTGCAGGGCACGAATTCCTACATAATAATTGAATATCATCAAACGAGGAATTAAGGCCCTGAACGTTTAGATGCACAACCAGAAATGCATCACCCCACCGAGCTCCGGAGTCCCAAAATCTCAGCTTCTCCACAAACACACTATCAATAATATTCTCAAAATTTTCATATAAATTCATATTGGGGGCTTTACCAACCGGATTATTTATAATTTCATTAAAATTAACTCTCCCACATTCATACTCATTTAATTTCCCTAGTGTTATGTTAGCATTAATCCCCAACAGAGAATCAGTCTCAACCATAATTACTTACCGATGCAGGTGACAGTGAGACATGCTGTAGTCGCGTGAACACCAGTGACGTCATCCTAATCCGAATTAAAAAGGCTATGACACGAACTTGATTATTTTGCTCTGAAACAAAAAAAAATAACAAGTAAAATAGCACAGGAAGGTGTAAATACTGAGGGTAAAGAAAGACAAATAAAACGGAAAAATACAAAAAGACAAATAACATTAACGAACAGCACATTTTTGGAAGATATAACATATTAAGCGGAAGCGAGCACTCACTAAACTTGCAAACCTTGGACTACCCCCCAAGCTAGTATCTTTTATAAAATCTTTCATAGAAGTGCGAAATTTCATTGTTTGTGTTGGTTCAGCCTCTTCACCCCAAAAGATAATAACTAAAGGCCTACCTCAGGGAGCAGTCCTCAGTTGCCTCCTTTTTGCCCTATATCTCTGGGACATGAACCTCCCCCACACGAATCTACAATATGCTGACGATCTGGTGCTATGGTCATCTGGCAACACCTTTGAGATAGCACAGTCAAATCTGCAAAAG
Source organism: Artemia sinica (assembly GCA_027921565.1). Lineage (NCBI taxonomy): Eukaryota > Metazoa > Arthropoda > Branchiopoda > Anostraca > Artemiidae > Artemia > Artemia sinica. The sequence goes on from CM051264.1 coordinate 39,714,684, forward strand.
TCACTTTTCCAATTTGAAAAATTCTCTCAACATTCAGATTTACCAATTGCACCTACCAAGTCAAAAATAATCCAATTTCACCGGAAGCGAAACCATGTTAATGCAAAACTAACTCTAAATAAAACAACTATTCCAGAAGATAATCATATTAATTACCTAGGTCTAATGCTTGACCAAAAACTTAATTTCCACCTCCACATTTCAAACACAATAAAAAAATGTAATAGAAAAACAAATATACTAAAAGACTTCTTTCCACACCCTGGGGCTGTAAGGAGAAAACCTTACTCCAGTCTTAGAAATCACATATAAGACCCCATATTGACTATGGGCTCATCGTCTATGGTGCATGTGCAAAGACCCAGATGAAAAAATTGAAACAACACAAAATGATATAATACGTCTCATATTTGGTCTTAGGAAACCCACAAGCACCAAGTTTCTGCTTATGGAGAGTGGATTAACAGCAATAAGGGAGAGACGTAGCTTTCATCAGTTCAAAATTTTACTGTAATTTTAATATTTATTTTCAATATTAAGTAAAAAAGAAAACATTTTTAATATAATTCGTCTTCAGTAAAGCGCCAATGACGCAGTAGGTTTTCGGCTTCTGCAGTGAGACGATACCCAAACTCTTGCTTGTAGTTATTTTTATTCGATTCAAACTTGATTTGCATATTCAATTTAAGTTTCACTCGTTTTAAGATTTATTTATTTATTTACATTAATATATACTGTATGTTTGTTCGCATTGATTGCTTATTTAATTTCTGTTCGTTTTAAGTTTCATTTATACTTTAATAGCAAAATATTTGTTTTCGTTTTACGCTTTATTTTCATATTCAATCTAAGCATTACTCGCTTTAAGATCTATTTATTCATTTATATTATTACTTGTTGTATGTTTTTTGCTATGATTGTTTATTTAATTTCTGTTCGTTTTGGGTTTCATTTATTCTTTAATAGTAATTTATGGTCGTTTTGAGTTTGAATTTTAACAGGTATTTGGATCTCCTGAGCTTAAGTTTAAAATGGTTTTTACTTTTCTTTGAAAAACTTTTTTTAATTAATTTTTGTTCGTTTTTGATTGCAAAAAGTTTCAAGTTTTTATGGCATTGGGGGGGGGGCGACAACGCCTTCTATAAAAACCTTATATGCCCCCAGGGCTTAACTTAAAACCCTTGCCCTGAGGGTTGTGGGGGATTGTCCTTCTCAAAAAATATATTTTCTATCTGGAAATCAACTATGCTGAACGAAATGGCTATCTCAAAATTTTGATTGGATTTGTTTGGGGGAATGATTAGCGTGGGGGGGGGGGGCTAGTTGCCCTCCAATCACTTTCGACTACTAAAAAGGGCACTATCCCTTTGAATTTACAATCGAATGAGTCTTTTTTGAAGTTTCTACGACAACGCCTTCTATAATAACCTTATAAGCCCCCAGGGCATAACTTAAAACCCTTGACTTGAGGGTTTTGGGGGATTGGCCTCCTCAAAAACATATTTTATATCTGGAAATCAACTACGCTGAACAAAATGGCTATCTCAAAATTTTGGTTTGATGTGTTTGGGTGAATGATGGGCGTGGGGGGAGGGGCTAGTTGCCCTCCAATCACTTTCGACTATTAAAAAGGGCACTATCCCTTTGAATTTCCAATCGAATGAGCCTTTTTTGAAGTTTCTATGACAACGCCTTCTATAAAAACCTTATATGCCCCCAGGGCATAACTTAAAACCCTTGCCCTGAGGGTTGTGGAGGATTGTCCTCCTCAAAAACATGTTTTCTATGTGAAAATCAATACACTGAACAAAATGGCTATCTCAAAATTTTGATTGGAGGTGTTTGGAGGAATGATGGGCGTGGGAGGGGGGGGGGGGCTAGTTGCCCTTCAATCACTTTTGACTACTAAAAAGGGCACTATCCCTTTGAATTTCCAATCGAATGAGCCTTTTTTGAAGTTTCTATGACAACGCCTTCTCTAAAAATCTTATATGCCCCCAAGGCATATCTTAAAAACCCTTGCCCTGAAGGTTCTGGGGGAGTGTCCTCCTAAAAAACATATTTTCTATCTGGAAATCAACTACGCTGAACAAAATGGCTCTCTCAAAATTTTGATTGGATGTGTTTGGGGAAATGATGGGCGGGGGGGGGGGCTAGATGCACTCCAATCACTTTCGACTATTAAAAAGGGCACTAGCCTTTAATTTCCAATCAAATGAGCCTGTTTTGAAGTTTCTACGACAACGCCTTCTATAAAAATCTTATATGCCCCCAGGGCTTAACTTAAAACCCTTGCCCTGAGGGTTGTGGGGGATTGTCCTCCTCAAAAATATATTTTCCATCTGGACGTCAACTATGCTGAACGAAATGGCTATCTCAAAATTTTGATTGGATGTGTTTGGGGGAATGATTAGCGTGGGGGGGGGCTAGTTGCCCTCCAATCACTTTCGACTATTAAAAAGTGCACTAGCCCTTTGAATTTCCAATCGAATGAGCCTTTTTTGAAGTTTCTACGACAACGCCTTCTATAAAAACCTTATAAACCCCCAGGGCATAGCTTAAAACCCTTACCCTGAGGGTTTTGGGGGATTGTCCTCCTCAAAAACATATTTTCTATCTTGAAATCAACTACGCTGAACAAAACGGCTATCTCAAAATTTTGATTTGATGTGTTTGGGGGAATGATGGGCGTGGGGGGGGGCTAGTTGTCCTCCAATCACTTTCGACTATTAAAAAGGGCACTATCCCTTTAAATTTCCAATCGAATGAGCCTTTTTTGAAGTTTCTATGATAACGCCTTCTATAAAAACCTTATATGCCTCCCAGGGCATAACTTAAAACCCTTGCCCTGAGGGTTGTGGGGGATTGTCCTCCTCAAAAACATGTTTTCTATGTGAAAATCAACTACGCTGAACAAAATGGCTATCTCAAAATTTTGATTGGATGTGTTTGGGGGAATGATGAGCTTGGGGGGAGGGCTAGTTCCCTCCAATCACTTTCGATTATTAAAAAGGGCACTATTCCTTTGAATTTCGAATCGAATGAGCCTTTTTGAAGTTTCTACGACAACACCTTCTATAAAAACCTTATATGCCCCCAGGGTATATCTTAAAACCCTTGCCCTGAAGGTTCTGGGGGAGTGTCCTCCTCAAAAACGTATTTTCTATCTGGAAATCAACTACGCTGAACAAAATGGCTATCTCAAAATTTTGATTGGATGTTGCACTTCAATCACTTTCGACTATTAAAAAATGCAATAGCCCTTTAATTTCCAATGAAATGAGCCTGTTTTGAAGTTTCTACGACAACACCTTCTATAAAACCTTATATGCCCCCAGGCCATAACTTAAAACCCTTGCCCTGAGGGTTGCGGGGGAGTGTCCTCCTCAAAAATATATTTTCTATCTGGAAATCAACTAAGCTGAACAAAGTGGCTATCTCAAAGTTTTGATTGGATGTGTTTGGGGGAATAATGGGCGTGGGGGGGGGGCTAGTTATCCTCCAATCACTTTCGACTATTAAAAAGGGCACTAGCTTTTTGAATTTCCAATCGAATTAGCCTTTTTTGAAGTTTCTACGACAACGCCTTCTATAAAAACCTTATATGCCCTCAGGGTATAACTTAAAACCCTTGCCCTGAGGGTTGTGGGGGAGTGTCCTCCTCAAAAATATATTTTCTATCTGGAAATCAACTACGCTGAACAAAATGGCTATCTCAAAACTTTGATTGGACGTGTTTGGGGAAATTATGGGCTCGGGGGGGGGGGGGGGAGGGGGGCTAGTTACACTCCAGTCACTTTCGACTATTAAAAAGGGCACTAGCCCTTTAATATCCAATCGATGGAGCCTGTTTTGAAGTTTCTACGACAACGCCTTCTATAAAAACCTTATATGCCCCGAGGGCATAATTTAAAACCCTTGCCCTGAGGGTTGTGGGGGAGTGTCCTCCTCAAAAATATATTTTCTATCAGAAAATCAACTACGCTGAACAAAATGGCTATCTCAAAATTTTGATTGGATGTGTTTGGCGGAATGATGGGCGTGGGGGGGGGCTAGTTGCCCTCCAATCATTTTTGACTATTAAAAAGGGCACTAGAACTCTCGATTTCCAATCGAATGAGCCCCTTTTGACGTTTCTACGACAACCCCTTCCGTATGAAGTGCCTCTGGAAAAAAAAATAATAATAATAAAACATTGGAGCCGTATGGCCTTTACTATAGGCAACGCTACAGCGTTGCCTCTGAAAACATCTTACAAAAATTGAATCAAATAGCTCACACACCCTACATAAATGGTTAAGAAATCCAGCCATGTATAGAGCCATTGCAGATGAGTATGCCAATATTCAGAAGAAGTTCCCTGTACCGGCAAAGTCTATTGCACCTACTTTCCCCCAATCCCCTCCATGGAATTGGTCAATTCCCATAATAAATACTGATTTCACAAAGTGAAATAAAGATTTAACCCCCATTGCTTTTGTCCAGAAAAAATTTGCTGAACTTAATATAATTACTTATAAAAACCACTTCCAAATATTTGTTGATGGGTCAAAAATGAATGAGAAGGTAGCAAGTGGAGCTTTCCTTCCTCACCTGAAAATTGCAATGGGCGAGAGATTATATAATAATGTATCTATAATGTCTGCTGAGTTAAATGCCATAATAATGGCATTAGAACACCTTAAGGAAAACCAACCTTTGATTGCAAATTCAAATAATATTATAGTATATTCCGACTCTTTATCAAGCCTTGAGTTGCTGGCCTCAGCTCCTCAGTATAAGTTGGACATTGACACTTATCATTGTCTCGGCATTATAGATAATCTTGCTTCAAGTGGCATAAGAACGTATTTTCAGTATATTCCTAGCCACTCTGGCATAAGTGGTAATCATCAGGTTGATGAAATAGCAAAAAATGCTATAAATATTGACCAGCCAAGTGGGAGACCAATCCCGATTAGAGATATTTACCGATGGAGATTATCAGATATTAATTTTAATAAGAATAATCATATCCTTCCCCCCTTTCCCAATAAGTATTTTTCTAAAATTTATCATAGAATTCGTTCTGGAACAAATAGACTAAATTTTCTTGCATTCTCGTAAAAGTTTTCTGATTCAAGTGGTTCAATTCCCCTGTCCCCTCTTTGCAGGCATTGTAATATGAATATAGAAACAATTGACCATTGCCTATTTGAATGTAATATGCTGACGTCTGCACAACATACCTTGCTTTGTAAACTGTTAAAATGCTTCAAACACCACACAATCTCACTATCAGCCAAGAGCCTAGCCAAACTATACCTGCACACAGCGCATAGAAAGCGACATCTATCATATTATAATTGAACTCCTAGAGTCGAAAGATCTATTGAAAGATATCTGAAAATATCTATATAAATATGAGGCAATCAAGCCAGTAGCTCTGTAGCCCACAGAGTGAAGCAAAAGGAAAAGGGCTAAATAGTATTACTGAGAAGCCCGCCTGCTGTTAAATAGAAGAAGAAGAAGACTAATAATCATGCGTCAGAATCGAAATCAGAATCATGAGCGTGATGATCTAGTTTCCGTCAAAACCGGCATTTTATCTCAATGTTTTAGATATTATAGGGTAGAGTTCGTTCTTTACCATAAAATGGGCTAGAGTTCGTTACTTGTTATAACCACTGCAACCCGGACACTGTGAAATCACAAACAGAAAAAAAACCTATGACTTTTTTTATGACTTTTTAATTTGAATAGTAAGAGACAACCTGGCTACAAACTGCGATTATGACGTCATTGATCAATCTTGTACATGAGAAATGAAGTTTTTCATACAAAATTGACTATATATTAAAAATATTTTTTTACAATTACAAACGGTTTTTAACCACATCAATTTCCTTTAAAAGGAACCATTAAACAGCTCCCTACAATGTTCCAGTGTCAAGCTATCTGAGGAGGGATAAAAAAAACGCTGTATATGCAGAATATCGTGGTATCAATTGTCTTTTCTTGATTTTCCAGCCAATATATTTTCCTTGTTGTTCAATATAAGAGACGGTAGACAAGCCGGGTCTAATAGCGTACGTCTTGTTTTGGTCTGACTCTATATTTAGGAGTTATGGGTTATTGTACTTTTTAAGAAGGAACGGTTATCATCTCTTACTAATTTGCTAGCTACTGCTGTGACCTAAATTGGATTATAAAATACCACAAACAAATACATAAACAAATTATTAACTGCATACCGTGGTTTGTTCTTTACTAGGTTTCAGCTATCTCTACAACCGTGATACAGATGAAAATTTTATAATCTCCCTAAACTATCCCGTTTCACTACGTAATGCTCTTTTTTATATTGTCTCAAAATCTATAATCTTTCATAATACACAAGCCTTGGTGGCTCTGTAGGTAGAGCGTAGGTCTTGTAATCTTAAGTTCATGAGCTCGAACCTTACCCAGGGCAACTTTTTCTATTAATTATAAATAGATGATGATACTTTAAGTAATTTAAAGTAATCTAATTAAACTTCCCCTGTGTATCAGTAGCCTTTCTGAAAAAAATTTGGAAAAAACAGTCAAAATTGCTTTCAAGGAGTTCATGGTAATGAACTGTAAGTAAGAAGTGATCTGGCTCAATAGTAACGGAAACTCTAAAAAAAAGCATTTTTAATACCAATAGATACATCAAAAGAATGGGATTCTTATGCTACCTTCAAATATATAAGTTTCAAATAGTTTAGTTCTAATTATCGTAAATGGGTCATTAAACAGCCCTCTACGATGTTCCAGTGAAAAGCTGTCTAACGAGGAAAAGAAAAAGCACCGGCTATAATTAGCTTGACTGATCCTATATACAACATTTAACATAAACATCATTAATCAGCTGTTTTAGTATATAGTAGATGGTCCAGTGGTTAAGGTAGTTGGCTCTCATCCAGTTGACCCGAGTTCTAATCCCGGTACGGAAAATTTATTACGGTACGGGATAAATAATATTTAAGAATCAAATTAAATCTTCTTCTTCTTCTTCTCATTCACAACAGGTGGGCTTTCCAGTTGATACTATTTATCCCTTTTCCTTTTGCTTCACTCTGTGGGCTACAGAGCTACTGGCTTGGTTGCATTTATTAGAAATCCTCAGATATCTTCCAGTAGATCTTACGACTCAATGATTTCAAATATAAGATGATAGATATCGATTTCTGTGCTCTGTGTTCAGGTATAGCTGGCTAGGGCTAGGCTCTTGGCTGATAGTGAGATTTTGTGGTGTTTGAAGCACTTTAACAGTTCACAATGCAAGGTATGCTGTGCAGACGTCAGTGTATTCCATTCAAATAGGCAGTGGTCAATTGTTTCATTATTCATATTACAATACCTGCAAAGAGGGGACAGGGGAACTGAACCACTTGAATTAGGAAACTGATAGGAGAATGCAAGCAAATTTAGTCCATTTGTTCCAGAACGAATTCTATGATAAATTTTAGAAAAATCCTTATTGGGAAAGAGGGAAAGAGTAGGATTATTTTTATTAAACATAATATCTGATAGTCTCCATTGGTAAATATCTCTAATGGGGATTGGTCTCCCATTCGGCTGGTCAATATTTATAGCATTTTTTGCTATTTCATCAACCTGGTGATTACCACTTATACCAGAGTGGCTAGGAATATACTGAAGATAAGTTCTTATGCCACTTGAAGCAAGATTATCTATAATACTAAGACAATGATAAGTGTCAATATCCAACTTGTACTGAGGAGCTGAAGACAGCAACTCAAGGCTTGACAAAGAGTCAGAATAAACTGTAATATTATTTGAATTAGCAATCAAAGGTTGGTTTTCCATAAGGTGTTCTAATGCCATGATTATGGCATTAACTCTGTAGACATTATAGATACATTATTATACAATCTCTCACCCATTGCAATATTCAGGTGAGGAAGGAAAGCACCACTTGCTACCTTCTTATTCATTTTGGACCCATCAACAAAAATTTGGAAATGGTTTTTATAAGTAATTGTATTAAGTTCAGCAAGTTTTATTGGGGCAAAAGCAATGGGGGTTAAATCTTTAGTCCACTTTGAGAAATCAGTATTTATTATGGGGATTGACCAATTCCATGGAAGGGATTGGGGGAAAGTAGGTGCAATAGACTTTGCAGGTACAGGGAACTTCTTCTGAATATTGGCATTCTCATCTGCAATGCCTCTATACATGGCTGGATTTCTTAACCAATTATGTAGGGTGTGTGAACTATTTGATTCAATTTTTGTAAGATGTTTTATCAAGAGAAAGCTAAGTCTCTCCCTTATTGTTGTTAATCCACTCTCCATAAGCAGAAACTTCGTGCTTGTGGGTTTCCTAAGACCAAATATGAGACATATTATATCATTTTGTATTGTTTCAATTTTTTGCATCTGGGTCTTTGCACATGCACCATAGACGATAAGCCCATAGTCAATATGGGTTCTTATATGTGTTTTATAAAACTGGAGTAAGGTTTTCTTTTTACAGCCCCAGGGTGTGGAAAGAAGTCTATTTAGTATACCTGTTTTTCTATAGCATTTTTTTATTGTGTTTGAAATGTGGAGGTGGAAGTTAAGTTTTTGGTCAAAAGGTCAAGCCTTTAGTTATTGTCTTTTGGGATGAAGAGGCTGAACCTACACAAACAATGAAACTTCGCAATTCTATGAAAGATTTTATAAAAGATACTAGCTTGGGGGGTAGTCCAAGGTTTACAAGTTTATTTAAAACGATTTGGTGTTTCACATTGTCATATGCCCCTTCAAAATCTAGGAAAGGTGCAACTAGGACATTGTTTTTTGAGAATGCTTCATTTATTGAATTTGTTAACAGTATGAAAGCATCTGTTGAGGAATGGTGTTTCCTGAAACCAGTTTGAGTGTGAGGGATCATATTATTTTTTTCAACAAACCAGAGGAGTCGATAATAGATCATTTTCTCCATTATTTTCCCCATTACCGGAGTAATCATTATAGGCCTATAAGACTCAGGGTTATTTTTGGGTTTATTTTTCTTTAGGATTGGTAGGAGGGATAAACCTTTCCAGATATTGGGGAACATAGATGAAGCCCAATCATGATTATAACAATTTAGAAGTTCCTGTTTGTATGAAGGGGTGAGATTCCTTATCCATGTAGGGTTTATATTGTCATAACTGCCACTAGTCTTGGTCCTAATATGATGTATTGCATTATTCATGTCCTGGATTGAAAATGGGCTGGTTATATACTCGGATCATGGGCGAGGTTGGTAACTTGGGTTTATAGGAATTGGAAAGGTTTCGCTGCAATTATTTAATGTTAGCTTATTAACAAAAATAGTGGAAATTAGCTTAGCTTTTTCATTATCATTGTCATAATGAGTATTATTATGTATAAGGTCATACAGGAGTGGGTTGGGGGAAGTCTTTTTCCCACAGATGTGGCTTATGACTTTATGTATAATTGGTTCATGTGTTTCTCTGGAGAGATTATTTGCAAAATTATTCCAGTAGTTATATTTAGCATTTATTATAGTCCTTTTAGATTAGATTCTGTTTGTAATTTTCTTAAATATGTAGTAGGTGATGTTTTTTTAGGAATGTTCTCTTAGCTGCCTTTTTGTTCTCCATTTATTTTGGCACTCATTCATCCACCATGCATTGGGAATTTGTTTAGGGAAGGTTTTCCTGGGTTTTGTCCTGGGGATAACATGATTAGCTGTATTTATTAGTAAAGATGCCCAAACTTTAGCATTTGTGTCAGCTGTTGCGTTTGAAATGCATGAGTTTTGGGTGGAACTTGTAATTTCATCATTTAGCTTATTTTGGAACATAGGCCAATTTGCTTTAGTGTTAATATATTTGGAGGTATGTGATAGAGTTTCAGCAGGTTCATTTAGGGAGCAAACTATTGCAAAGTGGTCAGTACATAGACTATCAATTTTATTTATATATATTTTATTCAAAATATTTAATGACACAATTTGTAGGTCAATTGTAGAGAAACTGCCACTTTTGGGGTTGAAATATATATTCATGTTTGGAGGGGTAGTAACAGCTAATTCAATATTATTTAAACTCATACACTAAATGAACTTACCAGCTTTATCTGCTGGTTTATACCCCCACAAAAGGCTGTGGGCATTAAAGTCCCCACAAATAATTATATTTTTCAATATATTAGAATTATTTATATAACTGAAAAAATCCACGGCATCTGCAGTTTGGCCATTAGGGTTATAAAAGCTTATTATGTAAGTTTTTGTATTATTCAGCCAAACACTGATACCAATTGTATCAACATCATTTACAAAATCTGGAATGTTGATGCCACATAATTTTATATTATTATTAATTATTAAAGCTACTCCACCTCCTTTTCTCTCCAAAGATCTATCCTTTCTCAGGATAGTATATCCCAGAGACTTAATTTGTTGATTTTGGGTTAAATGAGTTTCCTGGAGGCAAGTAATATCAATGGAATTATTATTCATTAAAGATATTAGTTCATTTAACTTATTTTCTGTAAGTGATTTTACATTCCACTGGAGTATTGATATGGGTTGTGTTGTTGACTTATTTTTCATATGACTGTATGTCAATGTTCAGCTTTGTTGATAGTAAAGCAAGATCTTTTTTGCTTGAATGAGCATATGATTAGGGATTTAGATTTTTTCCGATTCAGCAATAATATTTGTTTTCTGTTGTTGTTGTATATTCATGGCCTGAACTGCATTACAGTTTAGAATGAATAAGCATATATTTGTATTTTGCATGTTTGGTTGTGCATCCGGTTTGTCAGTTAAGAGATTAATTCCTGGTAGTATTTCTGGTTTGTTTCTTCTTGGGAGGTGGGGGGGGGCAGGCCAACCTCATCTCACTAGATGAGGAGGCTTGTTGGCTTGGTGATTCTTTCTGATAGGGATGTGAGCTAGGGGGCTTAAAGGATGGTGTTTGTAAGGGGTACTTGATGCATTGGGAGTGTTTGACTTGGGAGTTTTGGTTGATTTCATTATGGGTTTTATTTGGTGTGGTTGGGCAGCATTTACTTTCATAGCTGCAAAAGGGTACGGAATGGCCTTCTCTGTTGCTATTTGGAGTGTTAGTGCTCTTTTCTTATATGCAGGGCATAGTGATTTATTGGTAGATTCATATGGGCCTTTACAATTGATACATGTAGGCTGAGTGTTGTTGCAAGTTGTCAACTCTTTAGCATGGGAACCTTTACAATTACTACAGGCTACAAGAATTTCATTGCATTTATTTGTTGTGTGTCTCAGTTTCAGACACTTCTGACACTGGATAGGCTTTGCTTGTATTCCTTGTGTGGTTTGATTTGCCTAAATAGGAATAAATTTTCTGGGATATTAATTTTTTCCTTCAGTTTAAATAAGAAAGATTTACTTGTTTTTAGGCCATTAGAGTTGGGTTCACCCAGTTGGATGACATCTTCAACAGGGATTGTGTTACCTTCCTTATCTGAGAGTCCTTCTTTTAACTCTTGAATAAGTATTTCTGGGGGAACATTATATACTACTATTTTTGTTGGGGATTGTTTTGGGTTCCATTTAGATGAATGAATTGGGGTATTCAGAAGAGATTTTACATTAATTATTATATCTGCTGATTTCTGATCTTGGACAGCTATTAGCAAAGATCCATTACGGTGAATGTTAAGAGAGAACATTGATTTTAACAATTTGAAAATTGCAACCCTTATTGTAGTAATCTTAGTTATTTCAAAGGGGGTGTTAGGAGAAATTTTGAGGTAAATTCCTAAGTTTTGGGAAGGAGAATCTTGGACAGGGAGAGGGGAAATACTTTTTATTGGGGAGATTTTTTTACTTTTTTGGAGCTCCTAGAAAGGACCTCTTGAAACCCATTATCATCTACAGTGACATTAGTCCCAACACTAATCATTGTCCTATTCTCAGAATTTGAACTATCATGTGAGCTTTGTGATAGTGAGCTTGTCCAGCCAAGATGGGGTATAAATGGATCAATTTCATTAGTATTTGGGGTGGGATCCGGAGGGACTTTTTTTAGGGGGGTTCTTTGCATTGCCTATTGGAATAAGCTTTAAGCTAAACAAGAAAGGATAGTACTATGATACCAGACCGTCTGCACTCTACTGTGAGGAAAACTTCACCATCCACAAAAGAAACACCAAAGTATGGCCATGACGAGGATTTTGAGCACGATTGGTTCGGTACAACTACTGATAAATCGAGACAAATAATTCACAAGAAGTTTATTTGTAAATTTCTTAAAGTCAATACATTCTCCCACAAAATATTTTACGTCTTCCTCGAAAAAAAAAAAATTCTTGTTCATCTTCTATTTCACAGCAGGCGGGCTTTTCAGTTGATACTATTTAGCCCTTTTCCTTTAGCTTCACTCTGTGGGCTACAGAGCCACTGGCTTGGTTGTCTGTTATTTATTAGATATTCTCAGATATCTTTCAGTAGATCATTCGACTCAAGGAGTTCAAATATAAGATGATAGATATCGATTTCTGTGCTCTGTGTGCAGGTATAGTCGGCTAGGATCTTGGCTGATAGTGAGATTTTGTGGTGTTTGAAGCACTTTAACAGTTTACAATGCAAAGTATGCTGTGCAGACGTCAGCATATTACATTCAAATAGGCAGTGGTCAATTGTTTTATTATTCATAATACAATACCTGCAAAGAGGGGACAGGGGAACTGAGCCACTTGAATTAGGAAACTGATGCGAGAATGCAAGAAAGTTTAGTCCATTTGTTCCAGAACGAATTCTATGATAAATTTTAGAAAAATACTTATTGGGAAAGGGGGAAAGAGTAGGATTTTTCTTATTAAACATAATATCTGATAGTCTCCATCGGTAAATATCTCTAATGGGGATTGGTCTCCCACTTGGCTGGTCAATATTTATAGCTTTTTCTGCTATTTCATCAACCTGATGATTACCACTTATACCAGAGTGGCTAGGAATATACTGAAGACAAGTTCTTATGCCACTTGAAGCAAGATTATCTATAATACTAAGACAATGATACGTGTGAATATCCAGCTTATACTGAGGAGCTGAACACAGCAACTCAATGCTTGATAAAGAGTCAGAATAAACTATAATATTATTTGAATTAGCAATCAAGGGTTTATTTTCCATGAGGTGTTCTAATGCCATGATTATGGCATTTAACTCTGCAGACATTATAGATACATTATTATACAATCTCTCACCCATTGCAATTTTCAGGTGAGGAAGGAAGGCACCACTTGCTACCTTCTCATTCATTTTGGACCCATCAACAAAGATTTGGAAAGGGTTTTTATAAGTAATTGTATTAAGTTCAGCAAATTTTTTCTGGACAAAAGCGATGGGGGTTAAATCTTTAGTCCAATTTGAAAAATCAGTATTTATTATGCGGATTGACCAATTCCAAGGGATTGGGGGAAAGTAGGTGCAATAGACTTTGCGGGTACAGGGAACTTCTTCTGAATATTGGCATACTCATCTGCAATGCCTATATACATGGCTGGATTTCTTAACCAATTATGTAGGGTGTGTGAGCTATTTGATTCAATTTTTGTAAGATGTTTTATCAAGAGAAAGCTACGTCTCTCCCTTATTGCTGTTAATCCACTCTCCATAAGCAGAAACTTGGTGCTTGTGGGTTTCCTAAGACCAAATATGAGACATATTATATTGTTTTGTATTGTTTCAATTTTTTGCATCTGGGTCTTTGCACATGCACCATAGACGATGAGCCCATAGTTAATATGGGGTCTTATATGTGATTTATAAAACTGGAGTAAGGTTTTCTCCTTACAGCCCCAGGGTGTGGAAAGAAGTCTTTTTAGTATAATTGTTTTTCTATAGCATTTTTTTTATTGTGTTTGAAATGTGGAGGTGGAAATTAAGTTTTTGGTCAAGCATGAGACCTAGGTAATTAATATGATTATCTTCTGGAATAGTTGTTCCATTTAGAGTTAGTCTTGCATTAACATGATTTTTCTTTCGGTGAAATTGGATTATTTTTGACTTGGTAGGTGCAATGGGTAAATCTGAATGTTGAGAGAATTTTTCAAATTGGAAAAGTGACTTTTGCAGCTTTGACTGGGCAATCTCAAAGGTGTTGTCAGATGACCATAGTACCAGATCATCAGCATATTGTAGATTCGTGTGGGGGAGGCTCATGTCCCAGAGATACAGGGCAAAGAGGAGGCAGCTGAGGACTGCTCCCTGAGGAAGGCCTTTGGTTATTGTCTTTTAGGGTGAAGAGGCTGAACCTACACAAACAATGAAACTTCGCAATTCTATGAAAAATTTTGTAAAAGATACTAGCTTGGGGGGTAGTCCAAGGTTTGCAAGTTTAATTAAAAGGATTTGGTGGTTCACATTGTCATATGCCCCTTCAAAATCTAGGAAAGCTGCAACTAGGACATTATTTTTTGAGAATGATTCATTTATTGCATTTGTTGACAATATGAAAGCTTCTGTTCAGGAATGGTGTTTCCTGAAGCCAGTTTGAGTGTGAGGGATCATATTATTTTTTTTCAACAAACCAGAGGAGTCAGTAATATATCATTTTCTCCATTATTTTCCCCATCAGAGGAGTAATTATTATGGGCCTATAAGACTCAGGGTTATTTTTGGGTTTATTTTTCTTTAGGATTGGTAGGAGGGACGAATATTTCCAGATATTGGGGAACATAGATGAAGCCCAAGCATGATTATAACAATTTAGAAGTTCCTGTTTATATGAAGGGGTGAGATTCTCCATCCATATAGGGTGTATATTGTCACAGCTGCCCCTAGTCTTGGTCCTAATATGATGTATTAAATTATTAATTTCCTGGATTGAAAATGGGCTGGTTATATACTCGGATCCTGGGCGAGGTTGGTAACTTGGGTTCATAGGAATTGGGGGCATTTTGCTACAATTATTTGATGTTAGCTTATTAACAAAAAGAGTGGCAAATAGCTTAGTTTTCATTATCATTGTCATAATGGGTATTATTATGTATAAGCTCATACAGGAGTGGGTTGGGGGAAGTCTTTATCCCACAGATGTGGTTTATGACTTTGTGTATAATTGGCTCATGTGTTTCTCTGGAGAGATTATTTGCAAAATTATTCCAGTGCTTATATTAAGCATTTATTATGGTCCTTTTTAGATTAGATTCTGCTTGTAATTTTTTAA
Source organism: Artemia sinica (assembly GCA_027921565.1). Lineage (NCBI taxonomy): Eukaryota > Metazoa > Arthropoda > Branchiopoda > Anostraca > Artemiidae > Artemia > Artemia sinica. The sequence continues at coordinate 39,729,865 of CM051264.1, forward strand.
ATATGCAGTAGGTGATGGTTTTTTTAAGAATGTTCTCCTAGCTGCCTTTTTTGTTTTCCATTTATTTTGGCACTCATTTGTCCACCATGCTTTGGGAATATGTTTTTTGAAGGTTTTCCTGGGTGTTGTCCTGGGGATAGAATGATAAGTTGTATTTATTATAAAGATGCCAAAACTTCAGCATGTGTGTCAGCTGTTGCGTTTGAAATGCATGAATTTTGGGTGAAACTTGTAATTTCATCATTTAGCTTATTTTGGAACATAGGCCAATTTGCTTTAGTGTTGGTATATTTGGAGTTATGTGATAGGGTTTCAGCAGGTTCGTTTAGGGAGCAAACTCTGGCAAAGTGCTCAGTACATAGACTATCAATTTTATTTATATAAATTTTATTCAGAATATTTAAAGACACAATTTGTAGGTCAATTGTAGAGAAACTGCCACCTTTGGGGTTGAAATATGTATTCAGGTTTGGAGGGGTAGCAACAGCTAATTCATTATTATTTGAAGTCATATGCTCAATTAACTAACCAGCTTTATTTGCTTGTTTATTCCCCCACAAAAGGCTGTGGGCATTAAAGTCTCCACAAATAATGATATTTTCAACATATTAGAATTATTATATAGCTGAAGAAATCCTTGGCATCTGTAGTTTGGCCATTAGGGTTATGAAGGCTTAATATGTAAGTTTTTGTATTATTCAGCCGAACACTGATACTAATTGCATCAACATCATTTACAAAATCTGGAAAGTTGATGCCACAGAATTTTATATTATTTTTAAGTATTAAAGCTACTCCACCTCCTTTTCTCTCTGATGATCTATCCTTTCTCAGGATAGTGTATCCCAGAGACTTAATTTGTTGATTTTGGGTTAAATGAGTTTCCTTGAGGCAAGCAATATTGATGGAATTAATATTCATAAAAGATATTAGTTCATTTAACTTATTTTCTGTAAGTGATTTTACATTCCATTGGAGTATTGATATGGGTTGTGTTGTTGACTTATTTTTCATATGACTGTATGTCAATGTTCAGCTTTGTTGATAGTAAAGCAAGATATTTTTTGCTTGAATGAGCATATGATTAAGGATTTAGATTTTTTTCCAATTCAGCAATAATTTTTGTTTTCTGTTGTTGTTGTATATTCATGGCCTGAACTGCATTACAGTTTAGAATGAATAGGCATATATTTGTATTTTGCATGTTTGGTTGTGCATCCGGTTTGTCAGTTAAGGGATTAATTCCTGGTAGTATTTCTGGTTTTTTTCTTCTTGGGAGGTGGGGGGGGGGCAGGCCAACCTCATCTCACTAGATGAGGAGGCTTGTTGGCTTGGTGATTCTTTCTGATAGGGATGTGAGCTAGGGGGCTTGAAGGATGGTGTTTTGTAAGGGGTACTTGATGCATTGGGAGTGTTTGACTTGGGAGTTTTGGTTGATTTCATTATGGGTTTTATTTGGTGTGGTTGGGCAGCATTTACTTCCATAGCTGCAAAAGGGTACGGAATGGCCTTCTCTGTTGCTATTTGGAGTGTTAGTGCTCTTTTCTTATATGCAGGGCATAGTGATTTATTGGTAGATTCATCTGGGCCTTTACAATTGATACATGTAGGCTGAGTGTTGTTGCAAGTTGTCAACTCTTTAGCATGGGAACCTTTACAATTACTACAGGCTACAAGAATTTCATTGCATTTATTTGTTGTGTGTCCCAGTTTCAGACACTTCTGACACTGGATAGGCTTTGCTTGTATTCCTTGTGTGGTTTGATTTGCCCAAATAGGAATAAATTTTTTGGGATATTAATTTTTTCCTTCAGTTTAAATAAGAAAGATTTACTTGTTTTTAGGCCATTAGAGTTGGGTTCACCCAGTTGGATGACATCTTCAACAGGGATTGTGTTACCAGCCTTATCGGAGAGCCCTTCTTTTAACCCTTGAATAAGTATTTCGGAACATTATATACTACTATTTTTGTTGGGGATTGTTTTGGGTTCCATTTAGATGAATTAATTGGGGTATTCAGATTAATTATTATATCTGCTGATTTCTGATCTTGGACAGCTATTAGCAAAGATCCATTACGGTGAATGTTAAGAGAGAACATTGATTTTAACAATTTGAAAATTGCAACCCTTATTGTAGTAATCTTAGTTATTTCAAAGCGGGTGTTAGGAGAAATTTTGAGGTAAATTCCTAAGTTTTGGGAAGGAGAATCTTGGACAGGGGGAGGGGAAATACTTTTGAATGGGGACATTTTTTTCCATTTTTTGGAGCTCCTAGAGAGGACCTCTTGAAATTCATTATCATCTATGGCGACATTAGCTCCAACACTGATCATTGTCCTATTCTCAGAATTTGAGCTTTCATGTGAGCTTTGTGATAGAGAGCTTGACCAGCCAAGATGGGGCAAAAATGGATCAATTTCATTAGTATTTAGGGTGGGATCCGGAGGGACTTTTTTTTAGGGGGAGCTCTTTGCATTGCCTATTGGAATAAGCTTTAAGCTAAACAGGAAAATATAGTAATATGATACAAGACCGTCTGCACTCTACTGTGGAGAAAACTTCACCATCCACAAAAGAAAACACCACAGTTTTGCCCGGAGGAGGATTTTGAGCACGATTGGTTCGGTACAACTACTGATAAATCGAGACAATAATTCACAAGAAATTTATTTTTAAATTTCTTAAAATGTTGTATCTTTTTGCTTTGTCTGATATTTCTCCCTCTCATGGAAATTTACGTATTCGTCTTCTCCTTTAAATTAATGGAGGCATTAGAGCTCTCCTAGGAACCCTTCTGACCTCTATTCTTCCTCGGATCCACTTTTCTTTTCCTTGATTACGCCTACACTCTTCAGAATTTTATTACATCTAGGTAAAATTTGCCTTCATTTTAATTTATTTCTATTTTAAACAAAAAAAAGAGGAAGCCATAGGCTTGTCTCGTTACAAATTAACAGTAAACAAAAAATAAGCAACAATACACAAAAGACAACATACAAGAACTAAACCCGGTTGTTGATTGGTACCACAAATAACTAATAAACTCTTTAGGTTGAATACATTACAAAAAATAAGCAAATACACCAGAATGCACAAAGAGACGAATTCATTAAACTCTTTTTAGTGACACTGAGTAAAACAAATCATACAAATGCTAAAAATATTATGGTTCTATATTTTGCCCTTCATAAAAAGAGGTTCCAACCAAAGCTGTTTTAATAGCTGTAATATTATTTCTTGAAACAACGGGTGATATTATTTCTGGGTCAGGTAACATGTTCTATGATCTAGTAAATCGACTTAAAAAAGAACCTTGTCCAACATTTCTTAAAACCCTTTTCTGATATAATTTAAATGAATTCTACCGTGTGGGTGAAAAATGTTTAAACTGAGAAAAATGAAGTAAAAGGCAAATTATTAACACTTTTAATATTTCGAAATGTATTAATTAAGTCCAATCTATCCCTCCTGAATTAAAAATGGTAGACTCAAACATCTTAGTCTAAGCTCATAAGACAAGCACTTCAAATAGCGAACAAACTTTGATGCACGTTTTTGTACTTTTTCAATAAGCTGTGAATCAGATTTTCTTGTTGGATACCAACCACACAGATGTGCAGTATTCAATTATTGGTCACATCATTGTCTTATATAGCTTAATGAAGCTCTGCAGGTTAAACCTTCTTTTGATACAAAGGCAACTGTAATTGGGTTGTCTACCTCGAGAATTGTCAAGGCAATAAATTTAGCGTTCTGAGCATCGACGAGATACAGCACTTTCATTTGAGTGCCAGGAGAGGAAAAGCTAGCAGAAGAGGGGAAAGTAGCTGTGGCAAGTGCTCTAGTGATATCTGCCGAGAGCAATCTCTTAAATTGCAGGAGACAAGCAAACAGGGCTTTACACTTCCCTGGTTATCTCCCTAAACCTAACTACGTAACACTTCAAACCAGAATAAACTGTAATATTTGCAAACAGACTACAAAGCCAAATGACGCTCTTTGCTGCAAGATTTGCAACAAGCAGTCACACTTGAAATGCCTCAAGATAACAGCATATGGTGCCAAAATAATTGCAGCAAACTGGAAGTGCAGGAGCTGCTCTTCCTCCTCTCCACTACCACTACCACAATCAAGATCGAAAGGTGGCTCGAAGAAGACCATCGCGAGCAGCTCACAGGGGACTAAAGTCTCCCTGTCCGCAAGCTCTGGATCCTGAAAAATTCCATTCTTCAAAGACTCCTGGATCATCCAGATCACAAGAAGGCTCTACCGGTAGCTTATGCAGCTACTGCCACCTGGCAGCTGAAGACTCAACTGCACTCAAGTGCTTCTTCTGCAGCGATTATGAACATGTTTCTTGCCGAAGGATGCATCTACACTTATTCCTAGCGCTGAAAGCCCATGATAAGAGCTCGCTACTACTCAAATACGAATGTGTATGCTGTAGTAAGCAAAGCGTAACCAAACTTCAATTGGCAGTACTTCAAATGACACAAAATAACCGAAGCATGGCACCTTTACGGCAGCAACAGCAGCAGCCAGAAATGCAACCAATTACCGACATCAACATCGTCCCATCTCAGTCACCAGCAACTAACAGAATTCAAAACTCAAGCGCCGTCAAAGTTAGCGTTTTACTGCAAGCCGAAAAAGAGAGAAAACTACGAGAGGAGAAAAGTATGAACATTGTAATATCTGGCATTCTAGAATCCGACAAAGAGTCTGATGCTGAGAAAGTTGTGCGGCTGGTCTCTAGCAATGACCTTGGTGCTCAACTACAACTGATAGACATCCTAGAAACAGCAAGACTGGGCCGCCCACTCTCAGACTCGGATAACGTGCAAGGCCAAAGGCGCCTACTCGTGAAACCGTGCAAGGACTTTGAAGAAACCCGAAGAAAGCGATCGAAAATCTTGAAGGGTGCACCAAATCTGCGAAGATCCACTGACAACCATGTCCGACAATACGTCTATGTGAATCCAGATCTCACGCCAATGCAAAGAACTGAACAAGCTGCTAGAGGCCATGCAAAGAGATCACAGTCCTCCGACAACCGACCCGATTCCGGCTCTTTAGCTGCTGGTCAACGCTATCCCAGCCCACGTCGTCAGTGACATATAGTGCGCTGTGTACTTCAAGGTGGTGACCACTGTATACCAGTGATATCCATAGTTCAGAACAACAGCAGAATCAAAAGGCCAAGAAACAACCGATATTTGACACGTGTAGTAAATACAGGGTATTCAGCACCTATGCCAACCCTAAGACCTTAATCTCCTGATAATCCTTTGGACCACCTCCTCTCGAATAGTTCCCCTCCCTTTCTAAAACCTGTAACGCTGAATGCCAAGACATATCTTTCAAACCTGATTCTTTGCAACGCCCGGTCCCTAACCAACAAGGTTGATGAATTAGAAATTGTCTTGCGCATAAACTTAGCACCATTAGCAGTAATTACTGAATGCTGGGATATGACAACCGAAACGGGTGCAATCAAAGGATATCTGAACTTTTTTAATACCAGACGCGATAGAGAGGACAACCGACGTGGAGGTGGCGTAGGAATTTATTGCCGCAAAGACTTGCCATGCAAACAACTTAGTATCCCCTCAGATTCGTTCCACGAGACATTTTGGCTCTGGTGCAAGCCGAAGGCGCTACCAAGGACTTACTCATGCATCATAATAGCAGCAATATACTATCCAGAAGGTATGCGTAATAAGCAAGAATTAGTGACGTATCTGCAATATCAAGTTGACAGTTTTCGGAAACAGTAGAGCAATCCAGCATTTATTATAGCAGGAGACTTCAACTTAACCGACAAAAAATGGATTTCACGTGTGTTGTGGATTTCAAAAATGGATTTCACGTGTGTTCTCATGAAAGTGGAAGCATACTGGACCTCATACTGACAAATTTTGAAGCATACTATGAACTGCCATTTTTCTGAATCTGATCACAACATTTTATGCTGGAAGTCGAAGAACAGAGACCGTATACCTAAACAAAAAAGACTAGAATGCCGTACAGACCACTGAGTGAAAGCTCCATTCAATCCTTTGGCAGATGGATTGCGAACTTCGATTTTGCTGCAATCTGTGCTATAACTGGCATCGATGAAAAGGTCGAGACACTATAATCGACTCTGCAACAAAAATACAGCAAATTCTTTCCTGTCAAAATGCGCTTGGTCTCTGAAACAGATAAGCCGTGGCTAAACTCAGAGCTCAAAATAATGATAAAAAAACGACGCAATCTCCATGCCGCGGGAGAAGTATCGGAGGGGAACAAGTTGAGAAACAAAGTCGTTTCAGCCCTCCGCGTATCTAGGAAAAGGTATATACGGGAAAAAGTAGCTCCACTCCTCAAGTCAGATTCCCAAAAGTGGCACGACGCGGTAAAAAGGCTTACTGGAAAACAGAAAGGGACTGAAGTACGAATCAGCAACATAGACGGGAGTCTAACCAGAGCCTCGGATGTTAACGAGTTTTTTACACAAACTTGCACTTATTACCCCACCATAAGTGACGAAAAGATGAACAATATCATCAACAGTTGTAGTGCCGATGATATTGTAGAAGTGTCCGAAATATCAGTCTTCCGTGAAATCGAACGAATACGTAACAACTGTGCCACATACCCAGGTGAACTTCCTGTAAAGGTACTGAAAGAGTACTCACCTTTTCTAGCCAAACCCATGACATCAATCATAAATCAGTGTTTCTCAGAACAATCGTTCCCAAAATTGTGGAAAGCTGCCTATGTGCGGGTCATTCCGAAAGTAAAGGCACTCCAGTCCTGCGATCAGATGAGACCTATATCCATAACTCCCAACTTTGCTAAAGTGGCCGAAGGTTTTATCCACCGTGCTCTATTACAGCAGATTGCACCCTCAATAGACACTTACCAATATGGCTGTATACGAGGCAGTAGCACGGCAATATACCTAGTGCAGATGTACCATTTGATAGTTGAGTGGCTGGACAGCCCAAACAGTGTTATCGATTTACTTTTGGCAGACTACAGGAAAGCATTCGACCTTATAGAGCACCTCATTGCACTGAAAAATCTAAAAGAGATGTGAGCTGGAAAAAACTTGCTACTATTAGTGAGAGATTTTCTACGAGGGCGACGGCAATTGGTATATCCGTTATTTGCCGATGATATCCGCTCTGAGTGGACTGAACTTACTTGTGGCTGTCCCTAAGGAACGAAACTAGCTGCCCTTTTATTCCTTGCAGTCATCAATAAAATCCTTGCAGAATTTGAGGAGCGTTTTAAGTTCGTTGACGACTTGTTTTCACTGCTCAAATACATAGTAAAAAACTCAGTAGCAAAACAGCAGTTTGAACCCACACTTTTTTCGGACTTCGTTAACCAGTGTAAATCTAATAGCCTGCAACTGAACGAGCAGAAATCGAAAGTTCTACGTTCCAACCCGCTCAAACAAGATATTACAGTACCAGATGTTCCCTTTCCAACTGTTTCGTCCGCGACAATACTGGGCGTGACTTTTACAAGCGATTGCTCATTTAAACTGCACGTAGACAATATCGTACGCCAAGGACACTACTCAATCCAAAGTTTAACGAGTATGCGAAGGCTGGGTTTCTCAGATCGTCAGCTCTTATTGGCTTACAAGACATACATCAGGCCAATCCTTTAATATTGTTGTCCTGTCTGGGGTCCTCGAGCACAAAACACTGCCTACATGTCAGAGGAACTAGAAGACGTTCAAAAATGTGCTACTAAAATAATTCTTGGACCCAGGTATGAGAGTTACGAGCATGCCCTTGTGGTTATGAGCTTGCCCACATTGTTCGCCCGAAGACACGATTTCATAATGAGATTCGGGAAATCACTCCGCTCAATTCTTCCTCCAACCGCACCGATCCCCAAACTCACCAGGCATCAGAACCGACTGCAACCCGTCAAGTGCCGAGCTAACAGATTTGCAAATTCCTTCGTACCATATTTTGTTAGTGTATTAAATAAGTGATTTTTTTTCTTAAATGCATTGTAAAAACAGCATAATTTAGCGTTCAGTTTTGTTTGCTACGAAAGCTATTTGAGTAAACGAATACGAATTATCAAAAACAATACCAAGATCACTAATGGAATCAACAGAACATATTACAACTTCACCAATAGAATACTGCTATGCTACTGCATTCACTAGGTAACTCGCCACATAAAATTCTTCTTGATTATTAGTCAATTAATTTAAATTACACCAATTAACCAGTGCATTTAAATCAGTCAGTAGAAGAGCCACATGTCAAAATGACTAGTCGACCTCTTAAGGCTTCAAATATTTTTTTTCATGTTTCATTGTCAGATCATTTTCCAGCAATTGGAAAAAAATTACTGGGAAGATTAAGATGTCGAATAGTCATTTTTAGATGGTTTCTCTCAGCCACTAAATTTGATTTCACGCAGCTCTAATTTACTTTTCATCTTCTTCCTTTAAATTTTAGTTCCGTTTCGAAATACGAAATAATGGCGTAATTAGTCTTACATAGAAACATTGACAACAGAGTAAACGTAGTACTGGAAGAAAAGAATATTCTGCATTTCACGCCAAAGGAAATTTCATTGCAAATATTGAGTGATAAAATTTCAGCACAATGGCATCAGGTATGCAATTTTTACTTCTGATGCTACAGCTAAATTAATGATTTTCTGGTTAATCTGTAGTTTGTTTGATGAAGGCAGTTTTTGGATATCTGAATAGCCTTGCCTTTCTTTTAATTAGGCTCACCTAGGGTAAAAGACCTCTTTTTGGAAAAGACTGCTTTTCTTTGGCTTTCCAGAAAATTAAAGACAGGTTTTTGGACCACCCCTATTTTACTGCAGCATGATGCAATGTGAGGGTAGTAAAAAAAAGCCCCACATTCTTGGTGTAATTTCCACCAATATTTTGTCAGCATAAATTATAAATATGGTCTCTGTTTTGATGGTGATTTTTTTGCAGTTCATATTATTGACTTACAAATAAATTAAACATGCCACATGATGCCATTTTTATGCTCTTTTCCAAATACAATAATCATTTTTGGGTAAATATCTACCAAATCATATTATTGACTTACAAACACAGTAGGCCTAAACATACCACTCTATGCCTTTTTTATGCTCTTTCCAAATATATAATCATTTTTGTCAGAAATGAATTTTACCCCCACCCCTATATATACAAATTCAGGGTATATATTTGCACATTAGGGGGGTGGGGGTATATTATATTTCTGATGTAAATAGGAGGTAAGTTTAAACTTTACCCCCACCCCCCTAATGTGCAAATATATACCCTGAATTGGTATGTATAGGGGTGGGGTAAAATTCATTTCCAACAAAAATGATTATTATATTTGGAAAGAGCATAAAAAAGGCATCAAGTGGTGTATTCACTTTATTCATAGGTCAATAATATGATTTGATAAATATTTACCAAAACCCATTGCTATTTTTCCAGAATGCCAAAAAAAAGTGGTCTTTCCCAAAAAGAGGTCTTTTACCCTATATACCAATTCAGGGTACATATTGGCACATTAGAGGGGGTGGGGGTAAAGTTTTAACTTACCTCTCATTTACATCAGAAATAAAATTTACCCCCACCCCTAATGTGCAAATATATACCCTGAATTGGTGTATATAGGGTAAAAGACCTCTTTTTGGGAAAGACCACTTTTCTTTGGCATTTTGGAAAAATAGCAATGGGTTTTTAGACTGCCCCTTTTTTACTACAGTATGGCACAATGCAAGTGTAAACCCAATCATCTCTCACTGGAGCCAGCCCAGTGGGAGTAATTTGTCATCATAAATCCAATGTGTTCACCTTACCTTAATCCATTTGAGAGCTTTGAGGTCCTCTAGACCTATAGTGCTCTTGAGTTGACAACTCCCAATTGAACCTCCACTGCCTCTTCTCCCACTCCTTGTAAAGGTGGCATCTGAAAGACTGGATGGAGGGAGCACTGACAGTTGAGTCCTTCAATTGATTCCAATGGTTTATGACTCTTCTTGAGAAGTACATTTGATGGGTTTTCAATTGGGAGCTTAACTTTGGCAGCTTCGTGGAGTGTCCTCTTGTGTAATGATGGCTGGTGCTTTGACTGCTGCTAAAGATTGTAGAGTTTTCTTCTCAAAGTTTGTAAGTCAGCATCATGTTGCTACTCATACATCTGTAGACAAGGGTAGGTTGCTTAAGTTGCTTGAGGTGGTCCTCATATGAAGTTGTTTTTAGGCTTTTAATGCACTTTGTTGCTTGCCTCTGAACATTTTCAATGAGCCTTACATCTTGCCAATAAGAAGGACCTGCAAGGCACATGCCAAAATCAAGATGGGGTCTGACAAGAGCTTTATATAATTTTATGAATATTGTTGCCTCTTGGCTACTGATGGTCTGTTTTAATAGGCCAAGGCTGGAATTTGCATGGGTAACAACATACTGAATGAGGCTGTGGAACTTCAACTTGTTGTCAATGATGACACCAAGGTTCCTTTCTTCTTCTCTATTCTCTAGATGCTCCCTTGTTTTTGTGATGGGATTGTAAATTGAGTAGGTAGCCATTGGGTTGTTAGATCCAATGTGCAAAATAAAGCATTTGATTGTATTGAATTGAAGAAGCCAGTCTTGAGTCCAATTCTGTAGCCTGTCTATGTCATGTTGGATGGTCTGTGGATTTGCTATGCCAAACAGTTTGGCAACATCTGCAAACAAATATATACTATTATCTACATGATTGAACTGTTTGAATAGATTGCCAGTCAGAGGTTGTGGCTGCTTTACCAACAAGTTTTGAATCATCAGCATAAAGAGTGAGAAGGTTTGAGAGGAGATTAGGTGCATCATTTATATATATAAGTTGAAGAGACTTGGCCCAAGAATGGTCCCCTAGGGAATGCTGCTTAAAACAGTTGTAGCCAAGGAGCAATGAGGGACACCTTGAGATTTGTGAACTCTTACAACTTGTGTTCTTTCTGAAAGGAAACTCTGTATCCACTGGACAATTACATCATCAACAGCTGCTGCTTTTAGTTTGGTAATGAGGAATTCATGGCAAACCCTGTCAAATGCCTTTGAGATGTCCAGGAGCACCATATTGACAGGTACATCATTATCCAATAATGATGTAACATACTCGTATGTGTGTATAAGATTAGTGTCAACAGATCTTAAAGAACTGAAGCCATGTTGATTGGAAGTGAGGATGTTATTAGTTTCCAAGTGCTGAATTAGAGCTCTATTAACAGATCTCTCAAGCACCTTTACAACTGCAGAAGTGATGCTAATAGGATGGTAATTTTCTGCATTATTTTTTGGGGCCTTTTTTTGTGGATTGGTGTTATATAGGACTTTTTCAAATCTGATGGTAGTTCTCCATTTTGTAGGGACAGCTGGAAGAGTCTGCACAAGGGAGAACTGAGAACAATTCAGCATTCCTTAAGAAGCCTTGGGTGTATTCCATCTGATCCTTAGGATTTATTAACATCAAGTCTTTCCAGGCTTTTTAAGACCATATCTTTGGTAATTGATATTTTGGCATTGGATGACATATTAAGTTTGATGGTGCTGCAGGAATAGTTAAACAAGGTTGGATGGTGAAGGCAGAGGCAAACTGGGTATTTAATAATTTGCCTTATCTATTGGCAATGAGTGGGTTATGCCATTATGTCTGAGGTTGGGAATGATGTGACAGTTTGGATTTTTTGCAGAATCATGTCTCCAGAAAGATTTGGGATTTGTCTTGATATCTGTGGCAAGCTTTTCCTCATGCTGAGACTTCAATTCCTTAACTACATTAGAGGCAAGATTCCAAGCCTTTGCATACCTCATCCAATTTTCCTGAGATTTCTCCTTGTTGTACCTTTTCCAGGCTCTGGCTTTCCTGTTGATTGTTCTTTTTGCATCCTTTGTGGGGAATGGAAGAATTTTTGGTTCTTTTTGGTAGATGATACAGGAGTGCTTTTTTCAATTGATAGGAGGGCTTCTTTAAAATTTGTCCATGATATATTAATATCAGAAATAATTGGTTTTGCCAATTTATTGAGGCTAGTTCCTTCTGTATTGCTTGGTAGTCAGTAAAAGTTTGAGGACAAACATTAGGTTGCAGATGTATGTCCAAGGATAACACAGAGAGGACAAATGAGTGGTCACTGTTGCTGACTGGAGGAAGAAATTTATTTCTGATAAGGGAATCTGGATTGCTCAAAATTACAAGATCCAACAAGGAAGGATTCTGGTTTCCATGATGCCTTGTTGGCTTGTCAACCATTTGGTGAAGAAAGTTATCAGATTAGCAAGACACAAATGGTGAATCTCCATTATTAGATACTACATGACCAAGACCATCAACCCACTCAATTAATGGGAAGTTGAAATCACCAATAATTGTTAAATCAGATGATACTGTAGATGCCATTTCATCAATGACAGTTTTAAGATATATTTCACAATCATTGAGACTAGGTGCACTAGGGCTTCTGTATACACACCCAATACAGATTTTTTTATTTCTTAAAGAATAATATCAAGCCATAAACTTTCCACCCTGGGTACATTGAAAATTAAACAGTTAATAAGACTAACCTGGTAACCTTCCCTGACATAAATACTAACTCCTCTTCTGCAGTTTGGTTTCCCCAGATTAGTGAAGCACTGAAAACCAGATATCTGCAACATACTTTCAGTAACATGTATTGTAGTAAATTTTGGCAGAATCTCCACTAACCCAGCAATATCTGCTTCTTCATCTTTTAAGAGCACTTGGATATACATAAGTTTATTTTTAAGGGAATCAACATTGCTAGAGATGACACACAGAGTATCATTATTTTGAAGCTTTTGTGACCAGTTGTCCAGAGGCAGAGGTCCCATAGCTGCAACTGTGTTTGAAAAAAGGCAGGGTAGATGTTATTTCAGAGATGGCACTGATGAAGCTCAATTTACTCAAACTGTCACATGAAAAGAAAAATTCACTAAGTTCATTTTCAGTTGATACACTAGTATTAACACTTGAAGTTCTACAAAGCAAAGAGGATAACTGCAAGAAATCAGGGCTATTTACAGTAGGTGAGGGACAAACTATTATATCCCCATTGCAGCTGGGTCCAGGGCTGGCTTTGGAACTTCCCAACCATGATGAGCTGCAATGTTTTTTGTCACAATTTGGCCTTTGAAAATGATGAGATCTTTTCACCAGAGTTCATATGCATTTTAGAGTATCTATGAGAGTCCTATGTTTATCATGCTTGGCCTTTGATGCATCACTGCAAAACTGAATATCTACACAGAGTTCACAAGAATGGTTAGTAATTTTCCTTTTGATGTCTACAGTGGGAACAGAGAAGAGGATAGGTGGTGGGCATGCATTTATAGAATGTGAGTTTGCAGGGATGGGAAGTCTTTTGACATTTGTAATTTGAATGCCTTTGAGTTTGCAATTTTGGCTGAGGTATGACTGGATGTAGAGTTGTTTGTCTGATTGTGATGGGATACCATATGCAACTATGTTTAGGACTCTATGTTGTCTATCCTGCTCTTCAGCAAAAAGGCACTGAACCTCACAATTGAGATGTTGGGCAAAATCAGTATCTGGCCAGGCAGTCTCTTGTTACACAAGGGTTTTGATTTCAGCACGCACATCTGAAATCAAGCATTTCTCAGCAACCTGATGTTCTAGAGCTGACATTTGTGTTCTGATATCATTAATTGATTTTAAAATCTCTTCTTTGAGTGTAGTTTCATGATGATTAAAGAAATCTGTCAGAGAGCCTACCACAAACAGAGCTGATAAAATACCATGATCATAATGCTGCAGGAGCATAAGTGTCAACATCTTGATCCAGTAAAATTAAAGTAGGTTTTGAATGAACCACCAAGTTAAACATGATGAATATGTTTATACCACATAATGATAGACACCATCCATACTGCTGAGCCTTAGCTATAATATGTGTGAAAAGACAATATATAAAACCATAACCCAAATAATAGCAGAAACCAAATTATCTGTAATCAATTTGACACTTCTTAGTCAGCTCAGGTACTAACAATATTTCAAAAATCTTATGTATCATGCTAGATGCTGTGACTGGTCTGTAACTAGAAAAGAGGTTGCCATTCCTGCCTTTTCTCAAAATATTAAAATAATGCCTAGGCAAAATGATTTCAGGATTGTACTTAAACCAAGGCATATCTTGAACAGCAAGATCAGATGGCCAATTAAAATGCCAGAACCAGTCCAAAGGTGCTTTGTCTCAATTCCATCAAAGCTAGGCACTTCCCATCTTTTTAGCATTGTTAAAGCTGATGAAATGTCCCTTTTGGAAATTACCAAATACTTATACAGTCTATTTAGACTTTTTAAGCAGTTAACAAGTTCAAGGTTACTTTTTGTTGTGAGTTCAGGGTCCTTAACTTTAACAACATTACTATAGTGTTTAATAAATTTTTCTTCTGGTATATTAGTAGATGACTTCAGAGGTGGTTTAGACTGCTTAAAGGATTTTCACATGGAGTTAGGACTAGCTTCCTCAGATACATAAGCAACTTCATTGGCTTTAAAGATATTTACTTACTTGTTATAAGCTTTTTTTGTATATTTGAACTGCTGGACTACAAAACTGGCAGATGGCTTTTCACAGTCATGCCATATTGAATGCCAAACCTTAGTCCTAGCTTTAACTTGCTTGACCACAAGTGAGCTATTCCAACCTGGCTTAAAATGGGGGACTTTGATTGAAGTTGCTGGGTGGCTTTGGCTTATTTCCATATTGAACATGTTCAGGAATACAGAATCTCTTACATCATGCAAAATTAACTGGTAGCACACTTTGATTTTATTCAGGATAACATCTTAGGTTTCTCTGTAGAGATCAGAGTTCACCTTGTTTCACTAATATTTAGTAGCATTGCCACTGTGATAATTCATCAGAACAAGTTTAAGCAAGTTTTTAAAAACAAGACCCTAATGATTGCTTATTGTGTGCTCACTGTCTACATGAACAATTTAATCAAGTTTTAAATTAGAAGTATGTGGTCAATATTGGTTGTAGCTCCTGTATTGTGAATATTATCTGCTAGAAATTGTACTTATTGCTAACTGCAACTTTCTAAGCTGCAGAGGACAAGCTTTCTGTAAGCTTTTTATTTGCTTCCTCATATTGCACCAAAAATTAGCACTGATCATCACTCTTTGGCTACTATGCCTTACTGAGAAACAGGAAAGCTTAGTAGTGTTGTCATCATGATGATTCACCAGAACAAGCTTAAGCCAGTTTTTAAAGACAAGACCCTAATAATCACTTATAGTGTGCTCACTGTCTACATGAACAATTTAATCAAGTTTTAAATTAGAAGTATGTGGTCAATATTGGTTGTAGCTCCTGTATTGTGAATATTATCTGTTAGAATTGTACTTATTGTTATCACAACTTCCTGAGTTGCAGTTGACAAACTTTCTGCAAGCTTTTTATTTGCTTTCTCATATTGCACTGAAAATTGCCACTGATCATCACTCTTTGGCTACTATGCCTTACTGAAAAACAGGAAAGCTTAGTAGCATTGTCACTATGATGATTCACCAGAACAAGCTTAGGCCAGTTTTTAAAAACAAGACCCTAATGATCACTTATAGTGTGCTTACTGTCTACATGAACAGTGTAATCAAGTCTTAAATTAGCTGGTATGTGGTCAATATTGGTTGTAGCTTGTGTATTGTGAATATTATCTTCTAGAATTGAACTTGTTGCTAGCTGAAATTTCCTGAGTTGCACTGGTCAAACTTTCTGTAAGCTTTTTATTTGCTTTTGCATATTGCACTGAAAATCAGCACTACCCATCACTCCTTGGCAACTACGCCTTACCAAGAAACAGGAAATGCAACCAAAAGCTTGGAAGAATTGCTGCTCAGATGCAAGAGTTTTCTTATTGGTTAAGTAAACCATGATAGGGGCAGAGCCATATGCTAATGGAAATCTTGATTCATTGACCCATAAAATGAAGGATATTATATCCTTTGGAGGAATTTAGTGTACTTTCATTAAAGGGAGGCAAAGGGGTATCCCCCAACTTCTAGGATTTTTGAAGGATCTATGCAAAAAGCTAGAAACCTTTGTCATAAAAATCCCTGCTTGAGACTTCAGGCTTATTTGCCTCATTCAGCTGACATCTCCCAAACATTTTCATCTCAGGAATAGTAAAGGCAAATGATTATTATGATTTAGTTCATTTATTGATATGTACACATTTACTGAAAGCTCTATAGTTACCTGGCTATTCAAGAAAGAGTCTTGTAAAAACCAGTGCGTCACAAAGACAGTGCCAAATTTCATGCTTTAACTGCCTCCTCAACCATTTTGTTAGTGTGCATTTTTTTATTTATTTCTCATATACACTTTGTTTATAATGCCAATTTAAGAAGAAAGACTACAAAACCAGTAAACATTTTGTTGATAGCCTAGAGCTATATCCAGGCATTAGGAAAGGGCCTGGGTTGCAGTTAAACTGGAAGCAACTCTTAAAATCCAGTAGATATAATGTTTCTGAATGTAGTGAAGTAACAATTTTGTTATTTGGTGTTTAATTTGGAAGAGTGGATAAACTGTTCCATTTTCTTTTGAAGAAACAACAAATAATGAATCTCATTTTTTAAACAAGAATATATATATATAATATATATATATATATATATATATTATATATATATATATATATTATATATATATATATATATATATATATATATATATATATATATATATATATATATATAATATATATATATATATATATATATATATGATATATATATATATATATATATAATCAGCATATATCAGGAAATATATATGGGATTTTTGTAAACATTAATATGCCAATCATCATGATTTTTGAGAAATTTATCCTACATAATATGGAGAGTAATGTTGACATATGTAGGTTTTTATTTGTGTTTCATTCCTTCATATTGATGCATGGTTATAAATTTAAATATTTGTGTTGAAGAAATGGGTAGTTTCTGAGGTGTACCCAGTATAATTTAGGCTCATAATTCACTCATAAAGTCTTAGTTTTGGACTGAAAAGTTGTTCAATTCAATTTATTCAAATAAAAACATAACACAAACATCAATAACGATAAAGATCCTAGATGAGAAAAATGTTAAAGTTCATATGTTAAAAGTTCATATTTACTTCAAAGATCTAGTAGGAGGCCTGGGGGAGGATGGAACAAGCACATTATTCTTAGGGGAGGGTGGTAAAGGTACTAAAAAAAAACAATGCTAGGATACTTTCAGTGTTCCCACTGGGGATCTTTTTGACCAATTGTTTGGGAGTCCTCCTCTTAAGTTACTTAAAATATAAAATCTGATTTGGTTTCTGTGCTTTTTATAAAACTATGAAAATTTTGTTATGATAACTTATTAAATGTCTTTAAACTAAACATGTTTTATACCTGAAGAATCTCAATTAAAAATATTTTCTATTGATGTATGTATTGTTTTCAAACTTCCATTTTCACTTTACTAAAATGTCAAGATTTACTTGTTTATTAACTGATTAGAGTTGATGTTTGTAACTTCTGTTCACTATTTTGGATTCTTTCTTTACCATAACTGGTCACTACCTAGAAAGGATAGAAAAGAAAAATTAACTTTGAAATGAATGTTAAGTGTTTCTCTGGCTTATTTCTTTTTTACTTTGGTCAATGCCCTTGTTTTGAAAGGATGTTCAACTCATTATGTGGTACTTGTTACCATTAGTTGTTTTTGTAATGTTTATTTTTTAATCTAGGAAAAAAAGGAAAAAAGAAGGGGCAGACTGTTGATTTGTTTCAGTTTTTGAATGATGGTTCAACAAATCTTGCTCCTGAAAAAACTGTTGTTATAGCACCAAAAGCTCTCAGCAGCTGGGCAGATGACGTAGATGAAGGTTAGTGTTTGTTTATACTCATAGACAGCCATTAAAGTAGTCCTTGATTTTTTTTTTTTTTTACGTGAAGGCTAATTCAGTTCTGTTTTAAAGGTAAATTAAAAGCTTATATTTGTAATGTGTTTCTTTTTTTTTGAAAAGCTTGTTTTATGAACATAGTAGATCCTCTAGAGTAATTGTTAATACTTGTATGTTTTTGAAGTGAATCTAGGTTATGTCCTACAGCAACATGCTAAAAGCTAGGAATAATTAAATGCTGTACTTTTTGTTGTTGTTGTTCAATATGCATGCAGGGAGCTCCCCTTCATCCTTTGCAAGACCAAAAATACTTAAAGAAATGAAAATTCCAAAGATGCTATTCTTTTCTGGCACCAATTTTTTCTAAGTATTTACTTCCCCACCTTTTGAAGAAGTGTTGTATGGTTATCATGGAATGTAAGTACTGGTCCACTAGCCTTAGAGGTATTTTCAAGACATCCATTTACATAGGTATGTCTATGTCTTATCGTTTCTGACAAGACAGAAATATCTGTAAAGTACATTTTTGACAACTTTTTTACTTATTTTTCTGTTGATCTTTGTAAATAGGAATCATTATTTTCAAGCTCTGCATTGTTGCATTCTGCTAGCATGAAAAAAGGAAAGAAATTGCATTTTAATTTTAAAATCAACTTTTTTGTATTGGCTGAGGCTAATATTGTTCTCACTATGTTCTCATTGCTTCAAGAATGAATGCTCTGACAAAGGTGATGTGAACAATTTTGTATGTTTTTTTATTTATTTTTCAAGTATTCTGAATGGGAATTAGTAAAAACGCTTACAGTTACGAGTTATTAGAGTTTGGGGCACATTAAATTGCTTTGCTTGCAGTCTCCTCATATATAGAATATTTTCTGTTCTTTTTTAAGCTTAGGCTATTTGAACTTGAAGCTGTGGACAGTAATTGAGGTGGTTGGATGTAGGGGTGAGGAGTCAGGAAAGATTTACTTTGAATGGCTGGTGTCAAAGTTTGTCAATCTATAACACATCTTTGGGCTATATTGTTTAACTCAAGACTTTGGAGCCTGGAGTAAAGTCAGAATGACAAAATTGCTCTATGGCGAAAAAAAAAGAGTTGGATTTTCAGGTGCTTTCACATTCATTTCAATCAAAGTTGTTAATAAATGAAGCTTGCAATGTTTATGTTTTGGGAAGAGTTTATTTTTTTGGGTAAAAATTACAAAATACAATAAAAGAATAAGTTTGAATCTTTAGTTTGCCTAAATTTGGGAAAGAATTTCTTTGTCAATTTTATTTTACACTGTTTAATCCTGGCAACTGACTGAGAAATTGGTCTGTTGGATCAGGTTGATCAGCTTGAATAAGTGACAAGACACATTGTCAGCACAATGAATGGGCTCCTTCAGTGGAGTTAAACATAGGACACTTAATTCTTATGGAGGGAGTGAGGCATTAAATTGTTTCCTTCTAAGGGTGACCAGAAGTCATCATTCCATAGGACAATTTTGTCAAATTTATATAGAAAATTAAAGTGCCTCATATATAACAGAAAGTGTTTTTTGTCACTGAAAAGTTACCGTTTATTAAAATTCCAGATGCTGAATATATAAGTAGGGAGCGCATCGTTCTACCAACAGCGCCTAAGGCATCAAGAGGATCAGACATAGACGAGTCTCTAATTCCCAGAAATGGTCCATATTGTGCACGTGTGGCCAATCTTCCATATGATATTGACGAATCGGACATAGACCACTTCTTCAAAGGGCTGAGGGTATGTTCACATTCTTTCGAATCCATTTCAACGTTGCAGTTACAGTAAATCTATTTCAATTTTCTGCTATTCAATGAAAACAGAATGTATATGGTACAGTTTTTTTTTTATTTATGTACTAATTATTGGATAGGCCTGTTGAGTTCTTGCCCATCAGTCAGGGACTGGCGTCCCTGACCTCTGCCAAGCCAAAGAAACTAGTTGGAGACTTAGAAAAGCTAGTTACCCTCCAGGAAACAAAGTTTGATAAAGAAGCGTCACTGATAAGTCTCTGATGCAAATGTCTAAACTTTCATGACAGCTCATGCAAGCACCTAGACTAGATTTTTGACTGCCAAAACTTCATTTGAAATTATCCTTGGAAGGTTAGAACCATGTCAGCACTGTCAAAAACAGAACTAGTCCTCTGCGAATGCCTGAAGTTTATGCTTGACAATTTCGTTGTATTAGAAGCAAGATGGAAAAGTCACTGTGAGAAGAAAATCAGCAGTGTCCATATGATGTATCAAGTCTTACACAGCAAAAAGTTTCTTTGTCAGAGTTGCAGTAATATTGCCAAAAGCTACAAGTGTCTTTTGCTCACAGAAACCAGTCAGTGGAAAAGTATTGTATAAAAGATTTACCTCAAACCACGCCAAAGTGTTGCTGATCATGTGCTATGCACCCACAAATGATGTGGATGCCACCACTAAAACTGAGCTGTGCATAAAACCTCAGTCCCCCTCTACGACGCTACCTGTGTTGCAGGTCTTATTGCAAAGGCTAACCAAGATAGATGCTACTACCCTGAAGGTATGGGACACCATTGAGTTGGCAGTATTGGGATTGCCATGGCCGAAATCCATATACAAGAAACTTATAGTCGTCTTACTTGAACAATAAGGAATTGAAGGTAAACGGTGCTCGAATTGTCAGCCTCACCATAGGGTACAATTTGCTGATCAGCAAGACACCCTTAAAGCTAAAAAAAACATTCATAAACACATTTGTAAATCTCCAGATGGTATCAGCGAAAATCAAATTGACTATTTCATGATTTTCTGGAGATGGTGAAGGAGTCTAAAAGACGTTTGAATTTTCAGAAGTACCGAAGTTTGTTGTGGCTGCGAATTAGTAGTCGGTACACTTAAATTGAAACTGAATTCAAATTATCGGAGACAGAAGACGTATATTCTCAGAAGTTTTGGTATAGAGAAGCCAAGTGACATGGGTGTCCGATTTTTGTCTGGTATAGAACTGTCCAATGAATCAGGAACCCTCAATAGCCGTACCATAAGCTCAAAGAAGCTGACAATACAGTTCTTGAAAGAAACTACACGAATGCGGCCGACGAGACCCTTGGTGTTAGAAAACTCACTAAGGATCTGTTGATATCCACACAAAAACTTGGAATCTCATTAAAATTGAAAGAAACTGATGTCAAACTCTCCTTGGAAAAATGGTCTATAAATGTTGACCAAGAACTTAGAGTACACTGAAGCTGACAGAAATGGGAAGTGTCATATTTGATGGACAGCAATATATGAACAAAAAGGCTAGACAAACCGAGAAAGAAATGATCCCAACGAGACACACGAACTAGAATATGAAGGAGGGAGGCTACTTATTGAAGTGAAGAAAAATAAGATTGGTTGGCTATTTATTTTGATACTCAATGCATCGCTCCGCATCTAAAGTTCTACCTGATTCACCAGAACAGCTTCTCTTCTATCTCTTTATCATTTATGACAAGCCGACAGCCTGCGATATCTTTCCAGCTCCTAAAAACTCGAAAAATGGAAAGACCCCTGGTACAGACCACGTTCTGGTTGAAATGATCTAGCCCAGCCTGCGATGAACTTTGACCATCTGGCTATTTTTCTTCACGCTCCTGTGACGAGCTAGAATTTACCCCCGAGATAGGAAACGCGATTTATGGCCAAACTCTTCAAGAAAGGAGATGCATCAGAATGCAGCAACCATAGAGGCATCAATCTACTGGCGATTTCAGCGAATCTCTTTTAAACTATAATGCTAGAAAGACCTGATCCCGACTTTGACCCCTTCTTGCGTAAAGTGCATTAAGGATTTCGGCCAAAACGGTCCTTTATCTACCTTTTCTTCTCTATACATGATGCTGGGTGGATCTAACGAAAGGAGACAATGCTTGCACATATTCCTTTGGGACTTACAGCAAGTGTTCAATTCAATAAAAGGCAAATCCTAAAGTGAGTCTTGTGGCATGACCCCATTCCCGCTAAGCAAAGATATATTTGCTTCCTAAATGTAGAATCCGCCTTGCCTTTTCTCTACCAATGCAAAGGTTACAATTAGAAAACAATGACATGTTTTTACAAAAAGCCGAGTTCGGATTTTATGCAAAGATTTTAATTTTGTCTCTGTGTATCATACATGATCTTCTACCCTGGAACTTTTTGTATTGCAATGTTTACTTCTTCATCTATTCACCAGCTCAAGATTTTTTTTCTTGATGAAAAAAATCATTTTGGGACATATCATTCCATAACAGTCTATAGATCTTATACTGACCGACCGTGAATCACACCTGAGATTAAAGCCCTTATCAAACAGCGGGGCCAGTCGCATGATGCCCGATTGCGCGACAAAGTCGTTGCTCTTTGTCGCACAGCCAGAAGAACTTACGCATCTAACCATGTTGATCCTACCCTATTCAGCAACAGCAAAAAATGGCATGACTCAGTGAAAAGGTTAACAGGTAAAACCCGTGATCCTCACTGAAAAATCCTGAAAGAGGACGACACTTACGTAACAGCTACTGAGGTTAATGGTTTTTTTGCTGGTATTTGCACCACTTACCCGAGTTTCTCACAAGAGGAACTAGCTGCAGTCCTTGACACTAGTGCACCTTGTGAACAACGGCCGTCAGTTGAGACCCGTCAAGTGTGCACAGAACTACTGAAGCTCAAACCTCGTAGCTCCTCATATCCTGGAGAAATCCCAGTGCGTCTCCTTCGTGAATTTGCGCCCTTCCTTGCTACCCCTCTCGCTAGTATCTTCAACCTTTGCATAGCACTTGGCAAACTTCCCAACCCCTGGAAAAAATCCTACATCAAAGTGATCTCTAAGAAATCCCTGCCAAAATCATGCGAATACTTATGGCCTATCTCGCTGACTCCCTGCGTGGCCAAGGTAACAGAGACCTTCGTTGCAAGACTGCTAATGAGTGATATAGAATCAAATATAGACACTATCCAGTACGGATGCCTCAGCGGCTCCAACACGTCAGTGTACTTAGTGCGTCTGTAGGACGACATTCTATCGTGGCTCGAGATAGGGAAAAGCTTCGTAGACTTGGCCCTCGCTGATTAAAGAAAAGCCTTTGATCTCATCAAACACATTATCGCTCTCAATAACCTAAGTGAAATGGGCGCCAAAAGTGACTTGCTGCGTCTAGTCGCTGATTTTCTTTCCCTGCGGGAGCTGTGCGTTTTCGCTCTTAGCGAAGACGATTCGAATTCTGCATTTCTCCCAATCACTTGCGGTGACCCTCAGGGCACTAAACTAGCCGGAATTATTTTCCTCGCTGTGATTAACTTCTTCTTGTGTACTTTCAAGGACAGATATAAATTTGTTGATGATCTGTCATTCTTACTCAAGTACCTACTAGAAGGCCAATCAGTGATCCTCCTTTTTGATCCTAGTCTACCCACGGTTTTTCAGAATGAATGTGAGCGAGCTAGCCTTACCCTCAATGAGCAGAAGTGCAAGGTGTTGCGTTTCGACCCTCTTAAATCGGACTTTCAGGAACCCCCTACCTTGTTTAAAACAGTTGGCAGTGAGACAATTCTGGGGGTAATTTTCTCCGTTGACTGCAAGTTCAACAACCGCGTAAGTGACCTTGTGCGAAAAAAGTATGCAGCGCTACAGTCACTGATTACCGTTGAGCGGTCCGGGTTCAGTGTGAATTCCATGAAGCTTGCCTTCAAGACTTATATCCTACCCATCATTGAGTATGCGTTCCCAGTGTGGGGCCCTAGTGTACAGTTGAGTGCTGGGATGTGTCAAGATATCGAAGCTATCCAAATTCGGGCTTGTAAGATTATGCTGGGTCAGACCTTCACTACTTATGACAATGCGCTTAAGGTTCTTGGCCTCGAGTCGCTTTTTAATCGCCGTCAGAGATTTATTTGCCAGTTTGGCCATTTCCTGCTCCGTAGCAGCAAACACAGGACGATCCTGCCCCTGCTAGCCCCCGTTACGTCCCGGAGACAATATAAGCTCAACCCAGTGACATGCCGTACGACTCGCTACCAGCATTCCTCTGTCCCCTTTTTTACAGACATGGTCAACAATCCTAAGAAAAGTAATATGGTTTTATTCATTTTTGTTATCGTTTTGTTATTTAACTTTGTCCCATTTGTAAAAACCCTCGGTATTAGTGATTTTAGCGCTAAAAAGAGTAAGTTTAATAAAATTTGTCTATGTCTATGTCTAAAATTCCCAAGTTATCGGAAACTGCAATGTTTAATCAAATGCGAAGAAACGAAGCCTAAGTATTGTTCCTGCAAAATTTTGCGGGGTAGTTGACCAGAGACTACTGCAGCATATTCCGGCACCGTAAATCTAGCTTGTTTTCGTCTTGGCTTCGTTATATCATGCTCGCGTCATTTTGTACAGCGAGGCTAAATAATCCTGATAAAATGCATTTTTATTTTTTCTTTTCAAAAATTTAAACACTTTGTGAAATGTGCTTCAGACCATTGTTGAGAGGGGTGTTAAAAGTACAGATCACCGTCTAGTAGTATCTAGGATTAATCTATTATGCCAGACGGTACAATAGTAAAATATCGCATTGATGTGTTGAAAAATTCAGAGGGAATAGTCAGTCTTGACTTGTCCGAGTTAAGGATAGGAGTGGGTCCGTGATAAGTGATAAGGAAATAGCTAAAGAGATCAGGATATTTTGAGATTGTGCTAAACCTTGATAATGTTGTTGGAAATCATATAGAAATGAATGAAGAAGTTCGTTACACTTGGAAAGTGAAGGAAGATTTACTTGAGAGAAAGAATTTGAGACAGCTTGAAAAGGATTAAAAAGTAATAAGGCTCCAGCTGCTGACAGTTTGGTAGATGCGTTTTTTAGATATGGTGGCTGTGAAGTTAGAGATAAATTACTAAAGATTTGTGAATATGATTTTTGGAAAAGGGGAAGTGCCTAGCGATTTCAGGAAAAATTTAATTAAACCCCTCTATAAGAAAAGCGATCAAAGTGAATGTGGTAATTATAGAGGCACTGGCTTGGTTTCTGTAGGAAGTAACTTACTTCGCATTTACTGTAGGGATTCGTAGGAATAGTGTGGTTTTAGGAAGCGATGAGGATGCGTCGATCAAATTTTTACTCTTAGATTAATCATTGATTAGTTCCCGAGTCATCATACACATTTAGTCCTTAGTTTTATAGATTATGAGCAAGTGCTTGATTCAGCTGATAGAAGAGCTTTAGCAAAGGTCTTATTGTTGTATGCTATACCAGGTAAATAAACTATAGTGATTAGTGGTATGTATGAGAACAACATTTCTATGGTTAAGGTAGGAAATGAGGATAGTAGCTGGCTTTGTGTGGACACTGTAAAGGATATAGGAGAGTAGGGAATCAAATGGTTCCAAGATGTTGGTGACTGGGACACGTTGTGCGGAAGGACGTGTAGACTTGTACATAGTTAGAGATTGGGCAGGAACCTGACATATATGTAAAAACTATTCCTACGGGGAATGGGCTGACTCTAAGAGGAGCGACCAAAATAGTGCACAAGCAAGAATTGAGATCGCGTAAACATTATACTGGTTGACTAGAATTTACAGTTAGACATAACCTTTTGAGCAACCAGCGAGCCGTATGCTCTCCTAGTCGTGATGGGAAAATTCTAAAGAAATATTCGAGTTACACACTTATTCTTTTTGTTTGGTGAACCAAGGTGTATTAGGTGGCCTTGTTCATTTGCTCCCCAAGAGAAACAGCAATAGGATCTCGCCTCTGGTCGTTAAAAACGAGGCTCTGGTTTTAAATTTGATTGGAAACAATACCAACATGATTATAATCATCTGATAAGATGCAGAAATTGTCTTCAAATTCTAGACTAGGTTTGACTTGTATTCAAGATGTTGCTGGCATAATTTGCTAAAGACACATCAATATATTTGAATGCACAAGGTATATTAACTTTACACTAGGATTTTACAACGCTACTATTGAACAAAGATGTAGAGGTTGAATTACGGTGAGCTGTAGAAAATATTGGAAAGTCAAAAAATTATTAATATTCCTTCATGGGCTGACAGCATGCCCTGCCTGTTACATATTTGGTTTCAAAGCGCTAATCTGTAATCCTTGATGGCTTTGTCACGTGTGAAAAGCCTTTATAAATTACTCCTAACGCATTTGTTGAGTGAGGCTCACAAGTTGTTGGTAGCAAGCCTCCAACCATCCCTTACAACGACTTCGAAGTGTTTTGTGCCTTCTTAAAAGGGACAGATCTGTTAGAATGGTCTGAAGATCATTTTTAAGGACAGTATTTGTTTTGCTTCTAATTTTCACATTTCTTCATTTTTTAGATAAAAAATATCAAAATGCCTAAGGATGGCAATCGCATCAAAGGCTATGCTTTTGTTGAATTTGAAGACAAGCTACAATTAATAGAAGCTCTTGGTAACAATGATCTGGTAAGCATTTGCTTAATTTGTTTGATTTAGTTGTGTTTCTTTAATTTTTCACGAGTATTCGCTATATCAAATTGAAATATAAATGTTTGAATACTACATCAAACGTATATTTCTTTAAACCTGGCATAAATTATTTAAGTCGATGGTTGGTTTCTCACTTAGACCTACATTTTAGAAATAATGATGATAATTAGCATACGTGGACGTGGGTCCCCCTTCCCTGGAATCGGTCTGAAGACCCTTCCTCCCAGAAATATCAAAATACCACTGGCCTGAAAAAGAAATATTTTCAAATTTTGACAGTTCCCCCTCTCCCTTGTAAAACCGGTGCCTTCTGCCTCCCCTATCTATGATTAAGAGATTTTTGCATTTATGACAATTATTAGTTCTAATAAGAACTTATGATTATTCTAATAAT
Organism: Artemia sinica; assembly: GCA_027921565.1. Classification (NCBI taxonomy): domain Eukaryota; kingdom Metazoa; phylum Arthropoda; class Branchiopoda; order Anostraca; family Artemiidae; genus Artemia; species Artemia sinica. The sequence goes on from CM051264.1 coordinate 39,756,674, forward strand.
GACTATTATTAGTTTATACATGCAGTCCTCCATCTCACAGATTTTGTTAGCTCTGCGCTTGAACGTGGTGAGTTAGTGCTTTCAATTTTCATAGATTTTAGCAAAGCTTTTGATACTGTTGTTTTTAAGATCTTATTGAGCAGGCTATGTTGTATATGTGTTCAGGATGTACAGGGTTTGTCCGGAAAGTAATAGGACTGATTTTATTGCGCCGCGACTGTACTTTGGAGCGTGCGTGCGCTGACTGGATTCGGTAAAGGGCGTTCCTAGCTACCGAACGAGTGGCTGGTCAGTTGTCTCAGAGCACCTGGAGAGTTAGGACAGACATTTTTGCGTGACTGTTTCTGTGAGTGGTGCAAGCCGAAAATTCAGCGTTAGTTAGAGCAGAGGTACGTGATTAAATTCTGTGTGAAACTCGGTAAATCTGCGACTGAGACGTTTGATATGATCAAGCAGACTTACCCAGATGTTGCTTTAGCAAGAAGTGGTATATCTCGGTGGCACCAGGCCTTTTTGGAGGGCCGGGAAGAGGTCGTCGATGAAGACAGTGCTGGAAGACCTTCGATTTTGACAAACACCGACAATGTAACTCGTGTGCGCAAAGTTTTGAACTCAGACCGTCTATTAAGTATTCGTTTAACTGCCCAAAAGTTAAATTTACCAAAATTTGTTGTTCATGATATTTTGACGGTGCATTTGAAAATGCGCAAGATGTGCACGAAGATGGTCCCAAAAGTGCTCACTGACGACCAGAAATTGCAAAGCGTGGAAGTGGAAGCGAGTGGCAGCGTGCCTAAAAAATTTGAACATGTGTGAAAGTGACCCCCAATTTTTGAAAAAAGTAATCACAGGTGACGAGTCCTGGATCTTTGAGTATGATCCCGAGACAAAGAGGCAATCTTCCGAGTGGCACACGTCAGCGTCTCCTCGCTCAAAAAAGGCAAGAATGAGGAAACCCAAAGTGAAAACGATGATCATTGTCTTTTTTGACATCGAAGGCATCGTTTACCATGATTTTGTTCCTCCTGAACAAATCGTCAACGCCAAATTTTAAATGGAGTGCTCAAGAGACTCAAAAGAAGGGTCAATCGGGTCCGACAAGACATCGCAGTCGACTGGAAGTTACACCACGACAACGCTCAGCTCACATTGCCTTTCTCGTGAACAGTTACCTGACCAAGGCCGGCATTCCAACGCTCCCACAGCCGCCCTACATTCCAGATGTGGCCCCCGGATTTTTTTTTTTGTTTCCTCGCCTGAAAAGGCTGATCAAAAGCAAGCATTTTGAGGTGACAGAGGGGATCCAAGCAGCATGCACCGCGACTCTCAAGGCTATTCCGGAGAATGCATACCGTGACGCCTTCAATGCTTGGAAATCGCGCTGGCAGCGCTACATTGACGCAGAAGGAGCCTATTTTGAAAGTTTTTAAAGAAATTTTTTTGACAAATGTTTTTAAATTGACTCAGTCTTATTACTTTCCAGACAAACCCTGTATCTTTGAATTGGTTGGAGTCTTATCTTCGAGGGAGAACACTTAGAGTGAATATTTATGGCTGCGAATCAAGAAGTTAGAGAGTCCACTGCGGAGTTCCTCAAGGTTTGGTGCTTGGGCCCCTGGTTTACCTAATTTATGTAGATACCATGCGATTTTATATTCCTGGTACATTAATCGCGTCATTTGCTGATTACACTGTGTTTACAGTAACATCATGTTGTGAAAAATCTTTTGAATGAAAAGGCTAATAAGGTCCTAAATGAACTGGCAAGGCTTACGAGATGTAACTGTCTATCTTTAATGTTTGTCTTTAATAACTTTTCATAGAATTGGTACTCCTATTATTTTAAATGATGAAATTTGTCTGAATGGTGTATTCTTAAATCAAGCTTTTAATTTTAAATATTTAGGTTTGATCTTGATTTCAATTTGAGTTGGAAACTACAATGATGTAGTAGAAGCAAAAGTGGCAAGCTGTTTGGGTCTTCTAAGAAGGCTAAGGAATGAGCCTTCACCAAGAATTCTAATCATCCTGTATCATTCTCTTATCAATCCGTATCTGTCTTATGGTTGTTTGCTATGGACTAGTTTTTTTGTGTCGAGTTTTAAAGATTTTACAAAATGAAGTTGTTCGCGTCTTAGGAGATTATGTGAGATTTGAAAATAGTACTTTGAGTTGCTTCAATAAAATGAAATTTTTCCGTTTATAAGTTAAGAGATTATCAACCAGCTATTTATGTTTGTCAATGTTAGAATCGTTATTCACCGGATTTATGTTGGGAAACTTTTAGGTCTAACCCTTTTTAACATTATTATGAAACTAGGCATTCTTCAGGGATAGTAGGGAGGTTTCTGAAACCAAATTCGTAGAACTCTAATAAGGTAAAACGTTGTACAAAATAGCATACACAAGTTGAAGTTTCTGAATTTATTTTGTGCTCATCTCCCGCTCACTTTAAATAGGACAGCAACTTTAAAAGCTAAAAATAAAGTTCTGTTTTACTGATTGTTAGTTTATTCGTTATATAACTATTTTGTTCATTATATATGTCAGAATAAATTTAGATAAGATCTAATCGACTAGGTATATTTAAATAGACAGAAAATTTTAGTGACCTAGTTTTGTAACAACCTAGTTTTGAGTGAAGCTGTATATGATAAGTCTTTCCTCTTTTATTAGTTCATTAGTTTCAGAGCTAAGATACAATGAAGAATTTGAAATTGGAATCCTTGATCTTTCATTGAATTATTTGAGCAAGACTTTGAACTTATGTTATATTTAGGCTGAAAGAGCAGTTATCTATGAACAAGTTCTACCTGATCGGCTTTACTACTTTTGGCTAAACAGAATCTTGAACCTCATTAACTTAAAAAGTGATTCAAACCCAACCTTAGAATGATTACTATGATTATTTGGAATATACTACATTGCACACTTAAATCCTGAACATGCAGTCCGAAACTTGCAAGTCTTGCTAATCCCTTAAATAACAGTATTTAACACATTTTAGCTTGATTTGGAAATAAATTTTTCCTTAGAATACTGAAGTTTTTGCAGTCATAAATTGCGTAAGAACACTGAGCTTCTTACCTATTAAGTTATAGCTGAGCAGTATATTGTGAGCACAAAGAATACCGTAAAAGATCAGAGACCAAAATTCTAAACGGAAGATTTTTGCCTTATTTATATCACCCCGACGGTAAAAAAAAACTTATTTTTTAATCCTTCCGACGGTAAAAAAAGCTCCTTTCTTGCTTTATTTTTACTTGTGCACTTTTTAGTTGTTTCTTGGTTTGCTGATCCTTTATCTAGTATATACAAGCATGTTGCTATGGAATATTCACTTTTACGGTTCTTTTTTACGAGCTAAAATTAAGTTTTACTATCAAAATATGTATAGCAGTAAGGTGTGTGCTCACACTATTCAAATATTAACTAGGAAAAAAGTGTTGTAAATGTATAACAAATGAAAGCCATGTTTTCAACATAAAAATGCATCTGTTATTATATTATGAAGGATGAAAAATACTTGTATTTCAGCTAATTAAGAATAGAAAAATTAAAGTTGAGCTGAATCTTAATGAAGATCGCAATCGTAACAGAGGTCCTCAAAGGGATTTTGAGTCCCAAGAAGACAGGACAGTGGGTGATTGGAGGTCTGCTAGAGCTGAACTGCCACCACCGCCGCCTGGTAGAGGTAACGTATCATTATTGAATGCTCCCACCTTTTTATTTATTTTTTTTTCGTGTGTAGAAGCTATTTTGCCACTGCTTGAATTTATTTTGTTGTAAGATGATTGGTAAAAGAAAATGAGCAAGTTTGCCAAGACTAGGCCGTTCTAAAATAAGGCACAATATGCTGCATTTTATGAGTTAGAACATACAGTGATAATAGGAAAGCCGAAATTCCCAAATTCAATGCCAATACTGCAGTGCCATCTACTTATATGTCTTAACATTATTAGAATAGTTTTAATTGTGTTAAAAAAAAAAAATGTTCTGTAAGCTGTTTCAAAAGATTTTGCTGTAAAAACAAAAGAAGAAAAAAACTAACAAAATGAGCATTGTGTTTGCAAGTATTCGACACTAGAATAAGCTTAAATGCTTGAAATTGTACATAGGGACTAGTTACTTATTAAAGGATTTGGAAAGGATGATAAAGGAAAAGTGCAGCTACATTATTAAAAACTTGCCAATTGTGTGTGTTTTTTTTGTAATTACAGGAACTTGAATTTAAAGTGCATATTATGGGAAAAATAATTCTAGTTCTTTAAATTGGTTAAGTGGAAATGTGCACAACCGTATCTGCCTTTAAGAATGAGGAAAACCCATGAACTTAATTTTTAAGGTAAAAGACGTTCGATGTAGGTGTGTTGTTTTAATACTAAGCGGGTGCCAAGTTTAAAAATTAAGAACATGTATGAAAAATCAGTAGAAAATGAATGAAAAAATATCACCATGGATCTCTTGAAAATGTAACTTCCCTGATCGCTGTAGTGAAAGACAGAAAATGCTTATAATTGGCAGTAAATTGGGTAAAACAATGATTATGTAAGAATGGGTAAAAAAATTATGTAAGAATGTAACCCTAATATCTTGTTGCCAACGAGGAATTTGAAAGAAATGTATATATCATTGAACAGCTATAGATATAAGCTATGTATTAATATGTTTTTTATCAAAATTATTCAAGTAAGACCAATTAATATTATTAGTTAATTGACTTACCTATAGGAACATATTTTCAGAAAGACCAATTAGGTAATCCTATTTTATTGTATTTATCTCTTTAGTTGACTGTTGACATATCAATAAAATCCTTTTTTTCTTCTTATTCGAAAAACAATCACTTTTAATACTTAATTTTTGACATATTGCCTCTAGCCTATATTTGTTCAATTGCGACTGGTTGTAACGCCGTATTGATTGCTGAAACACTTGCCTAGATGATGGAGGTATTAAATTTGGTGGTACAATTGTTTGGTTCGGCCTTTTATCTAAATAGCAGTGTCCGCTTGTTTCTTCTCCCGATTCAGTGTAGCAATAAAGGAGAGAATTTAGGCTATGAACAAAATCTTAATAGTTGTATAACAACAACGCAAAAACGTCGCAAATTCTGGATTTCATGTATTAGACCGAAGATGGAGCGGGGAGGGGCAGAGAATTTTTCATTTTGATGTCCTTAGTACTTGACGTTTAGTTCCTAGATTGATAGACTAAACTAGATTTTAACAAATGTGATTAAATGTATGTTCTGTTAAGTTCTGAAGAGCGTTAGATTTTGTGTCAAGTAAGTGAAATAATGCATGAATTTTGTTCCATCATATCTATTCATAAATCAAGTGTGTCAAAAATTTTTTGTGCCAGTTAATCCATGTGAATCATTCTGTTGGGAGTCAGTTGGGCTTGAATTGATATTTAACTAGGCGGAATTACAGCCATCCTTTATTCGTTGATTTGAACCTTCGCCCCCTCTAACAACTTGATAGAATTTATTCAGGTATGATTTTGTGGAAAAAGTAGAGGAGATGGCTTTTCACCTACTCTACATTCTATTAAATAAACAAAATGCAGGAATTGATTAATAGGAAAAAATTAGACCCTGGTGGGAATGGAACTTTCGAATTACATCTCCTTTACATTTTTCTCAAGAATACAAGTTTCTTATGAATACTAATATTGAATACAAGTAAATTATGAATACTAAAAGACAAGTTTTTTTTCATATGAAAAATCTATCGATCGCCTCTCAAAACATGAACTAAGAAATCTGTTTTCTAACGCAAAAATAGCTTAATATTGTGGCAGAGGCAGAGTTATTAAAAAACTATATCGTTTCTTGAAAATTCTCTTCTGTTTTAGGATTAATTCTCTGAAGGTTAAATTTAAGAATTTAAGCTGACAGAGCAAGGGATTGAGTGCTGTTTTAATTCCCTTGTACATACAAGATAATTTCTTTTCGTTTTTTTAGTTTTAATGTTGATAATTTGGGCAAAACTTGTTCTTTTAATTTAAATGCCATTCATCTCTAGTACCAAATTCAGTGAGTAAGAAATTTAAGGTACACTTCTCCCTCCCCCCCCGCCCCCGTGACTTTCAAGCTGGTGTTTATCTTTTTTCTAGTAGAACTTCTGCAATGAAGACTCATTTGAATGAATTCTCTTTACACAATAAAATAGGATTATTCTAAATGCGTGAAGGGAGGTACAAATACTTATCTCTTATCCAAAGTTGCAAACTTTTTTTTTTTGGGGGGGGGATGCTTAGGGTTTGAAATGCTAAAATTTAGTACCTCTGCCTTCACCTCTCTTATTTTTCTGATGAACTCTTTACTGAAGGTTAGAAAGCTTGCCCAAAAAATAAGCTTTTTGGAGGTCCTCTCCTCCAGAGGAAGATTCAATGCACTCCTCTAGTTATGCCCCTCTCTACAAAGATCCCCTCCCCCGGAACAAAATCTTGCACATGTGCTGGGACGGGTGTCATTCGACAAAATTTTATCCTTAGAGAATACTCGTCACCCGTCCGAACTCTATGTAGGTAAGCATATGTAGTTTTATTTTACACTCAAAATATATCCCCAGTAAGAGGGGAAATATTTTCCCCTCTTTACTTGTGTTGTACACTTAGTGGAAATATACTCCTCCGCATGAACGGATGTTGGGGTACATACCTCCCCGCTTCCTCAATAATAATCTGAAGCAAATCTCACAGTAAGTTTTAATTTTGGAATAAAAAGGCGCTTTTCAGGCTTCTTTTAGCCTTACCGTACAAAAAGAGACGAGGATGGTGTAATGAAACCGGAAAAAAGGAATGTTGCCCAGGCAATGTGATGTTACAGCAGTCTTTGCTCTGATTTTCCGTTAAAATTCTTGTGGTAGTAACACGATTAAACATTGTAGTTTTTGATCCCTAGAAACTTCGGGAATGCTATGTCCCAAAATGAAGTTTTTTCGTCGAGAAAAAAAAAAAAATCTGGAGAATGATGATTAGGTGAAAAATTAAAGATTGTAGCATGAAAAGTTCCAGTGTACAGGATCATGTATGATACTCTGAAATAATGTTAAAACCTTAGCACAATGCTGTAAATATGAAAAGTTTTTAACTTGATACAGCTATTGCCCCAAGGGATGCTGCTGAACTTGCTTTTTTGCGAAAAATGTCTGTTTTGCGATTCCAAGCTCCATTCTAGTGGGAAATTAGTCAGATAATCCTTATGCTACATTTAGGCAGTAGATGTAACTTTGACTGTGAATTTTCTTGGCCCCATCGCCAAAACATGTGTTTCGAGTAGTAATAATATATATATATATATATATATATATATATATAATATATATATATATATATATATATATATATATATATATATACTATATATATATATATATTATATATATATATATATATCTATATAATATATATATATATATATATATACATATATATATATATATATATATATATATATATATATATACATATATATATATATATATGTATATATATGTATATGTATATATATATATATATGTATATATATATATATATATGTATATATATATATATATATATATATATATATATATATATATATATATATATATATAATATATATATATATATATATATATATATATATATATATATATATATATATATATATATAATATATATATATATATATATATATATATATATATATATTATATATATATTATATATATATATATATTATATATATATATATATATATTATTACTACTCGAAACATATGTTTTGGAAATGGGGCCAAGAAAATTCACAGTCAAAGTTGCATCTACTGCCTAAATGTAGCATAAGGATTATCTGACTAATTTCCCACTAGAATGGAGCTTGGAATCGCAAAACAGACATTTTTCGCAAAAAAGCAAGTTCAGCAGCATCCCTTGGGGCAATAGCTGTATCAAGTTAAAAACTTTTTATGTTTACAGCATTGTGCTAAGGTTTTAACATTATTTCAGAGTATCATACATGATCCTGTACACTGGAACTTTTCATGCTACAATCTTTAATTTTTCACCTAATCATCATTCTCCAGATTTTTTTTTCTCGACGAAAAAACTTCATTTTGGGACATAGCATTCCCGAAGTTTCTAGGGATCAAAAACTACAATGTTTAATCGTGTTACTACCACAAGAATAGGATACCCATGGATAGGCCATGGGGCTAGTTTGGTCCTACAATTATAGCTTGTTAATCCTTCTATGTGTTCCAAATTGAACAAGGGGGCAACATGTTTGCGTTGCTGGTGAAGAGGCATGGGTTGGTGAGGTTGCTAAGGTCACTGGGCCAATTCTGTCCTTCGACCACACAAGTTGAAAATGGTTTCATGATCTTAAATCGAACTAGGTGTGCCATCCCGTCCTTTCTGCTGAAAAAGCTGGTATTCGGAGGAGGGAAGAGTTGTTGATCCACTTTATGCCTCCAATGATGGGTACACTTATAAGGAGACGCAATCATAAGGAAATACACTCAGGCTTCTAAGGTGCAGATTTGGTCTGCAAAGGAAGACGTAAAATCTACTAAGACAACCACATTAGACTATAACGTGATGATAGAATTCGGAGGTTTAGAGCATTTGATGTGTTCTTTGGGATTGTTTGCACGGCATTCGTTACTTCCATGGTAGCTTACTGGAGACTGATAATAAAAAAAAACATAAGTGCTGAGATCAGCCTGAAATTTATTACTCACAGCCAAGGTGACTGCCTAAGAAATGTTTGAGCACTTATTTTCACGATCCAGGCATTAACAGGCTTCGAAGTTAATTAGGGGTATCCCCACTTTAAACTTTGATATCTGATAGCACATAGATCGTAATATCCAACGGTCTAAAGTTTCTTGAGGGAACTTTTAGATGGAGTAGATCACTGTTAGTGAGAGTCATACTGAGAGTAAGCTTTATCTTTTTTTATGTATCTAGTTACTGTAAGAAAGACAACATTATTTGTTTCGTTTGCTGTTTGCAGCAAAAAATTTGGTTTTGGTGTTTGTAGCTAATACAAAAAATCGTCTTAGAATTCCAGGCCTAGCTTTTATGAAGAATTTTGTTCAAAAACATGTTTTTTTTTTGTTACTGAAAACTTTTGAAGCCAAAACGAAAAAAAAAAAAAATTCTCTGCGTAACTAAAAACTGTAATGATGAGATAAGCATGACATTAAGATATCATTTTACTTTTCTCGGGGGGGGGGGGTACAAGATTTCGAGGGGGGATTAATTCAGATGAGCGGTTTACACAATATCGGAAGATACGGGAAAATATTAAATCTGCTTTGATTTTATCTGTAGGGACGGGGGTCAAGCTCCCTCCCCTTGTCTTTGTGTAATGCCTGACATAAACCATCATAACATAAAAATAAAAAAACAACAGCAATGAAATGAGCAATGCCATAAACCTTGAATATTTGTAATAGAGCTTAAAAAAATTTGTGAATTGGGTATTTTATGTTAATTTTTTATATATTTTTTCTTAAATGATCAAAGGCATTTTCTAATATTTTTGCAACAGTGGTACTGTTGAACTAAAGAAAAGGAAATTGATGTTGTGTCCATTTAAGAAATTAATTAAAAAAAACTTTTTCCACAAAATAAGTTTTTCAAAGAAAAGTAAAGAACTCCATTAAACAAAAAATGAGCAAAAATAAAATCAAATAATCTACCAAGCGTGAAACTACCGCTAATCAGCATCGATAAATAAATGAAACCCAAAACGAACAGAAATTACAATAAATAACCGAGTCAAATTCAAAACGAGCAGAAATTAACATAAGTTGGGCTCAAAACCCCTTTGCCTTCCCAAGTCCTGAACATAATTTGCACTTTCTTTAAATCTGCTTACTTTCTTTGATACCTTGGATACACTTACGCTATTTTGACTTCGTTAAATTTTAAGAGCAGAAGTAGCCCCGAAAGTTCGGACATAATGCCCTCAGTCGTTCTTGGGATACTGCTGAGATGCCTTATTGGGATTTAGCATTAACACAGTGCATTTTGATTTAATCTTAAGGCAACATTTAGTTTTTAAACATAAAGGCAAATGGGAGGGTGGGCGGTGGAAGGGGGATTAGTTGCCCTCCAATCACTTTCGACTATTAAAAAGGGCATCAGTCCTTCCCATTTTCAATCGAATGAGCCCTTTTTGAAGTTGCTGCGACAACTCTGTCGATACGAAATGCCCTGGTCTAAACAAAAACAACAACCAAAAATCATACATTATACCCAGATCGATCTTTACTATAAACATTTCAAGCCTTCTAATGACTTTCGACTATCAAAAGGGCACTAGGCCTTTCGATTTCCAATCAAGTGAGCCCTTTTCGGACAACGCTTTCTATAAACACCTTACATGCTCCAAGGGAATAAATTACTACCCTTACCCTAAGGGCTGTGAGGGTGGTTGTCATCCTCTAATACATAATTTCCAGAACTTTCAACTACGTTAAACAAAATGGCAATCTCAAAATTTTGATTGGATGTGTTTGGGAAAATGGTGGGCGTGAGAGGGGCGTTAGTCGCTCTCCAATCACTTTCAACTATTAAAAAAGGCACTAGCCCCTTCAATTTCCAATCAAATGAGCCCTTTTAAAGTTTCTACGACAACACTCAATAGAAACCTTATATGCCCCCAGGGCATAACTTACAACCCTTGCCCTGAGGGCTGGGGGAGGTGTCATCCTCAAAGACCTAATTTCCAGAACTTTCTACTACGTTGAACAAAATGGCCATCTGAAAATTTTGATTGGATGTGTTTGGGGGAATGGTGGGCATGATAGAGTGGTCAGTTACCCTCCAATCACTTTCGACTATTAAAAAGGACACTAGCCCTCTCAATTTCCAATTGAATGAACCCCTTTTGAGGTTTTTACAACAACTCTATCTATAAAAAGCTTATATGCCCCCAGGGCATAACTTACAACCTTTGCCTTGGGGGCTCTGTGGGGTTTGTCATCCTTAAATACATAATTTCCAGAACTTTCAACTACGTTGAACAAAATGGCTGTCTCTAAACTTTGATTGAATGTGTTTGGGGAAATGGTGGGCGTGAGAGTGGGGTCAATTACTTTCCACTCACTTTCGACTATTAAAAAGGGCAATTTCAATTTCCAATCAAATGAGCGCTTTTTGAAATTTCTATAACAACTTTCTATATAAACCTTATATGCCCCCAGGGCATAACTTACAACCCTTGCACTGAGGACTGAGGGGGTTATCATCATCTAAGACATGATTTCCAGAACTTTCAACTACGTTGAACAAAATGGCCATCTCAAAATTTTGATTGGATGGGTTTGGGGAAATGGTGGGCGTGAGAGGGGCGTTAGTCGCTCTCCAATCACTTTCAACTATTAAAAAAGGCACTAGCCCTTTCAATTTCCAATCAAATGAGCCCTTTTAAAGTTTCTACGACAACACTTTCAATAAAAACCTTATATGCCCCAGGGCATGACTTACAACCCTTGCCCTGAGGGCTGGGGGGGGGGGGGTTCATCCTTAAAGACCAATTTCCTGAACTTTCTACTATGTTGAACAAAATGGCTATCTGAAAATTTTGATTGGATGTGTTTGGGGGAATGGTGGGTGTGAGAGGGTGGTTAGTTACCCTCCAATCACTTTCGACTATTAAAAAGGACACTAGCCCTCTCATTTTCCAATTGAATGAGCCCCCTTTGAAGTTTTTATGACAACTCTATCTATAAAAAGCTTATATGGCCCCAGGGCATAACTTACAACCTTTGCCCTGTGGGGCTCTGGGGGGTTTGTCATCCTTGATTACATAATTTCCAGAACTTTCAACTACGTTGAACAAAATGGCTACCTCTAAACTTTGATTGGATGTGTTTGGGGAAATGGTGGGGGTGAGAGGGGGGTCAATTACTCTCCACTCACTTTCGACTATTAAAAAGGGGAATTTCAATTTCCAATCAAATGAGCGCTTTTTGAAATTTCTACAACAACTTTCTATATAAACCTTATATGCCCCCAGGGCATAACTTACAACCCTTGCACTGAGGACTCTGAGGGGGTTATCATCCTAAAAGACCTAATTTCCAGAACTTTCGACTACGTTGAACAAAATGGATATCTCAAAATTTTGATTGGATGTGTTTGGGGAAATGGTGGGGTGAGTGGGGGGTTAGTTGCCCTTCAATCACTTTCGACTATTAAAAGGGCACTAGCCCTTTCAATTTCTGATTGAATGAGCCCTTTTTGAAGTTTTTACAACATCGCTTTCTATAAAAACCTTACATGCCCCCGTGGTATAACTTACAACCCTTGCCCTGTGGGGGGGGGGGTGTCATCCTTAAAGACCTAATTTCCAAAACTTTCAACTACGTTGAATAAAATGGCTATCTAAAATTTTGATTGGATGTATTAGGGGAAAAGGTGGGGGTTAGTTGCCCTCAAATCACTGTCGACTATTAAAAAGGACACTAGCCCTTTGAATTTCCAATCGAAAGAGCTCTTTTTCAAGTTTCGACGACAAAGATTTCAATAATAGCTTATAACCCTTGCCCTGAAGAGTGTAGGGGGAGTGTCCTGCTCAAAGGTATAATTTCACTGCGTGAAACAAAATGGCTATCTCAAAATTTTGATTGGATGTGTTTGGGGAAATGGTGGGCGCGGAAGGGGTGTTAGTTGCCTTCCAATCAGTTCCGACTATTAAAAATGGCTCTAGCCATTTCAATTTCCGATCGAATGAGCCCTTTTTGAAGTTTCTACGACAACGCGTTCTATAAAAACCTTATATGTCCCCAGGGCATAACTTACAACCTTTGCCCTGAGGGCTATGGGGGGGGTTGTCATCCTCAAAGACCTAATTTCCAAAACTTTCAACTACGTTGAACAAAATGGCTATCTTAACATGTTGATTAGATGTGTTTGGGGAAAAGGTGGGCGTGAGAGTGGGGGTTAGTTATCCTCCAATCACTTTCGACTATTAAAAAGGGCAGTAGCCCTTTGAGTTTTGTAATTGAATGAGCCCTTTTTGAAGTTTCTACGACAACGCGTTCTATAAAAACCTTATATGCCCCAGGGCATAACTTACAACCCTTGCCCTGAGGGCTGTGGGAGGGGGGGGGGGGTTCTCATCCTCGAAGAACTAATTTCCAGAACTTAAAATTACGTTGAATAAAATGGCTATCTCAAAATTTTGATTGGATGTGTTTGGGGAAAGGTGGGCGTGATAAGGGGGTTAGTTGCCCTCCAATCACTTTCGACTATTAAAAAGGGCACTAGTCCTTTGAATTTCCAATCGAATGAGCCTTCTTTTTTACGACAACGCCTTCTATAAAAACCATATATGCACCCAGGGCATAACTTACAACCCTTGCCCTGAAGGCTGTGGGGGAGTGCACTCCTCAAAAACATAATTTCTATCTGGAAATCAATTACGCTGAACAAAATGGCTATCTCAAAATTTTGATTGGGTGTGTTTCGGGAAATAGTGGGCGTGGAAGGGGTGTTAGTTGCCTTCCAATCACTTTCGACTATTAAAAAGGGCACAAGCAACTCCAATTTCCATTTGAATGAGCCTTTTTCGAAGTTTCTTCGACAACTTCTTCGATACGAAGTGTCCTGCTCTAAAGGAAAAAAAAATAATACATTGTTCCAACATCGTTCTTATATACCCCCAGGGCATAACTTAAAACCCTTGCCCTGAGGGTTGTGGGGGAGTGTCCTCCTCAAAAACATATTTTCTGTCTGGAAATCAACCACGCTGAACAAAATGGCTATCTTAAAATTTTGATTGGATGTGTTTGGGGTAATGATGGGCGTGGGGAGGGGGCTAGCTGCCCTTCAATGACTTTCGACTATTAAAAAGGACGCTAGCCACTCCAATGTCCAATCGAATGAGCCCTTTTCGAAGTTTCTACGACGACTCCTTCGATACGAAGTGCCCTGGTATGGAAAAAAAATACATTGTGCCAACATCGTTCTTTACTTAGGCAGCGCGATTGCGCTACCTATGATAGGGTCTATTCATGGCGAGTTGTTTCTGTTGTACTTTTTAGATGTTTGTATTGTGATTCAGGTTTCTTATCATTATTGTTTTAGATCATCGTGATCGTGACCGAGGCTATGGGAAGTTTGAAGATAAAGGTTTCGGAGGACGCCGAAATTTTGGAGGAGGTAGCTTTGAACATAGAGAACGTCAACCAGGTTTGTCCTATTTTGTATTTTGATTTTTCAGCCCAAAGATATAGTAATTACGTTGGTTTTATTAAAAAAAAGGTCATATTTATATTTTCTAAGCTAAAGATCGGAATTTTAGTTGCAGATGCACAGGTGGGTATATATTTTTTCTTTTTTGTCTTAAGATATGAGCTGCCCTTGGCCGTATTAGTGGCATTATTTAATATTCAGAACTGTTTGTCGAAAGCAATTAAAAAAGAAAAAAAAACTTTTAAAAACGGTTGAAGGTCAAGGAATTTTTAATAAAGGTAAGAAAGGTCAGGGAATCTGTTATAACCAATATTGTGATCGGTTTTACACCAGAGTTCCCCTTTGATTTTCAAATATTATTTTGGAATATGTAGCTTCTTGGTGTAGAATGCATAAATGTGAAAAACAAAATATTTTCCCAACAATGTAAATCAACATTATTCGTTTATTCATATACGAGCCAAACACATGGCTTACATAAAGCCTGCTCGGCCGGAGTTTGTTTGTCTCCTCCTTCTCTCTTGGGCTCCGGTTCCTCTGTGAAAGGGGTCAGGTTGTCGGACAGACAGACATACTAAATGCTCTATAGTAGAAATACAGCGTGAAGCAAAACTGCTTTTCCCTCACAAAATGCATTGGAAAAATTTGAAGAAGCGATATTCATGATATTATAAGATTGTAGTTCTTGAAATCAATTCAAACATGAGAATTAGACATGAAAAAATATATGTTGTGCATGAATTCCTCCCAAAAACTTAGAGAGATAAGGCATTGATTGACATATCCCGCTCATCTGGTCAAGTCCTTGCAAAATATACTTGCTGACATTTTCGTCATTCTCCTTAACTCCATTCTCTTTAACACCCATTTCTGTCATTCTCTTTAACGTCATTCGTTTGAAGTGAGCACAGGCGATCTTGAATACATTTTGCCTCAGATGATTTGCACATTAAAATTGAAATTCATAATGAAGATATGAAACAAAAATTTGACTGTTTTTCAGAATAGACTAAAAAGTGGGATTTTTTTTTTTTTTGAGAATCTGTGAGTATAATTGAAAACGAGGGGAGCAAAACTAGTTGGCTTTTACATAAGGCAGATATCAAATTGGATATGAGTTATAAATGTATAAATGGAAAAATTTGGTGAGTTAAAAAATCAAGCTATGTGAATTCGGGTTCTAGGCGTTTACCCCCCGACAATTACCCCCCCCCCTCCCTTGAAAATACCCTACGTGGAAAATACCCCCCCCCTCCCGCGGAAAATACCCCCCCCCCCCCGTGGAAAATAAGGCTTTCCAAATTGAGAATTTTATTTGAG
The DNA here is from genome assembly GCA_027921565.1 of Artemia sinica. NCBI lineage: Eukaryota > Metazoa > Arthropoda > Branchiopoda > Anostraca > Artemiidae > Artemia > Artemia sinica. The sequence continues at coordinate 39,772,195 of CM051264.1, forward strand.
TTTTCTTTTTTCTTTTTTTTTCCGTAGGGGGAAGGAATTTTGGTACTTGGGTATTGTGCGTCACTCACTCAAGTTTATGCTGTGTAAAAATCGAGAACTTGCCAGTTTTTTTCGTTAGTTTCTTCGTTACTTTAGAAATAAATTTGGACTACAGATTTGCATATTGGGGGGGGGGGGGGAGCATAGCGGGTCTGCATGCAAAATGTGTTTGGTACAAGTATTCTGCATATTAGATAGATAGATAGAGAAGTGTAATTTAAAGCCAAATATATGGTCATGAACATTGTAAAATAACATAAATGAAAGGCACAAATAACATAAGCTTTGATCAGCGATCATCATAAAACACTTAAATGAAACACTACATTAACCTAATAGTAGTACTTAATACTTGGAAAAACGGTCATTGAAAAAAAAAAACACTTAACACTTAGAAAAAACACTTAAATGAAACATCACATTTACTTTCTTTCTAGGTGTGGCCATTAAAAAATTACAGAAGAATAGCGAGGTATCTGGAAATTTTGTTAACTAAAACAAAAAGAAAGAAAAAAAGAAAAAAAGTCAATCATTGATTGATTGACTTTTTTTTTTTTAGTTAGTTAGTTAGTTAACAAAATTTCCTCGCTATTCTTCTGTAATTTTTAATGGCCATGCCTAGAGAAAATTGTTTTCTGACTTCAAACTGTCCAAATACTTTACCTCCCCCCCCCCCCCTATGTGCAAATATATAGCCCAAATTATATATTTCCCATATATTCTGTCACTTGTCTTTGTCTTGTCTTTGTCTGGTCTGGCGCTAAGCTAAAAAGAACTAACGAAGAAACTGGTTTGTTCTCGAGTTTTACACAGCGTAAACTTGAGTGAGTTGCCCATAATACACAAGTACCAAAACTCCTTTCCCCTACGGAAATGAATAAAATTCTCAAATTTGGAAAGCCTTTTTTCCACGGGGGGGGGGGATATTTACCGGGGGAGTAAAGTATTTGGACAGTTTTTAAGTCAGAAAATAATTCTTTCTAGGTATATAGCCACTAAAAAATTACAGAAGAATAGCGAGGTATCTGGAAATTTTGTTAACTAACTAACTAAAAAAAAAAAAAAAAAAAAAAAAAAAAAAAAAAAAAAAAAAAAAAAAAAAAACAGTATAAAGTAAATGTAACGCTTCATTTAAGTGTTTTTTTTTCAATGGCCGATTTTCCAAGTGTTAAGTACTATTATTAGGTTAATGTAGTGTTTTACGATGATTGCTGATCAAAGTTTTATGTTATTTGTGCCTTTCATTTATGTTATTTTTTATGTTCATGACCGTATATACACTTCTCTATCTATCTATCTAATATGCAGAATGCTTATACCAAACACATTTTGCATGCAGACCCACTATACTTTACCCCCCGCCCCTAATATGAAAATCTGTAGCCCAAATTTATGTTTAAAGTAACGAAAAAACTGGTAATTTCTCGAATTTTACATGGCGTAAACTTGAGTCAGTGACGCGTAATACACAAGTACCAAAACTCCTTCCCCCTGTGGAAAATAAAAAAAAACTCAAATAAAATTATCAAATTCGGAAAGCCTTATTTTCCACGGGGGGTAAATGCCGGCCATCGTGAATTCGAACCCGTTGTTGTTTTTTACCCTTCATTGTTTTTTATGTTTATAGATTCTCAAGAAAAAGAAAAATTCTACTTTTTAATCTTCTGATTCTATTATTATGAAATTGTATTTTTTCTTGGGCAAACATTTTATTTATTTATACACTTTATATTTCTAACTACTATGCCCTCTCGGCTGTGTTGCAATCATTGCATGACAAGATCTTGATGCGATGTTGCTGTTTATATTTATTCTACTTGATTAAAGCATGAAAAGTTTCTATAGATGCTCTGTTATTGTGCTGTTATCTGAAGTGCGTATACTGACGAAATTTGTAAGTAGTTGAACATTCGAAAGGGATTAAAAAATAACTCACAATTTGAACAAATTTATGTCACAAACAAAAAAGTCGGTGAGTTGAAGAAAACAAACTAAAAGCACATTTTCTGTTTGTTTTTTCTCGATTCATTGTCTGCCAGTTTAGCTTCTAAACGGCTTGTATCATGGAGTTAGTATTCCCTTAGAGGTTATTCTAGAAGAGGGAAAACTGAACAATTTTGTTGCAATCAATAGTCTGTTAAAGAGGAAACGCTAATGGATATACAAGTTTTTAGCATGGCTGTCTAAAAACATTTATTCATTAGGGGCTTTTCATGGTCAAAAGCATTTACCCTTCGGGGCATATTTTTTTCTCTGTGTATTTTTTTTCCAGTTAATTGCTTATTTTCTTTCTTCCTTTTTTTTCCTTCTCGTGTAGGTGTAATGTACTACAAAGTTTATCTGTAAAATAGACTAAAAGTAAAAGAATAGAAGCTGGGACATTTTGTTATACGTACGGCGCCATTACCTATTGAACATCTGGTTAAAAAATTATTTTGCGTATATGTCAAAGAAAAAACCGTTTTAGAGTTAATTCTAATTAAAATAATTTGAAGTGAGCAACATAAAACAACATTGTCCCTCTAGTTGAATTAAACGATAAGGCCCTGTTATTTCCTCTGAGACAGGCAGTAAGTTTCTTGTTAACATTACTGGTGTAGGAATTTGGCCATCTTTTAGTATATGAATCCAAGAAACAAATTATAAATTATTCCTTTTTTTTACAATTTGTGTATTCTTAATACAAATTTTGTACTATTTTATATAAATTCAAGATACAAAGGATTCCCCCCCCCCTCCCTGTGGACAGGCATGCTTTTCGCTTGCATATGAGTATCTTTATTTTTTGTTGTTTTCAGCCAGCTCTGTTTTAATATTTCGTTTTTCTTTAGAAGTTGTCAAGGAAAGGCCAAGGCTTCAATTGGCCCCTAGGACAAAGCCTGTTGAAAAAGAACTATCCCCAACACCAACTGCAGCAACCTCGTCGATTTTCGGTGGTGCAAAACCTGTAGATACTTTGAAAAGAGAATTGCAAATTGAAGAGAAATTGAAAAGTACAACAATATCTCCGCCAGTGGAAGAGAAACCGAAGCCAAAAGTGGATATATTTGGTGGGGCCCGTCCTGTGGACACATTGACCAGAGAAATGGAAATTGAGGAAAAACTGAGAAAGGAACGAGGAGATGTGGAAAGGTTTATTTCTATACAATCTAAAAAAAATTAATGATACTGCTGTTGCCACAAAAGAACTTGGGTACTATTAACTGAACCAGAATTATGGTACTTTCTTTATAAGAGAAAAAAAGATGTTGAAATACATTTACGGTAGTAGCTCCTACGGTGGATTGTGACACTAACAAACAAAGGTTAAAATGCATATCTAAAGCAATTTCGGATCGGAGTATTTTAATGAATATATCTACTGCACTTGCATTATCTACGTCTTGTTTTATAATTAATTACAGGTTTATTATTACGGAATTGCTTTTGTATTCCGAATTAAGGTCGATTGACTGTGTTGCATTTTGTAGAAGAGTAAAAAGATACATTCACAAAAAGTTAGATATATCTTTGTGCTTGGCATTGTAGAAAAAAAAAAAAAAAAAAAAAAAAAACAGGGTTAAAAAGTTGCATATCTCCGAGATTAAGAATGTATTACCCTGGGAGAAATTAATGCCAATTCCAAGACAAAAATCTTGCTGTATAAATTTCTCGCCGAAAAGGCTCTCAAATATAAATGAATATGGTGATAGTCATGGAGAGTTATTTCTTTTATCGAACGGGATGCTTTTCTCTTCTTGTGATTTTTTTCCTAAATATCTGAGAAAGGGCGGCTCATCATCTGCTTTAAATAAATGGTAAAGTTCTTGAAATATACTTTTCTAGTAAATTTGAACCGTTTTTCTCTGCGACGATATTTGAATGCGTTCAAAATGCACCTCAAGTTACTCCTACAAACACTGATTTGAAAAGTTGTTTTGCATCGATTTATAACACAGACTGTTACCAAAGTATATGCAAACGCGTTTGATTGTTAATGTCCCTTCTTTTCTTTTTTGGTCAGACTCATGATCAAAGAGTAGAAACTCTGAATAATTATATTTTAGCTATTATTCTTTTAGCAATACTGCCATCTTGATTTGAGTCGCGTACTCATATATATTCTCTAGTTGTTGTAGATAATCACATATCTCTTCTGTTTAATCAAATAGTTCATTTTCTAGTTATGTGGAGTAATAGTTTTGTTTTGTTCAGGAAAAAACTTAAACTAAGCAAAGAACGTTGCTATTTTATTTAGATTTCGACCAACATGGATTTGTGTTATTTGTTTTGGACATATTTTACCGACTGGGTATTTCTTCGTCGTCTCCTCGGTTAACTGGGTCCATTCGCCTAACACTCTAGGCAGACAGGCCCTTTCACGTTTTGGACGCTTATTTCCCTTGCAATTTCCGGCAACTTGTTGGTCCGACCGATATTAAATTAAGTTTTTGTTATTGCAAATGTCTGAGTTTATAAATTGGGTCACTTGCCTGTCTGACACTTTAGGTAGTTGGGGCACTCACTATTAGGCTTTAAACGATTGTTTGCCTGTTATTCCAAGCAAATTAACGGTTCTGTGTCAATTCTAAATTCTTTGTAAACCTTCCTAAGACCATAGGCGGGCGTCCCTTGTTTGCCTCTCATTCCAGGCAATCTAACGGTTTTATGTCTATTTTAGATTCTTGGTCAACATGCCTGAGACTCTAGGCAGGTGTGCCTTTCTAAAAGCTAACACAAAAGTATTTGTCCAATAAGGAAGTCATACTTACTCCCGCTGTTTACCCGTGTCATTTAACCAAACACTTGGAAAACTATAGGTCTTACCGTTCGCCTTCAATTCCAGGGGACTTGTTGGTCATGTTTCAATTCATTGGCATGGTATTCCACCATAGACTACATCACTTGTTCGCAGAATACTCTATTTCAATTTTGCAGTAGGCATCAAGTCATGGCTAATTGTAGAAAAAGCCAAGGTAGATAGTAAGAGTAATTGAATGGCAAATCGGGGATAAGCAATTTCTAGGATTGTATAAAAATGATGTCCTTTCATTTGTTGATAGACAAGTCTATCTATGATCCATCCAGTTGTCATTCCTAGGGCAGAACTAAGGTAGATAATCATAAAATTAAGGGATAAAAGATTGGATTGATTTTGGGTTGACGCGTGATTGAAACCTTATGAAACCAAGTTACAAGTAAATTTACTTTAATTTCTGTGCAAGAAACTGGAAAATCGATTGTTAACTGGATGCTTGCTTATAGACAAGGACTTATGTTGTGAGTGTTTTACGTATGTTTGATTTTGCTGAAGGTTCGGTGTGTTGAATTTTGACATTATACCTGGTGGCCTGATTGAATTGAAGTCTCGACTATAGATATACTACTAGCAGTTCATAAACCTAAGCAAATGTAGCTGGAGATTTCGATTGTTTATGTTCGAGTTACTTACGAAATTTTACTGTGGTTGTTTCTCCCTTTTTGTAACGGTTTTCACTGCCGACACTTTATCCGTGCCGCAGCCATTTAAACATTTGCCTCTCAATTACTTGGACTATCTGTCTTGGCTTTTCTCTTTCTACAATTAGCCGTGTCTTGATGCTCTTCTTTTTTGGTCGACATATTAGATCTATATACAGTAAGACCTTTGCGAGTTAACTACTTGTCCTGTTAAACTTAGTATGTTTCTCGATATTTTTGTGAGTTCCATTGCTGATCATGATATTCTGTACAACACTGCAATGACTGAGTGCGCATATTTTCGCTCATAACACCGCCGGACATCCCATCGATTAGATTATCGTGGTAATGGTGTATCCTTTTATTAGGGAATGAGGTTACCCTCGCTTTATTTTTAACAAATATTCGCTTGATGATCCTCACATTCATCATGCTTTCAGGTCAATTTGTTTCCAAGAGAGTGTGCTGTCTTTTTGGTTCGGTCGTTGTTCAATTGATGTCAAAATTTCCCTTTTCGCCCTAACTGTGCCAAAAAGAAAATTGTATTTCTTTATTGTGATCGTACGCCTTTTGGTTACGTCGTCTTAAAATTATGATTTAGCTAATATTTATGAATTTATTGTTTACAAATTTTAGTCAATATTTATGAATTCGATGAACTTGTCATATATTTATGTAGTAATAATATTAAGATAGGAATCCTCACCTTTAACTTCAAGTTCTTATAAACAGGCCCGGATTTACAAATAGGCCCACTAGGCCCGGGCCTAGGAACGCACAATGCCAGAAGGCACAATAAATTATCACAGTGATTTTTTTCTTAGCAAAACCGGAATGATGTGATTTATCGTCAAAATGCCAGGTGCACTCCGCCGCCGTGCTGCCTTTTCACAGAAAAGTGATTTCAAAACAACACAGGAATTCCTTGGCCACTTATAAACTGTCTGATGTCTCCCAAGAATGGCAGCTGAGAGTTTGGTATTGTTTTTCTCTTTTATTAATTTTGGCTCATCAGTTGCGTTCTGTTCAGTACTTCCACTATTTCAGAATTTTTGGGGATTTCCCCGAAATCTCGCAAAAATGAAACGGTAAAAGCATTTGGGCCCTAGAAGTGTCAGAGCTTTAAATCCAGCCCTGCTTATCAACTTGAAATTCTATTATAAGAGCAGGGATTGTCATCGTCAAAAGTTTTTACTTTTGACGAATCTTCTTCCATGTTCCCAGGAGATGAGATAGATGAAGCAATTAGATTGGATAGCTCAGCATACGTGAAATAATCAGGAACTGATTGAGTAAGGTACTCGCTACATTTTTCTAAACAAAAAAGAGTAATGGGGTATACAGACATCTCTTTTGTTTTTTTTATGATTTTTTAATTAAGTCTACACCTTTTCTATAGACCAACGTTTTACAATGTGTTGACGCCAACGCCGTAGAAAAAAACAGATGTCTCTGCTATTGTTAGACCTTCCATTCAACAATTCAAAGTTTTTTAAACACTGCATTCTGGTGTAATATATACTTGAAGGTTATTTAATTTAACACAGATTGGATATTTCCATGGCTTTTCATCCAGTGTAATCATTCAGCTGTTTTCTGTCTGCTTTTGGTATGGTCCGCTGGACCTTTGCCAAAATTGTGACTAACATTACATCGAAACCTTTCCTATTTGAATGGGATCTTAGAGATTTTTCCCGAGTTTTCATCTTTATCTGCTCTCAACAATCGCAATGTGTTGTTGAATATTCATCCCTGATTACAGCCACCTTGTCCGGGCTCCTACCAAATACCTTAGTAATTGTTTTTTCCAACAGTAGAAACTTTAACATGTCCTTGGCTATAAATAACGCTTCGACTGTCACCATCGAGTCTTTTTGACACTTCAGTTAGTTCTTTGAATGTAGAAAAAAAACATGTGTTACACACAGGAAAAGGCCTTCAGCTTTTTCTTAGCAGGAACTAGTAGAGAAGGAACTACATTGTCATCACTGTTGCCAAAGACACCCTTTAAAGTATATTTGGTGCAGCCTCGCAGATCTCTTAACTTTTTCTTGGTAGCTTTCATCACTGACGTCTAAACTACTGCTTGAAACTGACGTCGTCATATAGTTTTACTATAACGTCATTTATTGTTGTAAACTACGATTATGATCTCATTCATCATCTTGTATATGAAGATGCGATTTTGTCGAAAAATGGATTTTATTTTAAATATTGTGTTTTGTTAATTACAACATCGAGTACATGTAGCAATTTCTTTTAAAATTTGCCCTTAAACACCTCAATGAGGTTCCAGTGCCCTGCTAGCGACGGAGAAAGCAAAAAAAAAAAAAAAACGGAAAAAAAGAGGATACTTCAGTGCCAGCCATCCAAAAAATTGTAAACTTTCTTTGTTCACTTCTCTGTGAATTATCTACTTCTCTGTACAGTGAGACTTCTTCTCTTTAGAGCCTTATGGTAGTGTTGGCCTATTATCTGGGTTCTCCGGTGGAGGATGTCTAGAACCTCTAACCATCACATAGATTATGTTTAGAGTATAAAATGTTTATTTATACATATAATACAGTGAATGTACATATGGCGAGGACAGATACAGAATTCGAACTGACTCAACTAATCTAAATTGGTAACTTATATTCAGCACAATCTGCCGATACACATCTGGGCATTTGACAGAACTGTAAACTTCTGATAAAGACAATTCGGGTTGGGTTGTTGACCATTGAGCTTCTTCCAGACAGGAAATATTATCGCTTTATTCCAAGAAGTGGGGTTGTCGATTGTTGATATTTTACAATGTTTGTATTTTAGATAGTGGGGTTATTCTGGGTTCAAGTGACCTTGGGAAGAATTATACATATGAATTTCTGACATATACTTAGAATTTAATTATTGGTTTTAACCAAGAAAACCTATTTCCAAAGTTTACAGATTTTCCCCGGGGTTTTCAAAATCTTTTTTTTCCAAGAAAAACGATTTTCTATCCTCAAACAAAGGTACACTTAACAAGAACATAAAATAGAATACTGACACTAAAACTGAATCAACAAGACACAAGAAAATATTTTCCCAATTGGCACTTTCATTTCACTTTATATTGTCATGCTAAGTTCGCATACGCATAGCACACCTAATATAAAAATTTGCACATCGTCAGAATATCTTTTAAAAGAATTTAAATTTGAACAGAACACTTGAACAAAAATGATAATCTTCGACAGAAACACAATGAGATTTTCTTTTACTTTCCTTTTACCAAAGCTTTAATTCTTTTTTTTTCCAAATTATTCGGTTCCTTTACTATTTATAAGATATCAAAAGGAAGTAAATACATCATTTGAGAAATGTTGGTCATAACTTGTCATTTTATCTTTCTATTCTTCCTATTTCAAAGAAAGAATTTCTCCTGTCCAGTGAATCAGCATAAAAACTAGCTACTTCCTCATTTTGACATCAATTCCCAACACCGTTTGTACTGCAATAACATACTAATCTCTACAATCATCTTACTCTACTTATCTCTATAATTGTTTCATTACTCTCTATAATAACCTGGAGGTCTATTTCTTGTTTTCCTATTGCTTCTCCTAAGACTACTTGATTCTCCACTCGAGCCTGCCTTAACCTCTATTTCCCCTTTATCTACTTCTACACTAACTAGACTAGGCTCCATTTGAACCTCATGTTGTTCGCTAGAAACGGAGCTATCCTCCATTATTTCTGAAGTTACTACTGGGGTCTCCACTGGAAGCTGGTATACAGATGATGTTGAATCGATTCTCCTATGCCCACGATTCTTTAACTCCAATTCTACGATTCTTGATTCCTCCGATATTGATTAATTTGTTATTACTGGTTGCTCAAGACAATTTTGAACAACCAAAAGTTTCTCACCCGGACGTTGACGTAAGCTATAACCGTTGCTGCTTTTCTCTTCGTCTTTAGATTTTACTTTACTATTAGCAATATTAGATTTATTAATCATATCAATTTTCTCCTGAAAAATAGGATTTAAACGTAAGAAAGTTTCTGAATCCTTTACAGGCTTTATCAGACGACCGTTTACTGTTCTTCTTACAGAAGTCCCTGAAAGTTCTTGCACCAAGAATAGGGAATCTTTTAAAACTTTTAAAATTATATATGGTCCACGAAATTTAAGCTTTAAACCCTTGATTTCCTTGGATTCTGAGCTTTATCTTGGACATAAACTAAGTCCCCTTCTCGAAAAACTGGTAGTACTACAGCATTTTTATTATATTGTAATCTTTGAGATTTTCTCTGTTTTCCTATTTGTTCATCACAAATCCTGTAAATCGTGAATAAATTCCTAACTAAATTAACCATATAATCCTCATAACTGTCAAAATAGTCAATTGAAGGCAATGATAGTTGAATATCCAAAAATGAAAGAGGCTGCCTACCAAAAATTACGTGATGTGGTGAATATTTAGTTGTGGAAGAAATAGTAGAATTTAATACATTCTGAACGAAAGGCAAATAAATATCCCAAGAATTGGGATGATCCTGACAATAAGCTTTTAATACGGATTTTGTTACCTTCACACGATTCTCACATAACCCATTCGATTGAGGATTATAACTTGACGAAAAATGATGTTTAATTTTTAATTTTTCACACATCTGTGAAATGAGATTTGAACGGAAAGACTGATGGGAATCAGTGATCAAAACTTCAAAAAGACCAAAGTATGCTATCACTGACTCGCAAAGAAAATTACACATAGCTTCTGCTGTTATCTTCGGCACAGCTTTCAGGATACAAAATTTTGAAAAATGGTCAACGCCAACTAAAATATGAAAATTTCCGTTTTCAGTAGGCCCACATAATGCGCCCCCCATGGGACCAGCTGAGTCCACCGAAAACACACGGAATGGGTATTTCGGCTCTTCATTTTTTTCTAACGTAGGTTTGACGTTCTGATGCATTTTATTCCTACGCAAGCACAAATTACAGTTCTCACAATACTCTCGAACTTTTGCACTCATTCTATCAAATACAAAGATACGGCTCACTCGATCTAATGTCTTCTCCATAGACATGTGACCACCAATGAGTAAGTGATCATGAGCCAGTTTTATTGCCGAATCTACTAGGACACTTGGCAAGACTATTTTAGCTGTTCTAGGGATCCCTTTGTCCTTGCCAACGCCTCCTAGCGGATAACAATAAAGAACACCTTCCTTCAGAAACAGACCGTCAAAAATTTTCAACAGCCAAGACACAAAATTGTTATCTGTCACTCCCCTGGCACGGAACTCTTTCCGCCTTCCGGCCTCTGTCGACTATTTTTCTCTCTGGCACGGAACTCTTTTCCGCCCTGTCGACTTCTGGCACGCTCTATTTCGCCCTGTCGACTATTTTCCATGGTACGAAACCTGCAGGGTTTTCGAGGTTCGGTGATCCACCGCCTACCTCTCTCTTCGCCCATGGGAGCTCAGACCTTCCTTTCCCAGGATCCTCTGAACCCGTTAACCGCTCAGACCTTCCTTTCCCAGGATCCTCTGAAACCCGTTAACCGCTGGTCCGTCGGTCGACCGTCGTCCGCCCCTTCACCAGCCTCATCTCTCTCGACACAACGCCTCATTACGTTGGTTCCTAATAAATTCTCAGTTATCTGGTCCCTCGGTCAACCATAGTTCGCCCCTTCACCAGCCTCATCTCTTTACACCACGCCTCATTACGTCGGTTACTAATAATAAATTTCTCGTCTCTCTTGATAATACAGCTTTCTAGATCAATGCCTTATAAAAAATTCTCAGTTTCTCGTCATAATTTTTTTTTGTCCTAAAATTTCTGCTTAAATTCCTAATATGAACCCTACATCCTGCACTAAAAAAAAAATCTATATCCCCCTGGTCACGTTTTACGTCAGGCCAGTTCTGACGGAGTTCTTCATTCTGTCCTGTCCAACGAAATTCAGCATCTACGGCTGCTGAAAAAATTCCTGCTTTTCTTCACCAATTGCATTTTCAATAGCTTCAAAACGCTGCGCTATCTTATACGCATCAAAGAGGGAATTATAAACATCCTGGTGTTCTAATAAATATCTCTTAATATTTATCCGCCATACTAATATTAATCCGCCATACCCAGATCGATATGATTTTGTGGCAATCTCCACCCTCTTATAAAACTGATACACTGTTTCATTGGATGATTGCCTCAATTCAGCTAAATCTTTGAATTTCTTTCCAGCTGTCTTTCCTGGTAAATATGCCTGCGTCATTTCCTTTTCAAGTTCCTCTAAATTTATAATATTGGAGGAATCTCTATCCTCAAAAAAATTAAGTAATGGCCCTGTTACTCTAAGCGGTACTGCATCTATCACCTGCGAGTCTGACCAGCCTAGCAATGTTTTTACCCTTCTCAATTGGCTAAAAAAAGGTTTTATAAATTTTGCATTTTCAAGAACTGGAATATTTCCCAGGGGATCCATTAATGACCCAATTACTCTTTGATTTAAATTCTCCTTTTTGCTCTTATCCTCAATAGGTTTATTTGTTATATCATCCTCAGAATTATCCCCATATTTACACTACTTCTTACCGTGGAATTTTCTTTGGCCATTAAATTACCCACAGTAGTCAAACATTTTACGATTAAAGTGGGATTATAATCCCGACTTGAAGAATCAAAATTCAAAGGGATATTTAAACCTTTACTTCTTATTTCTTTGAAAATGGATGAAGCAATATCTTTGTCAAATTCAGGATCTGAAGGATCTAAAATTGGAATTGCGCTCATTTTAAACGAGAAAAGAAAAAAAAAATATTAGTAAAACAAATTAATTAAGTCAACGTTCTAAAAACAAGGAAAAATCGTTATTCAACACTCCTAACAGATTTCCTACTCGCGTGCGAACTTAAAATGCATGACTTACTTTCGTAAATTGTCCTTCGACGTTCTTCACTTTTTTTCAAAAACTGGAATCTGGAGCGGGAACCTTAAATTGAAGCGGGAACCTGGAACCTGGAACTGAAGCTGGAACCTGGAACTGAAGCTGGAACCTGGAACTGAAGCTGGAACCTGGAACTGAAGCTGGAACCTGGAACTGAACTGGAACCTGGAACTGAAGCTGGAACCTGGAACTGAACTGGAACCTGGAACTGAACTGGAACCTGGAACTGAAGCTGGAACGACGACACTGTAGGTGACGGGCCTCAAAATAAAATGTTTACTGCAATCTTGTAGGTGACGGGCCTCAAAAGAAAATGTTAGCTGCAATCCTCTCCAGCAAAAACCGCTGCACCACTTAGTAAACTTTCTTTGTTCACTTCTCTGTGAATTATCTACTTCTCTGTACAGTGAGACTTCTTCTCTTTAGGGCCTTATGGTAGCGTTGGTCTATTATCTGGGTTCTACCGGTGGAGGATGTCTAGAACCTCTAACCATCACATAGATTATGTTTAGAGTATAAAATGTTTATTTATACATATAATACAGTGAATGTACATATGGCGAGGACAGATACAGAATTCGAACTGACTCAAATAATCTAAATTGGTAACTTATATTCAGCACAATCTGCCGATACACATCTGGGCATTTGACAGAACTGTAAACTTCTGATAAAGACAATTCGGGTTGGGTTGTTGACCATTGAGCTTCTTCCAGACAGGAAATATTATCGCTCTATTCCAAGAAGTGGGGTTGTCGATTGTTGATATTTTACAATGTTTGTATTTTAGATAGTGGGGTTATTCTCGGTTCAAGTGACCTTGGGAAGAATGATACATATGAATTTCTGACATATACTTAGAATTTTAATTATTGGTTTTAACCAAGAAAAACCTATTTCCAAAGTTTACAAAATTGATTTTCTGTATCGTTTAATATAGGGATCTGTAGGTTTCCTGTTGAGGGTTTTCGGCCAAGTCCAATCTAATGTATGTTTTTTGTTTTGATCCGACGCCATTTTTGGGGGTTTCACTCTCATTTTTCGCAATTATCTCAAAAATGTTTTCAAAATAACATTTTACTATCAAGACTAATTTAGATAATAGTTACCAATCCTGAATAAGCGAGAAATGGCAATCTTTTCTCACTTTTTTTCTTACGTCAGTTTTCTTTTACACGTTTGGTTACTATGGGCAGCAGTTCGTCCTTTACTAGTTTGCAGCTATTGCCGCAACCACGAAAGGCGAAAAAAAATGTAATTTTTCAGTCAAAAAGTCTAAAGCATTGTTATATTTTAAATGGGCGTCTATAACCCCATATATGCAGTGTGTTGCATATTTTTATGTATTTTTTGCTTTTGGAAACCCTGGCTACCTTTACATTAGGGTTTGTATTATCTGAAGTTTTTCAAATTTAAGATTCATTAACAAACGTGCTATCCTCAGTTATTTAGCACCTTCTACGTGCACATATCCATGTCCTAAAGGTTTGGATAGGGGTTAGATGATCCTAAATACGTTCTAAGAGCACACTGGCTATATTGACGTTTGACTAAAAAAGATAAAATATTATTAAAAAATAACCAAGTAAACGAGGGGGGCTCCCTGGCAGTGGACAAAAAGAAACGGAAAGACAAAAGCAGATATTTCAGCAAGGGTCTCCGCCAAGCCGTCCTTAGTACTTAAAAAATACTTACCCTTTGAAGTGAACTGTAACAAAGGAGAAGAAATACTGCTTTATTTTGCTTTGTTACAGTTAAATTGACAAAGTTTACTATGGGGAGCTCTGAGGTCTTTGCTGAAATATAATATCTGTTTTTTATCTTTTCGCTTCTTTTTATCCACTTGCTGAAATTGGCTATTTTTTAGTTACATCTTTTTTTCTTTTTTTTTTTTTTTTTTTTTTTTTTTTTTTTTTTTTTTTTTTTTTGTCAAATGTAGATGATAATTCGGGCTGGATAGGCCTTTGCTTTCGGAAAATGTTGGTTGAGGCCCAAATAACCAGTTTTTTTTTTAAATTTTCATGAGCTTGACAGAATTTCCCATACGGACTGCTTGTGCAGACACCATATCCCCTTGTGTGTAGAGGGATCACCTTAATTAAATTTAAATGCAATATAGTTCTAGACCCAGCCAAAGTAACGGCTATGATCGCCCAAGAAGTGGTCAAGGATCATATAGAAGCAAATCACGTGATGAAAACCACCGATCTTACCGAAGTAGTTCTCGCGACGAACTCAGGACATATGAAGATCCCCGAGAGTATCGTGAGTCAAGCAGAAACCATAGTCCATCAAGAAGAGAGCCTTCTCCCGTAAGAGAAGTCTTAGAGACCCCGCGAGTTAATGCCTGGGCAAAAAAGCCTTCATTTAGTCAGGTAAGTAAATTCAGAAATATTTTGATCCCTTGTTCATTGCAGAAGTTTTTTTTTATTTTTTTATTCTAATTTAAGTTAGTATGTTCGTGATCGATGCATAAGGTACGACAAAGTTTTATTTTGAAAATAGTTTTCACTAGCAGGCATTGCCAAACTTACATTTGTCGTAGAAAAAAAAAAGGTTTAAAAAGTAAAGAAATGTCAGGAACACCAAGTAACGCTGGTCAGAAAAATTATAATTAAAACAAACTACTTTAAATAAATTTAGTAAGCTTAATAGGTCAGTCAAAAATTAAATAACCAGACGTAAAAAAAAACCCTGCTCAATGTAGTAAATATATTAAAAGCATCTAACAAAGCACTAAAACTTAAAATATAATAATTGTCAAAAGATAAAAAATCAAACTAAGAATAAAAGTGTATGGGACTAGGGGGGGGGGGGTGGGTGGGGAATAATTGAAAATCGGGTCAAATGTTAAAATTAGAAGAATGGCCGGTATAAAACTCATCGTACCTTTTCGTTTTCAGTATATTAGAGGGATTATAATGTCTTTTTGACATTTCTGCCTTTGGAGGTGACTCAAGATTAGGTTTTGGCGGGGAAGGAGCAGTCCCTGGGGCCCTGAATCGACTATTGCCTTTCGACTAAAGCTAATGCAAAAGGTCTTGTCCCCGTCATTCAGGGTAACCTGAATGACGTTTACCTGAATAAAAGATAAACTTGAATTTTTTCTTTAAAAGACGAGCGTAAGCCATTTTGTGCCTTTAAAGTAATCTTAAGATTCCTATTGTGAATTGCTTCGATTTTATGTTTAATCCCCTTAATTAGACCATAATCCCAGGCAGGACACGCAATTCTAATAAAGACTAAAGGTCTGAATTCGGAGGCTATCAGAATATCTGAAGAATATGAAGTAGGTAAAGGGATGAAGTATCCTACATTTGTAACGTGGATCAACGTGAATTTCCTGCTTAAGTTTAGATGACAAGGTAATATTAGCAATTTTTCTAGTCTGAGTGGGGGCATAGGGATACTAAAAAGATGAAAAACTTCAGGAAATGAACAGTACGAACTGGGTGCTCTCATTAACTGTCATGTTACTACAAGAGGCTGCACTGTAAATGTCACCAAGAATCGTCATCAAATTGCACTGGAAATGTCAAACTAAAAATAAGAGGGTGTATGAAGCTAAAGGGGGGGGGGGAGGGAAAAATAACTGAAAATCGGGTCAAATGTTAACATTAGAAGTAATGGACGGTATTAAACTTCTCATACTTTTCGTTTACTTTAAATTGGAAGGATTATATGGTCTTTTTGATCTTTCTAGAGTTCTATTGTGAATTGCTGCGATTTTATGTTTATTTCCCTTAATAAGACCATAATACGAGGCAGGACACGCATATTCTAATAAAAACTGAAGGTCTGAATTCGGAGGGTATCAGAATATCGGAAGAAGGTGAAGTAGGTAAAGGGATAAAGTACCCTACATTTGTAACTTGGATTTCCTGCTTAAGTTTAGATGATTAGGTAATATCAACAATTTGTCTAGCCTCAGTAGTGTGAGTGGGGATATAGGGATACGGAAAAGATGAAAAACTTCAGGAAATGAACAGCGCGAGCTAGGTATTCTCATTAACTGTCATGTTGTTAGAAGAGGCTGCACTGGAAATGTCATCAAGAATTTAAAATACAGAGATATAATTATTGTCTAAGCGTCAAAGGGATTTTTTATTAATATGAATAAAACTTCTATTATTTGCACTTTAAACTTCAAGATTTTTGACTTAATTATTATTTTATTTACATTTTAAAAAAAGAAAAAGATATTAGTGCTTAGTGGTCTTTGATCCTACATAGGGTTATCTGCTAAAATATAATTATTGTCTAAGCGTCAAAGCGATTTTTTGTTGATATGAATAAAACTTCTACTATTTGCACTTTAAACTTCAAGATTTTTGACTTCTAATTATTATTTTATTTACATTTTTTAAAAAAGAAAAAGGTATTAGGGGTTAGGGGTATTTGATCCTATATAGGGTTATCTGCTAAAGTGCCAGCTACTTTTAAGTGGGAACCTTGAAGACTTTATCTCTTGATCCCAACACGGTTTGATACGTTTCTTTTATTATTCTTATTGTGGATTCATGTTATTATTTAATGTTATTGCTGATTTTCGTTTTTTGTTGTTTTTTTCTTCTAAAGTGTTTACTCCATTATTTATCTCTCGATGTAAATGGGTTTATAAATAAATATTATTATGACATTATAGTCAACATCTTAAATAAATGAGCACCATCTTTTTTTACTCTACTATTGTTGTGTGTATTTTGGCAAATTTTGAGCTTTTTTAGTACGTTTCTATTTGGCTAAATGCTGTTTTGTAGGTTTTAGTCATTAGACTTAATTGTCCTTGTATTATTTAGTTTACTCCTGTTTAATTTGGGATTACTGCCGTTTAATTGTCCACGTTATATATGAAAGGATATGTACAGTAAGCTTCGTGAAGTTGTTAGGGTGTCTGCTCGTAATGTTCATCTTTTGGCCCAGATTTCTATACATGTATGAATGTGTCAGCGACAAAACAAGATATCTTTCCCTCCTTAATAACAGCGTGAAGGAGGTTTAGAAAAAATATGGAATGAGTTTTATTCTCAAAAGAGAAGATTTGATTGTGTTTTATTTACAGAGATGAAGATTTGTCTTTCGTGATTATCTAGATATATTGAAGCTTCGCAGGATAGTTGCTTTAAGTGGTGATAAGTTTGATATTTTAAATGGTAAACATGAACAGATTGGACTAGGATTCAGCCCTGAAGAGAATGAGGCTCTCAATTTTGGCAGGACATGTGACCGTTCGGTAGCTGATACAATTCGCTTAGGTTCTCATTCCTCGAGTTCTACTTCTAGTAACCGTAGTGTTCCAACGGAATATATTTTGAAACGTGCTTCATTGCTTTTTAAAGATTTTCTTAATAAAACACTACGTTGGACTTGTGAGTACCTGAGTCTGCGAAGCAGATTCCCCACTTCGAAAGCAAAATTTCAGTCAAACACGACCTTCCAGCGTTTCGTTCATTTAAACAGTTAACAATTTGCCGAGAAGTATTTGCACGACCGCCTCCAACAGCTTACCACGCTGCATTGAACAAAAATACCTAGGTGCTTGTGTCAGCACGTGTCTATGTCAAACCAAGCGGTCACTTTCGTGCTAACGGGCAATTAAGTCTACTCTTCTTGAACAGTGGTGCCACCCGTCAAAACTTTCCAGTTCCACTTCGTACATAACTTTAAATCAGCTTAGGCAGTTTCATTACGGAAAAATTACTTCTAATTATATATATATATATATATAATATATATATATATATATATATATAATATATATATATATATATATATATATATATATATATATATATATATATATATATAATATATATATATATAATATATATCATATATATATAATATATATATATACATATATAATACATATATATATATATATATATATATATATATATATATATATATATATATATATATATTATTATATATATATACATATATATATACATATATATATTATATATATATATATATATATATATACTATATATATATATATATATATATAGATATATATATATATATATATATATATAATCATATATAGTTATATGATTACATATAGCTGTTTTAATATGAAAGTGTTCAAAATTCAGGAGAAAAAAAAATTGAAAAGTCGTTCCACAAACTTGTTTGTAACTGAAATAGTATCATTGCACTTTTGAAATCCACCGAGGAAAAAGCTACTAGATTTGTGTATTATGTGTATTTCCTAGGTGAACATAGATCCCTATCTCAGACAATATGCTGATTTCTATTATTTAGTTGCTTTAAAAAGAATAAGCTTTCTTTTGAGTTTGTGTCAAACGCTGATGATTTTCTAAATAACTTAGGAATCGAGAGAAGAGCGGTATCCCGCTGACGACAGGGCACTAAGCCCTTCAGATGACAGAAGTCGCCAAAATCCAGACTATTACTATCCTGAACGGGATCGGTCTCAAAGAAACTACGACAAGAGTAGAGAGAGAGATGATCGACGAGATGAGCCGAGAAGCTATAATGGGTACGTACATTAAGAATCAATTTGAATTACAGATCATTTATTTCGTACTGTATTGACTATAGAGGGTCCACATACACTTTAAACAGTTAAATGTATTAGAATTGACAGCTTTTACTCTGTTGTTTTGTCTGCACTTGTTTTTAAACTCCGAAAAATTTCACAAATATTTGATTGATGAAAAAATAGAAACAATAAACAAATAAAAAATTTGAACAGAATTAAGTTTGAACCTAGGGAATTTTCTTCTCCAAATATTGGTGATCGTTTCGTACTCTTACCAATTATGGACAAATCTGCCCTTGTTTTTCAATATGTGATCCCCCTCCCTTATATCTAGAAAAAGCCCTTTGAACTCCCTCCCCAGGAGATAAATGCGTTTGACTATGCACTGGAATTCTTTAATATTTTGACTTTGGCTAAGATTGTTGCACTTTTTATGCGCACACCTTGTTACGTACTAATTTTGGAGAAATTCAAACAAGGAGCTCTCTATATGCAGTTTTTCAGCCATTTTGAATGCATTAAATAAGACTTTTGAGTCTGCTATTCATACGCGAAACCTACGGAATACTACTACTACTAATAATAGCTCACCGCAGCACCAAGCCGCTTGAGACCAACACAGCCACCGACACTCCTCCATCCCAATCTATTCAAAACCTCTCCTTCCTAAACTATGGGTTGTAACCCCAATTGGGGTCGCGTAGCAAAATCATGGGGTTGCAAGAGATTTTAGAGTCAAATATTTAAATATTAAATCCAAATATTTACAACATACTACAGTAAAAGACATATTGTAAAGTTGATGAATTTTTAAAGACTGAAGGTCTAGAATAGAAAATTGCTGTGGAATATGCACAGATGGTGCAAGAGCAATGAGGGGCAAAAACATTGGTTTTAAATCATTTTTCAAGCTACTCATTATGACTATAAAACTTTTACTCACTGCCTAGTATTGATTGTATTCATATTCCGTTTTGTATTGATGTAACTGAGATTGATTACATGCCACTTAAAACTGAAGAGGAATTTGCTGAGCTTTCGAGTGATTTAAACTTAAAACTACAATTTAAAAAAAAACCTTGACTGAATTCTGGATCAGAACTAGAACTGAATTTCCCACAATCGCAGATATGGCATTAAATATTCTTCAGCCATTCAACAGCACATATTTATGAAGTTACTTTCTGAGCTTTAACACATATCAAACCCCAATATCATTCATGGCTAAAAATGTTGAAGAGGTCTTACGTCCAGCAGTGTCAAACATTCCATCAAGATTTAATTTGTTATGCAATGAAAACAGGCACATCCACCTCACTAAAGTTTTTCTTTCATTTTGATTTAACATTTACCACCCAACGACTGTGTTCGAATATATTCGATTGAACTAAGACGGTCAGAATTCTCCTTTATTTATGTTATTGCAAAAAATACAAATTTTCTTGTGTATATGTATATTGTTACCTAATAAACGAATCATCAAAAAATATTTATTTGTCTTACCATTTTATTTATATGGGGTCGCCAGGAAACTTACAATCATAAATGGGGTCGTGAATGAAAAAAGTTTAGGAAGCCCTGCCCTAGACGGTTGGGCGAAAAGGACAATCTTCGGCAATCGGTCATCCTTCATCCGCAGAACGTGCCCTAGCCATCTCAACCTTTCTTTAATTATAGCCCTAGAAATCGGGATTGAACCACATTTTTCGTACAGCCTACTGTTTGAGATACGGTCAGTCTACCGGGTACCCAGAACAATCTGTAGGCAATTTCTCTGGGAAACATCCAGCAAATCTTCATCCGCTTTTTGGAACACCCATGCTTCAGAACAATATTTGACGAGTGTTTTTACTCTCTTTTTTTCTTATTTTTTAATTTCACTGAAGAAAAATTTCAAATTAAAATCTTTACGTTTTTACTCACTAGTAAAAATGAAACGATGCCAAATTTCTTCTTCATTCCAATTATTAGCTAAATTGGGCGCGCTATATTTTTTATAGAATTTTTATTAACATTTAGGGGGGGGGGTAGAAAAGAGCAGAGGCGTGTGTATAGCCCCTTATCCCCTTTAATATTATACTAACTTTCAAAGGTCAGTTGTTAATCGGTAGAATTAGAGTTGCTTCTATTCTGAGAACCTCGGTTGTTTTCTGCTAGTTCCATGCTGTTTTCCCTGTTGCTGCATCATGAAAAACAATATTCCTAACTTAGAAGATAATAGGAGCATACTCCTGAATTATGCATTTGCCTTTCAAACTCGGTCACAGTTTCAGTTTCCATTTCCATCAGCTATAAAGCTCCCAAGCTGAACCGCTTTGAAAAAAAAATGAATAAATTAACAGTTTCTCTTCAATCAATTGACTGCGGAAGTATACACACTATTCATTCCATCAACTAAAATAATCATGGTCGCAGCGTTCACAGTAACCTTGTAAAGAACCAATTCTAGCTCATATTCACCGAAAATTCAAAACACGCCTTGAAAAAAAAAATGTAAGTCAGGAAAAAATCGCCATTTAGAGCTGTCCTAGGAATGTTTATAGTAAGAGAGGAGAAAGAAAGGGGAATAAATTTCGGAGGAGAGAAAGTTAGAGGAAAGGACCATAGATAGAGAAGCAGAAGAGAATAAGGAACTCGAAAAATGTGAACCCGATGAAGTCACAAGTTAAACTTCATTTAGGAATTTAGTGTATCAAGACACTCCAAAACTTAAAGTAATGGACGGTGACCAAATTTAAAGCCGCTGAGGTTGAGAATACAATGACTAGTGACAGCAAATTAAATGTGAGAAAAAATGGTAATTGGCGAGGCTTGTAGTACTATTGATAAATCAAGTTAGCCTTTTGTATATAGTTTGTGGAAGGGCAGTTCCCACTAAAACAACATGTGGAGAAACAGGGTTAAAGTAATAAGAATATAAGTTCTCGAAATATTTCAGCACATTTCACCTTAAAGATTCGACCCTTAATGTGGAGACCAATTGATGTTTCATCTTCCTTATTTTTATATGGGAGTATACAAGCACATATACAGAGAAATTTTATCTCACGAAATATCCAGGTTTTTCTGAGCTCTCCATTGTCCAAATTATGAATTGAAAAGGCTGCAAATGCATAAAAACATGTTAATTTGAACTGGGTACGTTTGATTGATAAAGAAGAAGTTATCAATTGTATTTTTAATTTGATGTTCACCAAGAGCCCAAGCACAAGGTATATTTGCATAATAGACGATAGCCCGAGATTCAACTATCTTTTACTTTAACAATAAAACTTCTTAAAGTTTTAGTCTTCTTTAGTTTGCTCATTCACAACGATGGAATCATTGTTGTAATCAAAGAAATGTTTTCAATTCTAATTCTTAGATAGTTTCATTTTTGAATTCTAATTAATCGTCTGATCACTATTCAAACATAGGGTATACACATGTCGATCGCGATGTGGATGGAAAAAGGGCGTCGAAGGTAATATATCAAAATATATACTTCTTTCGGGACCGAGGGTGGAGGGCTCTTTTGTATTAAAAAATATCACAATAAAATACCAGTCTTGTCGCCTTTGTTTTTTGCTCTCCAAACCCAATAAAATATGCCGTTGAGAGGGGGGTGAGAGTGCCGCTGGAACCCATCGCGTAACTAGTAATATGTGCAATTGTTCCTGATTCTTGAATGCATTTTTTGTTATTCGCCTAATAAGCAGTAGCTGACCTCTGTCTACAGTCTACAGTAATAGTACTGGTGATCACAAACGCACTTTTGTGGCTCTTCAGTTTTTAAAACGTCAGTTTTTGTTTTAGAAACGATTAAACCCTGGTTTTTGTTTTTAACCAGTGTTAATAACGCGTTTTAAACGCTAGACGGTTTTTCTCTCTTTTACCTGCCTTTTTCCTATCTGACCAATTTCTTAATTTTTTGTTTGAAACTAATGCCCTACTTTCTAAATCAATGGGGGGGGGGGGGTATTATATATTCTACTTATTTTCGAGAGATTCCTTTTGAACATAGATACAAGTTCTGGAAGTTACTCAGGTGTCTTAAGCTCTAAAATCTAAAAACTTCGAACATGGACGGGTCTCAATTCATTCGGTATGTGAATGGCTTAATTACCTCGGGTGTAGCTATGGACATTGATTGATGGAATTCAGTCGGTAATTATGTTTAGAATTAAGATACCATTACAATGCTCTACTGATATAAATTATTAATCCCTGACCGCACAGTTTGTAGCTGTCTCGTGGGATGTTTAAAAATTGGATAAATTTTCACCAAAGATATGTTACATCTCCTTTTTCAGCCGAAACAGCTTCGATCGTCGAGACTATAGAGGTGGAAACGACGAAAGAGGTCGATCGCGCTATAATGATGATCGCTATGAAAGCCGTGGTAACTACGAGGAAAAGAGGATGTACGATGATAGAAGATCTTCCAGTGACAGACGGCCATATGATGATCATCGCGATGGAAGAACGTATGAATCACAACGATATCCTTCAGAAAGGAAAGGTAAACTTCTCTTACATTTGTTTTAACAATTGCCACACTATCAATTAAGTGTTATTTGGTATTAAATTTATAAAATCTATCCACGCCGAGAAAAAAAACGGTAAAAGGTTGAAGCATCAAATGGCTAGCTAGTAAGTGGTCAGGAAAAAACGATAGAAAAGATTAGGAAAAATGGGGGAAAAAAAGAATAAATGAAGTATTTATTCAAAATATGTCTAAATACAATATGGTACATTGAGGGAAACATGCTTCTAAACAAGGATTAGTTGATAAACTCTTGACCTTTAAGTAGCAGGGGACAATAATACCATAGGGCAGTAGTCTGAATTTTTCTAATAGAAGGGGGGGGGGTTCCTTCAGATCAATCACAGAGACAAATTCTGCTTCGCTATGAGAGTCTTGTTCTGTGACGTGGGATGCTTCATTGTTTTAAACATCGCTTTGTATTTTAAACTGGTAATAGATATATTTGTCGGTCTTGTATTCATCTTTAAGATGGAAAAGGAGGCGACACATTAATTTCTCTTGCTTTCTCAAGTATTGGTTATGCTAGGCACTCTTAGAGTTGCATTTAGTCTTAATTCGTTTTTGCTGCCAACCTAGAGATGAACACTTATAGTGGTTTTAACTACATAATACAGGAACTAAATTACAATCTGTGACTGAGGAATTTTGATAGTAGCCTCGGTTGAGTTTCTGTAAAATTTCTTGTTAGGTGGGCATTATGTTCAAATTGAGATGCAAATGTTGACTAGCAAAAATTTGTGGGTCAAGGTTTGTAAAAACATGTGGATTGTTTCCTCCTTCTTATTTTATTCACTCTATGCTTGAAGAATCATAAATAAATTGGTTTCTGACAACAACGTTCCGTTTGTTTGTCACTTTGTCATTCAAGCTTAGAAAAAACATTTGGTTTATCATAGAATCCAAAAATAGATTGAATTACCAACAGGGAAAGAAATTGTTTCTTGTTTCTTATTTTATTCGCTTTATGCTTGAAGAATTATAATTTAGTTGTCTCACAATTCAAGTCTAGTCTAATACTGGTCATTATTTACAAAGGACGAGCCACAGTAAGATGCCAGACCTTTCGCTTCTCAGCTTTATCTAGTTAAAAAATATAGTTGATTAGGTCATTTCCAGCGTTTTTTTCCATATTATTTTTTTTTGACCAACTTTAAGACAGAGAGGGATCGAACGAACACAAAGAACAGAGAGATAAGAAAATGCTTATCATTGTTCTGAAATAGAAGAAAATGTGACACTAGAGGTCAACGCGAACCTATATCTAGCTCATAGGGAAAATGACCAAACCTGGTCGAAAAAAAGCCATTCTAGGTTTTTCTCGGATTCAGACAGAAGAAATAAGGCAGTATCTCATCAGTGAAGCTATAATATATGATAGACAGAAAAATTGTCACAGCTTGATCTACATCGAAAAGGATTTTGACAAAATTTTCAGTTTGATCTTCTTAATATCCCCGCGTAAAGAGGAAGGTACTAGAGCAAGTAGAAAGATCTAAAAGCCTCTCCGGTGCCAAATATCTTCAGTTGTGAGATAAAGAGATCTAAAGAGGTATACACAATTTGGAAACAGCTCTCACCCCGAAGGAAACGATAAGATGGCCTCATATCTATCTAATTGTTACATCATTGCACTTGACCGTGATTCTGGGACACAAGTTTTTCTGGTACTTTTGGCAGTGGGAATCGTTATATCGTCCGGAAAAATTGTTTCGCGTTCATTGCCCACCCGCCTTCAACAGGTTTGAGTCTGACACTGAATTTCTCAAGATATGTATCGCAAAGCTTGGTGCCCGCAGAATAAGGTATCCGGACCGGAACCTTTGTTTCCCTATTCACTGCTCACCTGATTCCCACAATACTGATCTCATTTGTTCCTTTTGTCTATTTTCTATTACTTCTAGTGGATTTTTTTCATTGTTAAAAAAGGTGAATATAGCTAATAGTTCCTACGGTTGTTCCGCTTTGGCAGCATCATATCTCCGAAATCGATGATTGAAAAAATTGAAACATGATTCTGGATAAATAGAGAATAAGATTATAAAACGAAGTCAGTTAACACGTGTTGGGCCTAGGTGCCTTGGCTAGCGGATTAGGCTTCTGTACGCAATAAACTATGTACCTATACTTGTTTCTGTTGAGGAAATTTTCGGATGAATGCTTTGTCGTAAGTTTGGTGCTCTCTCTTCTTTTCAACCTCAGCCTATCCCTCCCTCCCTCTTTATTTCTCTCTCTCTCTCTCTCTCTCTCTCTCTCTCTCTCTCTCTCTCTCTCTCTCTCTCTCTCTCTCTATCCTTCCCTCCCTCTCCTTCCTCTTTTATTTTTTCCCTCCCTCCCTCTCTCCTTTCATGGCTTATGAAGTAATGTTCGTCATCATTTAAGACTACAGCAACCGTTCACTCCCTTCTGACCATCGAGAGCCGCCAAGACACAATGAAAAAGACAGAGTTGAAAGAAGACATGTTGTTACAACGAATAAAAAATGCGATGAACCCCCTAAAATAGTAAGTATCCTTTCTTAAGCAGTTCATTGTCCATGTCTGAAATAAAATATAATTTTCTTAACTCTATCGCTTATATATTAAAAATAATAATAATAATAATTTTGAGTAAGCTGACTTTGTCTGTTATGTAATAGGCGGGCAAATGATATATCTTAATCTAGGTGCAGCTAGACCCCAGAACTTCAATTTCATAAATAAGATAGTCAATTTTGTTTTATATTAAAAAGAGAAAAAGCACAATTAAAAGATAAACGCCTTTTTCGTCGCCACATAGTAGTAATAGATTAGTTTATAAACTGTGTTTGTATAAGCTTTGATAGGAGTTTTTGAAGAGGGAAATATGTGTCAGATTATAGATCAGGCTCATAAGAAATTCAAAGGGTATTTACTTGGGATTTCATCAGTATAAAAAGACAACGCAAAAAAAAACAACAAAGTTCTGAAGTATTGTCCTTGAATGTTTTAACAATTTTGCTTTGCATAGTGAATAATACCACATGGATAATAAAGAAGAGAAAAAAAAAACGTCAGATTACGGATGGGGTTCATTTCTGGAGAGCTTACTGTTAAACAAATGCCCAAGTAACATCTGAATTTCAGTTGGGAGGTGAGGTGGAAAAGGTGATATCCTGCTGCAAGGTCAAGAGAGGACGGGGATCATAAGGAATTTAACAAATATTAGTTGGAATTTGATTAAATAAAAAATTGCAGAAAGATCTAGAAAATCGCGAACCATTGTTCTAGAAATAAGACTGCCTTGTATTAACAGTTCTGTTGTCTTTAGTAAATAACGGTAATGACACTAAGTACGATATTTTTGTAATCAGCATTCTAACTTGGGCTACTCAAATCTAATGTTTTTTTAAGAAGCTGCGCATTTTGATAGGGACTACTTTAATGAAGTCATTTACCGCAGCCACTGAAAATATCTTCATGATATTTACAGTATTTAAGAAACTTCAAAAAAAGAAGAAAAGCTTTACGCTGAGCATAACTTTAACAAGCTAGGCTATTTATTTTTTATTTAGTTTTATGATCATTAAATTCTATTTACTCTATTCCAAAAAGGGTATTCTAAGTTTTCTCTTTAAATGATTATTTTGATTTAAATCTGCGTGCCTATACACGGAGTGATGAATTCACTCTGTGTGTTTCGTTTGGTCGAAAATAGAAAGAAGTGAAGTTTGAACACTCAAGTTCACGATGATATTTGCCTCAAGGAGCAGGAGAGTTGAAAATAAAATATAAATGGCTCAAAAATATCATTCTCTGGTTTTAAATTTGTATAATTACAACGATTCTGCTTTTGAAGATGATTCCGAATATGTAAATTTGATTCAGTTGGACCATCCTGCATATATACATATAAACCTATTATGACGACCCCAAAATTTCTGTTTTTGTTTGAAAATGATTTTTTAGATATTAAGAAAACCATGTCTCGAGTACCTTTATGTATTTAATAAATGCAATCTGGTATTTATTCTAAAGAATGAGGTACACGGACTCCTCAGGATCCCTGGAATGCAAAAATGATATGTATATATATATTGCCACTTAGTTTTATTGTTATAAAAAGAGACTATTCCATTCTATCCAGTCAAAGAAGGATATTCCAAGTATTCGCGTTAAATGATTATTTGAGTGTACGTTTTTATGCCTAGTTGATGAATTCACTCCGCATATTCCGTTTGGCCTGAAATGAAAAAAAAATGAAGTTTGAATGCTCCAGAGCACAAATGGATTGGCCTCAAGGAAGCTTATAGTTTAAAGTTGCATTAAAAGAATCTTGAAAATTGACTTGGAGTTTATATGGAGTGGAAAGGATTCTTCGTTTGATGCGGATTCCGAAAACTTAAATTTTGTTCAATTGGGTTATACTGCCTAAAAGAAACATGCACTCATGAATATTTTTATACCAACCAAAGAGTTCTGTTTTTTCTAATGATTTTTGTCTCGAGTATTTTTAGGTTGTTTATAAGCAAAATATGGCATCTCTTCTAAAGAGTCAGGGATATGGACTTCTCAGCATTCCTAGAATGCAAACAACAGAAAATTGATGATACCGAGATTAATTATGGCAATATATACAACATCATGATCAGTTTTTGCATGTTGTTTGCTAAAGAATGTAAATTTCCCTATGCTAGTTCTAAGATTTTAAGATTTTATTCTGTTTTTATCTATCATATAAATACATACATACATATAACATCTTACTCGAACTTTTACCATCATAGTTTGCATAAGACTGTAATATATATATATATATATATATATATATATATATATATATATATATTATATATATATATATATATATATATATATATATATATATATATATATATATGTATACGTATATATAATATATATTACAGTCTTATGCAAACTGAGATGGTAAAAGTTCGAGTTAGGTCAGATTCTCTTAGTTTAGGTGAGACTAAATATGGTTATAAATATCAGAAATGGGCTAAAAACATAAGCTAACCTAACCCAACCAAATCAATCTAACCTAACCTGTCATCATCAAACCTTGCATTAAATTGGAAAAATTGACTGGTAACGCTGACTAAATCCAACAAAAAAAGGTATTTCAGACGTTTACTTGTGAATTTCTTATTCACGAATTTTGAACATTTCGGTTTATTGCCATCTGGTTTATTACGATTTTTGTAATCCTTTTAAGGAAATAAGCGAAAAATTGTATAAGTACCTAGAAAGGAGTATGAGCCTTCATAGATTTATTTAGTAAGGAATAAATAAGAATGACTGATAAATTTGTATCTAAAGTGGATAGCCTAGCTAAACGCTTCTCAATTGCCATTTTTATTCAATTATACATGGTGTCCAAAAGCTTTTCATTTGTCGTAAAGTTTACTAATATCCGCTGTACAGGCAATAAGTATTTGAAATAGGCTTAGCAGGTGTGAAAAACAAGTTGAGTTCATATCTGCTGCAGGTTTCTGCGCTGTATGGCCGTATTTTAGAAGTCCCAGTACGCAAAAGGCTCAAAATCTTCAGTTATCTATGAACTTGTCAATCTTTCCTTTGGCGTGGCGAATGACAAATTCCTCTCACCGGTAATAGTGCAGAAGGACTTGCAGAAGATTTATGTGCAAAAAAAAAATATTCTTTTTAGCATTTTGGTGAAAGTGTCAAATAATTATTCGAAATGTAACATAGGCAAATCTTGTACTCACGGAAATATATTTTGGATAACTATAAGCTTTGTTATGGAGATCAAACCGTTCATGGAATTAAAGAGTGCTTGTGACAGAAGTAGCTGAAACATCAAAAACTGTCGAAGGGATAATGTATAATGATAAAGCTTGTGTCAACAAAATCCTACAGACTTGATCAAATCTAATAATTTTTTGAATCATTGCTACAGATACCTAACAAAAATCAATTTTTACGCTGATTCCAAATATGTTAAACTTGTTAAGTTTGAAATTACCTGCCAGAAGTAATCAGAATAAGAAAGTTAACATGCTTTTAAAAATGGGATAGGAACACGTACAAAAATTGGTGTGATTACATAAAAATTCCTCCATTTAATTGAAAATATTCGAGAATCCTGGAAAAGTGGTTTCAGTGCTCCAACTTCAAGAACATGAAATTTTGTATTTTATTTGCCAAGGGTGGTCACGGATGCCTTTTTTTATTCTTTTTTTTTCGGGTATAATTGTATTGAACTCATGGTCGTAAAATGTTTGAAAAGGGGGGAATGGAAATTTTGGTTTCTAGTGCCCTTTTTAAGGAATAAGAAATGAGCCATAGCTTGTTGCCGTTTTAGTCATATCCTCCTACAAAATAATTTTTTTTTTTTTATCTTAACAAAGCCAAAATAGTTTTGGATAAACATACTAAGCTAAGTAATCAGTTTTAAACTGTTGAGAATTCCCGTATCAAACTTCCCAGTTTCTCATCACATACGAAGGCGGGATGGTGCAGTCCATCCCTAAGTATGTGTTGTGCTTCTATGAAATGAAAGACTAATATATAATGATTATCGCATACGGTATTTTGAAAGCTTTATTTGAATGAGCTAATACATCCGAAACCCAGTTCATTGACGTTCCACATCGCGGAGTTGCACACATTACTTTAGGGAGGGGGATGTCAGTGGGTTATTCTGGGGGGTGGCTTAGAATATTTTTGAACATCTTAGTTTCTAACTTACTGTGAGAGATCCTTCAAGTCAATCTGGAGGTTTGGGGTAGTAGGGGTGTTTACTTCTAATCTCCCTTCATTGGAAAGATTATAATTTAATTCAAAGTTCAAAATGTTTGCTGGAGGGTGGCAGCTTGGCTAAGTTTATTAATGTAGAATTGAAATTTAAACATGCTTAACTGCTCAGAGGAAGGGGTTAAGGGACATTACTCCAAGAACAAAACTTCAAAGAGTTTCATATCAAAGTGACACGTGATATCTTTAAAAGTATCTTCAACATATTTTTACCCAATTTTTTCGGCCACACATTGTGCTATCCATATGTGGCTCTTGCATTTACGCGAAGAAAACAGTACATATATTATTATTTTTTTCAGAACTTTGCACAATCGAGCAAGTTTTCTCTTTTGAATACTGAAGAAGAAGGAATTCCAAGCAATGAGGAATAGATTTGTCTTGATTTGCTGCTATTAGTCACTGTCACAGATATAACAGACGAAAGGAAACTCGGATTAAAGACGATTAAATCAATCTTTTTTACACAGAATCATGCTTAACATAGTGATAAGTGTAAGATTATTAACATGCTTGTTTTGCTATCCCCTCCCCCCAGTCTTTCGAAATCTCGTTAGTTTGGGGGGAGGGGGTGTTCAGTATATAAAAAATATAGGTGTTTGTGTTATAATTTAACCTTATATGAGAAGGGTTTTTGGTAGTGATCATTGGTTCATATTTTATCTATAAATTTATGTCCTGTTTAGGCTATTTACTGTGCAAGTGGTATTTTTGTCATCTTTAGTATCCAGTTTTGGATATATGATTTTGGAGATTAATAAAACTTCCGTTTGCCCATCCATTTCTGAAACTGTTGGTTTTGTCTTATGCTTCAACAAATTGAAAAGGAAATTACTATGTAGTCCTATGAGACTTTCTGGGTTAGGTTGGAAATATAGAAGAGCCAGGAAAGCACTTTGGGCCTGTCCCCTTGTGCAAAATCTCTTGGTTTTTACGATTGTTCTTACGATTTGTTATTAAGGTAGGTAGATCTGAGTCGATACGTCCGTTTATTATACATCATATTATTTCCATAAGCCTCTTTTATTTGAATTCCTTCACTTTTCTTCAATTAATTCCTGCAAACGTGTCTAAATGGATTCTTGATTATTTGGATTTCAGATTATTATTTGACAATAAGACTGAAACCTACAGATCTGAACGGTTCAAAATATCTTCGATTAAGCTATTAGGCTTTAAAAACCAATATCTAAGGCACTGCAATACTTGTAAGTTGAAAATGTATCGAAATTCCTAGTACATTTAATTTACAAAAGAGATCAATCGACAGTAAAGTGGCGATGTCTACCATTTTGTCGTGAAAAAAAAAGAAGCAATTTTGGCCCAAAGAGAGCCTCAATTTTGTCAAATAGAAAATATGTGTTAGCGCGTCAATTTAGAGCTATCAAAAACATATCGATTTAGCCCCCATTTCCAAGAGACAAAGATACATGCTGTCTATAAAGGAAAACTGATTATTATAAACAAATATTTTTAAACTTCATTTTGCCAAGTTAATTGATTTGAGGCTTCATCATTTTATTTAAAATTGCAGTTGCGCAACACCTATTAGGGAGGAGCGCTGATTGACTAATTCAGTGGTGAAAATACCACGATTATTTTTAGTATTTTATTTTGGCTTTGAGTTTGGCCTCATTAGTCTTAAAAAAGTTAGTCTCAGTTAGTCTTAAAAAAACAAAGTTCTTCTGAGAAATTAAGAACAAAATTGAAACTTTGCACGAACGAAATTATTGCCTTGTTGTTTATGCAACATATATCAACAAAACTAGTTCAAATAAACTGACTCGTGATTTTCTCTTAGGTTTACAGAATTCAGAAAAAATAGTGCATACAAGCAGCTGCTATTGATTTTTTTCTCCAAGGTAATTGGGACGTTGCTTTCCAAATTTAAATTTTTAGTATTTATTTGGTATTCTTTCTAATTAAAAGTCTAGTATTTTTAATATCTGTTTTCTTTTTTATCACGCAAAAAAACAGAAAAACCTTAGAAAAACTGTCTTTTCAGAAAAACCTGTTTTCTGTTTTCTGCATTATATTTCTTCTATTTTATTTTATTTATATTTTTTTGTTACTTGTGTATTTTTTCCCTATTTTGGTATTATTTAGTCTCTTATATAAACTTTCCAAGAGAGTGAAAAAAAAAAAAAATTAGAAATGGGCTTTGTGGTTTTTGATTTAAAGTTATTTTGAACGACTTTTTGTTTTTTGAAGTAAGTGTATATATATATATAGTATATATATATATATATATATATATATATATATATATATATATATAGTGATAGATCATACAAAACAAAAGAAATATAAAGAAAGTGGAGAAAGCATTAAAATATGAACTGAGGACAGCTAGATGGCATAATATTAAAATATTGTCTTGGTATGTTAAAAAATTGAGAGAGAGTAGGGGAGACCAGGGTTATCTTGTGCAGCTACTTTTGGGAAGCTATGATCAGGAACGTATTTGACCGATTAGTGACTTCGAAGGCTCAAACTACTTGTTTTGCCCTGAAGTTTCTTTAGTTCAGCGTTCGTATTTTTTCTTCTTTAAACAAACCTGAGAATTTTTTTTCTGTTTTTACTCACTGTACGAGGTCACCCGCATACTGGGAAGACTTCGGACATTCCTAGGGATGAATTCAGAAACATCAAATATAGCTTTTATTTATTCATATATGGACCCAGATGGACATCAAATTAAATATAAAAGTAAAAAGATGCAGTAAGCCGACCTAATAAATGATAACAAACACCAAACTAGAAATTTGAGATTTAGTTTTAACGATTTTAGTAAGACGAACGATTACATTCGAATGCGTGGGCACTCTTTGATCCCTCACATATAATTAATAAGTTTTTTTTTATCAAATTTGTCTAATGCTACCAGTGGCTTTTAGAAGAGGCAGTCTGGGAGTCTTGAGTTGTTTTTAGTTGTTCAACCGTTTGTAGGCTTTATAATCACAGATATTCATCCTTTTCTTTGCTATTTACTTGTCCTTCAGTTCACTTTTTTTTCTGGTATGGCAGTCAATATTCTAGTTCCACCTTATGAACGGTTTCCTTGACCTGTTGTCTGTGTTCAATTAGCCCTTGGGAATAGTCTAAGCAATTCTACAGAAACCCAACTTAACTTTTGGCAGTGAGTATATTTGTATCTAGATCTGGTGATTCTGCTCTAGATTCATCAGCTACTCCCCCATATAACAGCGGGCTACCAGTAATTAAACAAGGAAAGAAAGCCACTTCATCGAAAATATCACGAATGAAAGGATACATAGGCTACTGGTAGACCTGACTAATGAAATTATGTTTCAAAGGAAAATATTTTTGTATATGGATCACAAGAAAGCTCTACCACATCATAAGTATATATTTATTTACCCAGATTCAGATAAAGCCAATCTTTATTTATTTATTTTTTTTTTTTTTTTTTAGTTCGTACTAGATAGGTCCGAAGCCTCGAACCTTTGAAGTTTTCGTATTGTGTCAACAATACGGTAGTAAGGTAAGCATTTTTATTCCACCCCTCTTACACAGGTCTACCAAACTAGATCTAAGTAGCTGTCGCGGTTGTCTAGGATAAAAACAGTTGGATTTCTATTATCCGTCTTTTTTACGAACTCTTCCATTGTTTGTAAACGCATGCCACTGTTCACCCATCTACTTAAGTGGGCTGGTCTCAATGTGCTTGGAGGGGCTTGGAGGGGGACGTTGCACAAAGTGCACGCTAGGAAACTCAAAATATTGCACTGCCAATCTTTATAACTCAGGACTAAACACTGGCCTTTTAAGTTATTTTTTTGTCAACTCAAAGTGTTAGCCATCACTTTAGGAGCCACTGCCAGGTGGTGGAGAATGGGAATGTTCTTCTGAAATAGATATTTCTGTATTGATCACTTTAAGTCATTTTAAGAGCCACTGCTGGGTGGTAGAGAAAGGGAATGTTCTTCTGCAATAGCTATTTCTCTATTGATCTTTGAAAATAGTCTTTTAAGGTTTCCCTCTTGATACCAAATTCTTCCACAGCTTTTCATATAGTGATTTGTCAAAATATGACAGCTTTGGCTACCTTCTTAATATATTTCATAATGGGGCAACTTGGCATCTTACCTCTATAAAGTCTTGGCACAAAAACTTATAAAGTCTTGGAATTTCTATTAAAGGTGTCTCTTTAAGGAATAAAAAAAAAAAAAAATATTCAGAAATAGGTTTATCTCACAAGCCAAAGCTGAAGAAGCAAATGGGTGACAAGAACTTCTGAACCTTAAAAAGTAATTCTTGAGACTGAATATTACCAATCCAAGGTAATTCTTTAAGTTGACTAAGGCTTGATATATTAAGAAATAAGAAGAGGATTATTTTTTCTGAGAAACTTTCAAATCGCTTAGGAAAATGAAGAAAAATTCCAAGGACTCTTGTAGCCTTATTTTGTATCATCAGGAGAGGTTTAAAGCTATCGACTGATAGGCAAAAAACATAGTCAATCATCTTTGAAATAGAAATGCACGTTTTCGACTACGAGGGGTCATTCCGGACGCTTCAGTAAAGTGTCCGAAGTTACCCCTTAACAGGTGTCCAAAATAACCTCACTGTGACTGAAAACAGTTGAATATGGGTCCTGAACAAACAAGAACTTCTGCAAAAACAGAAATAGCCCTAAGAATACCTAACTTGAAGCTACGAAGTTTGAATTTTATTGAAACTTCCAGTGAGATGCTACAGAACTTACAAAATGATCGAAAAATCACGAGACTTGCCTTCAAAATTAATTTTATCCAGTTTTTCAGAAACGATTAAACTATTGGCTTTTTTAATGAGCTTCATTAATGTATCGCTAGAATTCACTATTTCATGGTTTCTTTTGGAATTTTGTAGATGACAATTAGGGAGCAAATGGCCTGTCCAGAGTAATCCCTTGTCCGGGATAACCCCAGTCTCCCCTTGTCAATCTGGGCTTGTTATAGTTAAAGATAGGAAAGGGGCCAGAATTAGTGATAATGAAAGAGTTAAAGAGAGATGGGCAGAACATTTTGAAAATGTATTAAACCGAGATAGAGTTGCAGGAAAAGATATGGAGAAAATGGAAATGCTTGTGATACCTTTGAATTTAAGAAAGATTTGTGTTGTGAGGAAGAATTAGCGACAGTACTAAAAGGATTAAAACATAATAAGGCTCAAAGTGCTGATAGCGTGGTAAATGAGTTTCTTAATTATGGTGGTTCTGAGACTAGAAATAAGTTACTGAAGATTATGAATATGATTTTTGGAAAAGCGGAAGTACCTAGCGATTTTAGAAAAACCTTAATTAAACCACTTTATAAGATAGGGGATAAGTGTGAGTGTGGTAATTATTGAGTGGTTAGTCTGGTCTCTGTAGATGCCAAATTACTTAGTAATATGATACTTTTTTGACTGAGAGATACTGTAGATAGAGTTCTAAGAGAAGAACAGTGTGGTTTTAGAAAAGGTAGAGGATGTATCGACCACATTTTCACTCTTAGGTTAATAATTGAGAAATGCTTGAGTTATCAAACACCTTTGGTCCTCATTTTTATAGATTATGAGCAAGCGTTCGATTCAGTTGATTGAAGAGCTTTAGCGAAGGTCTTATCCTTGTATGGTGTACCGGAAAAATACATTTAAAGTGATTAGTACTATATGCGAGAATAACACTGCTGTGGTTAAGGTAAAAATTGAGGTTAGCAGCTGATTTCCTATGAAATCATGAGTCATGCAGGGTTGTGTTCTATCCCCTTTTTATCGATCATAACGATGGACTTTGTCTTAAGGACCAGAAGAACGGTAATTGGAGACCACGGAATCAAATGGGGAGTAAAAACTCTCCTAAACTTAGATTATGCTGCTGATTTAAGTATCATAGATGAAACTGTAAGCAAAATGAGTGAATTCTTAGAGGTTTTGCGAGTTCAGGGAGCTAAAACAGGTTTGAAAATCAATGTTAAGAAGGCTAAGTCCCTAAGGCTAGGAATAAGCGAAGATGAAAAGGTGACGTTGGATAACAAAAGAATTGATCAGGTGGGCAGCTTCATTTATCTTGGTAGTATTATTAGAAAAGACAGTGGGAGCAGTGAAAATGTTAAAAGTAGAATAGCCAAGGCTCAGGGTGTTTTAATTTTTTCACAGTTAAAAAAAGTTTGGAAGAACAGGAAGATAAGTCTACAGACTAAGATTAAAATATTAGAAACTACAATGATGACAGTGGCCAAAAATTGCGCTAAACCATGGGCGCTCCGAAAAGCGGATGAAGATTTGATAGATATTTTTCAGAGAAATTGCCTACGGATTGTTCTGGGTATCTGGCTGACTGACCGTATTTCCAGCAATTGGGCTGTATGAAAACTTTGGTTTAATCTCATTTTCTAGGGCTATAAAGAGAAAAAGGTTGAGGTGGCTAGGGCACGTTCTACGGATTAAGGATGACAGATTGGCGAAGATCGTCCTTTTTGGCCAACTGTCTTGGGCTAAATGGATAGCAGGTCGTGCGCGGCTGGGGTGGGTGGATGTCACAAAAGAAAGATTTAAAAGAAATGGAAACTTCCTGGGAGGGTGTAAAGAAGGAAGGTTTGAATAGATTGGGATGGAGGAGGAGCGTGCATAGCTGTGTTGGCCTCAGTCCGCTTGGTGCTGCGGTGAGTTGTTAGAAGTAGTAGCAGTAGTAGCAGAAGGAAAGGACGTAAAGTCTAAAAAAAAATTGAGCTCAAATTTCCGAACTCTCAGGAAGAAGTCTTTCAAATTAATCTGGAGGGGATAAGGGATGTTGAGTTTACTGCGTAACACCTTCTCAACCTGAGCAACATATTTTGCTACCCCTGTAATATAGGTGCTTAAGGGCTAGGCAAGTAGGGAGAGGGGTATTACTCCAGGGGGCACCACTGCTGCCATCTATAATCGAGTCTAACGGTACCGAACCGCATAGACAATGTTATTGATCCGCTAACGGGACAGGATCATGTGTCTCTTTCAAGGTCAATCAGGGGGATGTTTCTAAGTGCATTGACTCCGAGACGGGATTTGATGTACTTGGTAAACAGTCTGAACGAGATTTAACATCCTTGGTAAAAAAAAAGTCAGGATGAGATTTAATGTCCTTGGTAAAAGTCTGAACGAGATTTAATGTCCTTGGTAAAAGTGTTCTTTCTAGACCAGTCAGGAAACTTGGAAATACTATGGGGAAAATGCGCATGCGTACTGAATTCTAACGGTACATTGTTATTGAATACTGACAGTACACAATTTATGCATGGTGTATTGATCCGCTAACGGTACATAACCGCATAGACAATGTTATTGATCCGCTAACGGGACAGGATCACGTGTCTCTTTCTAGGTCAATTTGTTTGTTGTTGCCAAGTGTATTGATCTGCTAACGGGACGGGATCACGTGTCTCTTTCTAAGCCAATCAGGGAGTTGCGTAAGATCTCCAAAACATCACAATTCACCCTTGAGATTTTGTTTATAACGGACATGCGTTGAGGTTAAATTATCATACAGTCTCAAGCCACCATGGAGAGTACATCTGATATTATTGATTTAGATGCTTTAGCTACAAAGATTTATAATGTGAGTTCTGTTTAGTAAATTTTCTTCGGTTATTTCCAAATAAAATCATTTTTGTAGTCCCCCTCTAGTATATTCAAATTCAGGGTATACCCCCTCCCCCAATACAAACTCCACTATGTGATGTTTATAGTCGTTAGAAAGCGTAAAATACGCTCTTTTTACCGTGTAACCCCCCCCCCGTTAACGATTTTAATTTCTTCATTGCAAATAATTCTCTTTTTCGATAAATTCATGCTTTCTCTATCCTACCTAAAGTGACAGCCATCTTCCGTCAACTCTTAGGCATGAATCACCATATGATGCTAAGCCGTGGACCTGACTTTTATCAGTTCCGTAAACAGGTATATAGGGGTAATTATCGCATCCTGTCAAATGCGCATCCTGTGTTAGTCAGTTATGTAGACAGCTCGCGTCTATTGTCTGATTAATCGTGCAAATGATTACAGAAAAAGACGCTTTTTTCAGTCAATTTAGCAGCGTATCTTTCTACAGTAAATCTTATGATTTGCTAGGGGGGCTGGTGACAGTTATGCTAAATATTTTAATACGAAAAGTTTAATGGCTTCTATTTTGAGTACTTAGTGTTTATGTGGGGGAAGGGGGAGGGGGCTGTGCCAGAGTTAAGGGGTTCGCTTCTAACAGCTTCGTTGTAAGGTGAAAACAAACTGTTACTTCGCGTGAAAAGTAAGGGGATGGATTCATTGTGCAGACATGTACACCCTTCGACAAGAAAACTAACGTGGCCATTCCGACACGCAACACTGAAGTTTAGTGTTTGGTTAGCTTTTATTTATATCTTATTTATGGCTGGCTATTTTGAGATCTAGATTTTAAATCATTGTATTGGATTTGATGCACCTTTTGGCCCTAAAGAATAATGCTAGTTTTTTTTAACTTTAACCACACCTTAGCTCCTTTTGCTTTAAATTATATGTTGTTTTATTTTCTAAATGGTAAAAATAGGATTTCTATGCTTTTCGGATTTATTTCCAACACGGAGTGTATTTAATTTTTTCTCTAAATGGTAAAACATTGATTTCTATCCTAAGGCTACAGACTAGTGTTTGTCAGGGTTTATTTCTCACAAGTCGTGTAATAAAAACGTTTGATTTCTAAGCCCAGCTTCTTCATCGCAAATTTTTCTTTTTGCTTTGCTTAAAAGGGGGGAGGGGGAGGGGTTTCTTTGAGACAAATGCTTTCTAGACAAAATTATACCTGACAATAAATTCTGTTTTTCTTCTTTAAAAGGGAGTCGTTATTTTATACTAAATTTTTTCTTCTTTTCTAGGACAATTATGAGAAATACACGCCTCCTGAAAAGAGAGCTAGGGGTAACGACGCATCTCCCATGCAACAACTGGAGATAGCTAGCCCATCAAGAGCCAACCACATCCCTTCCAGACCAGCGCTTCCTGTCCAAGTCACATCCGCGCCAGCCCCTATGCAGCCAGGTAGAAAGATCAAGAGAGAGTGGGCTGGTAACTAAAAATGGTAAACCCCATTGCTCCAAACCTCCAAGCCAGTGACATCGCTGCACCATCTGCACAACCCAATGACATTGCTGGCCCGGCTGCGCAAGAAACGGACGTCACCGTCCTGTCCATCCCCAATCATGCTTTGCCAGAACAATCCGGCACTCAAGTGCAGCTGGAATTTGGAAATGTAAGTTTAAATTTTATTTCTAGCTAATGATTTTTCTCCCAAGTCAATTTGAAGGATAGAGATTGTACCGTTAGACTTCGAAATAATTCCAGATTCTAATTTGCGTAATAAAGGCTTCAATAAGAGATGCGAGACTTAACGGTCTCCATTTTATCGTATGTTCCAGAAAATCTTGAAAATAACAGACTTGCATTAACGGATGTAAGGTCAAAGTAGATTGATTTATACACATTGAAAATAAGCTATTTTCAGGATATGATCTGAATGAGTTAGGCTATCCATTTCAAACCATGTAAAGACACCGTTTTTTCCAAAGCAGATAAAGAGTATTAATATGAAATTTTTAAGGGAGTTGTTTAAACAAAATCAAAACCTAATAAGTCATGTTTTAGATTGTAAATATCTTATATTAACTTGGAACTTTCAGAATATATAGAGTAGTTAGAGTAATGAATTAGCCAAATGCTACTACTACTAAGCGTGTTTTTAAATAATAATCCAATTTTAAAAATAGGGTGATTTATACACTTTGAAAATAAGCTATTTTCGTTTATAGATTTCATTGATTCCATATTCATTGTCACCCCCCCTCATCAGTTGAAGAAAGAAGTCCTGAACACATTGACGCGCCTGTGGAGTTCATTCACGACAATGAAACGTCTACTATCAGCGAATGGCATGGTAACTCCATTGAAATACCCTTTAATATTGATGATTTATTTACTAATTATTTCAGTGTAGAACCTAGCACAGTTGAGCAAGGTAATGCACCTAGTTCAGACTCGGACTTGACATTGCTAAGTCCGAATACTTTAAAAATTTTAGATGATGTTGTTAATGAATTAACAGAGAACCCTTCACCCTCAGACTTAATGAACATAGTTCCTATTCAGACAAATGAAATGACTCGAATGGATTTAAATAGCCCTATTAATGAACAAAGTGGGGGAGGGGGAGTGGACGATAATATACAAGAGAGGGAGGAGGGTAACAATACCCAATTTACAACATTATCTGATTTCTACCAATCAAATTCAATATTAAATACAATAGTCGTCTACACCGCAACTTTTGGGGATCTCTTTAATTCGCTTATGGGGGGGGGAATTTTATATTTGACCCTATAGATATTGTTCATGTTTATGTAGATAAAACTCGTGCACTCTTAGAAAACTAGATTCAGTTATAGGGTGGTAGGGACTCTATTAAGGTTTCAATGGTTTTAAAGGTATTTTATTTAAATGAGGGCAAAAGCGAAGTGTACGATCATTATGTACATACCGAGACGATTGTGGTCTATCCACATTTGGAAAATTACGAAACAGTTTTTATGCAATAGGTAGACCACATTATTTTGCATCTCGAAAATTATAATGAGAATGGGAGTGGGTCAGTAGTTTTATTTATTGAAAATTTAAGTGTTAACATTTGTAAATTTAAAAAAGATTTTATTTTAAGAGGGGGGCATAGGGACACGGGTACAGTTTTATAATATAATCCAGATTTAGAGGGTTGCAAGGGCGTTCAAAGAATCTGTTTTGAAACAGGTCAAAAATGTTTCATGTATGCTTTCCTCATATCAGCTTTCTGAACTTTGAAAGATGATGCTACAAAAAAAAATTAGAACACTGGGCTGTACATTGGAAGGAAGGGTCCAATTTTCCCACTGTAGATTTCACTTGTTTAGAGGGAAGATTCCCAGTAACGCTAAGATCCATTGATATTTTTGATAGGGCCAATGCCCATTTAAATATCGGCGTTACTGTGGTCCAGTATGAAGCTGAATTTCAAGAGGGTATTCGTTCTAATAAAAAGGGGGTGCTGTTCCCAGTAAGGGGCCCGTCAATTGAATTGGTGAAGTACTGGGTTTGGTTGTTGTATACACCACCTAGTGAACCCAATGCAATTGGCCATTTTAACCCAGTTACAGACATCAGTAGAGTTCCTGGGGAGGGTAAAAAGGGGCGGGGGGGGGGTCCGTTTCTACTGTCCAACATGCCTCTCTCAATTTCGTAGTGATTTAAAGCTACAGAATGACATGAAACACTGTAGATGGCATGGCTATCAGTCATTGGAAACAGTTTCGGGTAAAAGGGCCATTTTAAGATTTAAAAATTTCCAAAATACCCTCCTTCAAAGCAATAAAATCTCTTTGGATTGTGAAGCTAGACTAGTGGATGTGAACGATCCCCGATTTCCGAATAGAATCAAAGAACATCGAGCTATAGCGGTTTCCTATGCCCACGCACAAAGAGACAACTCTAACACAATGCAGATGTCAGAAATAGTCTAGATGTTGGAAGAGAATGAGTGCATGATCAAGGCATTTACTAAATTAATTGTCACTGCGAATGGAGCTATTTCTCGTTTGATAAATACCCATTACCCAATTTTGTTGTCCGCAGAGGATCGTCTGGCGATTAAAAATCAAAAAATATGCTGGGTTTGTAAGGGTGAATTTGAAGAGGGGACTAAGGGGAAAGGGAATAGGGGGAAAAGAGGGGGAAGTGGAAAGTCAGAGACCATGACCACTTGTGGCAGGAAATATCGTCAGGGGCTAGTAATTTTCGTGGTTTAGCACATCAAACATGCAATGTGAATGTAAGCCAACAGTTTTTTTTATCGGTTTTGATTCACAATTCAAATTATGATTGAAAATTTATTTTACCGGCTTTGGCACGTATGCACAGGGAGGGAGGGGAGTAGATAGTCCATCCATGGCTAAACAATTCATTTACCTGCAATATTATCCCCAAATCAGCTGAGAAGCTGGTGCTTCTCGAGTTGAAATGACAGGCAGAGGATAATGGGCATACGTGTTGGAATAAAATCAGGTTTCTAGAATCTTTTAGTTTCTTCCCCAAGGCATTAAGTCAATTGATTCAAGTGCAGAAAAGTGACAATTCTGATAGTTTTCCTCTGGTTAAACAGCACTTTCCAGACAGTGAAATGTGTGACATACTGACCTGTAAGAGTGTATATGCATACGACTATTACTGTTCTGGTGCTCGGTTAAGCGAGGTGAAACAACCTCCAATTGATGCTTTCTATAATTCACTCACCTATACTGAATGCACTGCCGAGGAATATCAATTTGCCAAGAGGGTCTGGAATAAGGGTAATTGTAAAAATGGTTGGGATTACTGTAGACTCTACTTGGCCAGTGACGTTTTAACTCTTTTAGATATTGTCTGTAAAAACACAGACCAAATTTATTCAGAGTTTGGATTAGATTTGGGCTACTATTTTTCCACACCACATTTGGTGATGGACTTGATTTTAAAAATTAGTAGGGAAGAAATAGGGTTGATCACTGATGTAGATCAACACCTTTTTGTAGAAAAATCAATGAGGGGTGGATATGTTTTTCATGAAAATCGCGTTTTATCAACAGATCCAAGTGGACAAGACACTAGTGTAAAGTCAAATGCAGTTTTCCTTGACATGAACTCATTATACCCCTCGATTATATCTCATTACTCTTTGCTGTGTGGAAACTATAAATGGCTTGAGAATCCTTGTGAGATCCCCGACATTCACATCGTCGAGGACAATGGGCCACAAGGATGGTTCTTTGAAATTGACGGGCACATTCCATTGGATCTTCATGATTCTGTCAAAGATTTTGTATCCCCTGTATCAATCGACCAGTGACAAAGGACTTGCTGAGCCCATGCAATCGATCATTGGTCGATGATATGGGGATGCACTGGACCCCCTCAAAGCAGAAACTTATTGCAGATCTAGACCCTAAACAGAATATTGTTGTTCACCATGTGCTTTTGCGCTGGATGATGAACAATGGTTTCAAGATCAAAAAATACATAGGGTCCTGCAATTCAGTCAGAAACCTTATTTGAAGACGTTTATCGATACCTTTGTGGATAAACACTCTCAGGCAAAAAGTAAAGTAGAAAAGGAAATGTACAAGCTCATTTTAAATTCAGCGTTTGGCAAAATGTGTGAAAGCGTACGGAACAGATCCCGTTGTGACGTCATAACCTGCCCTCAAGAATGTGCACGAATTATAGCACACCCCAATTTTACATCGTTCTGGAGCATAGAGGCGAACATGGTTCTTCTACACAGAAAGAAAAGAAAGGTTGTGCTGAACAAGAATATAGCAGGAGGTAGTTCAGTACTTGAAATTTCCAAAAAGCTCATGTTGTCGTTTTTTCACAATGTGTGCAAGGTAAAATGGCCAAGGGAGGGGGAGGTTCAAGTTTATTACGGGGATAAAGATTCTCTGCTGTTAAAAGTTAAAACCAGGGATTTATTAAATGGTTTAGAAAATGGGGAACACATCAGCTCGTGGATGGATTTCACTAACTGGAATGCATCCCTCTGCCCCGATTTGGTGAAACGTCAAGCTCCCAATCAGCTACTAATGTTAAAATCAGAGACAGGGAGCGATTTAATATCCAATGGGGTGTTCCCCGGTCCTAAGGTTTATTGTGTAGAAACCCACAACAAAAATGTAAAACAGGCATTTAAAGGGGTGCCTACACATTTAAAGGGGCGCCTACACATGTAAAAAATAATTTCAAAAATGAGCGTCTACAGAAACTGTGTAGAAAGTAGTATTGTGCCAAGAGCCCAAGTGCTTGCAATTCGTGCTCTGCAGTATAAAAACTATACTGTTAGAGTTGAAAAGAATGCCATGTCGTGTATTTCTGACAAGGTGTTTGTGCTCGAGGACGGTGTGAAAGTGCTCCCCACGGCCACTATCAAATTTCAGACCAGGTTGAATGTGTAGACTATCACAACCAACTCGGTCTGGAAAAATTAAATTAACCTAACCTAACCTCACCTGATAAATAAACCCAACCTAACCTGATAAATTAATTTAAATGCTCAAATACAGTAGCGGTTATTGTATACAGTTTTTCCCGTGACCCTGGGGGATGGGGGTCCCGCCCGTGGCTGGCCTTCGGCCCGCGGCTCCCGCCTGTGGCTGGC
The DNA here is from genome assembly GCA_027921565.1 of Artemia sinica. Lineage (NCBI taxonomy): Eukaryota > Metazoa > Arthropoda > Branchiopoda > Anostraca > Artemiidae > Artemia > Artemia sinica. The sequence goes on from CM051264.1 coordinate 39,816,587, forward strand.
CTTCGGCCCGCGGCTCCCGCCCGCAACTGGCCTTTGGCCCGTCGCCCCCCGGGGGTGGAGGGTATTCTCATCTTTTAAATTCATAGTGTTCAACTGTTCTGTTTTAAGTTGTTCGTGTTTGTATGTCAATAAGTTATTGTTGTACAAATAGTGCTATTTTAAGTTGTAAAAAAATGTGTGTACTATTCTTGTTGGTGTTCTTGATGTATAAAAAAGTGTTTTTGTCAATAAGTGAAAAAATTTTGTACAAATGGTGTGTGAGTTGAACAAAAAAAGTGTTTTTGATAATAAATATTGTTGCTGTTCTTGTTAATAAATATTGTTGTTCTTGCTGTACAAAAAGTGTTTTTGTCAATAAGTGAAAAAATGTTGTTGTACAAATAGTGTTGTTGTTCTTGCTGTACAAAAAAGTGTTTATGATAATAAAGGTTCTTCTTGAACAAATAGTGTGTGTTATTCATGCTGTACAAGGGTTGATCTTAATAAATGAAAGAAATATTATTTTTGTTGTTCTTGTACTAGATGACTCTATGGGAAAATTATTATTTATTCATTGGATAAGTATGGTTTACAGTTAGTTGTAGTCCGACTGTTGTCAACAGCAGCAGTATGTATCAATTTAAAACACCATTCAGGTCGTTTCTGTGTGGCCCATCAATGTCTGTGAAAATGACACTTTTAGCTAAAATAATTCAAAATTGTAATAAAATGTTTTTGGAAAAACCAAAGAAAATTTATTATTGCTATAGTATTTGGCAGGAGTCCTACGAACAAATAAAAGCTATTGCCACATCCATGCCAATACAATTCATACGGGGACTTGATGTTTTCAATAGTATTGAACCAAACTCTTGGCTGATCATTGATGATTTGGCTGAATCAATTGAACAGTTCTCACAGGAAATGCTACAACTGTTTACTGTTCATTCTCATGATGAACAAATTTCCATAACCCTAGTTCTACGCAGTCTGTTCCATCAGAGCAAATGTATGAGAACCCTTGCTTTGAATTGCACCATCTATATTATCTACCGAGTTGTTCGTGATTCTAGCTCGCTAATAACTCTCAATAAGCAAATATATCCAGGTGCTCCAAAATTTCTGCTGTCAGCGCACACTCAGGTAAAAAATAAGCCTTACGGGTACACGATCTTAGTCAGAATACACCCGAGGATCTACGTGTAGTCGCAGATATTTTCGACAAAGAAATTACAGTATATCTTCCAGTGAACAGTAGAAAAGGCTATTAGTTTCCATCATGACACTGAAGAAACTACACGAACAACGGCATTTATTTTCCGTTTTAGGCACTTCAAAACCCCTACTCAGGAAGGCCATACTCAAACATGGTGTTGACAATGATTTCATTAATCTAATATCTGAAGTTTGTTTAAATTTAACTGAGGGCAATGTACACTTGCCAGAAGGTGTTAGACAACAGACAAAGCAACATCGTTCCACTGTACGTACCTTGGCTTGAAAAACAAAGGAAAATTTTTTAAAAGAAAATGTCTCCTTCAAGCGGGTGGTAGCTTTTTTACACTTTTACTACCAATAATTGCAGGACTTGTAAACGGTTTTCTCTAGATGGCTAAATCCTATAAATTGACCTCATTTGAACTTGTCCTCTCACCCTTGGAATATTTTGAAGACAATATAAGCAAATTCATTAATGATGCAAATATTGCCAATGATAAAAAGCTAGTTTTACTTCAAGATGCATTGCGACGCGTGGACAAACAAAGACCTTATCGTGAGAGACCCGCCACCGTCACAGATCATCCTAAACAGGAAACATCTCCTCAAGATTCTACACAATCAAAGGAGAAGGAATTGAATTCCATAGTGGCATCAATTGGAAACCTATTGCCAGTGACCTATCGAGAACAGAGTAAAAGAATATTAACATATCTCATATTGGGAAGTGGTGATCATCAAGTTCAGGTCGATAGCACAAGGAAACGAATTATAATTCAGGGAAAAAGTTATAATCTAGTTGATTTAATTTGTGACATGGTGACAAATCGTAAAGGACTTTTGTCATTTGATAATAATCTATACATATTTCTAAATGCATCAAACTTCCCTTAAAGTCTTATTGGCAATAAGCAAATTCTAAAGAAAGTAAGGAAATATAGTCCTCCAACAACGACAACACCATTTAAAAAGTAAGATGATTCAAGATTGGAAAATACTTGCAGCAGCAACAGCAATGATTTTATAATACCAGTGGCGGCTAGACAAAAGCGATGATGTATTGATTCACCTTCCAGTATGCAAAAGGGGAGTGGACATTATACTTCGTGTTTGCGTTCAAAATGGATGAAGTTTTAAAACATGTCTTTGAAAATATTGGTGAAGCGGGAAGCCTAAGTTCCCCCACAACGCTTTCTAAAATTGCCTCTGACATAGATGGCAGCACATTAAAAAAAGCAAAAGAGTATCTAGAATATGAACCGAGTTACACACTGCATCAGAATCACAGGCATCGTGGGAAACAATATCGACAAACTAAAGCCTTTTTCTCTCTGCATATAATGCAAACTGATCTTTTAACTTTAGACACGATCCAGCGGTGTCACAATACACCCTACAAATATATTCTAGTGGCAATCAATGTCTTTAGTCGTTATGCCTATGCCATTCCGTTACAATCAAGGAGAGGTTTTGAAGTTGCTCATGCTTTAGAAAGTATTCTTGAACAGGATTGCTATAAAAAAATTCAATCGGATCGTGGTAGTGAATTTGTCAATCCTCATATGCAGAGGGTTCTATTGAAATATAATACAACGCTCTATCATAGTCACAGCCCGATAAAGGCTGCATTGGCTGAACGATTGATAAGAACGATTCGTCTATTAATTTCAAGATATTGTACACAGAACAATACTGCTGCTTTTATTCTTGATTTAGATAAAATCATGCAAATATACAACCATCGACCCCATAGATCCCTGTCCAATGTAAGCCCTCGGGACGTCATTGCAGTGAAAATACATTTGATGCTTTTCTTAAACAATATTCCAATGGTAGTGGTAATGAGAAGAAAAAGAAGAAATTCTATGTTGGTGAAACTGTTTGAATTAATCGAACCACCAATATTTTTGAAAAGGAAAAGTATTTATGGAGCACTGAACTTTTTAAAGTTTCCAAGATCCTAGACACTACACCCACGACATATCGACTGCGAGACACCAAAGATGATGAGATTCTCGGCGGTTTTTATGAACATGAACTAAAATAAGTTAGAAACACTAGTGAAATTTATCAAATTGAAAAGATATTAAAGAGTCGTGCTCGCAGGGGCAAGAGACAGTTGCTTGTTCGCTGGCTAGGATACAACTCTGATTTTGATTCTTGGGTCAGTGTTGAAGACATTAACAATGCCCAATGATTTCAATGCGACTTTCATGTTCAATATTTCCGATCCTCTCTACAACGATTTGAATAGAATAAGTGATTTTTGGGCGAAACTCTCTCCCACCATCAAATTCGACGATGGAAAGTATGAAGTGGCTCTTGTCGACTGTATTCTCAAAAATACATATGACATCCAGAGAAAAGATCGCAAATATGATATAAAATTAGACCCTATGATTGGCCGCCACCCTCAGGTGATCAAGAACAATTTCAAAAGATCAATTGGATGAATTATCCATATATTGAAGTACCCTACGAAGAACTCATCTGTATGAATGGTTTATGTCGTTCTATCAATAAAAGAATTTCCGCTCCTAAAAATTTAGCTTTTCATTTCAACTATTCAAAGGAGGAGGGCAAGATATACATTAGTTCACCCATTGCTGATGAAAAGGTTATTCTCAATGATAATCTAAAGGATGTTCTTGGCTTTAAGCTCAATATAATCAATGGTAAAAGTGCTGGAAACACTAATTTTATTTTTGCTGACTACCCGCCTGCCTTCTCTACGGACACTTGTATATTTCTCTACGCTTCATTTGTGGAAACATCCAGGGTTGGCAATAGCAATGTTCCCCTCCTACAAGTTCTTGAACGAAAAACCAATCATGAACATATTCATCATTACAATATAAAGCATCTTCAGTACATCCCCGTAAACACTTCCTATTTGTAACTCTGTCAGTTAACACTGAGACCTGAATTAGGCAATCCCCTAGCAATATCAAAAGGTTTGGCTGTGATTACATGCCATTTTCGACCCATCGTTCAGCAACAACAAGATGTCTAATAGAAAAGTGATATTCATTTGTCCTGATATTGACTGCTTTAATACTCTTGGCCCAAGACAATTGTGCAATGGAATGGACTATTACAAAGGTCGTTCGTCAATGTCTGGCTATGGTCTTGGCAGTTGGTTTGCTAAGCTGTTTCGCTCTGCACTACCTCTGGCTAGAAAATATATTGTACCTGCTGCGACAGATTTTGCATCCTCTACAGTATATGATTGGAGCTCTGGCAAAGATTTTAAAAAAAATGCTTCGGAAAATCTTAGGTCCAGCGCGAACCCTTGGCGAACAATTGAAATCTCATCAAAATGGAAAAGGTTTAAAAAGTTCGAGAAACAGTGCATCACTCATCAGTCTCTATTCAGGTCAGAAGCGAAAGACATCGCCCCTGTCAAAGAAAAGAAAGAAAAAGCCGACACGTGCAGTAAATAGAAGAAGAAGCCCCAGGAAGAGAATTCTTAGATCGAAACTAGATTTCTTTTCCTAAGATGTCATACCTACCGCATAAGGATTCCCAACCTTCAATCACTTCATCTTTAAAACTATTCAATGCTGAAAATGTTGATGTGAGTGTAAAAGATGGATATTATGAACAATTTTATCCACAACTACCCCTCTCCGATAAGATTCACTTTGAAATTAATTCCAATGAAGACTACTTTATGGACAAGTCTGCAACATTTATAGATTTACGAATGAAAGTACGGAAATCCGATAATACATTGCCGATTCTCGCCGATGGAATATCCTATGAAAATTGTATATTACATAATTTATTTCGTCAAATCTGTGTCTACATAAATGGCACACTGGTGAGCACAAGCAACAATCTCTCAAATTATACAAGCTATATGCAATTCATGCTGATGACACCCAAGTCATACAAGGAATTGAGAGGCACCTCCAATGGATATGAATATATTACTACTAATACTGATCGTACGGATGTACTTAAAAATGCTATAATTAGTGAATCACATCTAGTTGGAAAAATATATCATGAAATATTTAATATACCCCAATGGCTACCACCCAATATTAAAGTGGATATAAAATTGACGCTTGCTCCATCCAATTTCATTTTACGAAAGAAACTTGCTGCCAATCCTGATGTAACTCTCTCCCTCACATCGGCAATACTACATGTACGCAAACAACAGGTTATGAGTCCTGTTGCTTTGGCAGTAGAAAAACTGAGAGCCAGTGGCAATAATATTAAACTACTTGTTCCTAATACAATTACCAATTAACGTCATATTGCCACAGGCTCACGCACCTTCACCGACTCATCCCTTATCAGTGGCGAAATTCCGTCAAAATCAGCCTTGGCATTTGTAAAAAGCGCTAGTGCAATAGGATCGTGGACTGGTTGCCCACATAAATTTGAAATGTTTGGGCTTTCATCTCTTGTCTGCAAAGTAAATGGAATCCCACTCTACAATCTATCTTTTGATAAATCCTATAGGACATTGTATGAGTTGACCATGCAAACCCTAGATCATGATTCACAACTATTTGAAAATGGTTTAACCGAAGAAATGTTTGCTAAAACACATGGTATCATTGTACTACAGCTGTCTGGCACACAAGATATGAGTATAGTACGAACGGGGAGTGTGCGTTAAGAGTGTACATTTGCCAACCCATTAGCTGAGAGTACTGCACTAATCTCGCTAAATCAATATGAAACCTATTGGGAAATCACTCTCGAAGGCAGTGTTCTACTAGACTTGGCACCATGAACACCAGTCAAATAATCAATGTATTTAATATGGACTCCTACATGTCCAAATACAGATCCTATTGTCTGCCCTCGGACTCTCTTGGAAAAATTCAAAGTGCCAACAATACCCTAATCATTGTTAATAGCAGTCCGTCGACTGTGAATACTGGCCATTTGTTGTGTATCTTTCAAACAATGAAGACAATTTGAAGTTTTTGATCCTCTTGGCCTACCCTACACATTCTACACTCCACACATCAGCAACTATATTGAGAGCAGTGGGAAAACTTTTATTTAAAATCGGAAGAGAGTGCAGGATCTGACGACTAAAAACTGTGGCTTCCATGCACTACTATATTACGTGTTCAGATGTCACGGCTATACTTACAAGCAGTTTCTCAACATTTATGTAGACAATCCACGTCTGAATGAATTTATGGTGGAAAATATCCTCTCAGACCTGTATAATATTGATTTTAGTGCCCTACGAGTAAAGTGCTTAAAAAATGTATGTGAATTTGTTTATTAATAAAATGTATATAAAACAATGTCTTTATTGTTCACTTTAGATTTCTTCTTCGGTATATAGGCAACTGTCGTGAACCACTAATGCTGGTAAATCATTTGAATTCACTGTATATTGATCTTGATTGGCTTCAAAGTCAGGGTCACCTTTTCTACAGTATAATGTAATTTCACTCTTGTCATATCTCTTTGTATAGTCAATGATACTATTTACATTCATATTGTGAAATTCACGTGTCTCAATCTGTCTATTTGAAGCAATATCACATACAGTGTTTTCAAATGGTGAATCAGATTAGGTAAGTGCCAAAAAAAATCACTAGGTTTATAGTCATAATAGTCAGTGTCGTCATAACGATGTCGTAGAAACCAAATTGTCTTGTTACCCCAACAGTTGAATCGTAGACCTGATTTTTCCTCCCAAAATAATTTAAATCCACGACGATACCAATCTCGTAGAAATAAACTCAAATCACGTTTGGGATTCTTTCCAATCATATCGGGGTATGTATTCTCCCACTCATCATATTTGTCATAGTGACAATTGGAGCATAGATGTCCTCTAGGGCGAGAGTCACAAATCTCTTCAAGACATGAATCACATCCTTTAATTTGTATTGCATATCCTCTACGTAATTTACAAGGATTACATAATTTGCACTTTTCATTATAGTCATTAATAATTGTACAATTCTCACATAATGACCAACCGCCAAGAGTTTACATGCATAGTGGACATGTATAGAACATTTTTGGTTTCCGATGTCAACTCTCTCACAGCTAAAACGAAACTGATCCTCGTTCGATTAATTCAGTGAGGGGAATGGGAGAGGAGTAACTCTGTGACGCTACCTCTTTCAAAGGGGGGCCATCTACATTGAATCTATGGCAATGTTTTCAAAAGTATATCCACGATATTATTCTGCTTTGTTCCAATTAATATATCAATAAACTGAGTAAAAGCATTTGAGTCGCGTCGTAAAAGCTTCATACAATAGTCCAATGGGGGAGAATCAGTTTTCATTGTATTGTCAAGTGTTCCCTGTGAGAATATTCTCCGTTGAAGGGATAACTCGAGAAAATCCTCATCCAGAATCAAATGTTTTTCCATGATCACAAGATTCGATCTAATTCTCTCTTTCGCTTATTCATTTTTTAATCCTATCACTCTGAATGCTGACTCTAGACTGACCTTGATTCGTTAGCCTAACATTCTAACAAAAAGAAAGGGAACATTTTCGATTTCAAAACAATTTTATTGTATAATTACAACAATAATATTACGCATGTACAATTAGCGATACAGCTTATTATCTTCGATATGCTTCACTAATGCACTTAAAGCACTTTGAAGTCTATTCATATGCGCTATATCAACTTTTGCAGCGAAGCATAATTGATCCTCCATTTTAAATTTGCTCAAAGATATCACATATCTTGCATATACTTCATCCCATTCCAGACAGAGTCCTCATCCTCTCGTGATTTCCACCACAATGTTTGGGGCTCTTGTATCATTGCTACCAACTTGACTATCAACTTCTAATAGTGTAAACATTCCACTCATTATTACAAATATATCCTAGTGAGTAAAGTCAAACTGTTCTCACTCCTTGAATTCTATTCTCACACTAATAACAACTATGGCATAAATCTTTCCTTATATTCACTGCAATCCTTTCCCGTTAGACACGATCAATAACATTGTCTATGCGGTTAGGTACTGATAGACTCGATTATAGATGGCAGCTGTTGTGCCCCCTGGAGTAATACCCCTCTCCCTACTTATGCACACGTAGCTAATTTCGGGAATCGATTTCAGCAAGGGCATATTCCACGTCGAGTGATTATAATTAATGATTCTAAGAGGCGGGACTTAGTGACGTTTTCCGGTGATTAATCATCATTTACGATTAATTTACGATAACCATTAAATACGATTAATTACATGCCTAAAGCTCTAAAGCCCTAGTACATTCCTTGTCTAGAACGTAATTAATGTTGATTAATCACCGAAAAACCGTCACTAAGCCCCGCCTCTTAGCATCATTAAATAGAATCACTCGACGTGGAATACACCCTTGCGGAAATCGGTTCTCGAAATCAGATACGTGTGTCTGGCCCTTTAGGGGTGAAATCTGTCCCACTATTGCAGAAATATTTAAAGTTCAACATAAAAGATTAATTTCAAATGTTTACCTGCACAGAATGGGAAAATGGAGGATGCATCACCCAAAAACAAGCTTATCAAAAAACTCCCTTGGAAAAACGTGAAAACGATAACATAATTTTTTTGACACATCCACCACTCAGCCCCTCGCCAATTTTCGAGAAATATTATAATGAATTAATTTTTTTTCAGGTAATATCACTATTCTCAAAGCATTGTCACAAAACAAAATAAAATTTGAACGTTGAAAGCAGGGGCACACACGAATTACAGGCATCATCACACTTAAAAAAAACCTTGATCAAGCAGATAGTGATAGAAAATAAAACTCTTAAAAAATAAATTTAATTACAAAAATATATCAAGAATACCTAATTTTGGTGGTGATTCTAAAAACCACAAAATTCATTTTATTGCCTTGTTTTGGAAAAAAGAATTTCAAGAAACGGAGGAATGAAGATGGCAACAAAAAGGACGTGACCCTTATAAAAAAATTCAACATATTTGAACACATGCAAGCAACAATTACGAAATTGGAATATTTCACATTTAATCTACGATTCGCCCGGACCAAGGCATGCGGCACGCTTGTATGTATTTGATTCTATAATTAAGCATTAGCATAACCATTGGATTATTCTTTAGTTTTAAGTCATGAGGTGTCAAATAAGCAATTTCAATTGAAATAAGAAATTCTGGCGTGAATTCAATCCTTCCTTCCTGTTAATGCATAAAAAATCATTAATTTTGTAGGATTTATTTTCTCCTGGGACTCGGTGTAATTCTCACTGTTGTTTCTCATCTAACTGCACATTTTGCTTACAATTCAATGTGATCATCCCTGTCGCTTGTCTTTTAGCCGGAGATTCCTTAGTCCATTTTTTTCGTTTCAGATTCGTTTTAATGCTTGCTGTTGCATGTCCTCTAGCTGCATATCTCATTGCTCTTCATTTTTACGCATCGTTACCTCAGAAATTTTGCTATGCCTTTTTCTTTAGCTGTTCGGATTCATTCAAAATCATGCGTAATTTCGCATGACATTGATGCAAAAAAAACTTTTTCTCTATTGGTTATGATTTTTGATTTATTTGTATCATTAAAAGTTCAGGAACAACAAAGAATGTTCCATTGCCTAAGCCCTCTTAAATATCTAAATTAAGTATTAGCGTAATTATCATTTTATTCTTCATTTTTAAGTCAGGGTAGCAAATGAGCAATTTCAGCAGAATTAAGAAATTCAGGCATGAATTCAATTTCTCCTTCCTGTTTATCCTTTACAGACCCTAAAATGACATGTTCTTTATTTCACAGTAATTTCTGAAATATCTAAATTACGCAATAGCATAACTTTCGTATAATTGTTTAGTTTTAAATCACATTTTCGTTAGAAATGTAATGGGATTTATATATATATATATATATATATATATATATATATATATATATATATATATATATATATATATATATATATATATATATATATATATATATATATATATATATATATATATATATATATATATATATATATAGATATATATATATATATATATATTATATATATATATATATATATATATATATATATATATATATATATATATATATATATATATATATATATATATATATATATATACTATATATATAATATATATATATATATACCGGGGTATATTTTGTGTGCACGGAACCGAAAGCTGCGTCTACACGGTGTCTCGCAGCCTATGTACGTGAAAATCTGCACGTTAAAATCCGTGACGATTTGAGCAGATATAATGAAATGGTGTGTGAAACACTAGTTCTATAAGCTAGATTAAATAATGTTGATGCATATTTAGGCATTCTGTACAGGTCTCCCTCTGGCTCTATTCAAGAATTCTTTAAGGATTTACGAACAGCTGGCGAAAGTCCAATTTAGTAATAAACCTTGTTTCCTTCTTGGTGGTTTCAACATCAACATGTTAGATATTGAGTCTTCGGTGAAATCTCAGCTTTTAAATCTATGTCTGTCTTAAAGGTTCGATCAGACGCGTAGGATTTTCCTGTAAGGTTGAAAGGAAATCCTCATAGGTTGAAAGGAATTCCGTTCAGACGTCGTTTTGACAGATTTTTAAAGTCTTATAGCAAGAAATTTGAAATATTACAAAATGTCTTTGAATTCTGACCTTGAAGATTTAGCTGTAGTAGCTGCTCTATTAGGTGCAACTGTTTTTACTAGTATCTGCAACAGAAGAGCCAGAAAAAGAAGAAGATGGTGGGTTCGTCCAGTACATGCTGTGAGTGCTTAATAATTTACACAGATGACTAGGTCTACTCAACTTTTTTTTTGGTCTAGGAAGTTCCAGTTTTTCCTTATATCATCAATGCAAATTCTGTACTGATTGCATGCTTTACTAGTTGTGAACTAGTCTATTTGGTCAATATCTACCAAATCATATTATTGAGTTAGGAATAAAGTGAATACACCATTTGATGCCTTTTTTTATGCTGATTATGAATATAATAAGCATTTCTATCGGAAATGAATTTCAGCCCCCCCCCCTATATAGGCTATACCTAACCTAACCCTGAATTGGCATATATAGGGGGGGCAGGGCTGAAATTCATTTCTGATAGAAATGCTTATTATATTTGTAATCAGCATAAAAAAAGGCATCAAATGGTGTATTCACTTTAGTCCTAACTCAATAATATGATTTGGTAGATATTGACCGTCTATTTGCACTGCTAGGTAAAATTCTAGATGATGAGCTTTTTGCTAGGCCTAGCCTGCCTATTTCAGAAAGTAGCCCAGTGGCTAGGCTAGAGTAACAAAAAAGAACCTACAGTAATGAATTGAAAGCCTAAAACATGTCCTGGGAAAGTATTTACAAGCTCTTTCCACATATTCCCTTTTAGAAGATTGTATAGCCTAGACTAGGTAAAGAAGACAGCTCCAGACTATTGACATAGCCTAATCTAACCTTCTCATCCCTGGGAAAATCAGCTTAATCTCTTTCCTTTATTCTTTTTTTAGTTAAATGTTTTGTAACTAGGTTTTGAAAACAATTTTAAGGAGTTAGCCCTAATTCAAATAGGCAAGTAAGCAGCATTAAGCCTATAACTTTTTTCTAAATTTAATATTGCTTACAATTTCCCAATTTTTAAAAACCTTGTAAATGAAGAATTAGTAATAAAGTTCTACTTTTGACCATCTTGTAAAGGGGTTAGGTTCAGAAAATGAAACTTTCAAGGATGGGTCTACAGGCTAAAGTATATCCTTGGGAGGTATTTTGTTATACCTACCTCCACTCCTTCTCCCTCTAGAGGGTCATGAGCCTTAAAAAATTGTGTTCAAAAAGTGAAACCTTGCAAAATAGATATTCTGCTTCAAGGAAGTACAACAAAATTGTTTTCAGCTTCACAACTTTTCTCAATCCCAATTTATAAGGTTTTAAAGATATGCAAATACATTTCCTAAATTTTGAAAAAAAAAATGTTGATGTGGCTTAAAATTCTACTCAAATAACAAGAAATGCATTTTCAGAACTAAAGCCAGAGAAAAAGAAACTGATAACTGAAAATTAAGTTAAAATATTGTTTGGTCAAAATTTCAATAAATATAGACCTGTCATGTAGACAAATTTCAGAACCCTCTTGAGAGAGAAGGAGTGGATATAAGTACTTCAAAACACCTTCCCATGACATACCTTAGCCTTTAAACCCATCCTTGAAAGTTTCATTTTCCTAACATAACCCCTTTCCATGATTGCCAAAAGTACCTAAGCAGAATTTTACTGAATTAGCAAAAGGATTAGGCTCTAAACACTTTTCTTAAGCTGTGTTTGTGATGTAAATCTTTTCTGAAAGTTTCAATGGTAAAATTCTAGATAAAAGGCTTTTGGCTATCTTAGAATGTGGTTGATTTAGGCAAATAAGATTTTAAGGAATAGATCCAGAGCCTCAATGATATCCTAGGAAGATAGTATGAAGCTACTATCTCTACTTCTCTTTTATTTCTAGGGCTTATAAGAAATTGCTTGCTTTAATTTATATTGTATATTCACTCCTGTAAGTTTCATGTGCTTAATATACAACCTTTGGGGTTCTCCAAGAGTTCAAATAAATATGGCAATATAAAAACAGGGGGGAGGGCATTGAAATTGTCCATAACAAGGATATGAGTTGAAACATTTAAAAAAAATGGTAAAAAAAGCTATAAAGTTTAGTTCAATTTTCTGACTATTTTAGAAATAAAATAAGGCTTCTCTGATGCTTGATGTAGTCTTATTAGATGCTTGATTAGTCATATTTACAATTTTGGTTTTTATTGATTGTTTTTCAGTTGAGAGATATCCATGGGTTCTATGGTGCCCTCACAAAAGAAATGGAGGAGATGGACCCTGAGCTGTTTTTTAAAACCTATTGGATGGATAAAGAGCATGTGAATGCTATTGCAACTCTGGTCCAAGCTGATATTGTGAAAGAGGACACAATAATGAGACCTGTGATTCCTGTTAAGGCCTGTTTAGCTATGACACTTAGGTGAGAATTATTCTGTACTTTTGCTTTTAGTATAGATTAGGACCCAACCAGTATAGATTCTTGGGGTCTGATAACATATATTGCTATCATACTGACTCAGTACCAATATAATTTGCTGATAAATTCCTCTCTGGAAAAAAAAACCTTACCTGAAGTTTAAACCTCCTATTCTTTGCTCATATTCATACTCACTTGTTTCTTCATTGTCTATACACACCAAAGAACAGCCTCAACAATTCACTGTGGATTCCAAATGCATATATGCTTTTTATGGTATTTGTATTATGGGGGAGGGAGGATTGTTAGAGGTGGAATTTGTTTTGAACTACCTGTTCAATGTTGTGAGGTAAAGAGTATCAAGATTGAATGTGATTCACTCATCCATCTGATTTGTGGTAGGTGGAGTTGGATGACGTTTTTTTTACTTTTACCTTATGATGTTATTTATAAATCAAAGAATAGAGGCTTAATATGATCCCAAAGATAGATAGACAACAGAGTTTCAGTAAACAGTATGACAAAAATTGCTTAAACTCAGTCTTGTTCCTCCAGACTGAATTTATGGTTTATGCATATATGCCTGAGTTGGAAGCATGTTTCCCCTGTTTGGTTGTTCCCATTACTGTTAATCATTTTATTCATGTTTTGCACTGTGAAACAATTAATCCAATTTTGTTTGGAAAAACATGCAGGCTTCATAGATATATTTGGCATAAAGGCTAAGAATCTGAAAGTGATGTTAATATTGTTATATTGTTTTTTTTGTTTTTTTATAGAGGAATTACCTTGAGATTGAAAAAACTGCCAGGATAATGGTTTGATTACCTTAGATATTTTGTCTGACAAACCCAGATTTTTTTTTTGCCTCACCATAATGAGCCTCAGGCAATGTATTTATCTGTTGAGAAATATACACTCAGTTTTTGACCTATTTATTATTACAAACACTTGATTAAGCTACGTGATCGACACTGCCACATTTAAATGAGGAAAAAATGGCCTTGATAAATTTCTTTGTGATAGAAGGTAAAATACCTTATTTGGATTTTCTTGACTGTTTAAATATTTTATATATAACAGTCAATAGAATTTTTCTCAGAGGCTTGGTCATTAAGGTAAATTGAAAGTTTTCTACCCTTTGTACTTTGCAGAAATTAAGTCAGTGTAAGGTTTTGATTTTATGCCCAATTTTAGAAAGCATATAAGTGTGATATAAATGGATTTGAACTATTGAGTGTATCTCCTTTCACTTGTTTTCTTAGATGGAGAACAAATTCAAACTTGAATGTTTGTTTATTTCAATCTTGTGGCCCCAGTTTTTTTTTGTATTCTCTTTTGCAACTGAATTTATACAAATCAATTTTTATTTAGAAAATATGACAACTATCCCATCTTTGTGGAAGTTCCCTTTTATATATACATATTATATAAATATTTTATTTTCAGGTATCTTGCAAGTGGGAATTCTATGGCAACATTATCATTGTGTTACAGAATGGGACAATCCACAATTTCAGGTATCATAAAAGAAACATGCGAAGCAATTTGGAAAAACCTACAACCTATTTATATGAAGCACCTTCCAAGGAAGATTTTTATGCAATAGCCAGAGATTTTCTGAACTTTGGGACTTTCCACATTGCATTGGGGCAATTGATGGAAAACACTGTCAAATTCAGTGTCCTTCTAATTCTGGTTCTGATTTTTTCAATTTCCATCAATTTTACAGCATAGTTTTGATGGCTGCTGTAGATGCTCGCTACAAGTTTATTTATATTGACGTAGGCCCTAAAGGAAAGGAAAATGACAGTACTGTCTTTTCTAGGTCAAGCTTTGGTACTGCTTTGCACAATGCCACCCTACCCATCTTTGTTGCCAAACTCAGAGGATGTTTTCCCATTTGTTTTTGTTGGGGATGAAGCTTTTCCTCTTCAAAAAAACTTAATGCGGCCATATCCAAAGTATGGCAGCCTCACCCAACAACAAAAGATATTTAATTACAGTCTGTCACGGGCTAGAAGGGTGGTGGAAAATGCATTTGGGATAATGTCCATGAAATTTAGAATCCTCAAAAGTAGTGTCAATTGCAAGCTGGAAACAATGGATCTTATACTGAAAACCACTTGCATCTTGCATAACTTTCTTTTAGGATCTGATTTGTCAAGACATAACTTCACCACCCTTGTTGACCGAGAAGTAAATGGGCAAATTATTCCAGGCTCTTGGCGCAACAGCTCTAGCCTAGAGTCAGCCGGAAATTTATCCAGTAATTTCTCATCTAGAAATGCTATCCTAGTAAGAAATACCTTTAAGGAATATTTTACTGGTCCTGGATCTGTTCCGTGGCAGGATCAGTCTGTGCATAATGGGATATATTAGATTCAGTCAGTCAAATTTTTTTTTCTCTTTCCAGTTTGCAATTGAGGCTATTTCTATAAAACATGTAGGTTAAATCAAAGTTATTAACATGGTATTGTTTTGGGATCGGGGTAAATACTTGAATAGCATATTAGTACAATTTAGTTTTTAATGATTAGCAATCTTCAAAGAGAACAGTGCTAGATAATCTTGAGGAATAGAAAAAAAATATTAGATGAAAATTATCTTTCTAGAACTCAAACTATTTTGGAGAAAAAACCCATTTATTGATTAAATTTTTTTATTTTTTTTATGGGTTCCTTGTGGCAATTTTGCATTTATCTTAAAAACTAATTTTGTTGTTATTATTTCTCAAATATATTTAAGAAGTTATTGAAATATAATGTTTTGTTCAACCCCAACACTCCAATCAGATTCAAAGCCTGTTTTGGCTTCATTTTGAAATTGAAGCTATTTGCCACTGAATTTGTAATGTTTCTTAAGCAAGACAATTTTTTTTCCTTTTTTGTTTTTATTTACTTGCTTAACCCAAGACACTTCCTAAACCCCATAAAGTAAAAACCTCAAGATGTTTCTTTTTTAAGCCCCTTTTTTTTCCAGTACTAAAACATGCACAGAAAGGTATCAAAATTACAATATTTATTTTAAAAATTCGGCAAGAAAGAAAAAATTATCCAAATATTTTTTCAACAATAGCCATTCTATCTGTGCTAGTAATCTCCTTTTCTTTAGTGTCTACTTTATTCTTGTCTTCCATAGTTTTTAGTACTATTTTAATTTGTATTTTGGTAACATGACACATATACTGGACTAGGCAGGATTGTTTCTCCTATTAATGTTATTTAATTTTTGTCTTGCATAGTTTTTGGTTTGCTTTAATGATTATTTGTTCATTTGGGGTCTAATTTTTTGGGGTCTCCAATTACCTTCAAATGGATCACAGAGTTGATAGACAATTTGAATTGCCTTTTTTCAATCCCCTAAACCTTAGTTCTTCCTTAGGATGGATGATAGACTATCTATCAACCATTGTTGTATGTTTCTTAAAAAGGTATGCTAGCTTTGCATCTCACAGAGACAATCTGTCTTGGCTTTACTCTAATTAGCCTTGGCTTTCCAGTTTTTCATCACTTCCATCAAGTTGATTTTAATTCAGTTTTTTTTCTTCTTCTTGTCCTTTGTTTTTTATTTTTTTTGTTTACTTTAATTAATTTTAATTACTAAATGTACTTGTTTTTGGCATCACTGCCCTTTACTTTCTACAAACATGTGTACTGATTATACTACAATATCAAAACAAATAAAAAAGTTATCTATCTTATCTATGTATCTTAAGCGCCAAAACCAACAATAAGGTTACCTACCATACATGATTTATTAGGACCTAGACTTGATCAAATCCAACCACATCCAATTGAGGAAGCCATATTCGAATCAATCAACAAAAATTTTTGTAAAAGTAACTTACGACATATAACGCTTATAATTTAGTTTTGATAAGCATAATAGTTTATTTTAAAAAAAGAAAAAAAGCACAATTACTCAAGTTTATCAAGCTCTTGTTCAAAAACCTCCAGAATAGCTTTCTGAACACGGATTTGGCTATTCAAGGGAAGGCCATCCAAGTTTTTTGCAAGCGTGCAACAAAATCCATAGTTTCTTGTCCCTTCCCACTCGTCCTTTTTATTGATCCTAGTTTCAAGAAACTGCTTGACAACAGACATGGTATGTTGTACATCTGCTGTCTGTTGTAATTCTTCTGTTGCATTGGGGAGTCTTTTTCTTTTATTGTGAGAGTTGGAGGTGGAAGTCGATGAAGAGGTTGGAGTGGAGGTTCTTGGGTTATTGGGAGGTTGGGAGGTTAAAGCGTTATTGGGAGTGTTGGAGGTGGAAGTAGGTGAAGAGGTTGGAGTAGATTCTAGGTGAACAAAAGTGGTGGGAATAGGAGAATAAATTGGGGTTGGTGAAGGATTTGACACACTTGGGATTTGCGGTTGGGATTTGAGATTATGAAGGAGGATTTGGGGGATGGGGAAAGATTTCACATGAGGAGTTTGAATTTGATATTTGGAGGATTGGGGGATGGGGGAAGATTTCACATGAGGAGTTTGAGTTTGATATTTGGAGGATTGGGGGATGGGGAAAGATTTCACATGAGGAGTTTGATATTTGGAGGATTGGGGGATGAGGAAAGATTCCACATGAGGAGTTTGAGTTTGATATTTGGAGGATTGAGGAATATCTGAGTAGAGGTTTGATGTTGAGCTTTCATCACTTGAAGTGGTAGTGGGTAGGTCTGCGAGTCCATCATCTCCAGAGAGCTGAATAATGACTGTCTCTTCAGTATGTGCCAGATTCCCTGATGTCGTGCAAGACAAAGTAAGTTGAAAATATTTCCATTTACACTACAAAGCACATATATTTTTAGTTTTTAACCCTATCTGTAGCTATCTTTGAAAACCAGAAAATTAAACAGTCTAATTTTTTTCACAGAAAGTAAACAGAACAGAAGAAAGATGCAAATGGTTGGTAGTTTGTCAAGGATTACTATTCCTTAATAGCCTTGCAATCAGCATTACTTGAATCCAATTTCCATAATCTTAAATGCAGAGCTTTGGCCAACATTTATTAAATATTTTATACTAAAAAATTGTCACTGGCAAATCTTTTGAAACAATGGAACAATCTATTTTGATGCCATTTCCTTCTGAACTTTCTTTTAAAGCTTGGTCAGGGGAAAATCCAGGATTTTTTGTGTGGAGGGGGGTGGGGCAAAATAGGTTGATCCGATAAAAAAATTTTAGGGGGGGGGGGGGTAAAATAGGTTGATCCAATAAAGTTGCATTAGGAGCAAGTTTAATTGATGTAAACTTGAGTTAATTAAGTAAATTACACTACTTCAGACTACGCTGGGGCCCCCCCCCCCCAATCTGCCACTGAGCTTGGTGACTGTTTAACGCATATCAAGTCTTGTTCATAAAAAGCTACTGAAATATTGTGAACTTAAAGGTTATTTACGAAAGTATAATTATATATATTTCCAAAAGACTATTAGAGGCTCTAATAGATTCAAATTTGCTTCTTGTGTCAAGTAGAGCATGAAGAACAACAGAAAAACGTTTAAAACTAATTAAGAAAGAAGTATACATAAATGGAAAATGAAAAAAAAAAACACAAACAAAGAAAGAGGGGGAAGGTTGTATTTCAATTATTCCAGGGAGAAAAATAAAAACTTACAGGGACAAGGTGCATCACAAAGCAGTAAAATTTAAAGGAAAATGGCTATAGCAACATACAAACAAATGAAAATAGACAAAGGAGCCCTGTTTAGTTCAGGACATATATCAGGAACCATGAAAAAAGGCAATAAACTATTTTGAAACCTCTCAGTAAGAGCACTGATTAGTGATTAAGTTAGTATGGGTGAGGTGGCTATGCAGGGGAACAGTATCTGGGGTTATGAAATTCATTGAAAATATCCTCAATATGCATATTGAAATGATGGACTTAACAAAACACAAGCAAATACTATCCCTTTATTTTTTGGTGGATTTATGATAAGGTTTCATGTTTGGACTGGAGTAATGAATTACCCATCTTTTTTAACTTTTTTGTTTTATGTTATTTTAGTTACCGTATGTCTTCTCCACCACATGGAAAAGCTCTGCTTTTAGGGTGAATTATTTATTGTGTTCAATAATAAATTTAAGGAAACCATTCCATGACATAGATCTAAAGGAATGTTTTTAAAGGTAACAAAAAGTTCTCTTTTTAGATACCTATAGATACTTACTGTGTATAAACAATAAATCAAAACCATAAATCTTACCATCAGGGATTATGATGCTTCAAGAGAAATTGCATTGACCTAAAGTGAGGCCACTTTGAAAATCCCCAATCTTCGCCACCATCCCCACTTCTTTTGTTTTGTTGTGCATTAAGCTTCTTGAAAAATTCATTTCTCAGATACCTCCAGGTATTTTTGCACTATTCAACTGAAAACAAAAATGTTATAATAAATTGAAGGTCCTTAGTAGATTGTTAATACATTACTGAAGTTGGCACAAATAAAAAGTACTAAGGTCTACTACACATAAGGGGCATGACGGATGAGTAAATCTTTAATAATTAGAGGTGACTGTACAAAAGTATTAACAGTAAGATTTCAACAAAATATTTTAGGATAAAATACAGGCATCATCTATAGGAAAATGATCAATAAGGTTTCAATAAAATATTTTAGGATAACATGCAGTCATCATCTATAGGAAAAATACTTTCCAATCACAATAATCATTCAAAGATTTGATAAAATCATCAAATGCAACACATCTCTAATCAACTGCAAATGTAACATAAAGCAAAACTAAGAAAAACTTGAATTCCTCTACAGTTTGAAAAATTGGGCTTCTTGAAAAAATTTACTACTTTGCAACCTGAACTCAAAGGAATAGAATCACAATAAACTTCTATTTTGCAACCCAAACATTCTAGATACATGTAAATTGCAAGACACACCCAAGTATTTGCAACTAGCTAGCATGCAAAAAAAAAAATGCATGCAAGACAAAGAATTAAAAGGAGACAAAAAAGTTAGTTGGGAACCACCTGTCTTTTGGCATTCTTGTTTGGACTAAGAGCAAAACGTCAATATAGCAATGTCAAAATTTTGAAAATATATACAAAATGGAAAATGATTTTTAAACAGTGTTGTTTGAGTAACCAGACTGAATTTATGCCATTTTTGCCCAATTATTTACTGAAACTCTATTGTCTGACTATCTTTGTGTGAGTATCTAAATAAAATTATTACTTATTATTTTGTCTTTATTTGTATAATCAGATCCAAGAAAGAAAGGAAATGAACAAAGCTACAATTATGTATCTGTTTTCTTTAGACAGACTGAAGGGGCAAACCTCCAAGCTTTGACAAATCCAATCTTACTTTTGGCTCCTTTTCAAAGGGGACTTTCTTTGGATTGTTTTCCATCCAACTAAAAGCAGTAGGGGCAGCATCAGGTACAAGTGACCTTCCTCTTAGTCTACATACATAGGGGGAAATCATGCAGCTCTATACTAGCCAATAAACACATGGTAAATATATAATATGGACTATACATTTGGGAAAGGTTGGGTTCGAATTGAAGGTATAGATGCATGGTTGATCCTCTACATAAGGAAACATGTTAAGAACATAATACTTCATAATATGCAGAATAATCCTAGTTAACATATTCTGAAGGGGAAGAACCTTTATCTTCAATTCTTTCCTTGTTTTTCTAAGAAATTCATGAATTTCTTAGAACATATACATAAGGCTGTACCCAGGATTTTTTTTCTGGGGGGGGGGGGGGGGGTGGGAGGGGGTTTAATCCTCCCCCTGGGTATGACCTTGAATACATATTGACAAAGTACATACCCCACCCCCTTAATGTGTAAACATATACCCAGATTTGCATTCTGGATCTAAATACAACCTTATTTGCATCACAGATAAACTTTATGCCCACACCTAAATGGATCAAAATAAGATTATATATTTGCAGGTCATGGGGGTGGGGGTAAAGTTGATCTGTGATGCAAATGAAGAATATATTTAAATTCAGGATGCAATTCTGGGAATACATTTGCATCTTACAGGGGTTGGGGTATATACTTTGTTAATATATAGGTTCTAAGAAATTCACGAATTTATTAGGAAAACTGGAAAAAGAAGTGAAGATAAAGATTCTCCCCTTGCAATATATGTTAACTGGGATTATTCTGCATATTCTGAAGTAAGAACTGTTTTCTTAACAAGTTTCCTTATGTGGAGGACCAGCCCTGCATCTAGGCTATACTGAATTTAATTAGCAACAATAGGAATTAAGCTAGCCTATTATGTTTGGAAAAAGCATAAATAGGCATTAAGTTGTATGTTCATTGGTCAGATAGGCTATGTAGATTCTTCCATATTTACCAATATATGTTAAAAACTGCAAATTTGGGCAATCACATCAGTAGCCTGCAACAAATGCTGCAGTTGTAATTGCATTCAAACCCTTCCTAAAGGTTTAATTTGTATAATGAGCCAACTGTTCATAAAAAAAAACAAATAAAAAGCAAAGGCAAGCCCATAAATCCTATCTATGTGGAAAAGGGAGCATATAAGACAGTAGGCTACCTGGCTGTCCAATTTCAACAGCTATTTGATTCCATCGGTCATTTTTAAATTTTGCATTTTTATAACTATTATTGCTTGTATCATACAGACAAGGATGGTTTTGGACAAAAGCAATCAAGTCCATATATGCTTCTACTTTCACATTAACTCTTTCAGGGCTTTGATCAGTCATTTTTATAATCTTCTCATTCCTCTTGAAGGTAAAATAGGTTTTTCCGTTTGTAAACTCAGAAATCCTATCACCCTCATAGGGTCGAGTTGAAAAAATTTCAACTCAAAAATCCTATCGCCCTATGAGGAAAACCTCATAGGAATCCTATCACCCTCAAAGGATTTTGATAAAATCCTACGCGTCTGATCGAACCTTTATGGTTTAGTCGCGTCGATTTAACATTCCGACTAGTTTCTAGGACTTCCGCAAAGGTTTTGGACAATATATTTACAAATGTGCCTTTTAGATATCCAGGAGATATTGTAAATGTTGAATCTGACCACTTCTGTGTTTATGCTGAATTTGAGGTATTTACTCATAAGCGAGTAATTTCTGACTTGAGTAAAAGGTCTGTCATTTTTGATAAAAAATGCCCTTGTAAAGCTAAATCGTAATTTGGTCCGAATTGATTGGATGTCCCTGCTTGGAGAAAAAAAATGATGTTAATAGTAAATTTGCGCTTTTTTATGGTAAGCTATTGGAAAAGGCTTGGGGAGCGGGAGTTGTTAGGAATATGAAAGGACGAAACCATAATGGGAAAAAGCCATGGATAACATTAGATGTTCTTTGGAAAATAAATTTAAGAGATAGATTGTTTAAGTTGCAAGCTTTAGAACCTACGGATGAGGAAAAAGAACAATATCTTGTTTTTCGTAATGGTTGAATAATCTTCTCCATGAGGCTAAATAAAATGTATTTTAGCTTGAAATTTAAAGAAACTGAAAGAAACACATTGAAGACCTGGAAAATAATCCGAAGTGTTATAGGTCAGAGTCCTAATATAGTACCATCTGAAGTGATAGTAAATGAGGCCATAGCTGCAGACGATTTTTACGATTTGTAATGAGTTTCATAATCTTTTTATTTCAGTAGGTTCAAAAATAGCCGATACGATTTCCCCATTACCGGAAGATCCACCTTTTGGATCCACTTTACCGCCCCTATAGATGTATCGTTGCATCTAAAGAGGATTACCGTGGACGAGCTAAGGGATACCATGTATGCCATGAAAAATAGTTCGTCTGGTAGTGTCTTGATAATATACTATAATAAATAATAAAATAGTTCGTCTTGATGAGTTTAAAATTCTGAAATGTATTTTCCATGTATATATAGCATTCTAACATTATTAATTAATGATTGTTTCAGACAAAGTAAGTTTCCAGATTGTTTAAAGTATGTAAGAGTGACACCGTTTATAAAGGTGGTGACAGAAATTATCTTGGTAATTATCGCCCAATATCAGTTTTGCCAGTTATTTCTCGTCTTATTGAAAAATGTTTTAGTTATCAGTTAACCACATTTCTTGAAAAGTTTAACATTTTGAATATTAATCAGTTTGGATTCCGGAAGAATAGAAAGACGGAGGATGCATTTATATTTTTGACAAGTATTATTAATGTGGCTTTAGACAAAGGATTGAAGGTTGGTGCTGTATTTCTAGACCTAATGAAAGTTTTTGATACAGTTGGCCATGGTCCACTCTTGGAAAAGTGTGAAGTTTATTGTAATCGAGTTAAAGCTCTCGAACTTATACGGAGTTTCCTCAATAACTGGCACCAGTTTGTAGAAATGAATTGTTTAAAATCTGATTTGCGCCCAGTCAGTCGTGGTGTCCCACATGGATCTGTTATTGGCCCAATGCTTTTTCTTTTGTTTATTAATGATATGCCTGATTGTATTCATAATTGTTGTTTTAGCGTTAGTGATATGACAAAAAGTCTCCGGAATGAAACTCTTTCATTATTTGCGGATGACACAGTGGCTATCAGCTCTGCAAAGACGGAAGAATTACTCCTGACATCGGTGAAAGATAATTTGGATAGGTTACATTCTTGGTCGAGGGTAAATAGGCTTAAGATTAATCTTGGTAAGTCAAGATTTTTCTTTTTTCCCCAGTCTCCTGTTTTTGATCCTTGGATTAATGAAACTGTACCACATTATGGAGTTTTATAGCGTGCTTTACCGATTAAGTACCCTGGGGGTTTATATTGCTGAAGTTTTATCATTCAAGTGTTATGCACAGTCTGTGAAAATGGGAAAAATTAAGTAATGTGAAAAATTAAGCACTTTTTCCCCACACATGTCCTACACACCTACGTCTCCTTTATTTTTCCCTTGTCCTTCCATATATTCTGTATTGTTGTAGCGTTTGGCTTGATACATTTGCTTCCATTGTTCGGCCCACACGAGTTCTCTAAAATAATGCTGTTCGTTTGTTGGTTAGTTTACAACCCCGGGATTCGGCGTGGAACGTCTACGAGTGTGTAAGGATACTACCAGCCTCTGGACTACGACAGTTACATGCACCTTTGTTTATTTTTAGGCTATATCATGGTACAAATCTTTCATGTTTAGACAGTTTAGTTAATTTGAGATCCATGATCCGTAATTATGACACTCGTTCTTCTGGGGAGGTCAATATTCCATTAATTGTTTCAACCCAGTCGCGTTTTCCGTGATTCATAGGGGGATTAGAAGCTGGAATCATCTGGATTAGAGTTTTTAAAATAATAGTGATATTTCTTTTTTCGAGACAGAAATAAAAAAAAGTCCTTTTTACTAAGTATGAATTTTAGTTCTTTTGTTCTTTTTTTTTTTGGGGGGGGGAGGAGGTATGATGTATATAAATAATTGAGTACCTTATTGTGGCCTCTCGGTGTTTGATTTTAATAGTATTGCTGAATTTGTTTGTTGTGTGGTGCCGCTATGTCGTACTATTGGTTTATTTTTTTTTCTTTCTCCTGTATTATTTTCTAATATATTTTTGCCACGACCTCGGACAAGTTTTTTTTCTTCTCGGGGTGGCTCTTATTACTGTTTTTGTTTTCTTTGGTTTAATATATATATATATATATATATATATATATATTATATATATATATATATATATATATATATATATATATATATATATATATATATATATATTATATATATAATATATATATATATATATATATATATATATATATATATATATATATATATATATATTATATATATATATATCTATATATATATATATATATATATATATATATATATATATATATATATATATATATATATATATATATATATATATATATATATATCTATATATATATATATATATATATATATATATATATATATATATATATATATATATATATATATATATATATATGCCCTGGCTAAGTGAAAAACTTGAGGCTATGAATAGATGCTATTGGGAAAGTGATTGGAGACGGTGGGCATCCGTGAATCATTCTATCCAGTCCATGTTTTCGTCCTTATTGCATAATTCTGTTCCTCGAGTTTTTCGACAAGTCCATATATTGTCAATATCTAGAGGTGATATCTATCGGGCTTTTAAGAGTGTTAAGAAATCAAGTGCTCCTGATATGGATGGTCTGTGTTACAATCACTTCACCATTAAGTGTCCATTATTGTTAACACACATTCAGCTCCTATTCCAGATGTGTTTAGCCCAGTCCTTAGTTCCATATATTTTTCGTTCGGGAATTGTAACATCAGTTTTGAAAAAGGGAAAGGACGCAGATCAGTGTTCCCGTTATCGACCAATTACAATGTCCTGTTTCATGAGCAAGCTTTTTGAGTCTGCTGTATTACCTGAAGTTTTGACTAAATGTGATTTTCTGATTATCAAGTTGGGTTCAGAGCCGGTTTTGGTTGTTCTCAAGCCCATCATATACTTGGTCAGTTGCTAGTCTCCGCAAAAAACAAAAAAGGCCACTTTATTTTTGCTCGGTTGATATCTCGGGCACTTTTGACAACGTTGTACATTCGCAAGCGCTTCACTGCTTGGTTAAAGCAGGAGTTAATTCTTCCGTAGTAAAAGTTCTACAATATTGGTATTGCAATTGGTTTGTTCGGTTAAATTGGATGTCTGATGTATCCGAACCTATCTCAGTAAAGAAGGCAGTCAGGCAAGGTGGTGTGCTGTTTCTATATATTTTCAAAACTGTGTTTGCGGACTGTTTGCGAATGCTGTCTCCTACCGTGTTTTTAGAAAATACTGCTTTTAGTCACATTGCCTATGTTGACGATGTTCTGCTAGTTAGTCATAATTGGTCAGGCCTCACAAAAAATCTAAATGTTCTGATTAATGCTTTAAGTGTGATTGGATTTTCTGTAAATGCTTCAAAATGCGAGTTTCTGTGTTTTAATATTTCTAAACTATCTCCTCTTTTACGTATGGGTACAATGCTACTCAAGTGTGTCTCAAAGTTGAAATGGATTGGGATTACTTTTTCTGATACACTTTCGACTACATGCTCGTCCCTGGTTGCTAGTGATCTGCAGTGTATTTGCTTCTTATATGGTAAAATCTCGCCTAATAGAGGGAGGTACAGCCGCCGAGGCTTATGCAAACTTTACCATAGTTTTGTTCTCCTACAATTCTTTTTCTTTTCGGTTTGGAGCCTCTAGTGCGCAAAAAAGACCGTCTTCAGCTAAGGAGAGGCTATTTTAAATATTGTAAATTCCTGCTATATTTACCAAGGTGGTACAGAAATAACACGATTATTTCTGATTTTGGACTTATCGACCCTCTACTGCTGCTTGACAACATCGCTAAGGACCTGAGGACCAAAACTCCAAGGTAGATATGTACCAGTGACCCCCTTACTTATTTTTTTTCAGATTAGAGATTTATAAATATTGTTATGTTATTTATGTTGTGTTTTTCTTATTATTTGCTTGTGGATAATATTATTTTGTTTTTCTTTTTTACTCTGCATTTATTTATATTGCGGGTTACAAATAAACTTACTTACTTACTTACTTACTGTATAGTCAAAACTGTAAATTCTCTCATTCTTGATTATCCGGGTTGCAGCGGTAGCTAGCAATCCGGGTTGCAGAGGTAGCTAGCAACCTAATAAGAGACGATCACGTCCAATGTTAAGAAATATAAAAACCCATAGTTCCTAAAAAAGAAGTCAGATCAAATTCAAAAGTGCACCATTAGAACCGCCTTGTCCAAAACCCCTGTATAGGAAACTTTCAGTCCCTTGGCTTGAACAGCAAGGGAAATATATTGGTTTGAAAATGAAGAAAAGTGGCAGCTACTACAACATTCTGCCTAAACGGGATATTTTTTTTTCTTTTTTTCTTTTCCACAGATAGCTTGGCACTGGAACATCGTAGAGAGTTGTTCAATGGCTCATTTTAAAGGAAATTAATTGGGTTAAAAATCTATAGTAACTAAAATAAATTACTTCTAAAAGAGAATAAATTTTTCCACCAAAAACTGCATTTTTGATTATAATAAAGAACGACCTCTTGCCTATACTAAATTTTATACGCCACTTAATTATAGTATTGGTTATTACATTAAAAGACGATCATTGGAATAGTACAGTAAATCCGGGTTGCAGCGGTAGCTAGCAACCTAGTAAGATTACATAAAGGCTCGATCATCGAATTTAAGCTGAAACTAAGTAAAGGACAATTATGCCTCCATATATTCACAGTGATGTATAAGATTTCCCATTACATCTGTAAACTGTTCCACAGTTGCCGGTCCATACCTTGGAAGCTTTTCACTAAAAATCCATGGTATCCCAGCAATTGTTTGAATATTTCAATACAAGCTAGAAAAATACCTTAAAATGTTAAAATTAGTTTTATTTTTGGTTAGGTTCTAACTACCCGATGTGGGATTGACTCTGTATTTTCAGACCAAACAATTCCATTTTTTATATATTTTATTTTTCAGTTTAGAATCGCTAAAGTTATTATGTAAACTGCAAAAATATTTATGATATCTGAGCAATAATTTTAATCTTTTTATTCAAACTAACAAAATACCTGAAAATTTAAAAATTAGTTTTATTTTTTGTTAGGTTATGGATACTCGATACGAGTTATAAGAAGTGTTAATTAGATGAAAATATTATTTCTTGTTTTGTAATAAGATGCTTTCTAAGCGAGTTATACGTAATTTAAAAAAACAGTACTATACAAAAAACAGAGACAACATCTTGAAAGAGAAAAGCAAAGTTATTCAACTGACAAGGTGCATCGAGATGTGAAAATTGATAGTGACAAACAGCGTTATTATAATGATGTAGTTTATAGACATGTGAAAATTGAGACAGCCAAACAAAAGAGTAAGGAACGGTATGATAATGATGAAGATTACAGAGAAGCAACAATTGAGACAGCCAAACAAAAGAGCAAGGAACGGTATGATAACGATAAAGATTACCGAGACAAACATAAGAAAAAAGTTGCAACCAGAATAATGGGTAGATACTTGGGTGACAAAAGCTATAATGAAAAAATTAAATTCTCTGCGAGGTTGTACCGAAGAACGCTTAAGGACAAAGGGAAAAATTACATTCAGAAATACAAGAAGATGGCAAAAATGCAGGCTGATCTTCGTAAATTGAGAAACATTTTACGCATGTTTAACCAGGATCACAAAAAGCATTCAAAATTACAGATTAAAATTCTCTTTGAAAGAGCGGATGCTGTTGAAAAGTCGGCTAGGAATGCTTTGGCAAAACTTCATAGTAATATCCAAAAGAAATGTTGTCAGTTTAATGTCACAGTAAAGAACGAACTTCAGCCCATAGTAAATAAAGTAAGATTATAATTTGTGACTCAAACAAGTAATTTGTTTTCTTTGGTCTAAAATACTGTCAGCGATGGGATTCGAACCCATGCCTCCGAAGTGACGGGTGGCTAACACCAGCGCCTTAAATCAGTCTTCCACGCTGCGTCGCATAACTGTGAATATTTTATAATAAAGAATTATATTAAAAGACGATCATTAGAAAAACAAACCATTATATAACTTGGACTTAGTTAGCTGTCTGGTTCTTTGAGAGTCGTCTCTTACTACTTCAAAGAAGAAAAAGCCGTAGGCTTTTTCCTGTTTTTACAGTAAAGAACGAACTTCCAGCCCATAGTAACTAAAATAAGATTATAATTTCATGTCAAAGATTTATCAATGGTGTCATAATCGTAGTTATAATAAGGAACCAACTCTTGCCTATACTAAATTTTATAGTCCGGGTTGCAGCGGTAGCTAGTTATACTAAAGAACGACCTCTTGGCTATACTAAATTAGGTATGGCGTTGTAAGAGAATTAGCTCTGTCTGGAGTCGTGGGATTGATCCCCATACCCTACTTAATCTTTATTCATTCTCTTATTCTTGCAAAGGGATTTTTTTAGTAAATATCCGGGTTGCAGCGGTAGCTAGCAACCTAGTAAGAGACGATCACGTCCAATGTTAAGAAATATAAAAACCCATAGCTTCTAAAAAAGGAGTCAGATCAAAACAAAAAGTACACCATTAGAACCGCCTTGTCCGAAACCCCCGTATAGGAAACTTTCTGTCCCTTGGCTTGAACAGCAAGGGAAATATAATGGCTTGAAAATCAAGAAAAGTGGCTGCTACTACAACATTCTGCCTAAACGAGATATTTTTTTCTTTTTTTCTTTTTTCTTTTCCACAGATAGCTTGGCACTGGAACATCGTAGAGGGTTGTTCAATAGCTCATTTTAAAGGAAATTAATTGGGTTAAAAACCTTTTGTAACTAAATTACAATAAGGAACGAACTGAACCCATAGTAACTTAAGTATTAAATCAAACAGTTCGTGGTCATAATAAAGAGCTGTGTAATGGCTCATTTTAAAGAAAACTGCTGTATATAGAAACCTTTTGTAATTAACAAACTTAATTATTATTACAAAACAAATTGTTACGACATGGTAAAGAACTAACTCATGGCGATAGTAACTAATTTAATTTTGAAAAGAAAGAATTACGGCGGAAACCTAAATGGTAGCATAAGTAAGCTACATTTCTTAAGAACTGCCCACCGGAATTAGAACTCAGATCGCCGGATTCAAAGTCTTATGTTTTAACCACTACACCAAGAAACGTTCATTTAAGAAAGAATTTTAACGGTATATGATAACTTAAATACCGAACTAAGTGCTAACCACTACACCAAGAAACATTCATATAAAAAAGAATCCGGGTTGCAGCGGTATATAATAAAGAACGACCTCTTGCCTATATTAAAATATCCGATTAATGACGTTTATGTTAAAGAACAAATTATAAACCTAGTTAGCTCTCTGATTATTTGAGGATCGTTCTTACTATTGCAAAGGACAAAAAGCCGTAGGCTTTTCCTGTTTGTAATTTATGCTCTGGATTCAAGAGGTAGTTATCCGGGTTGCAGCGGTAGCTAGCAACCTAGTAAGAGACGATCACGTCCAAGGTTAAGAAATATAAAAACCCATAGTTCCTAAAAATGGAGTCAGATCAAAACAAAAAGTACACCATTAGAACCGCCTTGTCTGAAACCCCTTTATAGGAAACTTTCTGTCCCTTGGCTTGAACAGCAAGGGAAATATATTGGCTTGAAAATCAAGAAAATTGACTTTAACCCCGTTATTCTCCCCAGACGGGATATTTTTTCTTTTTTTTTTCTCTTTTCTTTGTATCCAGAGATAGCTTGGCACTGGAACATCGTAGAGGGTTGTTCAATAGCTCATTTTAAATGAAATTAATTGGGTTAAAAATCTATAGTAACTAAAATAAATTATTTCTAAAAGAGAATAAATTTTTCCACTAAAAACTGTATTTTTGATGCAGTGACGTCATAATTACTATATAAGAAACGTCAAAACTGTAAATGGTCTCATTCATGAATACATAATGGTTAGATCAAAGCAAGCTACACGCAAGTTAAAAAATCAGTACTAAAAAATCAAGAAAAGTGGCAGCTACTACAACATTCTGCCTAAACGGGATATTTTTTTTCTCTTTTCTTTGTTTCCAGAGATAGCTTGGCACTGGAACATCGTAGATAGTTGTTCAAAAGCTCATTTTAAAGGAAATCCGGGTTGCAGCGGTAGCTAGCAACCTAGTAAGAGACAATCACGTCCAATGTTAAGAAATGTAAAAACCCATAGTTCCTAAAAAAGGAGTCAGATCAAAACAAAAAGTACACCATTAGAACCGCCTTGTCCGAAACCCCTGTATAGGAAACTTTCTGTCCCTTGGCTTTAACAGCAAGGGAAATATATTGGGTTGAAAATCAAGAAAAGTGGCAGCTACTACAACATTCTGCCTAAACGGGATATTTTTTTTCTCTTTTCTTTTTTTCTCTTTTCTTTTGTATCCAGAGATAGCTTGGCACTGGAACATCGTAGAGAGTTGTTCAATAGCTCATTTTAAAGGAAATTAATTGGGTTAAAAATCTATAGTAACTAAAATAAATTATTTCTAAAAGAGAATAAATTTTTCCACCAAAAACGGCATTTTCGATGTCTTTTCATCCGGGTTGCAGCGGTAGCTAGCAACCTAGTAAGAGATGATCACCTCCAATGTTAAGAAATATAAAACCCCCCAACTTCTAAAACAATAGTCAGATCAAAACAAAAAGTACACCATTAGAACCGCCTTGTCCAAAACCCCTGTATAGGAAACTTTCTGTCCCTTGGCTTGAACAGCAAGGGAAATATATTGGCTTGAAAATCAAGAAAAGTGGCAGCTACTACAACATTCTGCCTAAACGGGATATTTTTTTTTTCTCTTTTCTTTGTTTCCAGAGATAGCTTGGCACTGGAACATCGTAGATAGTTGTTCAATAGCTCATTTTAAAGGAAATTAATTGGGTTAAAAATCTATAGTAACTAAAACAAATTATTTCTAAAAGAGACTAAATTTTTCCACCAAAAACTGCATTTTCGATGTCTTTTCACACTGCAGTCTTTCAAACATATTCGTATACCAGCGGTAAGATTTGAACCCACGCCTCCGAAGATACTGGTGACTAACACCAGTGCCTTGGACCACTCGGCCAGGCTGCCTCTTATAATTTGGGTTGCAGCAGTAGCTAGCAACCTAGCAAGAGACGATCAGTCCCATGCTAAGAAATATAAAAACCCAAAACTCCTAAAAATAGAGTCAGATCAAAACAAAAGTACATCATTAGAACTACCTTGTCTGAAACCCTACTAGATAAATAATGAATGTCATCATAGTTTTTTATATTAGAGCTTTATAATAAAGAACGACCTCTTGCCTCTACTAAATTTTAATAAAGAACGACCTCTTGCCTATACTAAATTTTATATGCCGCTTAATTATAGTATATATTAGTAATTCAACAGATAGCTTGGCACTGGAACATCGTAGTAAGTTGTTCAATGGCTCACTTAAAGGAAATTAATGGGGTTAAAAATCTTTTGTAATTAAAAAAAAAATATTTTTATTACATTAAGAAACGAACTGTAGCCCATAGTATATGAAGTAATAAAAGGATTTACATAAAGGATCGATGTCCGTCAAGAGGATCTAATGTAGTAATAATTAATAGAAGTTTTATTTAGACTTTAAATAGATAAATGTGTAAAAATTGCCTCTGGCAGGATTTGAAGCTGCAGTTCTATAATAAAGAATCCGGATTGCAGCGGTAGCTAGCAACCTAGTAAGAGACGATCACGTCCAATGTTAAAAAATATAAAAACCCATAGCTCCTAAAAAAGGAGTCAGATCAAAACAAAAAGTACACTATTAGAACCGCCTTGTGCGAAACCCCTGTATAGAAAACATTCTGTTCCTTGGCTTGAACAGCAAGGGAAATATATTGGTTTGAAAATGAAGAATAGTGGCAGCTACTAGAAAATTCTGCCTAAACGGCATATTTTTTTTCTTTTTTCTTTTTTATTTTCCACGGATAGCTTGGCACTGGAACATCGTAGAGAGTTGTTCAATGGCTCATTTTAAAGGAAATTATTTGAGCTAAAAATCTATTGTGACTAAAATAAATTATTTCTAAAAGAGAATAAATTTTTCCAATAAAAACTGCATTTCTGATGTCTTTTCATACTGCAGTCTTTTCAAAGATATTTGATTTTTGTACACAAATCATAATCGTATACCAGTGGTAAGATTTGAACCCACGTCTCCGAAGAGTACTGGTGGCTAATTAAATTAAAATACGATCATTAGAATAAAAAAAACCATCGCATACATTGGACTTAGTTAGCTACTTGATTGTTTGAGGTTGGTTTCTTACTACTTCAAAGGAGAAAAAGCCATAGGCTTTTTCCTGTTTGTAATCATACAGCATAGAATGAACCCCAGTTGCAACTGCCATTATCATATCAGTTGCAGCGGAGGCTAGCAATCTAGTAAGAGATGAAAATCCGGGTTGCAGTGGTAGCTAGCAACCTAGTAAGAGACGAAAACGTCCATTGTTAAGATATATATTTTACATTAAAAGATGATTACTACAAGATCCGGGTTGCAGCGGTAGCTAGCAACCTAGTAAGAGACGATCACGTCCAATGTTAAGAAATATAAAAACCCCTAACTCCAAAAAAAAGTCAGATCAAAACAAAAAGTACACCATTAGAACCGCCTTGTCCGAAACCCCTATAAAGGAAACTTACCGCCCTTTGGCTTGAATAACAAAGAAAATATATTAGCTTGAAAATCAAGAAAATTGACTTTAACCACGTTATTCTTCACAAACGGGATATTTTTTTCTTTCTTCTTCTTCTTTTCCACAGATAGCTTGGAACTGGAACATCGTAGAGAGCTGTTCAATGGCTTATTTTAAAGGAAATTAATTGGGTTATTAAACCTTTTGTAACTAAAACAAATTATTTTTAAAACAGGATAAATTTTTCCACTAAAAACTGTATTTTTGATGTCTTTTCGTACTGTCCGGATTGCAGCGGTAGCTAGCAACCTAGTAAGAGACGATCACGTCCAATGTTAAGAAATGTAAAAACCCCTAACTCCTAAAAAAAGTACACCATTAGAACCGCCTTGTCCGAAACCCCTATAAAGGAAACTTACCGCCCTTTGGCTTGAATAACAAAGAAAATATATTGGCTTGAAAATCAAGAAAATTGACTTTAACCACGTTATTCTCCACAAACGGGATGTTTTTTTCTTTCTTCTTCTTCTTTTCCACAGATAGCTTGGCAGTGGAACATCGTAGAGAACCGTTCAATGGCTTATTTTAAAGGAAATTAATTGGGTTAAAAACCTTTTGTAACTAAAACAAATTATTTTTAAAACAGGATAAATTTTTCCACTAAAAACTGTATCCGGGTTGCAGCGGTAGCTAGCAACCTAGTAAGAGACGATCACGTCCAATGTTAAGAAATATAAAAACCCATAGTTCCTAACAAAGGAGTCAGATCAAAACAAAAAGTACACCATTAGAACCGCCTTGTCCGAAACCCCTGTATAGGAAACTTTCTGTCCCTTGGCTTGAACAGCAAGGGAAATATATTGGCTTGAAAATCAAGAAAATTGACTTTAACCACGTTATTCTCCCCAAACGGGATATTTTTTTCTCTTTTCTTTTTTTTTTTCTTTTCCACAGATAGCTTGGCACTGGAACATCGTAGAGGGTTGTTCAATAGCTCATTTTAAAGGAAATTAATTGGGTTAAAAATCTATAGTAACTAAAATAAATTATTTCTAAAAGAGAATAAATTTTTCCACCAAAAACTGCATTTTTGATGTCTTTTCACACTGCAGTCTTTCAAACATAATCGTATACCAGCGGTAAGATTTGAACCCACGCCTCCGAAGAGACTGGTGGCTAACACCAGTGTCTTGGACCACTCGGCCAGGCTGCCTCTCATAAATAAATATATATGTGAATTTGGGTTGCAGCAGTAGCTAGCAACATAGTAAGAGACGATCAGTCCCATGCTAAGAATTATGTCATGTATTATAATAAAGAACGAACGCTTGCTCATAGTAACTGAAATATTAATCAAAAGTAGTATATCCGGGTTGCAGCGGTAGCTAGCAATCCGGGTTGCAGCGGTAGCTAGCAATCTAGTAAGAGACGATCACCTCCAATGTTAAGAAATATAAAAACCCGTAGCTCCTAAAAAAAGAGTCAGATCAAAACAAAAAGTACACCATTAGAACCGCCTTGTACAAATCCTCCATAAAGGAAACTTACCGCCCTTTGGCTTGAATAACAAAGAAAATATATTGGCTTGAAAATCAAGAAAATAGACTTTTACCACGTTATTCTCCCCAAACGGGATATTTTTTTCTTTTTTTCTTTTTTTTTCTTTTGTATCCAGAGATAGCTTGGCACTGGAACATCGTAGAGGGTTGTTCAATAGCTCATTTTAAAGGAAATTAATTGGGTTAAAAATCTATAGTAACTAAAATAAATTATTTTTAAAAGAGAATAAATTTTTTCAATAAAAACTGTATTTTTGATGCAGTGACGTCATAATTACTATATAAGAAACGTCAAAACTGCAAAAGGTCTCATTCATGAATACATAATGGTTAGATCAAAGCAAGCTGCACGCAAGTTAAAAATCAGTACTAAAAAATCAAGAAAAGTGGCAGCTACTGCAACATTCTGCCTAAACGGGATATTTTTTTTCTCTTTCTTTGTTTCCAGTATAATTATAATAAAGAACGAATAATTTTCCGATTATCCACTAATAACCATATAGAACGAATATTTTACCGATTATCCACTAATAACCATATATGACGTAATAAGTGACATGACGTAATATCTAGAACCTATTGTGTACTAATAATAGTACACAATAGGGTTATGACTTAATGAGCAACGTGACGTAAAAATTGAAAAATAATTTTATTTATTTCGTTTTAGTCAGAATCGCTAAAGTTATAAACTGCAAAAATGTTTATGGTGTCTGAACAATAGTTTTAATCTTTTAATTTAGACTAGAAAAATACCTGAAAATTTAAAAATTAGTTTAATTTTTTGTTAGGTTCTTGATGCTTGATACGGGATATAAATCCGGGTTGCAGCGGTAGCTAGCAACCTAGTAAGAGACGATCACGTCCAATGTTAAGAAATATAAAAACCCATAGTTCCTAACAAAGGAGTCAGATCAAAACAAAAAGTACACCATTAGAACCGCCTTGTCCGAAACCCCTGCATAGTAAAATTTCTGTCCCTTGGCTTGAACAGCAAGGGAAATATATTGGCTTGAAAATCAAGAAAAGTGGCAGCTACTACAACATTCTGCCTAAACGGGATATTTTTTTTTCTTTTTTTCTTTTTTTTTCTTTTGTATCCAGAGATAGCTTGGCACTGGAACATCGTAGAGGGTTGTTCAATAGCTCATTTTAAAGGAAATTAATTAGGTTAAAAATCTATAGTAACTAAAATAAATTATTTCTAAAAGAGAATAAATTTTTCCACCAAAAACTGCATTTTGATGTCTTTTCACACTGCAGTCTTTCAAACATAATCGTATACCAGCGGTAAGGATTGAACCCACGCCTCTGAAGAGACTGGTGGCTAACACCAGTGCCTTGGACCACTCGGCCAGGCTGCCTCATAAATAAATATATATGTGAATTTGGGTTGCAGCAGTAGCTAGCAACCTAGTAAGAGACGATCAGTCCAATGCTAAGAAATATAAAAACCCAAAACTCCTAAAAATATAGTCAGATCAAAACAAAAGTACATCATTAGAAATACCTTTTCTGAAACCCTACTAGATAAATAATGAACGTCATCATAGTTTTATATTAGAGTTATGACGTGAATAGAGTGACGTCATAATTAGTATATAAGGAAAGTCAAAACTGAAAATTCTCTCATTCTTGATTAGAATAATGGTTAGATCAAAGCAGGCTATACGCAAGTTGAAGAAAGAGTACTACACAAACAACAGAGATAGTAACTTGAAGAGAAAAAAGCAAAGGTATTCAACCGACAGGCTTATCGAGAAGTAATAATTGAGAGAGCAAAAGAAAACAGCAAGTTGTGTTATCATTACAGTAAAGAACGATCGCTCATGCATAGTAACTGATATATGGTGGTTCTAGGGGTAGTTACTTGTGGTTCGTCTCTTACTATTTCAAAGAAGAAAAAGCCGTAGGCTTTTTCCTGTTTGTAATGATATAGCATAAAACGAATTCCAATTTGTAACTGACGTCACCCTGGTTGTTATCGTAAAGAACAAACTCTTGCCCTTAGTTACCTACTATGTCTTGTCAAATTAGCTAATTAATTTCATCTAATTTTACTATATAAGAAGCGTCAGAACTGTAAATGTTCACATTCATAATTACATAATGGTTTCAATCAAGCAAGCTGCACGCAAATTGAAAAAACAGTACAACACAAACAACAGAGATATTATCTTGAAAAGAAAAAAGCAAAGGTATTCAACCAACCAGGCGTATCGAGAAGTAATCAAACAAAACAGCAAGATGTGTTATCACAATGATGAAGATTATAGACATGCAAAAATTGAGACAGCCAAACAAAAGATCAAGGAACGGTATGGTAATGATGAAGATTACAGAGATTATAATAAAGAACGAACTCTTGCCCTTAGTTACCTATGTCTTGTCAAATTAGCTAAGTAATTTCACCGGATTTTGTTTTAAAAATAATTCCCACACTGGGATTCCCGCACTGAGAAACTCAAACGCCTAGACCTCAGGAAGAGTAATTACCCTCTAGAAATTCCTATTGACTTGATAGCTCATTGCTCTGAGTAGCTTAGTCCTATTTTGGCTGCCTGTTTCAATCAATGTCTAATAGATGGTACATTCCCGGATTGCTTCAAGATAGCCTTTATAACTCCCATTCCTAAAATAAAAAAAAAACCCTCTCACCTAACGATTTTGTGCCCGATTTAAAAAATCCCGTGCCTTTCCAAAGTGTTTGAAGGCTTTATCTGTGAATATTTATATGGAGATATTGAAGCTAATTTAGACCCTCGGCAATTTGGTTCAGGCCTGGACATAATACTACCCACTATCTCGTATGTTTATAATAAAGAACGACCTCTTACCTATACTAAATTATATAGGCCACTTAACTATAGTATAGGTTAGTAAATCACTGAAATAACAAACCATTCCATACATTGGACTTAGTTAGCTACTTGATTGTTTGAGTTTCGATTCTTACTATTTAAAAGAAGAAAAAGCCGTAGGCTTTTTCCTGTTTGTATTTATAGTTAAAAAACGAACTCAAGTCCAATTATAATAAAGAACGACATCTTGCCTATACTAAATTTTATACGCCACTTAATCAGAGTATAGGTTATAATATCTGGGTTGCAGCGGTAGCTAGCAACCTAGTAAGAGACGATCACCTCCAATGTCAAGAAATATAAAACCCCCCAACTCCTAAAAAAAGAGTCAGATCAAAACAAAAAGTACACCATTAGAACCGCCTTGTCCGAATCCTCTATAAAGGAAACTTACCTCCCTTTGGCTTGAATAACAAAGAAAATATATTGGCTTGAAAATCAAGAAAATTGACTTTTACCACGTTATTCTCCACAAACGGGATATTTTTTCTTTCCGCTTTTTCTTTCTGCTCAGCTAGCTGGGCACTGGAAAATCATAGAGAGCTGTATAATAGCTCATTTTAAAGGAAATTGCAACATCTAGTCACTTTTGTATTTAAAAATAAAATACTTTTTAAAGTAGAATCAATTTTGTCAAAAAATTGCATTTTTGATGTATTTTCATACTGCAGTCTTTTCAAAGATATTTGAATTTTGAAGCAATAAAACAGTCTATGTAATGAACTCTATAGTAATAATAGCTACTTGTCTCAATAGTAACCGAAACTCCTGGAACCAAAATTTTCTTTTTTGGCTTAATCGCTAAAATTATTATGTAAACTGCAAAAATATTTATGATGCCTAATCAGTAATAGTAATTTTTTAATTTAAACAACAAAAATACATGAAAATTCTAAAATTAGTTTTGCTTTTTGTCTCCTGGAAGAATTTTTTTTTCATCTCAGTTCAAATTTATTATTGTATCCTGTAACCCGTAAAGTACATATCTCCATATTATTGTCTCATAATTGCAATTATTTTAGTTTTCAGTCCAGAATCACTAAACTTATTATTTAAACTGCAAAAATATTTATGGTGTCTAACCAATAATACTAATTTTGTAATTCAAACAAGATAATATAATAAAGATCGAACTCTTCCCTATACTAACTTGCATACGCAACTTCACTATAGTTAAGATTACAGTATTTATATTATACATCATTATAAATTATAAAAGGTTCAAATGTTCGAAGATTATAGAGTTAAAAATTTTCCCACACCGGGAATCGAACCCGAGCCTGTTAAGTGAAAGTTAACTATCCTAGCCACTAGACCATATGGAACAATAAAGAAGTATGATTTAAGAGCCATATGCATATTATTATTTCACCATACCAATTATAATAAGGCCAAAACAAAATCGTCGACTTGCAACCTTACTTTTGACATATTAGTTAAATCTTCATTAGGCTTAAAAATTTTTTTGCTAGTTTTACATGAAAGAACGAACCTTAGCCCATAGTAGCAGAAATAAGAATATCTAGGTTGCAGCGGTAGCTAGCAACCTATTACATAATCCGGGTTTAAGTGGTAGCTAGCAACCTAGTAAGAAACGCCAAATTAAAAGATGATCATTAGAAGAACAAACAATTGCTTATATTGGACTTAGTTAGCTGCCTGATTCTTTGAGGTTTTACATTAAAGAACGAACTTTATTCCATAGTAACTATCCGGGTTGCAGCGGTAGCTAGCAACCTAGTAAGAGACGATCACCTCCAATGTCAAGAAATATAAAACCCCCCAACTCCTAAAAAAAGAGTCAGATCAAAACAAAAAGTACACCATTAGAACCGCCTTGTCCGAATCCTCTATAAAGGAAACTTACCGCCCTTTGGCTTGAATAACAAAGAAAATATATTGGCTTGAAAATCAAGAAAATTGACTTTTACCACGTTATTCTCCACAAACGGGATATTTTTTTCTTTCCGCTTTTCTTTCTGCTCAGCTAGCTGGGCACTGGAAAATCATAGAGAGCTGTATAATAGCTCATTTTAAAGGAAATTGCAACATCTAGTCACTTTTGTATTTAAAAATAAAATACTTTTTAAAGTAGAATCAATTTTGTCAAAAAAATTG
The DNA here is from genome assembly GCA_027921565.1 of Artemia sinica. Lineage (NCBI taxonomy): Eukaryota > Metazoa > Arthropoda > Branchiopoda > Anostraca > Artemiidae > Artemia > Artemia sinica. The sequence continues at coordinate 39,856,463 of CM051264.1, forward strand.
CATTTTGATGTATTTTCATACTGCAGTCTTTTCAAAGATATTTGAATTTTGAAGCAATAAAACAGTCCATGCAATGAACTCTATAGTAATAATAGCTACTTGTCTCAATAGTAACCGAAACTCCTGGAACCAAAATTTTCTTTTTTGGCTTAATCGCTAAAATTATTATGTAAACTGCAAAAATATTTATGATGCCTAATCAGTAATAGTAATTTTTTAATTTAAACAACAAAAATACATGAAAATTCTAAAATTAGTTTTGCTTTTTGTCTCCTGGAAGAAATTTTTTTTTCATCTCAGTTCAAATTTATTATTGTATCCTGTAACCCGTAAAGTACATATCTCCATATTATTGTCTCATAATTGCAATTATTTTAGTTTTCAGTCCAGAATCACTAAACTTATTATTTAAACTGCAAAAATATTTATGGTGTCTAACCAATAATACTAATTTTGTAATTCAAACAAGATAAATACCTGAAAATTTTAAAATTAGTTTTGTTTTATGCTAGGTTTTAGATACTCGACACGGGATTTTGTGTGCTTAATAATTTTAAATCTTGAAAAAATATGGTCTCACGCGAGTGGAAAAAAAGAAAGTTCTCCCCGACGGGGAATCGAACCCCCTTCTCCCAGGTAACAAGTTTACATTAAAAGACGATCATTGGAATAACAAACAATTGCATACATTGGAATTAGTTAGCTACTTGATTGTTTGAGGTTCGTCTCTTACTATTTCAAAGAAGAAAAAGCCTTAGGCTTTTTCCTGTTTGTAATCAATTTATTATCCGGGTTGCAGCGGTAGCTAGAAACTTACATAAAGGATTATAATAAAGAACCACCTTTTGCCTATACTAAATTTTATACGCCACTTAATTATAGTATAGGTTAGTAATTCCACAGATAGCTTGGCAATGGAACATCGTAGAGAGTTGTTGAATGGCTCATTTTAAAGAAAATTAATGGGGTTAAACACATTTTCTAATTATAAAATAAATTATTTTTAAAATTACATGAAAAGACGATCATTCAAAGAACATACCATCGCATATGTTGGACTTTGTTAGCTGCCTGATTCCTTGTAAAAGGTCTTTTTTGTCAAATAAAACTAGATTAATTCCTGAAAAATTTAAACTAAATAATTTTATCTAACTGCAAAATGCAAAAATAATTATGGTGTCTCATCAGAAATTTTCATTTTTTAATTAAACCCAGAAAAAAACTAAAAGTTATAAAATTAGTCTGGTTTTCCTCTTGCTTCAATTGACTCGTTACGGCATTTCACATTAAAATTTTTTACATAAAGGATCGATACTGTAAATTGGAATGTTCTAATTACAATAAAGAATCCGGGTTGCAGCGGTAGCTAGCAACCTAGTAAGAGACGATCACGTCCAATGTTAAGAAATAAAAAAAACCCATAGCTCCTAAAAAAGCAGTCAGATCAAAACACAAAGTACACCATTAGACCCGCATTGTCCGAAACCCCTGTATAGGAAACTTTCTGTCCCTTGGCTTGAACAGCAAGGGAAATATATTGGCTTGAAAATCAAGAAAATTGACTTTAACCAGGGTATTCTCCACAAACGGGATATTTTTTTTTCCGGGTTGCAGCGGTAGCTAGCAACCTAGTAAGAGACGATTACGTCCAATGTTAAGAAATATAAAAAACCATAGTTCCTAACAAAGGAGTCAGATCAAAACAAAAAGTACACCATTAGAACCGCCTTGTCCGAAACCCCTGTATAGGAAACTTTCTGTCCCTTGGCTTGAACAGCAAGGGAAATATATTGGCTTGAAAATCAAGAAAATTGACTTTAAACCACGTTATTCTCCCCAAACGGGATATTTTTTCTCTTTTCTTTTTTCTTTTCCACAGATAGCTTGGCACTGGAACATCGTAGAGGGTTGTTCAATAGCTCATTTTAAAGGAAATTAATTGGGTTAAAAACCTTTTGTAACTAAAATAAATTATTTCTAAAATAGAATAAATTTTTCCACCAAAAACTGCATTTTCGATGTCTTTTCACACTGCAGTCTTTCAAACATAATCGTATACCAGCGGTAAGATTTGAACCCACGCCTCCGAAGAGACTGGTGGCTAACACCAGTGCCTTGGACCACTCGGCCAGGCTGCCTCTCATAAATAAATATATATGTGAATTTGGGTTGCAGCAGTAGCTAGCAACCTAGTAAGAGACGATCAGTCCAATGCTAAGAAATATAACAAAACTCCTAAAAATAGAGTCAGATCAAAACAAAAGTACATCATTAGAATTACCTTGTCTGAAACCCTACTAGATAAATAATGAATGTCATCATAGTTTTATATTAGAGCTATGAAGTGAATAGAAAAACACGAAATTATATTGTTGTTTCTGAAGACGTCATGAAATAATATCATTGCGCTTTGACGTCATCATGAAATAAAATCATTACGCCGTGACGTCATAATTACCATATAAGAAGCGTCAGAACTGTAAATGTTCTCATTCATAATTACATAATGGTTTCAATCAAGCAAGCTGCACGCAAGTTAAAAAAACAGTACTACACAAACAACAGAGATAGTATCTTGAAAAGAGAAAAGCAAAGGTATTCAACCGACCAGGCGTATCGAGAAGTAAAAATTGAGCAGGCTAGACAAAAGATCAAGGAGCGTTATCACAATGATAAAGATTACAGAGAAGCAAGAATTGAGCAGGCTAGACAAAAGAGCAAGATGTGTTATCACAATGATGATTATAATAAAGAACGACCTCTTTCCTATACTAAATTTTATAGGCCGCTTAACTATAGCATAGGCTAGTACAGTTATTATATTTAAGGCCAATATATTAAATTTTCCACTAAAAGACGGTCATTGGAATAAAAACCCAATACATACATTTGATTTAGTTAGCTACTTGATTGTTTGAGGCTAGTCTCTTACTATTTCAAAGAGAGAAAAAGCCGTAGGCTTTTTCCTGTTTGTAATCAATTAGAAAGAGTTCTACCTTTAATGTAATGTAATAAAGATCAAACTCTTCCCTATACTAACTTGCATACGCAACTTCGCTATAGTTAAGATTACAGTATTTATATTTTTACATTAAAAGACGATCACTGAAATAACAAACCATTCCATACATTGGATTTAGTTAGCTACTTGATTGTTTGAGTTTTACTACTTAAGAACGACAAAGATGTAAATGTTCTCATTCTTGATTAGAATACATAAAGGATCGATCTGAAAATTAGTAAATAACAAACAACAGCATGTAATTGAATAGCTTAGTTGCCTGATTTTCTGTGGTTTTTTAATTTAAAACACGAGACAGAGTATAGTTGAAAACAAAGGTGGTAAAAAATTCCTTCGACCTGGATTTGAACCAGCGACATACGTCCGTTTGCCGTCCGACGACTCTACCAACTGAGCTACCAAAGGTTTAGACTATTATTTGACTAAATATTATATCATGTATATCCGGGTTGCAGCGGTAGCTAGCAACCTAGTAAGAGACGATCACGTCCAATGTTAAGATATATAAAAACCCATAACTCCTAAGAAAAAGGTCAGATCAAAACAAAAAGTACTCCATTAGAACTGCCATGTCTGAAACCCCTGTATAGGAAATTTTCTGTCACTTGGATTGAACAGCAATTGTTTACAATAAAGAACGACACCTATCCCATGTTAACTGAAACATAAATAGGGATTATGTAATTTCCATCAGTATCATGGCCGTAGATATGGCTGAAACCTAGTAAAGAACAAACCATTACAGTAAAGAACATTTCATGTTAAAGATTTATCAATGATGCCATAATTATAGTTTGTAGCCAGGTCGTCTCTTACTATTCCAATTAAGAAAAAGCCATAGGCTTTTTCCTGTTTGTAATTTCTCATCAAATTATAATAAAGAACGACCTCTTGCCTATACTAAATTTATAGGCCACGAATTGGAATAAAATCCCATTACATACATTTGATTTAGTTAGCCTAATACATTAAAGAACAAACTGTAGCCCATTAGTGGGGCTGTTGTACGGAAAGTATCAATAGAATACATAAAGAATCGATAAAATACCAGTGATTAGAATTTAATTACATTAAAAGACGATCATTAGAATAACAAACCATTACATACACTGGACTTAGCTAGCTTCCTGATTCTTTTAGGTTCGTCTCTTACTATTTCAAGGAAGAAAAAGCCGTAGGCTTTTTCCTATTTGTAATCAGGGTTGCTGCGATAGCTAGCAAACTAGTAAGAGACGATCATCCGGGTTGCAGCGGTAGCTAGCAACCTAGTAAGAGACGATCACGTCCAATGTTAAGAAATATAAAAACCCATAGATCCTAACAGACGAGTCAGATCAAAACAAAAAGTACACCATTAGAACCGCCTTGTCTGAAAGCCCTGTATAGGAAAATTTCTGTCCCTTGGCTTGAACAGCAAGGGAAATATATTGGCTTGAAAATCAAGAAAAGTGGCAGCTACTACAACATTCTGCCTAAACGGGATATTTTTTTCTTTTTTTTTCTCTTTTCTTTTGTATCCAGAGATAGCTTGGCACTGGAACATCGTAGAGGGTTGTTCAATAGCTCATTTTAAAGGAAATTAATTGGGTTAAAAATCTATAGTAACTAAAATAAATTATTTCTAAAAGAGAATAAATTTTTCCACCAAAAACTGCATTTTCGATGTCTTTTCACACTGCAGTCTTTCAAACATAATCGCATACCAGCGGTAAGATTTGAACCCACGCCTCCGAAGAGACTGGTGGCTAACACCAGTGCCTTGGACCACTCGGCCAGGCTGCCTCTCATAAATAAATATATATGTGAATTTGGGTTGCAGCAGTAGCTAGCAACCTAGTAAGAGACGATCAGTCCAATGCTAAGAAATATAAAAACCCAAAACTCCTAAAAATAGAGTCAGATCAAAACAAAAGTATATCATTAGAACTACCTTGTCTGAAACCCTACTAGATAAATAATGAATGGCATCATAGTTTTATATTAGAGCTATGACGTGAATAGAAAAACACGAAAATATATTGTTGTTTCTGAAGACGTCATGAAATAATATCATTGCGCCATGACGTCAATAAAATCATTACGCCGTGACGTCATAATTACTACTTAAGAACGACAAAGATGTAAATTCTCTCATTCTTGATTAGTTACAGTAAAGAACGAATTTCCAGCCCATAGTAACTAAAATAAGAATATAATTTCAGGTTAGAGATTGATCAATGATGTCATAATCGTAGGTTGTAGCCTGGTCGTCTCTTACTATTTCATTTAAGAAAAAGCCATAGGCTTTTTCCTTTTCGTAATCCGGGTTGCAGCGGTAGCTAGCAACCTAGTAAGAGACGATCACGTCCAATATTAAGAAATATAAAAACCCATAGTTCCTAAAAATTACATTAAAGGACGAACTATAGCCCATATTTACTGGTATCCGGGTTGCGGTGGTAGCTATGAACCTGGTAAGGGTTGCAGCGGTAGCTAGCAACCTAGGAAGAGAAGATCACGTCCAATGTTAAGAAGAGAAAGTTGTTCAATGGCTCATATCCGGTTGCAGCGGTAGCTAGCAACCTAGTAAGAGATGATCACTCCAATGTTAAGAAATATAAAAACCCATAGTTCCTAAAAAAGGAGTCAGATCAAAACAAAAAGTAAACCATTAGAACCGCCTTGTCCGAAACCCCTGTATAGGAAACTTTCTGTCCCTTGGCTTGAACAGCAAGGGAAATATATTGGCTTGAAAATCAAGAAAAGTGGCAGCTACTACAACATTCTGCCTAAACGGGATATTTTTTTTCTTTCTTGTTTTCCAGAGATAGCTTTGCACTGGATCCGGGTTGCAGCGGTAGCTAGCAACCTAGTAAGAGACGATCACGTCCAATGTTAAGAAATATAAAAACCCATAGCTCCTAAAAAAGGAGTCAGATCAAAACAAAAAGTACACCATTAGAACCGCCTTGTCCGAAACCCCTTTATAGGAAACTTTCTGTCCCTTGGCTTGAACAGCAAGGGAAATATATTGGCTTGAAAATCAAGAAAATTGACTTTAACCACGTTATTCTCCCCAAACGGGATATTTTTTTCTCTTTTCTTTGTATCCAGAGATAGCTTGGCACTGGAACATCGTAGAGGGTTGTTCAATAGCTCATCCTAAAGGAAATTAATTGGGTTTAAAAATCTATAGTAACTAAAATAAATTATTTCTAAAAGAGAATAAATTTTTCCAATAAAAACTGTATTTTTGATGCAGTGACGTCATAATTACTATATAAGAAACGTCAAAACTGTAAATGGTCTCATTCATGAATACATAATGGTTAGATCAAAGCAAGCTACACGCAAGTTAAAAAATCAGTACTAAAAAATCAAGAAAAGTGGCAGCTACTACAACATTCTGCCTAAACGGGATATTTTTTTCTCTTTTCTTTGTTTCCAGAGATAGCTTGGCACTGGAACATCGTAGATAGTTGTTCATTACATTAAAAGACGATCATTGGAATATTACAGTAAAGAAAAAGATTATAATTAATATTAAAGATTCTTTTTCACCGATAGCTTGGCACTGGAACATCGTAGATAGTTGTTCATTACATTAAAAGACGATCATTGGAATATTACAGTAAAGAAAAAGATTATAATTAATATTAAAGATTCTTTTTCACCGATAGCTTGGCACTGGAACATCGTAGAGAATTGTTAAATGGCTCATTTTAAAGGAAATATATAGATCTTGTACCATTTGTACTTAATTTTTTTTTAAAATAGAATCAATTTTTTACGAAAAACTTAATTTTTCATGTACAATATTGATCAATGGCGTCATAGTCGTTGGATGTAGTTAGTACATAATAACTACCCGACGTGAGATTTAATATGTATTTCTAGACCTAAAAATTCAATTTTTTTCAGATACATTAAAGAACAAACTTTATTCCATAGTAACTATTACATTAAAAGACAATCATTGGAATAACAAACAATTGCATACATTGGAATTAGTTAGCTAATTGATTGTTTGAGGTTCGTCTCTTATTCATGTCAAAGATTGATCAATGACGTCATAATTATGAGTTATAGCCAGGTCGTCTCTTACTATTCCAACTAAGAAAAAGCCATAGGCTTTTTTCTGTTTGTAATTTCACATCAAACAAAGAACAGATTAGATCAGACCGAGATAAGATCTAATCAGACTGACAGCAGGTCATATCAGACCGAGAACAGATCATCCGGGTTGCAGCGGTAGCTAGCAACCTAGTAAGAGACGATCACTTCCAATGTTAAGAAATATAAAAACCCCTAACTCCTAAAAAAGGAGTCAAATCAAAACAAAAAGTACACCATTAGAACCGCCTTGTCCGAAACCCCTATAAAGGAAATTTACCGCCCTTTGGCTTGAATAACAAAGAAAATATATTGGCTTGAAATTCAAGAAAATTGACTTTAACCACGTTATTCTCCACAAACGGGATATTTTTTTCTTTCTTCTTCTTCTTCTTCTTCTTTTCCACAGATAGCTTGGCACTGGAACATCGTTGAGAGTTAATCAATGGCTCATTTTAAAGGAAATCTCTAGGTCTAGTGCTATTTGTACTTAATTTTTTTTTAAATTAATTTTTTTAAGAAAAACTTAATTTTTGTATACAATATTGATCAATGACGTCATAGTTGTTGATGTAGTTAGTACATAAAGGCTCGATCATCGAATTTAAGCTGAAACTAAGTAAAGGACAATTATGCCTTCATATATTCACAGTGATGTATAAGATTTCCCATTACATCTGTAAACTGTTCCACAGTTGCCGGTCCATACCTTGGAAGCTTTTCACTAAACATGCAACATTTCTTTTGGATATTACTATGAAGTTTTGCGAAAGCATCTCTAGTAAAATTTTAAAATTAGTTTTATTTTTGGTTATGCTCTAACTACCCGACACGGGATTTAATATATATTTCCAGACCAAAAAATTCAATTTTTTATATATCTTATTTTTCAGTTTAAAATCGCTAAAGTTATTATGTAAACTGCAAAAATATTTATGATATCTGAGCAATAATTTTAATCTTTTCATTCAAACTAACAAAATA
>CM051264.1:39864660-39952160 GCA_027921565.1 Artemia sinica
CTTATACGCTGAATCTGATGGTGTGTCATTGAGATTGATTCATTTAGGGGGTGTTTCTCCCCTTTTTATGAAATTAGGTAATTTTCTGAGGCTCGTAGGCTTTGACGGGTAACACTAAGCTTAATGTATCTTATATATTTGGAATTAGTATAATAAACCGTTTTTTTTAATATTCATTAAAATCAAATTCATTTGTTAGAGTTTTGGTTAATATTGAGCAGCGTCGCTCCTTACCTACAGTTTGTTACCCCAAGTGCTTGAAACAAGGTCTGCCCTGTCCAGTTTTTCTACTAAAATGTGTATGAAGAATGGTGCATAATTTGTGGCTGCATGAGTCATTTAGCCCCTTGATCTACGTGTTTTTCGAGCTTTCAATCATTCTGATGAAAGGGCTATTACTAATTTATTCTGATGCCATGGAGGCTACGGGAGTCTCAAGGGCAAACATTGGCACTTTAAGGGATTTGGCGGTCCTCCAACCACTTCCAACTCTTAACAACAAAACACTATGATCTTCAATGTCCAATCGACTGAGGCCTTTCCAAAATATCTACGACCAGACTTTTCATACTAAGTCTTCGGGGCGAGAAATTTAAATGTAAGATAAAAAATTTAAGCAGTAGCGGTTTAGTCCTCATAATCTGGGAGGAGGGCGTGGTATACCACAGGAGTGTAAAATGTAACATAAAAATAAACTAATGTCAGATGTCTGTAAACCGGGGGGGGGCAGATGCCCCGCTCTGCTCTGGCCTGGAACTGAAATTGAATTGAAGAAATAAATCTCTTCACTTAGTCAGTGATAAAACGGTGCTTCTGGTGCAGAGACAAATTAACATAATCTCTAATAAAGTGTCGAGTGTATAAACCATTACGGTGATCACGTGCATAACTATCATAGCAATAATTTAGAAGAAATTTATTTGAGGGTCCATTAAATTCAGTTAAGTAGAATAATAGCATAGGCAGCGCGCTAGCGTCGCCTGAGTAAAGGACGATGTGGGCACAATGTGTTTTTTTTTTTTTTTTTCCATACCCGGGCACTTCGTATCGAAGAGATGTCGTAGAAAGTTCAAAAAGGGCTCATTCGACTGCAAATTGGAATGGCTAGTGCCCTTTTCAATAGTCGAAAGTGATTGAAGGGCAACTAGCCCCCCCCCCCACGCCCATCATTCCCCCAAACACATCCAATCAAAATTTTGAGATAGCCATTTTGTTCAGCGTAGTTGATTTCCACATATAAAATATCTTTTTTGAGGAGGACACTCCCCCCCAACCCTCGGGCAAGGGTTTTAAGTTATGCCCTGGGGGCATATAAGGTTTTTATAGAAGGCGTTGTCGTAGAAACTTCAAAAAGGCTCATTCGATTGGAAATTCAAAGGGCTAGTGCCCTTATTAATAGTCGAAAGTGATTGGAGGGCAACTATCCCCCCCCCACGCCCGTCATTCCCCCAAACACATCCAATCAAAATTTTGATATAGCCATTTTGTTTAGCTTAGTTGATTTCCAGATAGAAAATGTCTTTTTGAGGAGGACACTCCCCCACAACCCTCGGGGCAAGGGTTTTAAGTTATGCCCTGGGGTCATATAAGGTTTTTATAGAAGGCGTTGTCGTAGAAACTTCAAAATAGGCTCATTCGATTGGAAATTCAAAGGGCTAGTGCCCTTTTTCATAGTCGAAAGTTATTGGAGGGCAACTAGCCCCCCCCCCGAACTATGTGGGCACTATGTGTTGTTTTTTTTGTTTTGTTTTTTTCTCCATACCCGGGCACTTCGAATCGAAGGAGTTGTCATAGAAAGTTCGAAAAGGGCACATTCGATTGCAAATTGGAGTGGCTAGTGTCCTTTTTAATAATCAAAAGTGATTGGAGGGAAACTAGCCCCCCCCCCCCACGCCCATCATTCCCCTAAACACATCCAATCAAAATTTTGAGATAGCCATTTTGTGCAGCGTAGTTGATTTCCAGATAGAAAATAGCTTTTTGAGGAGGACACTCCCCCACAACCCTCGGGGCAGTGGTTTTAAGTTATGCCCAGGGGCATATAAGGTTTTTATAGAAGGTGTTGTCGTAGAAACTTCAAAAAGGGCTCATTCGATTGGAAATTCAAACGGCTAGTGCCTGCTTTAATAGTCGAAAGTGATTGGAGGGCAACTAGCCCCCCCCCCCCCGCGCCCATCATTCCCCCAAACACATCCAATCAAAATTTTGAGATAGCCATTTTGTTCAGCGTAGCTGATTTCTAGATAGAAAATAGGTTTTTAAAGGAGGACAATCCCCTAAAACCCTCGGGGCAAAGGTTTTAAGTTATGCCCTGGGGGCATATAAGGTTTTTATAGAAGGCATTGTCGTAGAAACTTCAAGAAAGGCTCATTCGATTGGAAATTCAAAGGGCTAGTGCCCTTGTGATTGGAGGGAAACTACCCCCCCCCCCCCCACGCCCATCATTCCCCCAAACCTATCCAATCAAAATTTTGAGATAGCCATTTAGTTCAGCGTAGTTGTTTTCCAGATAGAAAATATGTTTTTGAGGAGAACACTCCCCCACAACCCTCGGGGCAAGGGTTTTAAGTTATGGCCTGGGGGCATATAAGGTTTTTATAGAAGGCGTTGTCATAGAAACTTCAAAAAAGGCTCATTTGATTGGAAATTCAAAGGGCTATTGCCCTTTTAAACAGTTGAAAGTGAATGGACGGTAACTAACCCCCTTCTCACGCCCACCTTTTCATAGGCAGCGCGCTAGCGCTGCCTAAGTAAAGAACGATGTGGGCACAATGTCTTGTTTTTTTTTGTTTTTTTTTTCCTCCATACCCGGGCCCTTCGTATTGAATGATTCGTCGTATAAACTTCGAAAAGGGCTCACTCGATTGGAAATTGGAGTGGCTAGTGCCCTTTTTAATAGTCGAAAGTGATTGGAGGGCAACTAGCCCCCCCCCCCCACCCATCATGCCCCCAAACAAATCCAATCAAAATTTTGAGATAGCCATTTTGTTCAGCGTAATTGATTTTAGATAGAAAATAAGTTTTTGAGGAGGACAATCCCCCACAACCCTCGGGGCAAGGGTTTTAAGTTATGCCCAGGGGCATACAAGGTTTTTATTGAAGGCGTTTGTCGTAGAAACTTCATAAAAGGCTCATTCGATTGGAAATTCCAACGTCTAGTGCCCGTTTTAATAGTCGAAAGTGATTGGAGGGAAACTAGCCCCCCCCCTGCGCCCATCATTCCCCCAAACACATCCAATCAAAATTTTGAGATAGCCATTTTGTTCAGTGTAGTTGATTTCCTGATAGAAAATGTGTTTTTAAGGAGGACACTCCCCTAAAACCCTCGGAGCAAGGGTTTTAAGTTATGCCCTGGGGCATATAAGGTTTTTATAGAAGGCAATGTCGTAGAAACTTCAAGAAAGGCTCATTCGATTGGAAATTCAAAGGGCTAGTGCCCTTTTTCATAGTAGAAAGTGATTGGGGGGCAACTAGCCCCCCCCCCCTTGCGCCCATAATTCCCCCAAACACATCCAATCAAAATTTTGAGATAGCCATTTTGTTCAGCGTAGTTGATTTTAGATAGAAAATATGTTTTTGAGGAGGACACTCCCCCAAAAACCTCGGGGCAAGGGTTTTAAGTTATGCCCAGGGGCATATAAGGTTTTTATTGAAGGCGTTGTCGTAGAAACTTCAAAAAAGGCTCATTCGATTGGAAATTCCAACGTCTAGTGCCCGTTTTAATAGTCGAAAGTGATTGGAGGGAAACTAGCCCCCCCCCCCTGCGCCCATCATTCCCCCAAACACATCCAATCAAAATTTTGAGATAGTCATTTTGTTCAGTGTAGTTGATTTCCTGATAGAAAATGTGTTTTTAAGGAGGACACTCCCCTAAAACCCTCGGAGCAAGGGTTTTAAGTTATGCCCTGGGGCATATAAGGTTTTTATAGAAGGCAATGTCGTAGAAACTTCAAGAAAGGCTCATTCGATTGGAAATGCAAAGGGCTAGTGCCCTTTTACTAGTCGAAAGTGATTGGAGGGCAACTAACCCCCCCACGCCCATCATCCCTCCAAACCCATCCAATCAAATTTTGGGATAGCCATTTTGTTCAGCGTAGTTGTTTTCCAGATATAAAATATGTTTTTTGAGGAGGACACTCCCCCACAACCCTCGGGGCAAGGGTTTTAAGTTATGGCCTCGGGGCATATAAGGTTTTTATAGAAGGCGTTGTCATAGAAACTTCAAAAAAGGCTCATTTGATTGGAAATTCAAAGGGCTAGTGCTCTTTTTAATGGTTGAAAGTGAATGGACGGTAACTAACCCCCTTCTCACGCCCACCTTTTCATAGGCAGCCCGCTGGCGCTGCCTAAGTAAAGAACGATATGGGCACAATGTGTTGTTTTTGTTTTTTTTTTCTCCACACCCGAGTACTTCGTATCGAAAGAGTTGTCGTAGAAACTTCGAAAAGGGCTCATTCGATTGGAAATTGGAGTGGCTAGTGCCCTTTTTAATAGTCGAAAGTGATTGGAGGGCAACTAGCCCACCCCCACGCCCATCATTCCCCCAAACACATCCAATGAAAATTTTGAGATAGCCATTTTGTTCAGCATAGTTGATTTCTAGATAGAAATTATGTTTTTGAGGAGGACACTCCCCCAAAAACATCAGGGCAAGGGTTTTAAATTATGACCCTGGGGGCATATAAGGTTTTTTATAGAAGGCGTTGTCGTAGAAACTTCAAAACAGGCTCATTCGATTGGAAATTCAAAGGGCTAGTACCCTTTTTAATAGTCGAAAGTGATTGGAGGGCAACTAGCCCCCCTCCCACGCCCATCATTCCCCAAAATACATCCAATCAAAATTTTGGGCAAGCCATTTTGTTCAGAGTAGTTCATTTCCTGATAGAAAATATGTTTTTGAGGAGGACACTCCCCCACAACCCTCAGGGCAAGGGTTTTAAGTTATGCCCAGGGGGCATATAATGTTTTTATAGAAGGCGTTGTCGTAGAAACTTCAAAAAAAGCTCATTCGATTGGAAATTTAACGGGATAGTGCCCTTTTTAATAGTCGAAAATGATTGGGGGGCAACTAGCCCCCCCCCACCCACACGCTCATAATTCCCCCAAACACACCAATCAAAATTTTGAGATAGCCATTTTGTTCAGCGTAGTTGATTTCTAGATAGAAAATATGTTTTTGAGGAGGACACTCCCCCACAACCCTCAGGGCAAGGGTTTTAAGTTATGCCCTGGAGGCATATAAGGTTTTTATAGAATGCGTTGTCGTAGAAACTTCAAAACAGGCTCATTCGATTGGAAATTCAAAGGGCTAGTACCCTTTTTAACAGTCGAAAGTGATTGGAGGGCAACTAGTCCCCCCACGCCCATCATTCCCCCTAATACATCCAATCAAAATTTGAGATAGCCACTTTGTTCAGCGTAGTTGATTTCTAGATAGAAAATATGTTTTTTGAGGAGGACACTCCCCCACAACCCTCAGGGCAAGGGTTTTAAGTTATGCCCTGGGGGCATATAAGGTTTTTATAGAATGCGTTGTCGTAGAAACTTCAAAACAGGCTCATTCGATTGGAAATTCAAAGGGCTAGTACCCTTTTAACAGTCGAAAGTGATTGGAGGGCAACTAGTCCCCCCACACGCCCATCATTCCCCCAAATACAAGTAGAAAGGGGGGTACCAGCGCGATCAGTACATAATTTATGCATGTTTTTTATGGTTTTCCTCACTGAGAATGAAAAAACATAATTTTTCTCACTTGAAAAAACATGATTTTTCTCACTTTTATGGACGTTTCTTGGACGATTATGGGTGTTGGTCAATTTATTTGATGTTTTTCATGGATGTCAACATCAATTTATGTCTGTTTTATGGTTTTTGTCAGTGAGAATGGAAAAACAGGATTTTTCTCACTTTGATGGTTGTTTCTTGGACGGTTATGAGTGTTGGTCAATTTATTTGATGTTTTTCATGGATGTCAACAACAATTTATATCTGTTTTATGGTTTTTGTCAGTGAGAATGGAAAAACAGGATTTTTCTCACTTTGATGGATGTTTCAAGGTCGATTTATTTGTTGTTGTTTGTCCAGGTGTAATGACAATGGGGTGATTTAATCGAGGGGAATTATTGATTCACGAAAGGGGAATTAAGAAACAAACATGGCTTCTTTGTTGTTTGGCTAACCTAACCTGAGAAATTGATTTACATAATCGGCGGGGAATTATTGATTCACGAAAAGGGGAATTAAGAAACAAACATGGCTTCTTTGATCTTTAGGCTAACCTAACCTGAAAAATTGATTTACATAATCTGCGGGGAATTATTGATTCACGAAAGGGAATTAAGAAACAAACACGGCTTCTTTGTTGTTTGGCTAACCTAACCTGAGAAATTGATTTACATAATCGGCGGGGAATTATTGATTCACGAAAGGAGAATTAAGAAACAAACATGGCTTCTTTGATCTTTAGGCTAACCTAACCTGAGAAACTGATTTACATAATCGGCGGGGGAATTATTGATTCACGAAAGGGGAATTAAGAAACATTATGGTTTCTTTAATCTTTAGGCCTGAGGGATTTATTCGTTGTTGTTGTTGTTGTTCTGGGCACGCTCGAGGCGAATGTCAAGGTGTCCAGAAATAGAAAACAGTTAGATCACGCGTTTCCTTCTCAGCCAATCAGAGGGCTGGTTACATATGGTTTCATCCACCTTGAATTTATCCGTCGGCTGGGACGATCAGTTTCGTTTTAGCTGTGAGAGAGTCAAGTGACATTGGAAACAAAAAAATGTTCTATACATGTCCATTGTGCATGTACACTCTTGGTAGTTGGACTCAATGTGAGAATTGTACAATTATTGATGACTATAGTGAAAAATGTAAATTATGTAATCCTTGTAAATTACATAGAGGCTATACAGTACAAATTAAAGGATGTAATTCATGTCTTGAGGAGGTGTGTGACTCGCACCCTAGAGGGCACCTGTGGTCCAATTGTCACTATGATAAATGTGATCAGTGGGAGAATACTTACCCCACTATGATTGGAAAGAATCCTAAACGTGATTTTAGTTTATTTCTACGAGATTGGTATCGTCGTGGATTTAATTTATTCTGGGAAGAGGAATCTGGCCAGTGATTCAACTGTTGGAACAGCGAAAGAATATGGTTTCTACGTCATCGTTGTGACGACACTGTCTACTATGACTATAAACCAAGTGATTTTTATTTGGCAGTTACCGAATGTGATTCACCATTTGAAAACACTGTATGTGATATTGCTTCAAATAGACAGATTGAAACTCGTGAATTTCATAATATGAATGCAAATAGTATCATTGACTATACAAAGAGATATGACAAGAGTGAAGTTACATTGTACTGTAGAAAATGTGACCCTGACTTTGCAGTCAATCAAGATCAATATACAGTGAATCCAAATGATTTACCGGCATTAGTGGTTCACGACAGTTGCCTATACACCGATGAAGAAATCTAAATTGAAGATTTAAAGACATTGATGTATATATATATATATATATATATATATATATATATATATATATACATTTTATTAATAAATAAATTCACAAACATTTTTTAAGCACTTTACTCTTAGGGCACTTTTCTCACTTTGATGTATTTTCATGGTTTCGATGAAATTGATTTACATAATCGAGGGGAATTATTGATTCACGAAAGGGGAGATAATTTTTGAGCACTTGATTTACATAATAGCTAGGGGAATTATTGATTTACGAAAAGGGGAATAAAGAAACAAGTATGGCTTCTTTGATCTTAGGTCTGAGGGATAAACGCTCTTTAGGTTAGAGAGAAAATTAATATTCTATTTTTAAATAAGGCTTCGTTGATCCTTAGTGTCAGGAATTAGAAATGACATCACTTGTTATCTTGGAATTATGCGGGAATCTAAAGAGATAGAAATTCAATTTTTAAATACGGCTTCACTGATCTTTAAGTCGGAGAGATAAATTGATATTCTAACGAAACCTTAATAGTGTAGCTAGGAACATTTATGAGATGAAGAGATTAACGCGGATAAAGGGTTTCTTAGTAATTTGAAATGTGACAGCGCAGGGATGCCAAAAAAAAGGAACACGCTGAAATTCCTTTTAGGGGTTATTTGAGCGAAACCGTTTTAGACATTTTAGGGAGTTATTTCGGCGAAACAGGTAGAGACATTTTAAATGATGATTTAGAAGATGTTTTAGAAGAGGTTTTGAGTGTGGTCGTTATAATACACAAGTTCCATTTGAACAGTGTCGTGAGGTCCCAAACCCCAAGCCCAAAGGGCTCAGATACCCTACCCCACCCCAAAGGGCTCCGATCCCCCTACCCCAACCCCGAAGGAAGCCACAGGGCACCAAAGGTCCCCCAACCCTCCCCCCGAGCCTCCGAGTCCCCAAAGAGCCCCCAGGCCCCCCCCCACCCCCCAACTTTTTGCCCCCCCACCCATTTTTAAATACTTTTTAATTTGCGCATTTTGAGACAAAAGGACCCCATCCCCCAACTTTTGGCTCCCCCTTCCACCATTAGTGTTTTGTCGTGGTTTACCATGTCACAGTTACATTCTCTTGATTTTTCAAAGCTCATTTTGGATTTCTGTCGTTGAAATGCAAGAGCTGGAATATTTCAGTAGTGTTTTGTCATGGTTTGACATGTCACAGTTACATTCTCTTGATTTTTCAAAGCTCGTTTTGGATTTCTTTCGTTGAAATGCAAGAGTTGGAATATTTCAGTAGTGTTTTGTTGTGCTTTATACTGTCACAGTTACATTCTCTTGATTTTTCAAACTTCATTTTGGTTTTCTTTCGTTGAAATGCAAAGCTGGAATATTTCAGTAGTGTTTTGTTGTGGTTTACCTTGTCACACTTACATTCTCTTAATTTTTCAAAGTTCATTTTGAATTTCTTTCGTTGAAATGCAAGAGTTGGAATATTTCAGTAGTGTTTTGTTATGGTTTACCTTGTCACAGTTACATTTTCGTGATTTTTCAAAGTTCATTTTGAATTTCTTTCGTTGAAATGCAAGAGTTGGAATATTTAAGTAGTGTTTTGTTGTGGTTTACCTTGTCAGAGTTATGTTCTCTTGATTTTTCAAAGTTCATTTCGAATTTCTTTAATTGAAATGCAAGAGCATGAATATTTCAGTAGTGTTCTGTCGTGGTTTACCTTGTCAGAGTTACATTCTCTTGATTTTTCAAAGTTCATTTGAATTTCTTTCATTGAAATGCAAGAGTTGGATTATTTCAGTAGTGTTTTGTTGTGCTTTACCTTGTCACAGTTACATTCTCTTAATTTTTCAAAGTTCATTTTGAATTTCTTTCGTTGACATGTGAGAGTTGGAATATTTCAGTAGTGTTTTGTCGTGGTTTACCTTGTCACAGTTACATTCTCTTGATTTTTCAAAGTTCATTTCGAATTTCTTTCATTGAAATGCAAGAGTTGGACTATTTCAGTAGTGTTTTTTGTCGTTGTTTACCATTTCAAAGTTACATTCTCTTGATTTTTCAAAGTTCATTTTGGATTTCTTTCGTTGAAATGCAAGAGTTGGAATATTTCAGTAGTGTTCTGTCATTGTTTACCATGTCACACTTATATTCTCTTGATTTTTCAAAGTTCATTTTGAATTTCTTTCATTGAAATGCAAGAGTTAGAATATTTCAGTAGTGTTTTGTCGTGGTTTACCATGTCACAGTTAAATTCTCTTGATTTTTCAAAGATCATTTTGGTTTTATTTCGTTGAAATGCAAGAGTTGGAATATTTCAGTAGTGTTTTGTTGTGGTTTACCTTGTCACAGTTACATTCTCTTGATTTTTCAAAGTTCATTTTGGTTTTCTTTCGTTGAAATGCAAGAGTTGGATTATTTCAATAGTGTTTGTCATGGTTTACCTTGTCACAGTTACATTCTCTTGATTTTTCAAAGTTCATTTCGAATTTCTTTCATTGAAATGCATGAGTTGGAATATTTCAGTAGTGTTTTTGTTGTGGTTTACCTTGTCAC
This sequence comes from Artemia sinica, assembly GCA_027921565.1. Classification (NCBI taxonomy): domain Eukaryota; kingdom Metazoa; phylum Arthropoda; class Branchiopoda; order Anostraca; family Artemiidae; genus Artemia; species Artemia sinica. The sequence goes on from CM051264.1 coordinate 39,874,682, forward strand.
AGTTACATTCTCTTGATTTTTTCAAAGTTCATTTGATTTTCTTTCGTTGAAATGCAAGAGTAGGAATATTTCAGTAGTGTTTTGTCGTGGTTTACCTTGTCATGGTTACATTCTCTTAATTTTTCAAAGTTGATTTTGAATTTCTTTCGTTGAAATGCAAGAGTTGAAATATTTCAGTAGTGTTTTATCGTGGTTTACCATGTCACAGTTACATTGTCTTGATTTTTCAAAGTTCATTTTGAATTTCTTTCATTGAAATGCAAGAGTTGGATTATTTCAGTAGTGTTTTGTTGTGGTTTACCATGTCACACTTACACTCTCTTGATTTTTCAAAGCTCATTTTGGTTTTCTTTCGTTGAAATGCAAGAGTTGGAATATTTCAGTAGTGTTTTGTTGTGGTTTACCTTGTCACAGTTACATTCTCTTGATTTTTCAAAGTTCATTTTGGATTTCTTTCACTGAAATGCAAGAGTTGGATTATTTCAATAGTGTTTTGTTGTGGTTTACCTAGTCACAGTTACTTTCTCATAATTTTTCAAAGTTCATTTTGAATTTCTTTCGTTGAAATGCAAGAGTTGGATTATTTCAGTAGTGTTTTCTCATAGTTTACCTTGTCACACTTACATTCTATTGATTTTCAAAGTTCATTTTGGATTTATTTCATTGAAATGCAAGAGACGGAATACTTCAGTAGTGTTTTGTCATGGTTTACCTTATCACAGTTACATCCTCTTGATTTTTCAAAGTTCATTTTTGGATTTCTTTCATTGAAATGCAAGAGTTGGAATATTTCAGTAGTGTTTTGTCGTGGTTTACCTTGTCACAGTTAGATTCTCTTAATTTTTCAAAGTTCATTTTGAATTTTTTACATTGAAATGCAAGAGTTGGAATATTTCAGTAGTGTTTTGTTGTGGTTCACATTGTCACAGTTACATTCTCTTAATTTTTCAAAGTTCATTTTGAATTTCTTTCATTAAAATGCAAGAGTTGGAATATTTCAGTAGTGTTTTGTCATGGTTTACAATGTCACAGTTACATTCTCTTTGATTTTTCAATGTTCATGATGGATTTCTTTCGTTGAAATGTGTTTTGCTATGCTTTACCTTGACACAGTTACATTTTCATGATTTTTCAATGTCCATTGGGATTTCTTTCGTTGAAATGCAAGAGTTGGACTATTTCAGCAGTGTTTTGTTGTGGTTTACCTTGTCACAGTTACATTCTCTTGATTTTTCAAAGTTCATTTTGGATTTTCTTTCATTGAAATGCAAGAGTTGGAATATTTCAGTAGTGTTTTGTTGTGGTTTACCTTGTCACAGTTAGATTCTCTTGATTTTTCAAAGTTCAAGACGGATTTCTTTCGTTGAAATGTGTTTTTTGCTATGCTTTACCTTGAAACAGTTACATTTTCTTGATTTGTCAATGTTCAATGGGATTTCTTTCGTTGAAATGCAAGAGTTGGATTATTTCAGTAGTGTTTTGTTGTGGTTTACCTTGTCACAGTTACGTTCTCTTGATTTTTCAAAGTTCATTTTGGATTTCCTTTCATTGAAATGCAAGAGTTGGAATATTTCAGTAGTGTTTTGTTGTGGTTTACCTTGTCACAGTTAGATTCTCTTAATTTTTCAAAGTTTATTTTGATTTTCTTTCATTGAAATGCAAGAGTTGGATTATTTCAATAGTGTTTTGTCATGGTTTACCTTGTCACAGTTAGATTCTCTTGATTTTTCAAAGTTCAAGATGGATTTCTTTCGTTGAAATGTGTTTTGCTATGCTTTACCTTGACACAGTTACATTTTCTTGATTTTTCAATGTTCATACGGATTTCTTTCGTTGAAATGCAAGAGTTGGAATTTTTCAGTAGTGTTTTGTCGTTGTTTACCTTGTCACAGTTGCATTCTCTTGATCTTTCAAAGTTCATTATGAATTTCTTTTTTATTGAAGTGTAAGAGTCAGATTAGGTTAGGTTTTTTGAAGAAGCGCAAAATGTTCAAGTTCTCTTTTGAATTTTCTTAAAGAAAAGAAAAAAGCTATACTCCAATTCTAATTTTTTCCAAAGAAAATAAAAAATCTCCAACCTTTTAATAAACATTCTAAGCGTTTTTAAACAACTCATGCATTTCAATGAAAGAAATTCAAAATGAACTTTGAAAAATCAAGACAATGTAACTGTGACATGGTAAACCACGATAAAACACTACTGAAATATTTCAACTCTTGCATTTCAACGAAAGAAATTCAAAATGAACTTTGAAAAATTAAGAGAATGTAACTATGACAAGGTAAACCACGACAAAACACTACTGAAATATTCCAACTCTTGCATTTCAACGAAAGAAAATCAAATGAACTTTGAAAAAATCAAGAGAATGTAACTGTGACAAGGTAAACCACAACAAAAAACTACTGAAATATTCCAACTCATGCATTTCAATGAAAGAAATTCAAAATGAACTTTGAAAAATCAAGAGAATGTAACTATGACAAGGTAAACCATGACAAACACTATTGAAATAATCCAACTCTTGCATTTCAACGAAAGAAAACCAAAATGAACTTTGAAAAATCAAGAGAATGTAACTGTGACAAGGTAAACCACAACAAAACACTACTGAAATATTCCAACTCTTGCATTTCCACGAAAGAAAACCAAAATGATCTTTGAAAAATCAAGAGAATTTAACTGTGACATGGTAAACCACGACAAAACACTACTGAAATATTCCAACTCTTGCATTTCAATGAAAGAAATTCAAAATGAACTTTGAAAAATCAAGAGAATATAAGTGTGACATGGTAAACAATGACAGAACATTACTGAAATATTCCAACTCTTGCATTTCAACGAAAGAAATCCAAAATGAACTTTGAAAAATCAAGAGAATGTAACTTTGAAATGGTAAACCACGACAAAAACACTACTGAAATAGTCCAACTCTTGCATTTCAATGAAAGAAATTCGAAATGAACTTTGAAAAATCAAGAGAATGTAACTGTGACAAGGTAAACCACGACAAAACACTACTGAAATATTCCAACTCTCACATTTCAACGAAAGAAATTCAAAATGAACTTTGAAAAATTAAGAGAATGTAACTGTGACAAGGTAAAGCACAACAAAACACTACTGAAATAATCCAACTCTTGCATTTCAATGAAAGAAATTCAAATGAACTTTGAAAAATCAAGAGAATGTAACTCTGACAAGGTAAACCACGACAGAACACTACTGAAATATTCATACTCTTGCATTTCAATTAAAGAAATTCGAAATGAACTTTGAAAAATCAAGAGAACATAACTCTGACAAGGTAAACCACAACAAAACACTACTGAAATATTCCAACTCTTGCATTTCAACGAAAGAAATTCAAAATGAACTTTGAAAAATCACGAAAATGTAACTGTGACAAGGTAAACCATAACAAAACACTACTGAAATATTCCAACTCTTGCATTTCAACGAAAGAAATTCAAAATGAACTTTGAAAAATTAAGAGAATGTAACTGTGACACGGTAAACCATGACAAAACACTACTGAAATATTCCAACTCTTACATTTCAACGAAAGAAATTCAAAATGAACTTTGAAAAAATAAGAGAATGTAAGTGTGACAAGGTAAACCACAACAAAACACTACTGAAATATTCCAGCTCTTGCATTTCAACGAAAGAAAACCAAAATGAAGTTTGAAAAATCAAGAGAATGTAACTGTGACAGTATAAAGCACAACAAAACACTACTGAAATATTCCAACTCTTGCATTTCAACGAAAGAAATCCAAAATGAACTTTGAAAAATTAAGAGAATGTAACTGTGACATGGTAAACCATGACAAAACACTACTGAAATATTCCAACTCTTGCATTTCAACGACAGAAATCCAAAATGAGCTTTGAAAAATCAAGAGAATGTAACTGTGACATGGTAAACCACGACAAAACACTAATGGTGGAAGGGGGAGCCAAAAGTTGGGGGATGGGGTCCTTTTGTCTCAAAATGCGCAAATTAAAAAGTATTAAAAATGTGTGTGGGGGGGCAAAAAGCTGGGGGGTGGGGGGGCCTGGGGGCTCTTTGGGGTCTCGGATGCTCGGGGGGAGGGTTGGGGGACCTTTGGTGCCCGGTGCTTCCTTCGGGGTTGGGGTAGGGGGATCGGAGCCCTTTGGGGCTGGGGTAGGGTATCTGAGCCCTTTGGGCTTGGGGTATGGGACCTCACGACACTGTTCAAATGGAACTTGTGTATTATAACGACCACACTCAAAACCTCTTCTAAAACATCTTCTAAATCATCTTTTAAAATGTCTCTACCTGTTTCGCCGAAATAATTCCCTAAAATGTCTAAAACGGTTTCGCTCAAATAACCCCTAAAAGGAATTTCAGCGTGTTCCTTTTGTTTTTGGCATCCCTGCGCTGTCACATTTCAAATTACTAAGAAACCCTTTTCCCGCGTTAATCTCTTCATCTCATAAATGTTCCTAGCTACACTATTAAGGTTTCGTTAGAATATCAATTTATCTCTCCGACTTAAAGATCAGTGAAGCCGTATTTAAAAATTGAATTTCTATCTCTTTAGACTCCCGCATAATTCCAAGATAACAAGTGATGTCATTTCTAATTCCTGACACTAAAGATCAACGAAGCCTTATTTAAAAATAGAATATTAATTTTTCTCTCTAACCTAAAGAGCGTTTATCCCTCAGACCTAAGATCAAAGAAGCCATACTTGTTTCTTTATTGCCCTTTTCGTAAATCAATAATTCCCCTAGCTATTATGTAAATCAAGTTCTCAAAAATTCTCTCCCCTTTCGTGAATCAATAATTCCCCTCGATTATGTAAATCAATTTCATCGAAACCATGAAAATACATCAAAGTGAGAAAAGTGCCCTAAGAGTAAAGTGCTTAAAAAATGTTTGTGAATTTATTTATTAATAAAATGTATATATATATATACATCAATGTCTTTAAATCTTCAATTTAGATTTCTTCATCGGTGTATAGGCAACTGTCGTGAACCACTAATGCCGGTAAATCATTTGGATTCACTGTATATTGATCTTGATTGACTGCAAAGTCAGGGTCACATTTTCTACAGTACAATGTAACTTCACTCTTGTCATATCTCTTTGTATAGTCAATGATACTATTTGCATTCATATTATGAAATTCACGAGTTTCAATCTGTCTATTTGAAGCAATATCACATACAGTGTTTTCAAATGGTGAATCACATTCGGTAACTGCCAAATAAAAATCACTTGGTTTATAGTCATAGTAGACAGTGTCGTCACAACGATGACGTAGAAACCATATTCTTTTGCTGTTCCAACAGTTGAATCGCTGACCAGATTCCTCTTCCCAGAATAATTTAAATCCACGACGATACCAATCTCGTAGAAATAAACTAAAATCACGTTTAGGATTCTTTCCAATCATAGCGGGGTAAGTATTCTCCCACTGATCACATTTATCATAGTGACAATTGGAGCACAGGTGCCCTCTAGGGTGCGAGTCACACACCTCCTCAAGACATGAATTACATCCTTTAATTTGTACTGTATAGCCTCTATGTAATTTACAAGGATTACATAATTTACACTTTTCACTATAGTCATCAATAATTGTACAATTCTCACATTGAGTCCAACTGCCAAGAGTGTACATGCACAATGGACATGTATAGAACATTTTTTGGTTTCCAATGTCACTTGACTCTCTCACAGCTAAAACGAAACTGATCGTCCCAGCCGACGGATAAATTCAAGGTGGATGAAACCATATGTAACCAGCCCTCTGATTGGCTGAGAAGGAAACGCGTGATCTAACTGTTTTCTATTTCTGGACACTTTGTCATTCGCCTCGAGCGTGCCCAGAACAACAACAACAACAACGAATAAATCCCTCAGTCCTAAAGATTAAAGAAACCATAATGTTTCTTAATTCCCCTTTCGTGAATCAATAATTCCCCCGCCGATTATGTAAATCAATTTCTCAGGTTAGATTAGCCTAAAGATCAAAGAAGCCATGTTTGTTTCTTAATTCCCCTTTCGTGAATCAATAATTCCCCGCCGATTATGTAAATCAATTTCTCAGGTTAGGTTAGCCAAACAACAAAGAAGCCATGTTTGTTTCTTAATTCCCCTTTCGTGAATCAATAATTCCCCGCAGATTATGTAAATCAATTTCTCAGGTTAGGTTAGCCTAAAGATCAAAGAAGCCATGTTTGTTTCTTAATTCCCCTTTCGTGAATCAATAATTCCCCGCCGATTATGTAAATCAATTTCTCAGGTTAGGTTAGCCAAACAACAAAGAAGCCATGTTTGTTTCTTAATTCTCCTTTCGTGAATCAATAATTCCCCTCGATTAAATCACCCCATTGTCATTACACCTGGACAAACAACAACAAATAAATCGACCTTGAAACATCCATCAAAGTGAGAAAAATCCTGTTTTTCCATTCTCACTGACAAAAACCATAAAACAGACATAAATTGTTGTCGACATCCATGAAAAACATCAAATAAATTGACCAACACTCATAACCGTCCAAGAAGCAACCATCAAAGTGAGAACAATCCTGTTTTTCCATTCTCACTGACAAAAACCATAAAACATCCATCAAAGTGAGAAAAATCCTGTTTTTTCATTCTCACTGACAAAAACCATAAAACAGACATAAATTGATGTTGACATCCATGAAAAACATCAAATAAATTGACCAACACCCATAACCGTCCAAGAAACATCCATAAAAGTGAGAAAAATCATGTTTTTTCAAGTGAGAAAAATTCTGTTTTTTCATTCTCAGTGAGAAAACCATAAAAACATGCATAAATTATGTACTGATCGCGCTGGTACCCCCCTTTCTACTAATACATCCAATCAAAATTTGGGATAGCCATTTTGAAAAGCGTAGTTGATTTCCAGATAGAAAATATGTTTTTGAGGAGGACACTCCCCCACAACCCTCAGGGCAAGGGTTTTAAGTTATGCCCTGGGGGCATATAAGGTTTTTATAGAATGCGTTGTCGTAGAAACTTCAAAACAGGCTCATTCGATTGGAAATTCAAAGGGCTAGTACCCTTTTTAACAGTCGAAAGTGATTGGAGGGCAACTAGTCCCCCCACGCCCATCATTCCCCCAAATACATCCAATCAAAATTTTGAGATAGCCATTTTGAAAAGCGTAGTTGATTTCCAGATAGAAAATATGTTTTTGAGCAGGACACTCCCCCACAACCCTCAGGGCAAAGGTTTTAATTTATGCCCTGGGGGCATATAAGGTTTTTATAGAATGCGTTGTCGTAGAAACTTCAAAACAGGCTCATTCGATTGGAAATTCAAAGGGCTAGTTCCATTCTTAATAGTCGAAAGTGATTGGAGAGGAACTAGCCCCTCCCCCACGCCCATCATTCTCCCAAACACATCCAATTAAAATTTTGAGATAGCCATTTTGTTCAGCGTAGTTGATTTCCAGATAGAAAATACGTTTTTGAGGAGGACACTCCCCAACAACCCTCAGGGCAAGGGTTTTAAGTTATATCCTGGGGTATATAAGGTTTTTATAGAAGGCGTTGTCATAGAAACTTCAAAAGCGGCTCATTTGATTGGAAATTCAAAGGGCTAGTGCCCTTTTTAATAGTTGAAAGCGGTTGGAGGGCAACTAGCCCCCCAACGTCCATCATTCTCCCAAACACATCCAATCAAAATTTTGAGATAGCAATTTTGTTCAGCGTGATTGATTTCCAGATAGAAAATATGTTTTTGAGGAGGACACTCCCCCACAACCCTCAGGACAAGGGTTTTAAGTTATGCCCAGGGGGCATATAATGTTTTTATAGAAGGCGTTGTCGTAGAAACTTCAAAAAAAGCTCATTCGATTGGAAATTCAAAGGGCTAGTTCCATTCTTAATAGTCGAAAGTGATTGGAGGGCAACTAGCCCCACCCCCACGCCCATCATTCTCCCAGACACATCCAATAAAAATTTTTAGATAGCCATTTTATTCAGCGTAGTTGAATTACAGATAGAGAATATGTTTTTGAGGAGGATACTCCACCACAGCCCTTAGGGCAAGGGTTTTAAGTTATGCCCTGGGGGCATATAAGGTTATTATAGAAGACGTTGTCGTAGAAACTTCAGAAAAGGGCTCATTTATTTGAAATTCAAAGGACTAGTGCCCTTTTTAATAGTCGAAAGTGATTAGTAATATTTTTTGTTGTTGTTGTTGTTTAGACCAGGGCACTTCGTATTAAAGGAGTTGTCGTTGGAACTTCGAAAGGGGCTCATTCGATTGAAAATACAAAGGGCTGATGCCCTTTTGAATAGTCGAAAGTGATTGGAGCGCAACTTATCCCCCTTCCAATCCCACCCTCCCATTTGCCCATTATGTTTAAAAACTAAATGTTGCCCCAATATTAAATCAAAATGCACTGTGATAATGCTAATTCCCAATAAGGCATCTCAGCAGTATCCCAAGAAGGACTGAGGGTATTATGTTCAAACTTTCGAGGCTACTTCTGCTCTTAAAATTTAACCAAATCAAAATAGTGTAAGTGTATCAAAGCTATCAAAGAAAGTAAACAGATTTTTTTGCGAATGGTATCAAGCTTTCCATTTCAGGTCAACTAGAGGAGGTATGAAACTAAGTTAAACAGTACTATTTGTGTCAAAAATTTTAAAATGGTGTATGTTGTTAAAAATTGCTGAAAATTTTTCTCCAGCATACAAATAGCAGGCCTAACTATAAAGTCTTAAAAAAAAACAAAAGATTTAAAGTTTTATTTTCTTTTTCCCTGAAAAGGCTATGTCAATATAAAACAAACAGAAATTAATTTAAAAAAAAATTCCACAAAATAAGTTTTTCAAAGAATAGTAAAGAACTCCATTAATCAAAAAATGAGCAAAAATAAAATAATCTACCAAGCTCGAAACTACCACAAATCAGCATCGATAAATAAATGAAACCCAAAACGAACAGAAATTAAAATAAATAACCGAGTCAAACTCAAAACGAGCAGAAATTAACATAAGTTGGGCTCAAAACCCCTATGCCTTCCCAAGGCCAGAACAAAATTTGCACTTTACTGAAAAAAATATAATTTTTTTTTACTTTTATAACTTTAATAAATCAAATAATTTTAACATTTTGATTACTAAATATTAGTATATGTATATTAAACTGACAATGCACATTCATTTGTATTTTTTCAGTAAAGTGCAAATTTTATTCTGGCCTTGGGAAGGCATAGGGGTTTTGCATCCAACTTATGTTAATTTTGACTCGTTTTGAGTTTGACTCGGTTATTTATTGTAATTTCTGTTCGTTTTGGGTTTCATTTATTGTGGTAGTTTCGAGCTTGGTAGATTATTTTATTTTTGCTCATTTTTGTTTAATGGAGTTCTTTACTTTTCTTTGAAAGCTTATTTTGTGGAAAAAGTTTCTTTAATTAATACCAGAAATAATCGTCCGTGATTTCAGAAGAGTGATTAAGAATAAGACATACTCTAGTTCTTGTTTTTCGGACAGGAATATTTACAGGTGCAGGCACATTCATACCAACTGACTAATTTTTTATATTTTAATTTACATTGTTGTTTGTGAAATTTTTTCGTAATGTTGTTTTTATTCTACATACTGATTCAACACCTAATTGAAGATAACAATGCTGCATTTTTACAGGACAGTTTTCAACTTCTCTTGGTTGCTTCGCCTTCGCGCATTTTCATTTCAATCATCAGACAGAATTATCCGCTAGGTGGCTAGACCAATCAGTAAGCTTCAAATCTCCTTTGTTTAGGCGCCATTTTCAATATGATGAAATCGTTCGTCTGTTAAGTAGTTTGTAAAATTCTTATGCAAGGTCGGTTAAAATTAGGCAACATGGAGTAATAACTGCTTAAAAAGCTAAAAACTTAAAATATAATAACTGACATGATTACTCGCTCTCATAGCGTCTACTTTTAGAAAGTCATGCTGTCTTAATGCTTTATGCCACAGGAAAACAAGTTAGTTAATCAAAAGATGTTGTGTGATGAGTTATGGTGACTAGGAAGAACGATAGTAAACAAAACCTTTTAAATTTGGATTACGGCCACTTTATTTTGGACCTACTGTAGCCTAGTTAGTACAATTTTTGCTAAATTGATACTTCGGCGAACAATTATTCTTAAATTTGATAGGTTAGTGAAGGGGGAGCAATGTTTGACTATTAAAGTCATTGGTTCTTTATACTCTATGCAACAAATTTTGTCATTTACTCTTATATAGAAAGCACTAGGCCTATAAAGTCAAACAAAAGACAATATTGTGTTTCTTTTAAACATGGAGAATGATATAAAGTCTTCTGTAGGCTTATGACTTTTTAACATCAAATTATTATAGAGAAGTAAGCTATGAATAAAGTTATACAGAAGACTTTTTGAGTTTCTTAGCAATGTTTGACTAGGCCTATTAGTTATTGGTTCTTTATACTCTAAGCAACAAATATTGTCATTTACTCTTATATAGAAATCAGTATAAAGTCAAACAAAAGACAATAGGCTATTGTGTTTCCTTTAAACATGGAGAATGATAAAGCCTTTTTATAGCCTAGGCTTAGGGTAAAAGACCTCTTTTTGGGAAAGACCAGTTTTCTTTGGCATTCCCAAAAAATAGCAATGGGTTTTTGGACCACCCCTTTTTACTACAACATGAAGCAATGTGTGGGCAGTAACAAGAACCCTGCCTTCTTGGTCAAGTTTTCACCAATGATTTGTCAGCATAAGTTGAAAATGTGGTCTCTGTTTTGAAAAGCAATTAAAAAGAAAATTATGTTTAAATGTTTGTGATTTATAGAATAAGGTAAAATTCTAGCCTACTTAAAGTAGCTACTTTTGGCTATCTTGGAAAGGAGTTTGGTTAGGAAAATGAAACTTTCAGGGATAGATCTACAGGCTAAAGTATGTCCTAGGAAGGTATTTGAAGTACCTACCTCCACTCCTTCTCCCTCTAGAGGGTCCTGACCTTTGATGACCTTTAAAAATCTGTGTGTTATAAAAGTGAAACCTTGTAATATATATCTTCTGCTTAAAATGAAGTCCAACAAAATTATTTTCAGCTTCACAACTTTGCTCAATCCTGATTTATAGAGCTTTAAAGATATGCAAATACATTTCCTAAATTTTGAAAATTAACATTGATATGACTTAAAATACTACTCAAATAACAGAATTGCATTTTCAGAACTAAAGCCAGAGAAAAAGAATCTTATAACTGAAAATTAAGGTAAAATGTTGTTTTGTCAAAATTTCAGTTGGTATAGACCTGTCATGTAGGCAAATTTCAGGATCCTCTAGAGGGAGAAGGAGAGGAGATAAGTACATCAAAATACCTTCCCAGGACATATTTTAGCCTGTAGACCCATCCCTGAAAGTTTCATTTTCCTAACCTCACCCCTTTCCAAGATAGGTAAAAGTAACTGAAGTAGAATTTTACCTAGAATAAATATCAAGCAATAAAAGTTACATTTCTAGAGTCAGAAGAAAATCAGCTTTCTGTTAATATGTAAATAAAACTGAAACACTAAAAGGATATATACATCAAAACAGGATAATTGGTATTTCCAAAAAGAGGCCCCTGCAGGTAAGTCAATAAACTAATAGTTTCAAGTGGTTGATCTTAAATAATCTGAATAATAACCATATTGATGCATAGCTTAGACTTTTAGCTATTCATTAATATACCCAATCCTTCTCAATTCCTCTTTGGTAACAAGATGTGAGGGTTTTAGTTTTACATAATTTTGCTCAATTAGATAGGCTACTGGTTTTTTACCCTACAAGATTTGGTAAATTTTTACCAAATCATATTATTGACTTACAAATAAAGTGAATATACCAGTTGATGCCTTTTTTTATGCTCTTTCCAAATATAATAATCATTTCTGTCGGAAATGAATTTTACCCCCACCCCTATATACCAATTCATGGTAGGCTATATATTTGCTCATTAGGGGGGTGGAGGTAAAGTTTAAACTTACCTCCCATTTACATCAGAAATAAAATTTGCCCCCCCCCCTAATGTGCAAATATATACCCTGAATCAGTATATATAGGGGTGGGGGTAAAATTCATTTCTGACAAAAATGATTATTATATTTGAAAAGAGCATAAAAAAGGCATTGAGTGGTATATTCACTTTATTCATAAGTCAATAATATGATTTGGTAAAATTTTACCCAAGATTTCATATATAGAGCAGCCTAAATAAAGTCATACAGATGACTTTTTAATATTATTCTACTATAAAGCAATAGCCTATGAATAAAGTTGTACAGATGAATTTTTATGCCTCCTGCTATTATAGAGCAAACATAAAGTCTTACAGATGACTTTTTATACCTTGTAATTTTATAGAGCAAACATGAATAAATTGTCTTAAGTACTGGTAAGTATGATTCAAAGTAATACTTAATATTTATTTAAGAACAAAATAATAAATGAGAATTTTCAAAATTCAATGAGGGGTTCTCCCCCTAGTCAATACCTTGCTCTTTACACTAAAGTTTTTTTTAGTACTTTCAAAAAAGTTATCTATTCTAATTAAAATGCCTTTGTGATTCAAGGGTCATTCTTAATGAATTGGAACAAAATTTGAACTTTAGCATAAAGAGTGAGGTACAGACTAGGGGGAGACCCCTCATTTATGAAATAAAAATATACAAATATAGAAGTTCATTACGTAAGTTATTTTTTAAGTTACATCAGATCAAAATTTTGATGAAGCCATTTAACCAAAAAAAAAGTAAAATTAATTTGCAAATTTCATTTTTATTATTCATGTACAGTGAGCCAAAGTCAAAGCAGCATTAATTCAAAAACGTTCAGAAATTAAAAAATATTGCATTAATTCAAAAACGTTCAGAAATTGAGCAACATTAACACTTAAAACAAACAGAAATTATTCTGTATATGGAAGGGGCTGTCCCCTCCTCAATGCCTTGCTCTTTACACTAAAGTTTTTTATTGTTTTAACAAATAGAGTTGTGAGAAAGAGTCAAACTTTAGTGTAAAGAGCAAGGCATTGAGGAGGGGTCAGCCCCTTCCATATACAGAATAATTTCTGTTTGTTTTAAGTGTTGATATTGCTCCTTACTTTCAGTTAAAAAGAAACTTATTTTTTAATTTAATGTTTACAAAGGGCTTTGAGTGTTTAAGATGCTAATGGTCTAAGAGGCTAGTGGAAAAAAAACAAGTTTAAAAAATTGTTGGTTTGATTAGATTCTTTATTTGATATTTGTGATCTGATTTTGATTGCATATTTTTAACCAAAAGCTATGTTTACATATTGAACAGTATATTATGTTTTTATGATTATATTTTACACCCTAAATGTGGCTCTTCATTGGACATTTTACTGTCATAAAGAGGTTACTTGGCACTTTAAGCCAAAAAGGTTGCCAGTCACTGACCTATGGTTATGCTATTATAGTTTTTCCTTCTCAGAAGGAATCTCCAAGCTGAATTACCATTTTTCATTTTATAATGTGCCAGGCATTCCTATTAGTTGTATTTTGAGGGTCAATTTTATCTTAATTTATGGTTTATTCATCATACTTTTGGGAATAACATTGTGTCTTATTGCAAGTTTGTGCTATTGAGATGTTTACATCTCTCAATTTTATAGTAACTCGCCAGGCTTTGTACCAGCCTATGGACTCTTCTGAAGGAAACATTAAACTGACAAATTTAAATGGACTTTTCATTCTTAACCTGGTCAATAAAAAAAACATCACTGAAAAAGAACAGGAACAGTTGGATCAATATATTATTTAAGATTAGTTAAAAAACATTGATATGAATGGAAGGAAACATGAAAATCTGATTAGTAGAAGCTTTTTGTATATTATTGAGTAGAAAATTTATTATTGTAGGATTGTTTGGTAGTTTTGCATGCAGCCTAGGACCATATCTGACTCCATTGGGAGGGTAGGGTGATTGGGCACATTGTTGTAATAGTGATCACTATATTGGTGTTGTTGGGGAATCAAATGGCACTATTCTTTAGTTCTTATAGGGTTTCTTTTGAAAGAGCCCATGGTCTGGGCTCTGAAAACCTGAAACAGGTTTTCCTTTTAATTCAAATGCGTAATTACTAGAAAATTGAGAAAAATGTAAACATTTCAAATGTGGAAACTGTGGGTAAATATATTTTTCAAAACATCAAAGGAAATCATTGAAAAGCATGGACCAAATTGGAATGGACCCTGGAAATATGATTAACATAAATTATCTGCACATTATGCAGTAAGAACTTTGGTACTTCTTTGATATACCCCACACCTAATATTCTTCTAATATGTTTCTCTGACACTCAATCCTAATGGAATATTCCTAAGTATGATAAAAATATAATACTTTAGAAACAAATTTGGGCTATATATTTACATATTAGGGGGGGGGGGTAAAGTATAGTGGGTCTGCATAACTAATATGTTAAGTATAATTATTCTGCATATTATGTAGTAAGGACTTCACCCTGTCCAAATACTTAACCTCATTCCCACCCTTAATATGCAAATGTATAGCCCAAAATATATATATTTTCCATCTATTCTGTCACTTCTCTTTGTCTCATCTCATGCTAAGCTGAAAGAAACTAAAAAAAAAAAACAAAAAACAGTTCTGCAATGCATCAATGAATGAACAACTTGAGCAGTATACAAGTACCAAATTTTGTTATTTAAGGAATTGCGGAGTTCTGTGTATAGCCTTGGCATATATCTACTGCCATTTGAGGGTGGTTGCAAATGTTATGACAAGAAGATTATATTTGGAATTAATTGAGGATTGAAGGGTACTACTCTTTTGCCCTTGTGTAAATAAAACAACATAAATAGGTTATTGGGCACAGTAAAAAGAATAAAACAAACCATTATGAAAGATTTGATAGTGCTGTGGCAAGAAAACTTGCCTATGGCCATGGTCACTTAGGTTGAACTCTTAGCTGACAAATGGACTAAAAAGTAGAATTTTTTTTTTCTCTCAAGAATCCCTCATTTTCACTTACAGCAATACATTTTTGAAAAAAAAATGTTTTCTTTTTTTTAGTTCATTTTAAAAACGTGTTTAAAAAAAGTACTTGTAGAATGAAGATATCAGATTTCCAAATAAAGAAAGAATAATACTCAAAATAGTGAAAACCTGCTAAATCTTCAAAGTGCCATGTATATTTTGGGATTAAGGGAGCTGGAGTATGATTGTGAAGGCAGTGATTATTGCATTTGAAAAGACTATTAAATGGTATCCTTCTTTCTTTCCAATTGCTTCTACCAATTACATATGGAACCATGTATCACCATACCTTTTTAACCCTTTATAGGGCTCAAAATGGAATCTGGAATGATAGCAATTATCATGTCGGGAAAAAGTGTCAAAAGACACATTGATTGGTAGGCCTATGTTCATATTTTATCTGGAAAATTAGTTTAAACATTATAAGATTTAAAAGTATTTCAAGGCCTATTTTTGTCATCATAGGCAGCGCGCTAGCGGTGCCTAAGTAAAGAACGATGTGGGCACAATGTTGTTTTTTAGTTCTTTATACCCGGGCACTTTATATCGAAGGAGTTGTCGTAGAAACTTCAGATAAGACTCATTCGATTGGAAATTGAAGTGGCTAGTGCCCTTTTTAATAGTCGAAAGTGATTGGAGGGCAACTAGCCCCCCCCCACGCTCATCATTCCCCCAAACACATCCAATCAAAATTTTGAGATAGCCATTTTATTCAGCGTAGTTGATTTCCAGATAGAAAATATGTTTTTGAGGAGGACACTCCCCCACAACCCTCAGGGCAAGGATTATAAGTTATGCCCTGGGGCATATAAGGTTTTTATTGAAATGTTTGTCGTAGAAGCTTGAAAAGGGCTCATTCGATTTGAAATTCAAAGGACTAGTACCCTTTTTAATAGTCGAAAGTGATTTGAGGGCAACTAACCCCCCTCTCACGCCCACCTTTCCCCCAAACACATCCAATCAAAATTTTTAGATAGCCATTTTATTCAGTGTAGTTGAATGTTTTGGAAATTAGGTCTTTAAGGATGACAACCCCCTCACAGCCCTCAGGGCAAGGGTTGTAAGTTATGCCCTGGGGGCATATGAAGTTTTTATTGAAGGCATTGTCATAGAAACTTCAAAATGGCTTATTCAATTGGAAATTGAAAGGGCTAGTGCCATTTTTAATAGTTGAAAGTGATTGGTTAGTGACTAACGTCCCTCTCACGCCCACCATTTTCCCAAACCCATCAATTAAAATTTTGAGATTTCCATTTTGTTCAACGAAGTTCTGGAAATTTTTTCTTTTAGGATGATAACCCCCTCAGAGCCCTCAGCGCAAGGGTTGTAAGTTATGCTCTGGGGGCATATAAAGTTTTTATTGAAAGCATTGTCGTAGAAACTTCAAAAGGGCTCATTCGATTGGATATTCAAAGGGCTAGTACCCTTTTTAATAGTCAAAAGTGACTGGAGGGCAACTAGCCCCCCCCCCCCCCCCACGCCCATCATTCCCCCAAACATCCAATCAAAATTTTGAGATAGCTATTTTGTTCAGCGTAGTTGATTTCCTGATAGAAAATATGTTTTTGAGGAGGACTCATCCCCCACAACCCTCAGGGCATGGTTTTAAGTTATGCCCTGGGGGCATATAAGGTTTTTATAGAAGGCGTTGTCGTTGAAACTTTGAAAAGGGCTCATTTGATTGGAATGAACTTCGAAAAAGGCTCATTCAATTGAAAATAGAAAGGGCTGATGCCCTTTTTAATAGTCAAAAGTGATTTGAGGGCAACTAATCCCCCTTCCACTCCCACCTTCCCACGCCCACCCTCCCATTTCTGCGATTTAAAATTTAACCAAATCCAAATAGTGTAAGGGTATCTAAACTATCAAAGAAAGTAAACAGATTGCGAATGTTATCAAGTTTTCCATTTCAGGTCAACTAGAGGAGGTATGAAACTAAATTAAGTAGTACTATTTGTGTCCAGATTTTTAAAAAGGTGTATATTGTTAAAAATTGCGAAAAAATTTTCTCCAGCATACAAATAGCAGGCCAAACTATAAAGTCTTAAAAAACGAATAGATTTAAAGTATTATTTTCTTTTTCCCCGAAAAGACTATGTCAATATAAAACGAACAGAATTTAATTTAAAAAACTCTTTCCGCAAAATAAGTTTTTCAAAGAAAAGTAAAAAACTCCATTAAACAAAAAATGAGCAAAAATAAAATCAAACAATCTACCAAGCGTGAAACTACCACAAATCAGCATCGATAAATAAATGAAACCCAAAACGAACAGAAATTACAATAAATAACCGTGTCAAACTCAAAACGAGCAGAAATTAACATAAGTTGGGCGCAAAACGCCTATGTCTTCCCAAGGCTAGAACAAAATTTGCACTTTACTGGAAAAATATAAATGTTTTTACTTTTATAACTTTGATAAATCAAATAATTTTAACATTTTGATTACTAAATATCAGTACTAATAAATCAAATAATATTAAGATTTGATTACTAAATATCAGTAAATGTATATTAAACTGACAATGCACATTCATTTGTATTTTTCAGCAAAGTGCAAATTTTGTTTCTAGCCTTGGGAAGGCATAGGCGTTTTGCGCCCAACTTATTTTACTTTCTGCTCGTTTTGAGTTTGACTCGGTTATTTATTGTAATTTCTGTTCGTTTTGGGTTTCATTTATTTATCGATGCTGTTTTGTGGTGGTTTCACGCTTGGTAGATTGTTTGATTTTATTTTTGCTCATTTTTTGTTTAATGGAGTTCTTTACTTTTCTTTGAAAAACTTATGTTGTGGAAAAAGTTTTTTAAATTAATGTAACTAAAAATTAACGCAGACATAGTGTTTTTCTAGCAGAAATAAGATAGAACAAACAATAAATATACCATTCATTTCCACATTCTATGCTCTTTCCTAACATACTAATGACCGCTGTTCCACATGCAGCCTCCCCCAATGAAGCCAGATTTAGCCCTAGACAGTATCCACAAGTTTGCTGGTTTTATTGATCTTTTCTGCAATTGACCTTACAACTGTTGATAGAACTAATGAAAATAATGCAAACCCAGAAGATTAACAATCTAATAGCCTAGGCTGATATCTGCCCCTCTTAGAGGAGGAAGCCTGTGGTGCAATTGTGATGGCTGTGACCATTATTATAAGAAAGAGTATTGCATGTTATATTTCTTTCTTCTTATGTTTTAGTACCAAAAAGACCCAAATCATTCAGTCCCAATTTATATATATATATATACGATTAATATATATATATATATATATATATATATATATATATATATATATATATTATATATATATATATATATATATATATATATATATATATATATATATATATATATATATATATATATATATATATTCCTCCCTTATATATCATTTCATTTTTTTTAAATATGATAGTTGCTACTGTGGTAGTTGCATTGCTGGACCACCCCCCCCCCCCCCACCGCAATGACATGACCCTAGGCTATATACAAAACTTCACTTTCTTTCTTTTTTTTTCAACTGTAGATTCAACCCCCTTAAAAATTGAAACTCCTCGCCTGAGTTAAGATAGATATAGTCCTGGGTTCTATGCAATTTTTTAAGCTTGGGAAACAGGAAAGCAAAAATATACCTACAATTCTAGGTGAAGGGTTTTGACGTTAGTGACATGCCTTCCATTATGTATATACATATATATTATTCCTAGTTTTTGGAAATTAGTGTTGGGCAATCTCATTCTTATCTTGAGATTTGGCATCCCATTCTTTGTCTAGTGTCCTTTTGAAAACATTGACTGACGCTGAAGAAACGGTCTCCTCACTCAAATTGTCCAATCATGGGCCACTCTTTGGTATCTCCTCATCAAACAAAATCTTGTTTGATTCTGTGGTTGATCGAGGGGTTATGAAGCTTCTTTTAGTAACCTCGAGCGTGTCTATGAGCGTAGCCTATCGCTAAATGGTTTCTCAACTAATCCAGAGACATATTTAGTCCCCCCCCCCCCCAGCACATCTCCAGTCAATTTTATGTCACTTCTGTAAACTGGAACCTGCAAGGCAGGTTCCAAAATCCTGGACTGATCTTACTGGTCGTGGTATATCTTCAAGAAGATTCTATGTGACCAAAATAGTGACCAGCTCCTCATCTATTATTTTGTTTTTAAATAAATATTAGTGTTACTTTGAATCATACTTGCCAGTACTTAAGACAAATCCTGAAGACGACGTTTAGTGATGGTGGTGACTCTGCTTGTCAGGTGCACCTCAGGCTGTGTACCATGGCTTGCTGTTCCACTCTTTCTTAACGTTTGATTTGGAATTTTTAACAATAATGGGGGACAAGACAATGGTATTGTCAAGGCAGTTCATTCTGTCAACCGAGAGAAGGGTATTTTGGAGAAGATTGTATACTCAATTTAGTGTTTGTGTGCTTCATGTGGAGTGTCAGATGGAGACCTCTTGAGGAACTAAGCATCCTGAAGTTTTACTTTTCTTGGTTTGTTAGGGATGTTCAGAATCCGTCATCATAGAGCATCATCGAGGTCAACTTACTATGATTATGGAAAGGACCGTTGTTTTCCCACAAATTTTCACAGGTCATTTTACGCCATACCCTTCCAGAAATACGTTTTGCTGCGAGCCCTTTAAAAACAGCTAAACCTCATATCTATCAAAAAAAGTCTAACCGAAGTTTGATTTACTTGTTTTTAATGTTGAAGCTTCGTAATATTTTTAAATTTTAACTAACGGTTGTCCAAAGAACCCTTTAAGAAAAATTTGGCTGACAAAATCCATTTTTCCATGCTTGCCCTCCTCCCTCCCTCCGTCTCAAAGTCAAATTTGTGACCGCCTATGAATAATTGCAAGCAATATTTTATACTTGTATGTATAGGCATTCAGGTTTCATCCTTAGGGCTATTTGAAAAGACTTAGGGTTTTGAAAATTTTTCGCTGGGTCCCGGCACTGAGCACATGGCAGGCTTCTATATATAGATTCTCACTGATGCTTGTCTTCTAAACGCAGACAATTTGAGCCTTTTCTTGATGTCTTTCCCAAAATAATTAGAATCACTGACAGCTGGTAAAATTTCAAGCTGTTTTCCTTGCAGAAGCCAATACATACTATCTCTAGTAACAGGTGACTCACTAGAATTTGGAAATTCCAAGCTTTGGTCATTTTCATAGGTTTCAATTTTGTCCATGCCGTATCGTTCCATCCAAAAGCTATTGCCATCACATTTAACTTCAATACAATAATACGATAAGCACGCTTTTCCTCAAGTTCTTTGGATAAATTATTTTGTCTTGCATGCAAAATGAAATCCTTTGCCAGTTGATTTTTGAATCTTTCCCAAAGAGCTTTTGGATCTGCGGGATTACCAAAAACAAGAATCTGTGTGAAGAGTATTCTAATTAGAGAAGGCATTTTGGACAGTGCCGTTTCTTCTAGGGCGTCGAGCCACTGTTTATCGTCGAGCTCAAGGCCTTTAGTCCGGCATGCTTTTTTGTATAATATACAACGTTATCAACTGTTTTAAGATCTTAAAAACTTTGCATTCTTCACATGGTACAAAAATGCTCGTAAATAGAAGCACTCGGGAAAAGCTGTAAAATCACGTTGTGAATTCGTCCAGTGACACGTAATCGACGGATGCTTTGTTCCCATGTGCTAAAATTCCTTCTTTTTCATTTGTTTTAACGCCTTGTTGTGTCGAAAATACGCTTCCAACATTGAGCCTTGTTATCCAATATCTACCAAATCTTCTTGGGCTTGGCTGATATTTTGCATTAGATAATGTCCTGGCAAATCAACAGTTAAAACAGCACAGTCATGTGAAAATTCTTCTATTCATTTCGTCTAATTCGGGATCATAACGACGTCGATACTTTGGTTTTTCAGCATCCGCTAGAGATGTGTCTGAATTGTACTGCTTTGGAAAACCGAAGCGGCACGGGAATTTTCCATTTTTATTAATCGTACAGCTCACATTTGGACTTAAATTCTCACAGGGATTATGAATCATCCACTTTAAGACTAATTGTCATTGGAATTCGGAATTTTAGCTGAAATAAGATCATCAATTTCAACTGGATTATGGATTCGATCTTGAGGACTCGTGATCAATAGCAAACGCATATGTGGTAGTCCACGCTTTTGAAATTCAATCGTTCACATGTATGCTGCCGCCTTTACAAATATCCTATCCTTATCAACAGGGCCGTATCCAGGATTTTTGTTCAGGGGGGGGTTACTAATTTTTGACTTTTTTTTGGGGGGGGTGTTACTAATTTTTGACTCAGTTTTCGACTAATTTTACTGATTTTTACCTAGGTTTTACTAATTTTCGACTTATTTTCGAGTCGTTCAAAAATTTCGGGGGGGGGGGTTCAAACTGGGTAACCCCCCCCCCCCCCTGGATACGGCCTTGCTTATCAATATCATTGATTATAGCGTCAAATTTCAATTTAGCAATTCGAGTAATGAGTTTGGGATGATCTTAAGGGGACTGTTTTAAAATAGTTATCATCAAGTTTAATACTTGCTGCTTCTTTAAATTCAGGCCAATCAGGATTGCAAGTCACAGTTATAAAGAAATTTGGGGGTCCAAGGCGATGAACAATAGCCAAGGTGTCTTCAAAATGTTCAGCAAAGTAGCCTGTTGACCTGACGAATGATGACGGTAGTATAACTTTTTCACCAACAAATGCATCCTTTTTCGAGGCCAAGTCTTTAAGAAGTCGTGTAACACCTACGTAGTTTTCACCCATAATGGTTTTCTGATTAAATTTTATCCAATCAGTACGATCACACTTTTCACGAATAGCGGTATCAACGAGGTACTGTGGACAAGTCTTCCACCAAAATGCAATTAAAACCAATAAAACCAATCCTATGCAGATCAGGTGTTACAGCTTTCACAGGAAAGCTTTTCGGACATTCAGGTTGAAAAGCGATATAGATTCCTTGCTAATTCAAGCCGTGTTATATGTGGACGACTTACATAAGGTGTTTAAAGTAGCATACCCCTGGACCATCCTGAAGTTCTAGCTGGTTAAACATTGGGTAGGTAAAGGGCTCCACACAATGGTCAGTATTTGTTTAAATGACAAGATTTTTGCCACTTTGTTTTACAACCATTTTATTTGGTGAAAAACTATGGTCAGCATTAAGAGTAAGCACAGCGTGTGCTTCGTTACATACTGGAGGGTTAAACCGTCTATAATCGACACCATCTGGCAAAGTAAAAATGAGCTGCAGGTTTGGAGGCTGTTGTCCCAATGAAGCTGCAAGGTGATTTGAATTATCCTCCACTTCTCGCATTTTTTCCTAACCTTTGACATAGTCGTTTGAATCTCTCAATACTTCTTCCAAGAGATTCATTAGATTATGAGAGATCCTATAATTTAAAGGATATGCGAGGGGTTCCTCAACAGCTTTATTGGGGTCTAAGAAGTACAGTCGACCATATGAAGGTGGCTCAATTTCACCTTCAGTTGTTTGTGACGGATGTGCCGCTAGAATTGATTTTGGGATAAATTTGCCGAGCTGCTTTAAAGCTAAATATATTCCAACTATTTATGGTTTGATCATCGCTTACATTGAATGAAGCTAGGGTAAAACAAGAGTTCAAGTTTTGAATACGTTTATGAAACTCTTCAGAGAGCAAGTGACGTCCTAAAAAAAGGCAAACCAATTCATTCGGAAATTGAGGTGGTGACATTGCAATTCGACCATGCAAGCAGCAATCTCCAAGCGAATTACCTTTGTTTCCTACTCTTTCCTCCGGAAAATGGAGGGCTCCACAGTGAATACAAGCAACGTTGAAGGGTCCCAAAGGTTCATATGTTACATTTATTATGACATCTTTGTACGTAGGTACTTGGTTTTGTGCCACACGTTGTTGGTACTGAAGATTACGACGCCGCTGTTCTTCTAACCGCGTGTATCTTTGTTCTTCTTTCTCGTTTTCGTTTATCTTCTAACCGCATGTGTCTTTGATCTTCATTTTCATTTTCGACTCGCTCCAATTCTTGTTTTCGTTTATTTTCTAACCGCCCGTGTTTTTGCTGTTCCTTTTCATTTTTCATGCGCTCTAATTGACGTTTTCGCATGTCTTCTAACCGCCTGTGTTTTTGTTGTTCCTTTTCATTTTTCATGCGCTCTAATTGACGTTTTCCTACATCTTCTAACCGCCCGTGTTTTTGATTACTTCAGACACTTCGGCAATGGCCTTTTCTTCAGCTGCTCGTATTGGTGTTATTGTAACTGCTGGTCCAGGTTGTTGATTTTCACATCTTATCACGTTTGATAGTTTAGGTGTTGGTTCCACAGAATCGTCACTTATAGTAACTGCAACTGCAAATTTTCGTTTTTTTGGGTCTTCCTTTAGACATTGTTTTGGATAAATAAACTGATTGTGTTGGATAAATAACTGACTACATTTGGGAAAATAGGGGGCTTATTTATATATTAAATAAAAAAACAAGTTTTTTTTTTAACTGAAAGTAAGGAACGACGTTAAAACTTAAAACGAACAGATATTATTCCGTATATAAAAGGGGCTGTCCCCTCCTCAACGCCTCGCTCTTTACGCTAAAGTTTTTTATTGTCTAAATATATATATATATATATATATATATATATATATATATATATATATATATATATATATATATATATATATATATATATATATATATATATATATATATATATATAATATATACCTTAATCCTTCTCTTATAAAACTTATGTTCTGTCACTTATTACTTGTGCTTCCTAGTCCTATAACTGTTACTATTGTACAAAATTACTGCTCAAAGATTCATAAAAGTTTTGCCTCTAACCTAGGATTTTGTGTTATGTATATTAACAATGTGTTATTTTTACTTAGACCTCTTTGCTGTGCGGATGGTATATGTCAAGTATTTCATTCAGACTTTTTGCTGCGGGCCTTGCAATGGTCCCAGCTCTTAGTGAACTACAACAGGAATTAAAAATCTCATCTCCAAACCATATCATTGATTCAAATAAACTTGATATTGTAGATATTGGGAAAACTCAGTTGAACCTTGATTTTAGGGACTGTGAATATTTCCATACAATTCGTGAACTAAGGCATTCAAGCAAGGAATATCCATGTTTAGATCCGAGAAAATTGAATGGAATTCTTAGTCCTGAGAAAGAAAACTGTAGTGGTGAGCCCCAAAAACTGATCAATGTGGATACAGAAATGTGCTTGAATGAAAATGAAACTGTAAGCAAATCCATAACCATGGGTCATATTGAAAGAGAAATGAATGAACAGTCTGAAAGAAAACGTGAAGACTGCAGTGAAATAGGCAAATATCTTGAAAATATGGACTGTATCAGTGCACCAAACCATGTTGACGATATTTTGGATGTCATTGTTGATCCATGTAAATTCGAGCCTGCATCATCACAGGATATACTAGCAGTTCTAGATAGTCTAAACACTCCTCCCCTATCTTGTGAAAATGGAGATACTAAAGATGAACCTGAAGGAGTTGTAGAAAATCAAGATAAAGACATATGTGTTTCTAGTGAAAAATCATTAGTTAAATATGACCTTAACTCCAAGCACATGGAGCTACTTGAGCGGAAGAAAAAGTTAACTGCCAGATTCAGACGGATTGCTGTACATGAAACTTTAAAGCATATCACCTCAGAAATGAAGCTGTTCATGCACTATACAGAAAATAGTTCAAGACTGAAAGAAATCCGTGAGAAAATGTCAAAGTCTGGTCAAAATGAGTGTGATACTAAAGATACAAATGAGGAATGTAAGCTCCGAAAGTACCAATATTTTGGATCTGGTAAGTGTAAAAGCAAAGAAGAATCTAAAATGGAAGTTAAATTAAATGACAAGATTGGGCGAAATATTAAGGATGTGTCTGAACGATGGCTGTGGAACTTGAAGTCACTTAAAGTGACAAATGATAGTTATGCCACAGATAGCAGTTCTGGTGGCGAATCTGATAACGAGGATGATCAGTTTATTGATAAATGTGATAAAAAAGAAGGTGAAGGCTTGCAAAAAGAAGACCTCTATAGAGTTCTGTAAGTTACTACTTTTTCATATTTTCGAAGTTTTTCCTCCCCAAATGCTAATAAAAAAAAAATATAAAAAAAAAATCAGGATAAGTAGTGACTAAAAGCACCGAAATTAGAATAGAAGTAGCCTAGCCTTGTTTCATTTTTATGTGGATTTTTTCAAATAAGTAAATAAATTTTTTTTTTTAATAGTGTTCAATTATTTTAGGGCTGGCCTTTTGTTCATTTCGCCTATTATTATATCTTTTTCCTTACATTATACATCTTTTGTTTTTGTAATTGAGGCTACAAGCTAAATTGTTTATAATTGTGAGGTCGAATATGTCATTGCCAGTGCCTGCTCTGCCCTGAAAACATTACCTGTGATTGAAATGAGGCCTCAAAAAAAGACTAAACAAAAGCGGAGAATCTTTTATCTTTGACTCTTAAGTCCATAACAAGAATCTTGTTGTTAAAACAAGTATTATTTTGGCGATATTTTCTTCTTCTTTTCTCATATGTCTGTCTAATAATTCTATCTATCGGTCTAGATGCACAAGGTAAATTTTTTCCTTTTTTGACTTTAAGAATAGCCCCACCAAAAAAAACCTTCATGAAACCCAGAGTACTGCTAAAAATTTGGACTTATTGCCAGTGCAGTTTATCAAAGAAATCTAGATTATGACAGTGTGCTTGCTTGAGCAGATACGTTTCATTAGAACAAATTGTCCTTAATTTCTGATAACACATCTTTTTTGGTATTTTTGTTGAAAAAATTGCTCCTGTCCCATAGATTTTGAAAAGTAATTTTCTTTTACTTTGTTCATTAAAAAATATGAAAAAAGATTCATTGTATCCCACATTTTCGTAAATTGGTGCCTCCAATTCATGGTCTGAATTTGTCTTTCCTACTCTTGTAATGTATCCATGTCTTCTACTCAGAGGACTGTTAAAGACCTCTATAAAATACTGTAAACTGATATTAGAATGATGTATCAAACCAAAATCATTTCATCAGAACAAACTGTAAACAAAGAGAAGACACATGCTAATTGTTACCAAAACCCTTGAAGATGGAATTTTTATTACAATGCATATGCAAAAACCTGTAATGAACTTGTGCAGACTGTTCGATATATTTTCAAATTATTTTTTTTATACTGATGTTTATGTTCAAAGATGCAAGTTTGGGTAGTGGTATGACATGGTCAAGGTGTTTGAAGTAGCAACTATTAACAGTTAAATCTGATGCAAAAGATTTTCTGATAAAATGAATTAAAACTATGAATCCCTTGTAGCTTATAGTAAAAAGAAGCTTTCCAAACATGCTTTTTTCATGTTTGAAAGAAAGTAGTTTAGCTAGATGAATTCAATCTTCTGAGGCTCGGCAGACGTAAATCATCATTTCAGCACTCTAAGAGTACATGTTCAAATGATCAGTTAGCAAGGAGGCTAGTCTCAAAGGAACAGAACTGGTTATATTTTTGCATCTTTGTCACAACCTTGGCTAATACAGCATCAACAATAAAACGAGGGAACAGAAGTTGGATTTAAAATGCTGTGGCTTGGTGGTTAAGAAATCGCATATTGAGTTCTTTGCATAGCTGCTTGAGATACAGGGAAAAGACAAAGACTTTGTAAAAAAAGAGAAGTGTCTGAAGAGGAGAATTGCCAACGTTGGCGTCTTGGTATTGAGTCAGGTATCCCAACACTTTCAACTGTCTTGACTGCTATTGTACAAGCCGAACATACTACCTCCTCCATGAAGGCTCATTCCAACTAAATTGTTAATGTCTAATCCAAACTCTAAACAGAGTCTAATAATCTCCTTTGCAAGAAATACGCCAGCCAAGTCATTCACAGTGATGAAACGCCAAAAAAACATTCTTCTATTTGATGATTGTCATAGAAACAGACAACAAGAACAAGTTGTTCTTTAGAAGCTATATCACTCATGTCATCAGCCAATATCGAAAAGCACTTCGCAATTTTTGCTCAATTCAAAGTTGGGTCCCGAATGACATTGCCTACACTTGATGATATCTTTGTGCACTAGAGATGAATATTTGCGCTTTTAGTGGATGATTTGGAGTGCTCCCATATTTTTTTGTTTCCGTAATCCACCATCAATTGCAATGGCCCTCTGAAACTCCTTCATTTTCACCATTTTTTTTTTTTTTAAGGAAATCACTTTTTTCTAGAAACCTCATAGGGCTAGTCAATGAAAACCACAAAACAGTATAGACTTGACAATTGGTCTTTACATTCCTCAGATTTAATCCTTTCCTTGTTGCCTTGCGAATTCAATTGCTGGTCAATTGGAATGCTTTTTCATTCTTGTATTTTGATATGCATCATAAATTTTTTGAACTGCAGTAACATGCTGTCTTTCATCATGATGCTTGAATTCAGCAAGAGCATATTCAAGGTCAGTATATGGCTTCAACTCTTAGCATCTAAGTGTTTCATGTGAGTCTTGACTAGTCTCAGGTTTGGCAAGCAGGAAGCAGTATATTATATATAGCAGTATATAATGTACCTTTTTTGAAGGGCTGAACATCAACCATGAATACTTTTGGAGCCATGTACTTTAGAAAATGTACTTTGGACAACGTTTTGTCACTATACCCCTGAGATTGTGGTTAACTGTTTCAGGAAATTCAAAGTCCTCTCCTGGTTTCCAGTGCTGACACATTAAGTTCAACTTTCAATCAGAAATCTGGTCATGGTTATCAAAGGACTCCAGACTAATGTCAAGCAAGGTTATTATGAGTGCAGTGACCAAGGTGTCTTCTGAATGTTGACTATTTTATGAAAGGGATTATTAATGCTTTGGACTGGAAGTTATTCTAATGTCTTAGGCAAGTTCACTTGAAAATTTGGTTTCATTCACAAATTTTTGAATTAAAAGCATTTAAATATTTGTCAGAGATTGAAACACAAAATTGAAGGTTTTTTTTACTCGAATGACCAGTATGTTTTTCGTTTTCGTGTGGCTCAGGCCACAGGCCTTTTTGCTAAGTCCTCTTTCCTTTCAGCGAACTTGACGGTTTTTTTAACACAAGAGTTTTGAGACATTTTTCCTCAGACCATGACCCAAAAAACGACTTAATTCATATTTTTGCGTTTTATTGCAATTTAACCATATTTCATAACCCTAGATTCCAAAATGGGTTTTTAATCTTCACTTCTCCATTCTCCACAATCACCATTCTCCTTTCTTTGCAGGCCTTAGAAGAAAGGACTTGGTTCAGAAAGGGGAAAAATGCACCAAGGCCTCAGAAGATAGGGGAGAAAAATGCCACTATGGTTGTCCAACATTTCATTCTTGCATACCTTTACTGATTAATAATCCTCTTCTCTTATTCAAAAAGGATTTTATGGCATATATTGTTGATTAAAACAAGCAACAATCATGCGAGCTGTTATTTTTTCAGTTTGAGTTACAAGATACAAAAATTGGTAATTATAAAGCAGCCACTGTAACTCTAGTTGGTGTTTCCCCTTTCTATGTGTTTGGAATTTGAATAAAAAAAGACCAGTTATTCGATCAATATATTCATTTCCCAATACTAATAAATAAATAAAAACTCTGACAAAAAGCTTCTCCACTGTGCAGCAGAGTTTCTCTGATAGAGTTACAGACTTGCAGCAGTCACTTTATAACTGCAACAAGATTTAAGAATTTCATAACTTATGTGAGGTATTAAAGAAAGTTAGAGCATTACTACAGTTAGGATTTATAAGTAAATTATTCTATTAGAATTTGAAGTGAAATAAGGTTGAGGTTTATAATAAAGGCTGAATACTGTTAGTGAGGTTGTCGGGCTGGTCAACATAGTTGACAATATTTATCTATACCCAAAAGAAAACTGATCTTGAAATTTAGCATCAACCAATGCTATGATGTTATAGGGCTAATCTGTTTCATTCTTAATGTTAAATTTTTCTTGGACAGTTAAAAACATAAAAAAGAGAAAATGATGTATGAAACTGCAATAAAACCAGCCATTCATTAATAATCTGGCATGCAATGCTTTTGCCAGGAATGAGATTAGCCAAGTAACTTCTACCCTTGCCTAAACAACTGGAACAGTAGGAGTCAAAGTACCTTCTTCATCAACTGCATGCAATTTTTTTGAAGAAAATGGTAAAGAGATTGTTGACAGTTTTGTTTCGCCATTAAGATACCTGTCAATAAATATTGCACTTTCTTTCTAAATATCCTAGTCATGTCAAGTAAAATGATAGCAACAAAGATTACGCAGCTTTCAACCCAATCAAACGTAACAACATTAAGTATGAAATAAGGCTTGCTGGATACTCGAGCAATGGGACAGAATGACCAAGGGAATGACAATTCTCCGCTAAAGAAGTGACAGAGATCTTATAAGTTTAGGACCTAGACAGATATTTATTACCTTATAAGCTAGCTGGAGGGATAATGGATAACAGTGTTGCAAACAATTACACAACAGGTGTTTTAGCAAAGCTCTGCAAAATGTTATAATCAGTTAATCATAAGTAGAATTCATAAATCATGGGTCTGTTTTAAGCATAGTGGAACAAGTAGTTGTACAACCAAGTCATCAGTATAACTCAAGTTATGTATACATAGAGATTAAATATTTTAGCCAATTTTACAACCTGTATCTCTGGAATGCTTGTTGACTATTGATGGCAGAGCTTTCAGAAACTACTGGCTCTAAATCTCCAACCCTACTTTGCAGAAGCCTATGTTAGGATTTATTTGAGATGCTTTGTATAAACTGTCTTTTATAAGTGCCCTTTGTACAAGACTGAGTAATCGACATTTTTTTTTTTTTTTTTTTTTTTTTGTAGACCAGAGAGAGCTGTATGGCGATGGGCACGGGAACGGTCAGCAATTGCATCTCGCTGGGTATGGCTCAAAACTCGTGTTGCTGATCTCGAAAGGAGCATAATGTGGTATTCAAAACTTGAAAGGTAAGTTGAGTGAGTGTTAACATCTTTAATACATCTATTTTTTCCATCATTCTTCCTGGAGAAGATGAATACCCAAAAAACTCTAATGGTTCTTTGCTCATCATGAATGAGCTCATCTTGTCAAACACAAAACAAACAAAAATTAGCATGAGTAGGTCTGACAAACCCCATGCCTTCTCAAGAACAGAACATTATTTGTACTTTACTGAAAACAAAATACATTTTAAATGTTTTCACCTTTTTTTACTTTAATAAATATAAAAAAATGTTTAAAACGGTTAAGTAATAAATGTCTGTATATGTATATTAAACTGGCAACCAACTGTCTTTTTTCCAGTAAAGTGCAAATTATGTTCTGGTCTTGAGAAGGCATGGGGTTTGTCAGACCTACTCAAGATATTTTTGCTTGTTTTGAGTTTGATTCTGTCATTGATTCAAATTTCTGTTTGTTTTGAGTTTCATTTATTTATTGATGGTGATTTGTGGTAGTTGTACGCCTGGAAGATTATTTGACTTAATTTCTGCTAATTTTTGGCTTAATTGAGCTCTTTACTTTTCTTTGAAAAACTTGTTTTGTGGAAAAAGATTTTTAAATTAATAGCAACATATAGATTGTGTTAGGATATAGTTTTTAGGCAAAGTAATAAAGCAATTGGCTGGTATATATGGTGCGTTTTAAAACTAATGTATTGATTGAGTTTTGGAGATTAGAATATAAAGTTGGTTTTAAGCGTGTTCTGAGTACATCTTTAGGTAACATGTCAATTTTCTTTTTATTTTCTTTAGAGAAAAACATTTCTCCACGCGGTTCTTAAGTTTTGAAAGGCCGGAAAAAGCAACACAGAGAAACAAATAAAACTTATTACTACCCCAACACTTCCTGTCCTGTCTGCAAAGGCAACTATACTTTTTTGCAGCACTTCAGTTTGCCCTTGTAAAACTGAAGTGCTGAACATACATAATAACGAGTATTCTTTCTATTTGTTTGAGATTCAACCACTCAGCTTCTAATAACAAACATATTTCTACATAGTTCCTGTTAGCTATTAGACTTGGATTAAAGTATTGTCAAGTACTTCTAATCCTTCCCAATTATCTTATATTAGAAATATGAAGATGATGATGTTGAGGTATAATAAATTGCATTTTTCATTTATTAGTATGTGGCTTTTGTTTTCTGTTTTTTTTTTTTTTTTTTTTTGCTTTCTTTATGTCTTTGTTTTGTATTAAATAGAAAAAAAGTGTTTCCTAAAAAAGAAGAGTAGAAGGGCAATATTAAATAATTTTTAGTAATTACTTACAAGTGTAGAGTAAACCCTGTCAAAAGCCAAAACATTCACATAAAAGTAATCTAAATTTTATTATGATTCGGAACATGGGAAGTTTTGCAAGTTATTAGTATGAGTAAATTCGCAGAATTTTAGAAAATGTGGAAAATCTCTCAAAAGAGATCGTAGTGAAAATTACACTATTAAATTCTGGATACTCAGAAACCCTCTAAAAGAATTGTCAAACCCATAATTACAGAAATATCAGATTTGGTATTTTTCATTTCATGGGTTTTTATTTGTTTACTGTTGGTCTTTTCAAATAGGTTACTTTGTTGAATTAGTGATCTTATTTTCGAAAACGGTCTCGTTGAACTAAAATCGCAATTTCTAAAAGAGATAGAAAACAATAAAGACCAATATAAAAACCGAAAATAGGCAGTAGGTGAATTAAAACAAACAAAAATTAAAATGAATCAAACCAGTTCTTAAAAAAGTTTTAAGAGTTTTTTATACAATTTTACCATTTTAAAAGGACAGTGTTTTTTATTTGCCAGAACCTGTCCTTTTGATTGTGTTTCATTTAGAAGTATAAGAAATCGGTGCCTGCAAAAAACTTATAGAATGGACATTAATAATTTTTGAAAGAACTTTTTAGTTTGTTGGAGTAACATTTTAGGTTGGCAAATCAATAAGCGAGTAACCAGTTCATGTTCCATATATTTAAAAGGAAGAAAGTTTCAATGAATGTTTGCAGTATATCAGAAGAATAAAACTAGATTCACTGCTTAAAATATAAAAAAAAGGTATTCAAGGAGGTTTGAACAATTTTTGATGTTTTCACTTTATCATGACATTAAGAAAGCTGTTTAGTGTATGCTTTGTTTTCAATAAAGTACATATGACACAAGCTTTTGCAGGGTTTAAAGAAGCGACAGTCTTGCTGTTATTTATGGTAAATACAGTTTGTTTTAAGCTTGAGGTGGCTATTCATTTTAATTTCTGTTCGTTTTAGGTTTTATTTATTCATCCATAGTAAAAATAAAGCGCATTAAAACTTAGATCGCTTTGCAGCGGGTCAGGACTTAAGTTGTTGCTGTACCGAGTCAGTGCTTAGCTCGTTATCGTACCAAATCAGGACCAGTTTATTTTTAAACCAGTCAGTACTTGAGTTGTTTTTGTGCTTACTCAATCGGCAACTTGGACATTCCGCTTTTGTTTTTGCTGAGATTGAGAATCCTTGTATGACTCTGTTTCAAACAAAACGCAGATATGCCTACAAATTCTGCCAAAAACTTAGTGCGAATGGCATCGAGGGGTTACAAGCCCTATTTGTAACACCAATCAAAAACGTATAATTTTTCTAACAATTTTGGTTACAACAAGGTGCATCCTGCCCACCTTTTCTTCTAGAATGCACCTGAAGAATGGTCAGTGTGTATAATTTGGAACTGCGTTGATGGATGGTAGCTAAAAACAAAAAATAAGGATTTGGGGAGTAATTGGAGTAATTAAGTCAGAAATTTAATTTATGCAAACAAACCTCTCAACCCGCTTACAAAATCATGTTTTATTTCAGAATTGATACTGGTCTCACATATATCCCGCTTTCTCTCTTTTTCTAACTATTAATTAAAAAAAAATTCCACAAAATAAGTTTTTCAAAGAAAAGTAAAGAGCTCAATTAAACAAAAAATGAGTAAAAATAAAATCAAATAATCTACCAAGCGTGAAACTACCACAAATCAGCATCGATAAATAAATGAAACCCAAAACGAACAGAAATTACAATAATTAACCGAGTCAAACTCGAAACGAGCAGAATTTAACGTAAGTTGGGCGCAAAACCCCTATGCCTTCCCAAGGCCAGAACAAAATTTGCACTTTACTGAAAAAACATATGTTTTTACCTTTATAACTTTAATAAATTAAATAATATTAACATTTTGATTACTAAATATTAGTATATGTATATTAAACTGACAATGCACATTCATTTGTATTTTTTCAGTAAAGTGCAAATTTTGTTCTGGCCTTGGGAAGGCATAGGGTTTTAGAGCCCAACTTATGTTAATTTTTACTCGTTTTGAGTTTGACTCGGTTATTTATTGTCATTTCCGTTCGATTTGGGTTTCATTTATCGATGCTGATTTGTGGTAGTTTCACACTTGGTAGATTATTTGATTTTATTTTTGCTCATTTTTTGTTTAATGGAGTTCTTTACTTTTCTTTGAAAAACTTATTTTGTGGAAAAAGTTTTTTAATTAATTTCTGTTCGTTTTATATTGACATGGTCTTTTCAGGAAAAAAGAAAATAATACTTTAAATCTTTTCGTTTTTTTAAGACTTTATAGCTTGGCCTGCTATTTGTATGCTGGAGAAATTTTTTAGCAATTTTTAACAACATACACCCTTTTAAAAATCTGGACACAAATAGTACTGTTTAATTTAGTTTCATACCTCCTCTAGTTGACCTGAAATGGAAAACTTGATACCATTCGGCAAAAATCTGTTTACTTTCTTTGATAGCTTGGACACACTTACGCTATTTTGATTTGGTTAAATTTTAAGAGCAGAAATGGGAGGGTTGGCATGGAAGGGGGATTAGTTGCCCTCAAATCACTTACGACTATTAAAAAGGGCATCAGCCCTTTCTATTTTCAATCGAATTAGCCCTTTTCGAAGTTCCCACCACAACTCCTTCAATACGAAGTGACCTGGTCTAAACAACAACAAAAAATAATACATTATACCCACTTCAATCTTTACTATAAAAATGTCAAGCCTTCCAATCACTTTCGACTATTAAGAAGGGCACTAGGCCTTTCAATTTCCAATCGAATGAGCTCTTTTGGAAACGACAACGCTTTCTATAAACACCTTATATGCCCCCAGGGCATAAATTACAACCCTTACCCTAAGGTCTGTTAGGGTGGTTGTCATCCTCTAAGACCGAATTTCCAGAACTTTCAACAGTGAGAGGGGCGGTAGTCGCTCTCCAATCACTTTCAACTATTAAAAATGGTCCCAGCTCTTTCAACTTTGATTGAATGTTTTTGGGGAAATGGTGGGCGTAAGAGGGGGTTAATTAATTACTCTCCACTCACTTTTGACTATTAAAAAGGGCAATTTCGGTTTCCAATCAAATGAGCCCTTTTTGAAATTTCTATAACAACTTTCTATATAAACTTTATATGCCCCAGGGCATAACTTACAGCTCTTGCACTGAGGGCTCTGAGGGGGTTATCATCCTAAAAGATCTAATCTCAAGAACTTTCAACTACGTTGAACAAAATGGATATCTCAAATTGTCGCTCTCCAATCACTTTCAGCTATTAAAAAAGGCACTGGCCCTTTCAATTTCCAATTGAATGAGCCCTTTTGAAGTTTCTACGCTTTCAATAAAAACCTTACAATCCTTGCCCTGAGGGCTGTGGGGGGGAGGGGTTGTCATCCTTAAAGACCTAATTTCCAAAACTTTCAACTATGTTGAATAAAATGGCTATCTAAAATATTGATTTGATGTGTTTGGAGAAAAGCTGGGCGTGAGAGGGTTAGTTGCCTTCAAATCACTTTCGACTATTAAAAAGGGCACTAGCCCTTTGAATTTCCAATCGAATGAGCCTTTTTTGAAGTTTCTAC
Source organism: Artemia sinica (assembly GCA_027921565.1). Lineage (NCBI taxonomy): Eukaryota > Metazoa > Arthropoda > Branchiopoda > Anostraca > Artemiidae > Artemia > Artemia sinica. The sequence continues at coordinate 39,909,669 of CM051264.1, forward strand.
GACAACGCCTTCTATAAAAACCTTATATGCCCCCCGAGCATAACTTAAAACCCTTGCCCTGAGGGTTGTGGGGGAGTGTCCTCCTCAAAAACATATTTTCTGTCTGGAAATCAACTACGCTGAACAAAATGGCTATCTCAAAATTTTGATTGGATGTCTTTGGGGAAATGATGGGCGTGGGGGGGGGGCTAGTGGCCCTCCAATCACTTTCGACTATTAAAAAGGGCACTAGCCCTTTGAATTTCCAATCGAATGAGCCTGTTTTGAAGTTTCTATGACAACGCCTTCTATAATAACCTTATATGCCCCCAGGTCATAACTTAAAACTCTTGCCCTGGGGGTTGTGGGGGAGTGTCCTCCTCAAAAATATATTTACTATCTGGAAATCAACTACGCTGAACAAAATGGCTATCTCGAAATTTTGTTTGGATGTGTTTGGGGGGGGAGGCTAGTTGCCCTCCAATCATTTTCGACTATTAAAAAGGGCACTAGAACTCTCGATTTCCAATCCAAAGAGTCCCCTTTGAAGTTTCTACGACGATCCCTTCCGTATGAAATGCCTCTGGAAAAAAATAATAATAATAAAACATTGGAGCCGTATGGCATTTACTATAGGCAACGCTACAGCGTTGCCTCTGATGTTAGCCTTTAAATACATCTAGTTCTCTGAAAAGGGAGGCTAGATAAAAACACCCCCCCCCATTACCTGTGTCTGCAGATATGCTTGTAATTATGAGAGTTAAGTGATAAATTATACTGAGTTTCCCCCTCCCTCCCCCTGAGATAGAGGTATCTTTATATGGATTGTTACCTAAGAATACATCTAGTTCTGTGACAATAGAGGCTGGGTCAAAAATATGACTGCTTTCCCCACCTGTGTTTGCAGGCAGGTGTGCATAAAGTTCCAAAGCTACCAATAGCAGAATTCTAAAACGTGCCGACACTTTAGAGGAACAACTTGTGTTTTGACAGCTTTGCTTTGAGCAAAAAGTATTTTTATGCATAAAATTGTAAAAAAGTAACAAATGTAATTTAGTATAGCTTGCAATTAGAAATATCAATAGTTTTCTGAATCACAATTAATAATGTAATCAAATTCAGTGGCAAACCATATACTAGCCAAAAATATCATGCTCCATAATGTTATATGTACCATTTTATCAAAAGTACTGTATCATATTTACTTTACTACTGCTAGTGGAATTTAGTAATCAAAGTCTGAAGTATACTGTATTTAGCTTACTGCATTTAGTTTATTGATTGAGTTGTACACTCCAATGCTATTGGTATTATAAAAATAATGCATAACCAACTGCATGCTAAATAAATTTAAACTCACGGTCCAGCTGTCTAAAATAACCTTCTTTGCATTGATGCTTGGAATTACACTGAACGTAAATGTGTTCCAGTGAAATTTTTCTTACCACAAGTCACAAGAGAATCTTTGATGAAATGGTATATTCTTATAAACATTATGCCTTTACTAGCATAGGAAAAAAAGTCAGTAATTTAACTATGTATGCCGGTGTTTGATGTGTAGTAAATAATTGAGACAAAAACTTGGAAAGTAGTGAAAAATTATGACATGTTAAGTCAAAGTGATAGTTACTAGGTGTTGATTGTCACTAGTGATAAATCAAGGGTGGCAACTCTGAACGAAAGGGGATTTTTGGGGAACCACATTTTTTTTGAGAAGACAGATTTTTAGGAAATACCCACGAACTTGGAGATGGTGGAAGCACTGGTATTTTCAGGCAAAATCTGTCAGCAAATTTTACTAGGCCATGAAAACTGCCAAGTAGCATTACTACTATGCTACCCCACTTTTTGCACGGCAGAGCACAACTTGTTTTTTGATAGCTTTTCTTTGAGCAAAATTATTTTTATATGTAAAAAATAGTATTTTCAGACAAAATCTGCCAAGACAATTTGAAAACTGCGAAGGTATTTTTGTAATTACAATTTTCTGTTGTCAAGTGTTGCCTAAGGATGCATGTTTTTATATTTTATACCGGCCCCCTCCAAAGGGTTTGACTTGTGTGCTTTCATGAATAGTAAAATAGCTACTTTTGACTGTTCATCCTCTGTCCTATTTTTATTGAAGTTTTTCCTGCAGCAAATTAAAAGCTGAAAAGCAAGGAGTTCACATTGGACCTTCTTGTGATTGTGAGACGAGTTCCAGCCGGGTACGTCCTATTCTCAAGTCTGGTAAATCATTCCAACGTCGCCGACTAGTTCAAAGTTCTAGCAAGACAATATCAAAATGTGCTTTTTCTTCTAAACAGAAAAAACAGAAACCAGTGAACTGTGGCTGTCTCCTTGAAAAAAGTCCATGTTTTTTATGTGGTGGTGAAAATAAACAGATTAAAAATGTGAACCGCCATGATTCTGCAAGGCTAAGGATTTCAGAGATAGACGGAGCTTTTCATCCAGTTTTGTCTGCACGAAATGGTAAGTATTCTTCTACCATCTATATTTTAGATCAATCTCAACGTATGATAAGTTATCTTTTTTGAAAGGGTTTGGGTAAATTCATGTCAAAAACAAATATAAGTTGCATTATGGAAAGCTAACATGACGTTACCATGTGCATACAATTATGAACTCAGATAATAAAACTCCTAGGAATGGATATATAGCCCAAACAAGGGTCTGAGAAAGTGTTATCAACCTCAAACCGCTACTCCCTCCCTAGTTGTAATGTCTAGAAGATTTTTTTTAGAAGAATTGGTTATAACTTTGAACAAAATCTGGCTGAGAATCCAGCCAAATTCCTAGAAAACCACCTTACCAAGGCTTACTGTTGAAGAGAAGCAGACTAAGCTTTTTTTTTTCTTTTTTTTTTAAAGGCTTTTATTCAGAGAATTGCCTATCTTTGCAGCCTTGTAAGCAGAGAAGCAGTGAATTCATGAACATCAAACCCCTTTCCTGGATGGCTATTTGAGTTGTACATCTGCCCTTGAAAGTTTTATTCGTGTAGTAAAACAGCTGTTGAGTTTGGCAAGCAGTACGTAAACCGTAATTGCATTTTAAAAAAACATCCCCGGCCATGATTGGGTGGTAAATCCACTCTAAGAGGTTTTATTCGTTTTTTTGTTAACTTTTGAGGTTTGGGGAATGGCCATAAACGGGAATGTACCTCTCCCTCCCCTCTTGAAGCTTAGTATATTAAATTTGAATGTTTCAACATTCTCACTTCTAGCTCTTCTAATGAGAGAGAATACGTTAAAGCTAACAGTTAACATAAAACAAAACATGAAAATATTTTTTTGAAAAAATAGTGGATGCAAAAGCATCTATGGTATATTAGGCAGTATATAGGATTAGGGCCAGGATTAGAGGAGTAAGTAGGTTTCTCAGCCCTAGGTGGTAAATTAAGCTTTTTCTGCCCCTCTCCTATTAAACACTTCCCCTGGGGGGACCTCCATAGTTATTTATTGTGTTTTTCGTTGTGTAAACTAAAACATGGTATACTACCGCTCCTCACTTGGCTTTGGCTGATCTCAAAAAGTGTTTAGCCGAAAAAGACTCCTTATATATTACGTAAGTTAAAGGGTGATATACCACTCCAAAGGGTTGTCAACGCCTCAGTCGATTTTTGCCGATCTTCAAAACTGTTTAATGGAAAATAATATGTCTTAACATAGTTGCTAGGTCATAAATATATATGATAAATCATTGCTCTCACAGAACAAATCAGAGGCAACACTATAGCGTTGCCTATAGTAAAGGCCATAAGGCTTCAATTTTTTTTTATTATTATTTTCCAGAGACACTTCATATGAAAGGGGTGGTTGCATAAACTTTGGAAGAAGCTCATTTGATTGGAAATTGAAAGTTCTAGTGACCTTTTTAAGAGTCAAAAGTGATCGGAGGGAAACTAGCTTTCTCCCCATGCCCCATTTGCCCCAGATGCATCTGATCAAATTTTTGAGATAGTCATTTTGTTCAAAATGGTCCAAATGTAAAATAACTATGGCTCTGGGTTTGATCCCCCCTGCCCTTGGGGCTAAGACTATAAGTTATGCTAGTCGCCCATTGTTAACATATAAGGTTTTTATGGAAGGGGTGGTCGTATAAACTTCGAAGGAGGCTCATTCTATTGTAAATCGAAAGTTCTAGTGCCCTTTTAAGAGTCGAAATTGTTCAGAGGGCAACCAGCCAGCCGCCTCATACCCTTTTCCCTGAAATCCACTATCTTCTTCAAGTGCCGCCTTTTGTTAGAAACCGTCATATTGTTGCGAAATATGGAATTGTTGAGTCTCTGAGTGCCATGGAGGAGGTATTCAGAATTACGTGAAAAAACTAGAGCTTCTGGATCACAAGTGGGCCCACCTTCTCAAATAGTTATGTTATTATGTAGTTCTTTCTGTTTGTAGTTGTTTTTCTTGCAGTTTTGCTTTTTCTTTCTTTTCTTGTTCGTGCTCTTGTCTTTTTCTGTTGATTGTAAGACAGGTTATTAATAAAATTCATTCATTCATTCATTATATGTCTTAAACAATCTTGGAAACAACAAATAAGATTAAACATGAATATTTGATATTTAGTGATATTATATCAGGAAGCTCACCAGTTCAAGATTTTATTTCACTTTAATTTTTATTTCCAACGGTGTAATCAGTACAAAAGAAAATACTTGTAATATAATTCGTTTTCAATAAAGTGCCAATGATGCAGTAGGCTTTAGACTTTTACTGTTAGGGAAGGGGGCAGTAGCCAAACTCTTGTTTGTATTAATTTCTGTTCGTTTTAAGCTGATTTGCATATTCAAATTAAGTTTTTGTCGTTTTAAGATTTATTTATTCATTTATATTAGTACATGTTGTATGTTTGTTTGTTATGAATGTTTTTTTCTCTTCGTTTTGGTTTTTATTTATTATTTAATAGTAATTTCTGGTCTTTTTGAATTTGAATTGCTATAGGAATTTAATTCTGCTAATGTTAAGTTTAATATGACCTGTACTTTTCTTTGAAAAACTTCATAGTTTTTCAAATCATTTTATACAATCCGTTGATTTTGAATTAAAATCAAGCATTTTGCAGTAGGCATCAAGACACGGCTAATTGTAGAAACAAGCCAAGACAGAGAGTCCGAGTAATTGAGAGGCAAATCTGGGATAAGCCCTTTTTAGGATTGTATAAAAATTATTAATCTATTTTAAATTAAAATTAAAATGGTTAATTTTTTTAATCTACAAAACAATGAATAGATCATAAATTCTGTTAAATTTACCAAATATATGTATGAAAATTCGTAACTAAGTCCTCCTCTAACGGTCTTGATTTAGTATGGTCTAAACAAAAAAACAAATGCCTTTGTTTGTGTCTGGTATAGGAAGGTAATTCTGCATTCGTCAAAATCAGAAATAATACTAGCCAGGGCTGTCAAAAGTTTTGACCGAATTTGCCAAAAGTTTTGCCACTATCGGCCAAAAGGTTTCTTTTGGTGCCATTTCAAAACTCAAAAGGTATTACAAAAAATGTCACATTAGATTAGAGGTGTTTTGACCATGGAAATGCAGAGGGGAGCTGCAATGGCATCTAATAGATTTTTAAAAGCTCACTGAAGGAATTTTAGGCTAGTCATTTTACATGAAAAAAAAATGTCCAACTTGGAACAAAGTGCCACACAAATGGTTTTGTACATCATAAAGTTCAAAAAAATCTGGAGAATAGCATAATAAAACTCCATGAAAATCTGAAACGAGGAAATGCATGCATATAGATAACTATCCAAATCGAACATATAGGCCTGAATTTTAGCCAAAAACCCAAAATAGGTGCTTTTGTTTTGAATGGGTTTTAAGGCTCTTTTACGATATATTTGAACCTGTTGAGAGTGAATATCAGCTCTAAAATTTCTTTATACTTCAGTTTCTACCAACCCCCCTCCCAAAAAAACAGATGAAGTCCTAATCTCATCGAAAAATGCCTGAGCATTTTCTTTTCTTCGAAAATATTTTGGAATGTCATTTTGTACATTATCTTAACTGCTGAATTAAACAAAGTTTAGCAATGTAAAACTTTACAACCTCAAATTCGCTTAGTCAAAACTTCCTAGGCCACCCGAATTGAGCCAAAAGTCCAAAAATATGTTTAAAACATGCGCATTGAAAAACATGAAGCTGTGAAGTTGTGAGAAGTCCCAACAAGGCATCTTTCGCAAACAGCATCTATGAAAGATGCTTCAGTTTTAACCCAATGCCCTCAGCCCTTCTCGCCACTAGTGATCGATGGTGATTACTGCACCGGATACCTTGGCAAGTGGAGCTATTTTATGGGACTCTTGTGACAAATTTGTGGCTTACTTGAAGCAGGAATTCGAAAATAAAGTTTTTGTTATTGAGTCTTCTTTCAGATAGCTGAGCGGCATGGGAACATCTCGGTCTGGACTCTACCGCTTAGGGTTGGCACCTTGAAGATGGCGAACTTGTGTCATTCATGGCAGATGTGAAACCCACACCAGAGTGGATGCTTAATGTCATCGGACACACGTGTATATTGAGTTGTCAAACAAAAAGATAGCTCGTGTCGAAGATTTGGTGTACGATGTGCTACTGTCTGTCCAAAATATTTAGGCAAGAACTACAGGAGCATAAGATCAGCAGAACCAAGACGAATGTGAAGCTGAAGCAGTATATGAGCATAAAGTCAAAGCAGAGTAATCAGCACTGTGATTCTAATTAAGGATGTGATACCAAATAGTTAATCACATTTGTTTCTTACTTTTTACGGGTTCTGTAGTTTTTTACTTGTCATATTCGAAGTACTTCAAAATATTATTTCTGAACTCCAAGTGACCAACAAAATGGGTAAATCACACTGCTAGTGTTGGTGACGAACTAAAGGCTGGTTATTTGGTTGAGATTTGATTACACGACTGTTTGCACTTCTTGTCTCATATGTCCAGTTAGAAGGGAACTGTTCTCCTATTTGATCCCCTTGAAAATATGCTTTGGACATTCGGCTCAATTTTAGGCAGCCTGAAAAATTATGACTGTGAATTTTAGGTCGTAAGATTTTTCATGCCTAAATTATGTGTATCTCAGTAGGTAAGATAAGGTACAAAACGACATTCCAAAACATTTTTAATGAAGAGTAAATTTTTCGGCTCTCCGCCAATGGAATTTCGCTTTTCTGTGTTTTTTGGGGCAAAAATTAAGTCTAAAGCAAGTTGAAAAAGAATAGTAGTATCTCAGTCTGGACTCTACCGCTTAGGGTTGGTACCTTCAAGATGGCTAATTTGTGTCAGTCATGACAGATACGGAATCCACACCAGAGTGGCTGCTTAGCGTCATCAGGTGCATGTGTAGGTTGGGTTGTCAAACAACAAGACAGCTCATGTTGAAGATCTGGGATATGATGCGCTGCTTAGAATGTTCAGAGTATAGGACCAGCAAAACCAAGATGAGTGAAGTTGAAGCAGAATATAAGCGTAAGGTCAAAGCAGAGCAACCGGCTCTGTGATTCCAATTAAGGGTGTGATACCAATTAATTTTTATCAACGTTTTTGGGGGTCTTCCCCCCCATGGAATTCGGTTTTTATATGCATTTTGGATGAAACTCAAATTTGAAGCAATTTTAAGCTGATATCTGTTCCAAGCAGGTTTGGATACATGACGAATGACATGGTGAGGTCCGAATGATGAGTTTTAGCAAGTTCTTCTCAAAATATTCTCGAAACTAGCTCCCTACTTACCGATTTGTGTAATCCATGGCTATGTAAGCATGAGCTAGTCATTGCATTATATTATTGTTAAATGCCCTACAAAAACTGAATTGTAGCGTACCATTCTTTTCCTATACTTTTTGAGAAAAGTTTGCGAATTCATGAAAATGAATGTTTGCGAATTCAAAATGAAAAATCTCTCCCTTCATGCCTCCTGAACGAAATCTTGTGCGCGGTCCTGGATGTTTTTACAGTTTTGCTAACGTATTGATAGTTGAGCTCTTCAATTATATCCAAAATATGTCATTTAGGAAATGTTAAAACTTAGTAAGATGCAATCTAATGTATCTCAGTTTTATAGTTGTTTTTTTTTTTTCTTTTTCAGAAATGCCACTAAGCATTCATATTGATTCGTTAATACATACTGGAGAGTGGCGAACTTTAGTCAGAACTAAACCGTTATCTGACGCAGTCCTACATAGAAGTCATCCTCCCCCAGAAGCCTTGAGCTACCGACCTGAAACACCCCCGCCTCTAACTAAAACGGACTATAGGCGACATCTGAGTAAATCATCTGGTTTACTCTATTCATATCTCGATAAAGGTAATATATATATATATATATATATATATATATATATATATATATATATATATATATATATATATATATATATATATATATATATATATATATGTATATTTTAATGACATTTGTGTACATTTTTTTGTGCTTGCTCTGTTTATTATTGATACTTCTTAGTTGTGGGAGGAAGGATCTTGGCGGATAGGTTACGGGTAAAATTTTTCTAACAGTCCTTATTGTTTCCTATCAATAATAGAATTAAATATTTTATAAATATATAACTTTTATGTTGCCGAGAAAAATAAAACTAATACATACAACTATGTCCTAAATATTTAGGCTTAGTTCATTTCGCCTTATGTAACACCATTTAACGTTGAGGTATAGACTGTAGCATTGCTGAAGAAAAACTGAACCATCTGGTAAAACATTCCTACTTATGTAGAATTATGCAAAACTAGCGCTTTACTCAAAGCACTGAACTGAAAACATAAGAAACAAGAACATTTTATTTTATACCGTGAAAGACATCCTAAAGCAATCTTTATTTCTATTGTATAAACAAGGTATATTGTTTCGCGTTTTGAGTAAAACACTATTTTTGCATAATCGTACTTGGTCTGCCGAGGTAAAATTTTGGTGTTTGATAGGCATGCCCAAATTGATTTGCCTTATTTACCTGAACTAGTTCGGGTTAAATTTATACCCCATGTGGTAGTTTTCTGGAGAAGTCATCGAAAAGCCAAAGAGCAGAGAAGACTTCCGCCAAGCAATATTAGAGCACTAAGTTTATCAGTCCGTGCACTGCCAGGGTCAAAGATTTTGCGCTTTGGTGAATCCCCACCTTATTAAACTTTAAATCTAGCCCATCAATCGAAAAGAGCCTGTGTTCTAAATTTCTAGGTGCTAGGTCTGCTTTCCTGTAACTCCAGGGGAATCTGATTTGCGAAAGAGCTCGATCTAAAGTAGACTTTGAGTCTAGCAATCCTGTTTTATTTAAAATTGAGACTGGCAAGTGATGGTGCCATCACGACAGGATTTATTTATTTCAGAAATAGATAGAGTTGGAAAATTTTCAGCTCCTTGGCGATTTGAGTAAGGGAGATATATGAGTAAGTTGGATCTTCGGTCGCCCAAACAAGTACCTAAAACTATCCTTAGATATTTCCTTTGGAAAACGCCTTGTATGTTTTCGTCGTTTTCCTCGACTTTTTGATAGCACCCATGTTTCAAAGGCATACCTGTCAACCGTCATTACTGTGGCTGATGGTATCCTAGTTTTGGTTCTAAGACCTGTATTTCTATTCGAAATCTACTGGAGGGGGGGGGTCAATAGACTTTCCTAAGGGGGGGGTCTTCCTCCTGCTATACACCTTAATTCAAGTCCTAGTATGCCTTTTTATTTCTTTTTCGTATTTTCGTAATTAAAACCAGATAATTTAGGCATATTCCTTGTTGTATGCATAACTACATACCATGGCTTGCCACACACAGGGTTGCTCCTAATATTAATTAACCTGGGGACGTCGCCCTTATCCTTTGTCCTATATTATATTTTTTCTGACTTTTTCACTCGAAATATGCTTATGAGGGGATGTTTTGCCGTCACTTAAACAACTATAACTATACAACGGTTCAATTTTCCAAAGTAGTTTCTTGCATTCTTTTACAAAGGTAAATTTTACTGGACGGAGGGGGCTCAGAGAATTTTTGTGCGTGTGGAAGGTATCGGATGCCATAGGTACTATCACTAGGTTGTTATATAGGTAACACCGATTGGAAGATGTATATTTCTTTTAACTTTTTTTTGTATTGAGGCGAAGTGTGCACTGTGTTCCATGGCACAGTTCATTTGGTCATAGACAAGCTTAGATTATTAAATAACCAAAGGATGTTGCTGTGGCTCTTTATATCATTTATCCTACATTGGACCATTTTCTGACTTTATACGTAATTACCCAGATATCTTACCATGACATAGGAACATGTAACTCAGTATAAATCTTACAAAAAAAAGGTTACTTGCATTCATGTACAAAGATGTATTTTATGTGGAGGGAGGTCAAAATTGCTTCTTTTTTTCGGGGTTCGATGATGTCTGATTTTTGAAAGTGTGGTCTAGATATTGATTTTTAGTTTATAGATGTTCTAGTTTTTCAAGAGTGAAGGTGGAGGGGCTGGGAGTGGTTTTAGTGAAGGGAGAGGAAAAATGCAGACCCCGTCTCCTCTATATAAAGGTACAATTACCAGTCGGTTTAGGCTACGCTTATTGGAATGCATGTATGTTTTTAGGTCATCATCATTCCAGTTTTTCAAAATAATGGTTCTTTTAACAGATCTCGAAGAACCTCCCCCTTCCCACTCTCCCAGTCCTTTTTCCGCTGTGTATAAATTGATCGTCACCAAGCATGTAGGTTTTGAGAATGTAATGTTTCAGCATGCTTTAATTGAAGATTTGAAAGACAGTCTACTCATTTCTCGTTTCGTATTAAAGGTGACAAAATTCGTGTTAGACCTACGATGACTTTTGAGAAAGGATGCTAAACTTCGTATCTCCCTTTGTGAGGCATTTGCTCAGCCCTTTTTATTTTACAAATTTAATTATTACTGTTTTCTTTTTTTTTTTTTTTTTTTTTTTTTTTTTTTTTTTTTTTTTTTTTTTTTTTTTTTTTAGGCAGCAAGAGTCACACTCAGTTAGATAATTTGGATTCTGATGCAAGCTGCAGTTCTTCATCAATAGCCGTTAGGGAGAAGTTACAACCTAGTGACTCCACCCGGCATAGGAAGAGAGCATTTGGTAAGCAATTTATCATCATATCTTAATAGATTTTCAGTTGTGAATACTGTGTTTAAAGATAATTTCAATAAAGGCTACAGAGAAAATTGCCGTGGTGACAGTTTTCTTTTTTCAATTTCGTCTGGAAGTTTTGTTACGTTTGGTTTTGAAAGAGTCTTAAGACATCACTCCCTCTTGGCAGTCCTGATGCCCTGATAGTTGTTATTAGATTTATTCCATATTAGAGAACTTCAGCACGTGTATGAACATCTAGATTCTATGAGGCCTATTAAGCTAAAGGGTAATTTTGCATTTTCTTGTACTTGGCTTTCTCAATGTCAGTACCTGCAATTTTTTTAGTCATTTAAAAGTATGTTTACAAACTTGGCTTCTGTAAAACAAAACGTAGAATCGATTGCGTAAAGAAAAAACTGCCTTTCGTTGATTGAAACTCCTAGTTTATGACAAGTTTACAACTCACTAAAAATAGTTCTGGCATTGGCTGCCGATCGGCTGGAAAACCAGGAATTTAGCGACGAACATTTCGCGCAAATTTATTAAGATTAATAATAAACTTGTTTTGGCTATTCAAATAGGCCAATGTATTAAAGCAAATAAATTAAGACAAATGAGTATGGAGAGAAATAGAAATGCAGCGCGTGGCCTTAGACAAGATTGGGGATCTATTTTGGAGCTTCCCCCTCAAAATATGAGGAATTTCGCTGGTTAAAGATCTATAAATGGCTTCAAGAACTTACTCTCTCCTTCGAATTAAGTTTTAGGCACCTGTTTGTCAATTTTTTTCTAGCCAAGAACATTTCGCGCAAATTTATTAAGATTAATAACAAACATGTTTCAACTATTCAAATAGGCCAATGTATTAAAGCAAATGAAGTAAGACAAATATGTATGGAGAGAAATAGAAATGCAGCGCGTGGCCGTAGACAAGATTTGGGATCTAGTTTGGACCTTCTCCCTCAAAATATGAGAAAACTTCACTGGTTGAAGACCTATAAATGGCTTCAAGAACTAACTAATCTCCCTCTAATTAAGTTTTAGGCACTTGTCTGTTTTGTGTGCTAATAAAATCTTGGACATGCTAGTATTCCTCATAATGGACTAGGACGCGCTTTTCTGGGGCTCGCACCTCTCCAAACAAAGACCTTTCTAATGAGTACGCCTGTGGACTAATTAACGACCTTTTGGAAATTTTTTGGAATGTTTTTCATTAGCCTAAATAAAAAGGAGCTATATATGTTAGGAAAGTCAATCTTTAATATCTTGGGAAAGGCTAACAATGTTGAGTTGGAATTTCCTGGGGTCTTGGAAGGGAATACAGGGAAGTTGAGAAATCCGATATGGAGGGCTCCGGGTGGTGAAAGGGGGCTTTATATTTTGTTTTCTCTGATTCTAAAAAAAAATTACGCGCTATTAATAATTAAGGCAAAATATTATAGAAAGACGAAAAAACAGAGCCATCCTCGAAATTCGATTGACTTGGTTCTTTCACGTATATATTCACTGGGTCGAGGGGATTTGGAATACACTTCGTAGTCCCTGTCTTGGGGGGGGGGGGGGTAGAGGAGTCGACATTTTGTTGATTTAAATTCGTGTGTTATTTTGCTAATGACTAATTATGGCTAGTTTATGGTTTTTTGTGCTTTAGTGTGCCTAAAGTTATTAGGCCTACAGGTCACATAGTCTGGAACAGCTCATTTACCTATAACAATATACCTCTCAATCAGAGTTAACGTAGTAGTGTTGACTTTGCAAAAAGCGACGTGTCTCCCTTGCGTTGTTATTACTTTTTCTTTTTTGCTCACTTTGTAAAGAACTCGTGGTCGTAAAAACCAGGCGCCCTGCCTTTAAGGGTGAAATTAATACAGTCAAAGGCCACCAGAGGGCAACCAGTGCCCCTCTCATGTTCACCTTCCCAGACTCGAATGGCATGGGATCAACACTTTGAGATTTCACTGCGATTTTTTTATGGCTACAAACTGTCAAGAAATAATAGCTCATCAGCGTTGTCTGCGCTTAGTTTATTTCTTATTTTGCCTATTAGCTTTTCCCATCTTAGAAAAAAATTGTTTCAGTTAAACGGACATTGCAGATCCCAAAAAAGAACTGTAGGAGGAAACTTCTAGGCGAACACTCGGTTTTGTTTTTCTGCCAAGTAAGTGGATCAGAACTCTAATCTTGAATTGATTTACTCTTTATGCAAGTCTACAACGTTACAAGCACTAGACGCATGTTTCTGAGCTGCAAGTTCGTAAGCCTCTACGACTTTGTCTTGGTGGTTCCAGGGTCCTTTTTTGGCTGGATATGTTCCTAGTGTCCTTGCAAAAAAAAGCCTGGCCAGATTCTGAATTGCGCATCTGTAATAATTTATTTTCGAATATTAAATGATTTGTTAAATAAAATATACATTTATCTGAATATGGAGCCAAGGTAAGTTGCTTGTATCCCTGGTGTGAAAATTCAGTAGTCCCTAATCGGTAATCCGTGGTTTGGGCGATTTGATGCCGCAAATCGTCAACATCAGCTACCAACTCTTGGACGACGGCTTACTCGGTTATTTTCTTCTTCAGCATACCGATACTTGGCATTTTGAATTAAACATTTTTTACAGTCTGGTGTTTTGACTGTTGTCTGGCGAGATTGCTTCTTTTCGAAGTTTGTTGCTGGCGAGAGTATTCTGCGTGAACAACAGGATAATTTCTCTGACATTCTGAATCAAAGATTGAAATTTTGTACATTTATCAACGGCTTATGTCACAGCAAGATTTTGTGTGTGTGAGTTCAATATAAAACCAATGTCAAATCAGTTAACCATTGATTTCAAATTTATAGTTGGATGTTTGTAACCAAGTTCGAATCGATTAATAATGCAAAGCTTTCTTTATAGTCTTGTCGGGTAAAAAAAGGTATCTTCCAAAGATATTCGTGGGAGTCCAATGTACCATTTGATCTTCTTGACCTTTTCTTTTCCGATATCTGACTGAATCGAATAGTACAACGAAATTCAACGGTTTTCGTAACATTTATTGATCTTAATATGCTAAAAAGACAACGTACACTACTAACAACAATAGATGCAATGTATTACCCAAGTATTGCATAAACATCTGTTGATATTCTACGTGAAAAAAGAACAAACAAAGCGCAAGGTTTTAAAATTATTTTAGTTTTCATGATTAACTAAAAACAGAGGTTTTAGTCAGTTGTTGGAAAATGGGGAACTAAAAATGGGGTTTCAAAAGAAGTTTGAATGTAAGCGTTGTGTTTTGACATGTGATGTTAGTAGTGACTTTTTAGTTAAGAACGTTATGAAAATAGCATGAATGTATAACTCGTGGTGATCTTGGTTTTCGCGATAACTGAGGCTCAGACTGAGTGCTAATTGCGCATTACTCTGAGTGGTAAGCATAGATGCTAGGCTTCTTTGGACTTGGCCAGCTAAAGTAGTAAAAATCATTAGCCCAAATCAAATCGACTGATTTGACTAAATGTATCATTCTTTGTTTAAGTTTATCTAATGTTTTCGTCGATTCTCACCCAATTGGGTTGATCAAATTCGTTAGTTAGACAAGCGTTATATTTACTAGCTTGGCTGCTAGAAATTAACCCAAATGCTAGAAAGCCTTCATCTTTGTATCCGAAGTACTAATACCTGCCAAAAGTTTTGTTCCACCGATATGATACCTCTGAGAATTGATATGCTGTATCGTATCCAGTATCGGACACCATTAGGCATTACCCAGACAGCCCCAGAGGCAAACGTCCCTACATATGGATTTGGCCCATTCTACATAGACACATGTCAGAGGGAAAGTTCGAGCGTTACCCGAGTAAAGAGCCACATGCATTCAATGTATTACTATTTTTTACCTGTCACCTTGTGCACAAAGTAGTGTCATAGAAACTTGGGAAGGGGTTCATCTAGTTGATTCTTGAGAGTATTTATCTTCTTTTTTTCTCACTTCTTATGGAAGGAATATTGTAGAAACTTAGAAGGGGGCTCATCTGATTGGGAATTAAAATTTCAAGTGTCATTTTCTAGAGTTGAAGCTGTTTAGAGGGCAACCAATCCCCATTCAATGCCCATTTTTGCTACTGCTTTTCCACTTTAACCCCCCAAGACTTCCAATCAAAATTTTTAGATAAAAATTTTGCTCAGAATCATTCAAAGGTCCAATGGAGATGGCAAGACATCCGCAGGCCCTGGGGTGATGGCCCTAAATAATGGAAGTCGCCAATCGTTTGTAAATAGAATTTTGCAGTGAAAAGGGGGGGGGGCACGCAGCCACACTGAGTGGACCAAATTTTTCTCTCATACCTCTTATCAAACCCTTCCACCTCAACCAAAAATAATGTATAGGCAAAAAAATCCTGAGGCTAGCATCTGTACTAAATGAAATAGTTTCCTTTTCCCAGGAACTCATTGGCTGTATCAACCGCCATTGCTGCCAGATTAAGTGCCTTCCAAAAAAGGAATGCAGGTTTTTCACGCACTTTACTTTTTTTAACCTGGCACCCGCTACTACCAAAAGTGTGCATAACTGCTTAGGGAGATCTTTTTCATCCAAAATTGAATTCCAAGTTTTTTTCTAATTTTAAAGACATCATATACTTTGAAAGTATGAAACAAACAATGGAGAGAAGTTACAAAGGAGATAATATTGCTTGAATTGCTTCTTATTCCAATATTATATCGTATTTTTTGGACAAATTTACTTCTGATAATAGAAAGTTAAGGCTCAACCAATAACTTTAAAGTTAAAATGTTTGGAGGGGGGATTAATTTATTTAACTTATTACCGACTTGCACCTCTAAGGAAAATATACGATTATAAGTGGTATTTTTGAAGTTTAATAGCTTGAGCTCTTCATTGAATAATGTTTTGGGTCTTTAGATGAATCAGATCAAGACTGCACCGACTCTCCAGCTTCACCTGCCCCATCTACTAGTAGTGCGGAAGGATCCAGATATCAAGATCGGAGCATGCAATGTGAAATAAAGTGAGTATTTTTGTACATCTTGTGTCTGCTTTACCCTCTACATTTCGTTATTTCCCCTCTTTTCCCCTTTTCATTTCAGCCTTCTCCTTTATCTCGAAAATGCCGTGGCTAGATTAATGCCACAAGCCCCCCCCCCCTGTATCACACACGCGCACAAATCAATTTCATCATAAATTTCTCCAACATTTTTATTTCTATGTGAAGATTTGATGTAGTATCTCGAAAATAGTAGGTCCAGATATTTAGCCGTGGCTCGTGGATATCCGTAGACAGCTTCGGTGAAATTTTTGCGGCAGACTTCCGTTTCACTCTTCACCGCAAAGTTTAAATAGCTGGATATCAAAGGTTTTAAATATGAACTTCATCTTTATTTTACGGTATAAATATGAACATGGACGCACATTGTTATTTTGGGATGATTCAAATAACACTAAAAATAAAAATCACTAGAAAAGTGTAGGATATCATAGGAAAATTTGTTAAAATCTTGAGAATCCTCTATTTCTATGATGCAGTATTGCTTAAGGATTTTCTAACACATAATTTTGTTTTTTCGTTCTTATTCCATTCTTAAACTTTGGCGTGGCGATGGATTAGTTAAGAATTTCACACTGATGTGTACTTTTAAACATTTTTTGCTTTGAAGTTCGAGATATGTACAGGCTGTTTTAGAATTGATAATTTCATCCAGATGTTTTTCTTAATTCTTGATTTCTTTTACGTATTTATTTTTTACGTTGTCTGTTGAGGTATTCAAACATTTACTGGTATTTAATGATATGATCTATAAATTAAGTTCATACTTTCGTAAGAGCTGGCGAGTTTTGAAATAGTGTAGTCAGCGCTCGCTATTTCTTTTAGAGCTCTCAGTGTAAATTAAAAACGCAAATGTTGATAAGTTAGTTTTCGTAAATGAAAAATAGAAATGCTTTTTACTTCATGTTATGTGTGTGCAGTTTTGAATATGCTCTCTTGTTTTTATCTCTAAGTGATGGCACACGTTTAAATCTTTCGTAAATTGTCTAATCTTCGCAATTTCTAGCTAAATTGCGCTGTTGTATCTTACATAATTTGGATGACATACATTCTCATGGGCAAACTTTATGCTCTTGGGAGCCTTTCTGATACCTTCTTTGTTTCTCAAGTATTGAATCTGTTGTAGCAGAGGATCATACACAAGTTATTTTAAGAGAGAGATTAAATGAATAAAGGAGTAAGTTTTCATTTTTAACTTAAAGTAAGGAGCTGAATTAAAACTTAAAACGAAGAGAAAGTATTCTGTATATGAGGGGGTTGCCCCTTGTCAATACCTCCCTTTTCATGCTAGCGTTTTTAATACTTTTAAAAAAAGGTTCTTATTCTAATTAATGGCACTTGTGTTATTAGAGAAATGAGACAAAACGCAAACGTTAGCGTAAAGAGTGAGGTATTCAGGAGGGGACAACCCCTCATAAACGAAATAATTTTTGTTCGTTTTAAGTTTCGATGTTTCTCCTTATCTTCAGTTGGAAAACCTTCTTTTTTTTGTTTATTTCTAACCGTTTTTCAAATACTGCCAGGAAATCCGGCCCTCCTTCCTTGGAAAATTTACTAACCCCCCTCCCTCATAAAATTCTTCCATGGAAGGCTCTTCCCACTTGAATATCCCCCTCCCCCAGTCGCTCCTTACTTACTGTTCTTTACCATGAACTGTTTGAAAAAAAAGTACCAGATATGACAAAATCAAATTGGGATATTTAATGTTGTTGCTTCACTTAGCAAGAATACACTATACACTAAATGTTCAATAACCATATAGATACAACTAGACCCCGGCGCCGCGCCGTTGGATCGACCGAACGCTGCCGGCAGAGGCGGCGGCGTTCGGTTGCCTTTAAATTAATTATGCGGCAATTCTTTATTGCGTCAACCGCAAAGTCGGAGCTTTTCTTTCTCGTGTGGTTTAGTATTTCGATTTTCCTGATTAGAAATCAAGCAGGGCTTGTACTATCCCCGAATTTTCGGGTATTTCCCCGAAAATCTATGCGTCACCCCGAAGAAAAAACTGGCTCCCCGAATCCTCAAAAATCACACAATCACGGTGCCATCCCTAGCGATTTATCACCAGTGACTTCCCTGCCAAAGATTACTTTGCATACCATAATTCTTCACTACTCTCTTGTTCTTTAATTTTCGTCTCTTTTTTTAATTTGCGTAAAAACCAGACAGATGCAATATGGAATTGCAAATATTGCAATATCCACAGTTCTTCATATATTAACAGAAAAAGTATCGTGTTTATGAAATGAGTTTAAATCATTTTGAATGCAGTTTCCCAATTGTTATTTCTTACATCATTCGTAGTCAAGAATTTTGTTTTCAAGTTGAATAGAATTACAGAACGTATTCACTACTATACAGCTTCAGCCTTCAGTTGGATTTTGAAATTGATAACCACAGTTTATATAATTATCCAGTAAGCTTATCGCAGATCATTTCTGGTCTTTGTTCTCGGTGCGAACAAAAAGCTCCTCCCACTTCTTTCTGCATTAGCGGGAATGCGGGTTAGTCTGTTTCCGATTGTTTCCAACAAAGTGCATTATTCGTAATAGCGGGTTTCCACTTGTTTCCGATTAGATCACAGTCTGACTTGTCTACCCATGAAAAGATCTGATGCCGCCTATGTTTCTGTCTGCAAAAACGTTCTCCGGAGAACTCGCACCCCGGTCCGGGTTTTTATAATGGGTGAGATAGGGAATGATCATACTGGATAATTATATGAACTGTGTTGATAACCGACAGATTGTTTCTACAGCTGAATAGTAAGTTTGCAGTTTTTTTTTTCTTTTGCTGTTTTTAGATAAGATTTTCTTAATGTTTAATACTAAATTGTTGAACGCCTGATAGATTAAAGAAAATATAATCTTCTTTCTGAAAAAAAATTTACCCCCCTCCCCCCCCCAAAAAAAAAATAATAAAAACCTATTGAGACAAAATTTAGCTTTAGACTAAGCTATGTAAAAGGTTGGGGAATTAAAGATTGAAACGGAAATTACCCCAAAAATATGATTCATAAAAAATTGTAAATTATTGCCTATAGGGGGGGGGATAGGGGGCTATCATTTCTAAATGATAATACCTCATTTTTTTTTATTGAAAGCAGGGATGCCAAGAAGATAATTATTTTTTTCATTTAAAGTGGAGACGGAAGAAAATAATATCAAATTCCCTGGGAAACCATTGAAATATTTTGATAGACCCAGGGCCCCCCATTGGGACTTGTTCATTGTCTTGGGTATTTTGCGATTTCTCATAGGCTACTGGCCTAATTTGGCTTTTGTGTCTGCTCCCTTTTAATTAGATTCTTTGGATTTTATTGAATGCCACGGCGAATCTATGACTCAGTTTTCCATAATTTGGGGTATATCTGAATAATTTTGACATTTTTGTTGTTGTCTTTGTACTCCTTTACTCATACCCTCAATTTTTTTTTCAAGGAAAACTAAGCTGTTTAACTTTATTTTGCGTGTTTGTTTGAACCATATAGGGATCTAGTTAATTATTAAGGAAATTATTTTTTTATTGTAAAGCTGAGACGGTATCCTATCAAGGTGGTATCCCGAGGGGGGGGGGTACGGAGGTATTACATTTAAATGATAATATCTCGATTTTTTTTTTATTCAAAGCAGGGATGCCAAAAAGCTATTTTGTTTTTAAAATTTAAAGCAGAGACGGCATCCTATCAAGGTGGTATTCAGAAGGGGGGAGTAGGGAGCTATCATATTTAAATGATAATACCTCGATTTTTTTTTTTCTTTTGAAAGCAGGGATGCCAATAAGTTATCTTTTTTATTATTTAAAGCAGAGACGGTATCCTATCAAGATGGTATCCAGAGGGGGAGGCATAGGGAGTTATTATATTTAAGTGATAGTACCTTGATTTTTTCTTGTTGATAGCAGGGATGCCAAAAAGTTGAAAAATTGACAAAAATTTAAAAAAGTTGAAAGATTTTCGTGAGTTATACTTGATACAGCACTTGTATAGTTTTATCGTCCAAAGGGAAAGGGACATATGCATCCAACCCGTTTTTTTTTTTTTTTTTCTTATCGATGAAACGAGTTAACTTTGAAAACATTCATTCATAAGTACGAGGCAGATTCACACTAAAACGAATTGGTGTGACGAAAGCGATATCGACATCCCCACCTAACGTTGCGCTCGAGTGACAATGGCGCCCTTGGTCCAGTGCCCAAGTTACATTAAAAGGCCAGGTCATACTAAAAGCTTTCAATTTGGGAGGTTCGAGGAGAAGTCTTTGACAGTCTCATGACCTCAGGGCACTAGATGTTGCAACGTTCTTACTTATCTACAGTGGTTTAAAAAATTCGATCACCCCACAAATGATGATCAAAAATATGCACAAATATACCAAATGTAACATTTGGAACATTAGAACACTTTTTTCAAAGCTTTGAAGAAAAGCAGAAAGGCTAAATACCCCTAACTACGCTTGAAAGCTATTTTAAAAAGAAACTCTTTGGAGATTTCCATTGATATGACCATAGCAGAAGCCTTGAGCCTGGACGGGGATCAAAGAGGAGTCTTCGAGTATTTTGACCACAGGTGACTTGTTGTTGCGACTTTCTTAAATTTGGTAATTTTTGTGAGCATTTGGAAATCAAAGCTTAAACTCAATAACTGATACTAAGTCTCCTAACATTTTGCTTGGATTAAAAGTGACGATCTAGGAAGAAAATCTTAACATCTTCTTGGAGCTACTTCATTCTGCATATTATTTCATTTAATTACATTTAAAACGGATGAACTTTTTTTTACCTAAGAAAATAGTTGGCACTTCATTTTTCTTCACACCGAATAAACCATTAAGTGTTTTTTGTTTCCTTGTAAGTAAATTGTTCTCATGTGAAGTGTTCAGCATGTATTTTCAATTTGATAAATTTACTCCTTTTAGATGCAGTTTATAATTCAGCTGATATTAGGTATTTATGAGTTTATAATTTGGAATGAATCCCCAAAAGAAAAAATGAATAATATCCAAAAGAGCAGCTAAAAGCGATAAAAAAGCAGCAGTTCAGCCTTAGCGTACATGACATATTCTATAAAGAAGCCAAAAAAACTTAAATGTATTTTTTTTTATTGTTATTAAAAACTAGTTTTTAATACAAGGAAGGCTTTTTAGGAATCCAAAAGAGCAAAAAAAACAATCAATTCAACTGTTTCAACTGTTTTTAAGGTGACAAAACAGCTAAAGGCAAAGGGCATTATGAAAAAATTAAGTTTTATTAAAATTAAACTGACGAATTTTGTGATACGGTATTTGAAGTTTTGTATGCAGTAATGCTCGATGAAAAAACACTGCTAATTTTGATAATTATTTATGTTAAGAATACATAGCTAATACATACTTCAACTATTATGCAAGGGTTCTGAAACGCCATATCCATTTCGTTTCTACCAGATTTCTACTTCTCTTGATGAATAACGAAGAAGACCAGTTTCCAGCCAGCGACTTGTGAAGTTTTGAGCTCATGAATAGGCTCGAATCTGTTGTAAATTTAAGCTGTGATTTGAGAAAGACTGATGAAAACATTAATGTTTGCGGTCAACATTGATCGCGCCGCTGACATCTTACCGGCGGTGCGCCGCCGACATCTTATCGGCGGCGTGACGCGCTGTTTTTGGCCCCGCCGCCGCCGGTCTTTCCTCATCGGCGTGACGCCGGGGTCTATTATCTCGATTATGGAGAAGATACTAATAAATAAAGGGAGAAAAGATTAATAATGTAAAACAAGAGAAAAAATGCACAAAAATTATTAAATAAATAATAAGAGTAAAAGAGTATATCTGTGTCGGCTGTCAGGGCCCCAGAGCGGCAATTAAATAAACAAAAAAAAGTAATCAAATTATCTCCCCTCCTCGCTCTCCAGTTCAAGCACCATCTTTTCTATCAGATACTGAACTGTGAATCTGGGGGTATAGCTTTTAGGTTTACGAAGTCCACTTGTATGCTTGGTGTTAAGTCCTTCGGACAGTTAGGTGGGTTAGAAAAAAAAATTATAATTTTTAAATTCAGGATTCAATGATAACAAAGAAAACTCCGCACAGAAATGTGACCTTTGTACTGATGGTAGTTTGTGATTATTATACTGCCTGATGGATATTTGATCAGGAAGGGCAAAAAAATAACTTTTTTAATTAAGATGTGAACGGGAAAACGGGTAGTACCAGTGAAGTTCAAATTTCTTATTAAATGTGGTTGGGTTGGCAGTCTACATAAGATGTGGGGAAGGGTTCGTGGTAGACGCACATCCAGAAGACCTAGGAAGAGATGGCGTGATAACCTTGGAGGTGACCTCTTGTACCTTCTGAAAATTAGCTGCGGTCGGATGTCATATAGGTAGCTCCATGAGCATGTAAAGATAAGGCCCCAACACGAGCAATAAGCATGTCCGGGACCTGCGTGAATAAGTCAATAGGGTTGTCATGTGACAAAGTTTGGAGAGCACTGATCTCTTTCCTATTCCGTTCTATTGTTTGTTCAAACTAATTGAAAAATTGACTCCTCCTCTAACGTGTTCTGTACACTGTACAAGTTTATAAAATGTTTTAAATACTGGAAACAAGCAGTGACCTCAGAGATAGGATCCAAGAAAGGTTTTATTGTCAAACCAAGGTGTTGATATCTAATACAAGCTAACGGTTCCATAATTATTTTGCTTTAATTTGGAAAAGACTAAAGGTTAATGATATTTTGGCGCTTGCCTTGCAATAAAAAAGGATAAATCTCGTGGTTTGGACCTCGTATCGTTTTGTCAAGGGGCCTCAAAAAGTCGTGATTCAGGGGTTCTAAAACTTTGAGAAACACTTCAGGGTTATTCCAAAGCATTCTTTTGAATTTAATTTTATTGTGTCAGCATTTAAAAATAAAATTGTAATTCATTTTTCTGTCGCATAGCGTAAAAACTGGTTTCAATGTTAATTCCTGTTTAATAAGGAAACGATAAGGTATTATCTTCAGCAAATCCACTATGCCCCCCAAGTCAATTACTGAAAGGACTAATTTGTGGTGACTCGAGTCTAGTGTTACGTGTGTCTTTTTTACGTCTGTTTTCTTCTTTTTTTATGTTCTCTGCCTAGCAATCGATACAAACGAAAGAGTTGGATTTTGACTGTAATGACTTAGGAATGACTTCAACACGCCTTCTATTCTGTTTTACTCAGACAAATAGATTTATTTTTGATAACATGCCAGACGGTAACTTTGACGTGGACAAGTATTATGGTTTTTTTTTGTATAGTAACGAGTCGTTTTCTGTAAGAACGAGTTTTTTTTTCTTACGTGTTCGGTATGTCATAAACCTTTACCTCTGATTTGTTAACGCGTGCATATGTGTCCTAGTAAAAGAGCTGGTTTCATGCGCTCTTTTGTTAACAACAGCTTTTTTTGTCGTTTTTTGTGCCTCCTTCCACTTTCTCGGACCTTTGACCCAGTGGTGTCAGTTGTGAGGGGGACATGTGCCCCCTAGATTGTTTTACCCCTCCTTGGTTTCAAGAAATAATTTTGTTTTTGGTAGAGTATTTTCATTGAAAGCTACCTTTTTATGTTTTTTTCATTAAAAAAAAAAAATAAATAAAGACAACAAAATCCCCTTCCAGATTTTGAAGAAAAAACTTTTGTCCCCCCTCCCCGCCTGATTTTTGGTAATGGATACTACTGCTTTGGCCCTCCTAAAACTAAACTCGTGCCACCTCCCTCAGAAACTTGCTATCATGATAAACTTCTCCCTTTTCTCTTTATTTTAGTCTTTATTTTTCGGACATTTTAGCTTGACATTCTCGTGGTTTCCAAAATAACTTATTTTACCCTTGAACGTGCCTATCAACTTGGCTATTTTAGCATGTTCCGTAATTTTATCCGTTTTTGTTCATTTTGTGTTATATCTTTTTCAGACGCAGGGGTGGTTATAGCAACAACCATATAGTCTGGCCTTATGCCGTAGCAGCTTCTACGCGCGTTCAGGTTCTTCAGTATAAAGAAATCCCTACTCCAAGCTGGCGAGAAAACATTGTATTACCAGATCCAAGCATTGTCAAAGCCGAACTGGTTTGTTCGATTCCTTTTTTGTATTCTTCTTTGTGTTTCGTTTTTGCTGTTTTTCCTTTGGTTAACTTTTTCATAGTATAGACGCATTAAGACATAAAAGAGTTTCAAGTCTGAAGTCAAAGAATGCCAAGACAAAAAAAAAGTATGCACACAAGAAACGACTAGAACAATTGAAGAAGGGGTCATATATTTAAAATTTGGAAAGTATATGAGACAAAAATATAAATGATTAAAATAGCTATTGTTAATGCTAGTGAGATTTAAAGCAATGACTTATGTGCACTACATTGGTGGGGCTAAATTCTTAAGCAATGCATTCTTGTCTTTGGTTGTCTTTGGTTTTTTTTTTTTTTTTTTTTTTTTTTTTTTTTTTTTTTTTTTTTTTTTTATAATTATTTTGTCTTGAACGAGACAGAAAATCGAATCTTAACGCCGAAAGGGAATCCAAAGGATGCTATAGACTGCCAAGGCATGTCAGAATTGGGGTGCGAGTGGCTCTTTAAATCTCAGAAGTGACTAGATCATGGTACAGATTGCTACTCGTGTAACTTCTGAAGACTAAACCACAGGCTAGGATGTTTTCAATAAAGGATTACTAGGATCAGACAATTATTTGTGACGGGGCTAGAGATCAAGCATTCTGTTTTTTTTTTTTTTTTTTGAGAGATTTCTCCTATATATTCTTCTGTTTTGACCCATTTTCCTCCTCCCCCTCCCTATCTCAAAATAAATAACTCCTTGCATGTCGGACAAAGCAAGTTTGGGTGAGTTCATACAACTATATTTGGCCATATGTAATTGTTTTTGAAAATCTGAATAAAGCAAACAAAGAAATGTTGCATGCTTCAGCTGGTATGTTTAAAAATTTGATGTGTTGTTTTTGTGTTTCTTTTTATACACTCCGATGCACAGCCCTTAGTGCCAATGCCTCTAATTCCAAACGTTCTTCTTTCACTATCTGCTCAATATTTTGCTTCTGTTTTCCTTCCGTGTCTCTGTTGTTCTTGTAATATTTACGAAATTAAATAGTATTATAGAAGGTTGCTAGCAGTAACTCAAACACATTTTTACAGGAAGAGAATTCTTGTGATATGGTCTACAAGCTAAGACATGATCGTGCCGAAATCTTGGAACGGCGGAAGCTATATTCTGTGCCTGGTTTAGCACTCCCAGTAGCTACGTGTAGCGAGCCGGATGGGAGAAAAGCAGAAGTGACGCAACTTCTTCAGGTATTTGTTTTTAGGTTGACTTTAATAGCATAATAATTGACAAACTCTTTTTTGGAAGGAGGTATAGTGCCTACTCTTGATATTCTTTCGAGGTAGGTATTAACAGATTTTTCCATTTTAGCAGCTAGGGCCTTGGGCTTTGTGTCGATCACACCATATGCCGCAACTAGATCACGTTATTCGGATTGAAATTTTACGAATATTTCTTCTTTTTTTTTTTACAAACAAAAAATACTATCATCCATCATTTCCTACGGAGTTTGCTGTAGTATGTACGAAAATTAACTATGTTTGGTCTATTATTATTATAGGAATCTCGACATTTTTGCGGAAATTTTTAGTTCTTTCTGATTCGTTTTCAAAAGCACCGGCCAACAGAAGTTTCTTATGGTCTTAACCTGTGATCGATGGCTGGCTACCGTTAATAAAGTGGTTTGGTTACACGCTTTTGCTGCAGTTGGGTTGAAGGGGGATTTCAGGGCAATCAATGGTACTGATTCCGAATATTCGGGCGCACTGGCTTGCAACCGCGTAGAACAAGTCGATATTTGTCTGTGTGTTCAAAATTGACATCGTTGCATTGTTTATTTTCTGAAGCTCTGAAATTGAAAGAATTATGACAAGCTTTATGTATTCTGGATCCCAGAGATAAGTAATGTTTCATAGTATATTTTTGTTTTATGCTAAGACAATTGTAGCACAAGTTAGGGGGCTTTTTGTTCCAAACACAATCTCATTTTTCTAGTACTTCTAGTTTTTTTTTCACTTTTTTCTCGAAATTTCTTCTAGTTCAAGGCAACTTTACTTTTTTACTTTTTTTTCTAAGTTCTTCTAATTATCTTGAACATTTTGGTGTATTCTTGATGGCGGAAATTTCATATTTTAGAGAGATAGCTCGTGCATTTTGAAGCCAAACAACCGCCATGCTGCTTCTGGAGCGCTTATCGCGATAATATTTATTCATATTGAAATACACATACAATATTATTCTATACTAATCCCCCAAAAGCCTCCTAGGCCTATAAGATAGTCAACGAATGATTTGATGTCACCCTCAATTAGAGTATTCTCCTGTTTTTCTTTTTAAAGATGTCTTAATAGATAGTTCATACTTTACAGAGGCACAACTTTAAGTGTTAATATGGTAATTGTATTTTAAGCCAAAATAATTATTGTTTGGTATAATCCAAGAAATATTTATAGTTGTATTTTATATTACTACAGTTCGGCTTTATTTCATAGCTAAGGTTTACGACAACCATTCCAATTTTGAATGTATTCCCCATGATTCTAGATTCATGATTCATGGGGGATCTAGAAACATGATTCCCCATGATTCTAGAGGGTCTCTGAACATTCACCACCAACTATGCATGGTGAACTGAAGTTTTGCACCCTCCAACAACCACACACCATGTCTTTAGTCACAATAGCATGGAGTGTCTGGTTGATTTTAATAAATCGCCTTGTGAAAGCAAGAATGTTGTAACTGACACCCCTAGTCAAAATTGAGTTACGGACCCTACCAGAGCTATTTTTTACGGGCTTTCTAATGGTATAGTTCGTTTGGTTGTACGATGCCTCCCGGCTGAGGAAATCAAAAATTCAACTTCGTAATTACATGTTTTTCACTTTTGTGAAAGCGGAAATTGTCGTAACTGACTGGAGGATTAACCTCCGGTCAGTTACGACATCAAATGAATAAAGTTTGTTCATCAAATGAACAAAGTGCTGGATTTTCAGCAGGCCTCCAAGATATATAAATACGCTAATTGATCCATTTTCCAAAGTTAAACAACTTCAGTTTAGACAAGGCTACTCAAAAAGAGTCAGTTACAAACTGTCATTTTCTGATGAATCAATCTCTGAAATAAACATTGCTATATAGGGTAAACTTAAGGCAAGGAAAGACAGTTCTTCCACAAAAGTGGTTGAGTTTGTTGTCCCAAAGCTGTTGGATTTCAACCCTGTTATTCCTATTGAAAAAATCAAAGATATGCAATCAGCCTACAGGTTTATGTCTCCTCCAAATGTGAAGCACTACAAGTGTGTTTTTGCAAGCATGAATCAAGACAACAACCACCCACACTGCAGAACAGAGAGCAATCCCAGAAGAAGTAGCTGCAACTCGCCTCCCCCCCCCCCATTAGAAAATCTGAGAAAGGGGAAAGGCAGTCAGTAAAGACCCAATAAGTTACCTTGCTTTTTTTATCAGGTAGTCGACATTTCTGAAGTTGTATTATAATCACTACGTATTAAATTCAGTTTTAACGACCAAAGTAGAACAAAAAGGTAGAAACGCCATGTCTGAGCCTTAAGATAAGCCTTGGCTATTCCTGAGAAAATACTGATGAAAAATTGTCGCGACAAAATGGAAAAGGAACCCAAGCGCTCTCTGCACTTTTGTCGTAACCACTTTAGCAGCAAAAAAAAGGCGGGCTAAATGTCGTATCCGCTTTTTGTTCAACATGTTGACCTAGTAAATCTCATCCAACAGGACTAAAATTCTACCTAGAGGTTTCTCTTACTAGCTGCTTTAAATTGGCGTTTCTTCCGTTTTCTATATACCATACGTTCAGCTCCACAAAAACTGATTTTTTCAATTGCGTTTTTCTCGGAATTTTAAAAAGTGTGGTTACGACATTCCTGCTTTCACAAGGCGAAATGAAATTTATACACAAAAGAATTTATCAGGATCTTCATTGTCATTTGGTTTACTTTCTGTTTTGAGTATAGGTAAAATACGAGCATGTAGTAATCCATGTGGTACTTGTGTATTATTCAGTACACACTCGAGAAGTGAAGTTAGGTTAATCATAATGAAATATACCAAAATATGATGAAAATACAATACTTTAGTAACAAAATAATGGAAACTACAACAAAGAATTGTTTTAGGGAGTACGCATTATATTAAATATCTAACAACCTAACCCAACCAAAATACCATCTCTATAAAATAATTAATAAAAATATGCCTGCAACGTAGATTTCAACTGAGCTTAAGCTAATTTTCTTGAATACCAACAGGTATGAACCGGTTATTGTGTGATCTGTTGATCTGAATCCTTGAGTGTTTCATGAATAATACACAAGTACCATCCGCGTTTCTGAAACTTGACAACATAAATTCCTGCAGTCAGTGTACTTCAACTTTTTTTTTCATTTTTGAAGCTTGAGAAACTAAATCTGGTTTGATTTCAGGAGATTGCCCATCTTTGGCATTCTCCACAATTTTTGGTCATTTAGGATCGCCTGTCATACATACAAAGAAGTAAGGCTTTCCATGATATCTTACTATTGCCATCAGATCTTGATAGTTTCGTATCTTATTCCGAGGACTACCTTCAAATATCAGCGGTAGAATCATGCTTTTGCCAGGAATGACTCCCGCTTCCAGAACTTGATTTTGCCAGTGGTAGCATTAAACTTGTGTGATTATCACAGGGCTGCCACAAAGTCCCTAAAATCGAGTGAAGGTTCCTTTTGGTCCCTTAAATTGATAAACGTCCCTAAAGTCCCTTTTCTTGCTTTGATTTAAAACTCCGTATCCGGAAGGCTAAAAATACCTGTGAGTATACGGTTTTTAGTATTTTTGTTTCAATTGAGATTCTTGGAACCTGTTCTGCTTTTCTAAGAAAGACAAAACTTGGTGTTACATAGGGTATAGCGTTACTGTCTGGATAGAGCAGACAGACTAGTAACGAAAAAGAGTGACCACCTTTGCCTCTGGAGTCAATAGACTAGGAGGTGGCAGGGTTCGGTTGGCTTTGTTAGTTACCTAGAGAACTCTTTTCTGGGTGTCACTATGCTACACACAGAGAAAAAAAAAGGGAGTGGCTCCGAGTACAAAATACGAAGGAGGCGGTGTTAAAACCAGGTTTCTTGCACGATTTTGAGCTCACATACATTTCTTGAACTATTAGACTACTTCTTAGCGCCCTTTTTATTTGAATGTATTTCTGGTAATAACTGCTTGTCTGGTAAAAACTACTGAACATAAGAAGAATGTTACCTTAAACTTCACGCCGAATCAGCTTCGTCTCTCGGCAGCATCTTTCATGGAGAGCGGCGAACCGGAAAAACTGTCCATGCATGTACCTAGGTGCTTATGTAGTGCGGGATGAAACTACAGTTGCAGAAATTACATGGGCTCTGAAGATGATTGAGTCTGACTATTCTGGGAAATCCGCAGACGGAATAGCAGATGTATTTGGAAAAATGTTCAGTTCAGAGATACAGTGGTCAAAGACTTATCCTTCGGGCGAACTAAGTTCGCTTATTTTTTAACCGAAGTTCTTGGACCCCATTTCCAGAAGATGACCCTTGATGAAGTCGGCAACAGTTATTATGTTGTTGAGTTTGACGAAACCACAAACTCAGAAAGTAAGAATGAGCTTCAAATGAGGATCTGATTCTGGTCCGAAAAGAGGAAACGAGTGGTAGAAAGACATCTGAAAACTGTTTTTATTGGACATGCCACAGCTGATGACTTGAAGTCAGAAAAAATCAGAACGCAATGAGAGCGGTTTATCTATTTCTAAACTACTAGCGTGAAGTTGTGACGGTCCGAACGTGAACAAAAAACTTTTCCGACTGATTGACAGTGAAAAATGTGAATTGTCAGGTAGCGAAGGTCTCCTTGATATTGATACCTGCAAGATCCATTGTGTACACAACGCTTTTCGGAGGGCTTTGCAGGAAATCGGCGAAAATTGTTCCGATCTGATCATCAAAGTGTACTACTTTCTTAGTGGCTGGCCGGCTAGACAAGAAGACTAAGAGAAGATTCTAGATAAAACTTGCATCCTAAGTCCCACTTTTTGAAACACATGCCAACCAGATGGTTAACACTAGGACCTGCCGCTTCAAGGGTAAGGGAACAGATGCCAGCTCTGTTTGAGTACTTCGTTGTCTATATTACAAAGATAAACCCTAGTCTTATGAAATCAAATGCGTACAAAGAGATCATCCGGCTGGTCAAACAACCGACTATGAAAGCAGAGTGTCAGTTTGTTGTTGATAGTTCGAACCTCTTCACGCGTTTCAACGGGAAGAGCCCCTAGTGCATGAACTCTATACGGAGCTGAATCTCCTGGTCTTGACATTGGCTGGACGAATTTTTAAACCCAAAGTGACCAAAGAACTTAGGGATGAACTAACGCTTCAGCCATTCGAAGATGAAAAGAACTTTGTGCCATTGCTACAGACAATTTTGAGTGGCGAGATTGTCGACTGTCTCGAGCAAGCAGACGAGCTTCCAAAACGTTCGTTCATGCAGCGTGTTCAGAAGCATTATTCTGCGGCCGGAAGATATGTCCTTAAGCAAATACTCGGCGGAAAATTTTTGCAGTTGTTAAAAGCATTAACTTTTCTGCATCCTGATGAATTTTCAAAGCCATTTTCTGTTCAGAGTCTATTATATATTGCCAGGGAGTTACCCATCACGACGCAAAAGGACATGCTAGTTGATGCGTTTAAGCTATCCCAGTTATCCGGACTTCCACCGGGGCTAAGAAAGATTGACGATAAGTGGAGCAACGTGGTCCAGAGAGGAAATTATACAAACTTGTCGGAAGTCGTCAAAAATGCTTTGACCATTTCACACGGGTCTGCCTGCATTTAGAGGGTTTTTTTTCCTTTCTGGACGAGTTCTCAGTGAAGAAAGAGTTTCGATGAATGAGCGAACTTTGAATGCAAAACTGTTTGTGATAAATGGATAGGGCAGATTTGGAGGACGTGCGCAAAATGTTGCTATCACTAAAGACTTAATAAAACTGGCCAAATCCGCTAGAAAGAGCTATGATTTGTACCTACGGCAGGAAAAAGCCTTGAAAGAAAAAGCTGAGAAAGAGTGGAAGGATTTGGAGGCACGAGATAGGCCGAGAGTGCAGCAGCTCGCTGAAACCTCTTTGAAAAGTCTAGAGACTCTTGAAAAATCTTTCAAACAAAAAGAGAAGCGTTTGGTTCCAAGGAACAGGCCGCAGACGAGTTGCTGAAGGAAGCTCATAATTGACTGAAAAAAGGCATTGAAAAAAAGAACATGGTCGAGGTACAGCTAGCGCAGGCCATGATAGATGGGACTCTGTCGATGGGTACTGAATAAAAAAAGGCAGCTGTTATCCTTGAAACCTCCCACCAGCAGTTAGAGTCAAAGAAACAATTAATGATCACATCTCTGTCCAGCAGAAGGCAGTGCAAAAAAGAAAAACATATAAGTTGTGTGTTCTAGTTACAATACCCTTGTCTTATTTATCATATTTTTGTATCTGACTGTTTTTTGTGTTCGAAAGTAAAGCGTTCAGAAAAATAAAAAATGACATGATGATTCTCGGGTGGTCTTTCATAATTATCACTTGGCCTCTGGTCATGGAGAGGTGTCTGCAAATGATCATTCCCATTTTTTTCTTAGTCAAGTGTCATTTGTGTCATTGCTTTTTCTTTCAAAAGCTTTCTGAAAAATGAGTTTTAGGGTCCATTTTGCGTCCAGAATGGTCCCTTGAGAGGTCCCTTTTTCGACTAAAATAGGTCCCTAAGTCCCTTTTTTTACCACTTGAACCTGTGGCAGCCGTTATCAATGCGTAGTGCTTCTTGATTCAGCCTTCAAACACTGAAGACAATTTGTTTCAATTTTAATGTAAGCATCAACAAAACACTGTCTCTGGCTGGAGAAAGGCATTAATTAAGTTTTTACGCTGGATAACTAGGTCTCAAGTGGAGGTTCACATTCTGCATTACGGAAAGCAATAGCTACTTCATTATCGTCAGATCATTATAGTGTCTTTGATCTAAACCATGATCTTGCGCTACTACCATTGCTAGTGTTGTTGGCTCATTAAAATTAAATTCTGGATCTTGAATAGCCTTGTTCCACTTTGAATAGCGTCTTACGTGCTCGAGTAAATGGGTTATTGCTAGCTTTATGCCGACTTACTGCGTTCAAGTCGGGATTGCACTCGCCCTTCATCATTTTTTGATGTGTATATTCTTCGCCAGGAATAAGAAGAAACAATTTATTTTTTTATTATTTATTTGGTGGATGAATGGCATCTACTCTAAGATACATATTTTACAGTTGGTTCTGAAGCGGTAAAGACCATAACCGGGAGGATGTGACATGTTGTCTTCAGTTGAGGCAAAAGTAAATGACCTATTAGATGATTGTATATTTTCATGAAAATTCTGTTAAATGACAATTTTGAGATGTCAACTGAAAATTTGAATATTTTCATTTCTCGAAAGTTTCGTTCTCATTATTTTCTATAATAGAGATCTCCATTCTTAGCTAATATTTTTTGAATATTCTCTTTGGCAGCATTTTCTTTCCCCAGCGTTATAAATAACTGAGTGTACGTCTTCTAGATATGTATGTACTCTTAAGTAAAATTAGTCTCAAGGTTCTATTTTTTGAAGATTATTGGGCATCTTCTTGGTTCAATATTACTCTCACATTTCCTTTCTTAATTGTAGTTTTGCTCGAAAAGAGTTTGAATTGGAAAATCTTAGCAGTTACTTGTCTCGCATTAAAAAATTTTTTTTTTTTTTTTTTTTTTTTTTTTTTTTACGTTTTAAACTTATTGGAAAATTTTTTGCTACCCGATCTGTAGAATCACGTTATAATATCCTAAAATCTTAACTCCAAAGTACTTATTTTTTTTATTATATGAGGTTTTTTCCTTCAAAATTTCGGCTCTGAACTTATTCAAACAGGAATGGTTTATTGCTTGGAAAGGAATTGTAGATATAATTTTTTATGTAAAATTCAACAAAATTAGTTGGACTTTTTTCCCCAGAAATTAAGTCCTTGTGCAGTAATTCTTTAAAGTGTTGTTTTGTCTGGAGCACTAACGAATCCATACAAAAAATATTATTGATTGAAAAACAACCTACCTGGCTCACCGCACCTTTCGTATTCCATAACGATATTTTTAAATGGAAAAGCCTTCAGTTTTGAAGACCAATTCAATCGGGCTGTCCTGAACTCATAAAATTTTGCACTTACTCAGAAGCTACCAGTTGGATGGGGGAAGGTTTTTATGATTCAGCATTATATATGAAATATATGCTCACGTGTCTCACTTATAGGGGGGAGTGCATCAGGATATGGTTTATTGGAAACAAAAAGTACAGTCTTTCATCATTTTCGGGGGCTCTTGTGGATCAATTTTGAGGTATAATGCCCCTTCCCCCCCCCCTGTATGCAGATATGTATGGAGATTTTAAGAGTTTCAAGTCAGTCTCTGCCCCTGGCCAAATTATATTATATAATGTCAAATTGAAATGTAAATACCACCTCATGTCAGCCATATTTGACATTTTGTTGTGTCATTAATGACGTCTCTTGTCATGTTTTTATTGTTTTACCTTTTACTCTGTTTCTCTACGGCTATTCTTAATATGTTTTAGCCAAGGCCGTATACAGTCGATTGGGGGGGGGGGGTATCCGGTTTATCTTCCGCTCTGGATTTTTTTTATGATTCACAAGTCTGTAACGAAAATACAAATAGCCAGGTATGTTTTGCACTCTGTAAAAAAAAAAATATATATATATATATATAATAATAAGAATAATCCAGATAATGTGCTGAAGGTTCTGAAAGGCTAAAAGTTCTTGTAAGTACATTCTTTTGGCATGTCCCCTCCCCTGAAAAAAATATCTGCTATATTCTCTCTCGTGGTCTTACTTTTTTGGAAATCCCCCTACCCTCGAAACAACTTCCATCCACTTGCTTGCGTCCGTTGTATTATATGAAAATCTACCCTCACAGAGGACCCGAGAAACTTGTTTCCTTTAAAATCGTAGGATAAAGTGTACCACGATTTTATTATTATTACTACTACTGACAACTCATTGCGTGCACTTCTGCTCCTCACATCTATTCACAATTGCACCCCCCCCCAAGAAGTTTCAGTTTCTTATAAGTCTTTTATGATATCTTCTCACCCATTCAGGGATGGCCTGCTTTTCGCTTGGCCCCAGACGGATGGCCAAAAAGAACCATCTTTGCCATTCTGTCATCCTTCATCCATAAAACATGTTCTAAACTGAATCACTAATCCCAAATTCGCTTCAGAAAGTTACATAATTGAACTATACCCATTATTAGCAAAAGACTAAATAAAGGCTAAATTATGATGTTGCTAAAGGCTAAAATATAAATTTATATTTTAATAAATTGAAGAGGTTGATAGCAATGTAGATAGAAGTGCTGATCCCCCTCCACCCTCCCCTCAAAAAATATTCTCGTACGAAAGTTTGCTGCATCTAATATAATATGGCATAACAACCCTAATAGAGAGACTCGCATAAAGTTCAACTACTGATCAGGTTTTTCACGTATAACTCAAACCAGCCAGAGAATTGGAAAGTTTTTTTTTATGTCACAGGATCTTTACAAGTGCCCTATCTGGTCCTCTGAGCTACCATTATATTGGTTCTGAGATTACTTTATCATAAGATTCGATTGTTGTAGGCGATTTTACTGAGCCTGAAGAATCCTTTATTGTACCAGATAATCAACGTCGTTTGAACACTAGTTCTATGAATTTGAGGAAAAGAAACCCATCAAGTAGTCTGAAGTCGGGAGAGGATTTCCCATCAAGTATTGGAACAGAAGAGGTAAGTTTTGCTTCTGGAACAAGGAGAAAAGTTACAAGCTCAAATCGATTTAACCTAACGTTAAAGGGAGAACGTTCTACAATAAAAGATTTTGTAGAACTTTTCTACTTCCGTTTCGTAGTGGCCAAATGTAGTGCAGGGATCTGCCATTTTCATGCCTTCACATTACAGTGAAAATGAAGAGAAACTGCTTTCAGTAATCGTCCCTCGATTCTTTTTATGATAAAAATAAGAAATATCTGAAACAAATTCGACTGTATTATGATTGAAAGAAAAGTTTAAGATCTGTTATGAATAACCAGTTAACTTGATATTTGTGAATTAAAGTTTTTTTGTACATAAAAGTAAGTACACTAATGTTGTACGACTGGAAATTACTCAATTAATCAATGTATGTATTATTATGCTCAAAATATACGATCTACAAGTTTCGTTGGAATATAGCATTTATTTTATTTTTTTGAGACACCTTCAGTGGAAAGGAGGTACTTTTCCCAAGACACTAAGTTGATGGATACGTATATAGCTATGGTAACTTCGATGTCCCATTTTCAGGGAATATTATGTTATAGTTGCAATTGATAAAACAAGAATGTATTAAAGATTTTGAGTATATCTAATACTTCAATGGGGGATCTTATTTCTTAGAAGTTAAGTTTTGTCGAGTAATATCCCCTTTTCTGTGAGTCATTTAGTTGTGTTTATACCCCTCCCCCCACCTTCTTTTTTAGCTAATAGAATTCTCTGTACATCCGAGGTAACAGGTTGTAATTTATTTCATATACGCAAGTTCTAGTAAAAACCAAATGTCCCAACTTCCTTTTATCTAGATCCTGATCTTCTTAAGTCTTGGAGCCGTAAACCCTCATTTATTAGTCAGGAGTAAACAGGAATCGAAATTATAGTGAAAGAATAAAAATCAGCAATAAGAATTGTTTGTTTTAGCGGTGACTCAGGTCTAGTTAGCATAAAAGATAAAATAACAGGCTTTAATGTGTTCATTTCTTTGTTACCGAGTGTCACCGTAACTAGGAACTTACTCTTTTGCTGTAATTTAGTAGTTACTAGTCTTCATCTAACGAGGAGCATTTTAATTTGATTTTGCTACCTATTGGTCTGGTAAGGAAACCTGAAATGTTACTAACTGACACCTAAGGTTTTCTATTTAACAAGCCAGCTTTTTGTCTCTTTCTCTAAGGAGATTGTGTGATAACCTATTTTTTAAGGTATGCTCAGCATGACCAATTTGTAAATAGTTTTTCAACTGCAGTTCTGTTGTCAAATGTCAAATGAGGTTAAATTGCTTGAGCAAAGAAAAAGCCTATCAGTAGTTATGATGAGCTGACTGTTCATAGTGCCTCCTTTGACCCAGAATAGCGATTGTTCGAAAAACCCAAATCCAGCCAGAATGTCTTTTGAAGCCTATTGTGTAATCAACTCAACTATTCAAAATCAATGTTTGCTTTCCTTTCTTGAATTTGGGGATTGTCAGACATATGGAGGGAGGTGAGGGATTTTATTAAACACCTGAGGTGAAGGACCGATGGTCTTCTAAATTTTTTCGGAAAGAGGTAATTGATGCCCGAAAAATATGCTTCCGATTGTTTGCGTATTCCTATGTAATGTTCTGATGTTGTCCATTTATAAATTGCAATTGAAAGGGGAGAATTGCGACCTCCTCAACCTTATCCTTTCCTTGCATAAATATTGTCAAAATATTATCAGGTATGGTGATGATAGTGATGTATGCATGATGACGATCGTGATATCCATAGCAAATTAATTAACCAGATATGTATAAAAAAAAAAAAGATTTTAAGGGTGATATTTAGCCTATAAGTGAAGAGAAACAACGATAAAATCCGTATTTCATAGCAGAAGGCAATGCCTTTTTTATTGTCCCAAGATGAGCTGTGGCGTCTACTGTGTTGGGGGGGAGGCATTTACCAAACAATGAATGTCAGAGTTTGTATTATTTTTTTTTACGTGTTCTCCATTGCATTTCGAGTTTTCACTCTCAAAATCCTTTTGTTGAGTATGAATGAGCCTAATCATGTTTATGGATGATTATATGGGAAACTGAATAAGTTATAAACTGTTGTGTTTCCTCATGTTCAATTACTTAATGTACTCTTTGATGATATTAAGTTTATTGTGTTAAAATAGGAATGGTTGCGAAACTATTTATTTACAGGAAGAAGAGTTAGGCTTCCCTCGTCGCCATTTTCCTTTGTCTGAATATGCATACCAAGCTCTCTTAAAGGAAGCAGACAGTGCTGTTAATGCTGAAGATTCAGTCAGAAAGAAACGATTGAAGTTAACACCAGGAATGGTAACATATCCTTTGTCTAAGTATTCCCTGTCATTTTATTTATGCAAATGACTTGGGCTTGAAGTTTAATTAGTATGATAGCAGATTTTAATCGTTGACAAATTTAGTCTTGGCACATCATAATGATAACAAATCTGAATTAAAACCCTTCTGTGTTAGTCACTTCTGTCGAAAGTGCTTTTTGTGCTGCTATTGGGTCCGTCTACACCAGATATTGTTGGAGACGCTTTGTTAATTCTATTTCTCGGGTTTTTTTTTCTGTTTTATGCGTTGATAGTATATACTGATTTATTATACAGGAAGGGGTGTTATTATACATTATTTTTTCTTCAAAAAATAATGTTCACTGTTTGAGAACGCTCTGAAAACCTAGTTTAAGAAGAAAAAAAGCACGAGCTTCAGCTTTGACGTTTAAACTGTATCAGGTTACCTAAACATGTAAGGAGTTTCAGGTAAAAATAAAAAATAGATAAATAAATTAAATTCAGGTATTCTTGTAGCTCCAAAAGATGTGACAGAGGTAGTATATTTTTTAACCGATGTGCAAAATACTAGAACTCCCGAAAATTTGTAGAATCCTAACGATATAATCTGATCCTTTTTCAATTTCTTGTTGTATAACTTGTTTATGCTTTATAGGATAAAAAAAATGTCAAACTTAGGGGGTGGGGCTCATCAAAAAGGCCCATTTCGGTTTCCGCTGCATCAGGTTGATGATATTCAAAGGTCCATGTTAACCTTATTTCTTCTTTATTTTAATGCCCAAATAATTTTGGGGGACTAACACGGGTGCTTTTTTTTATAATTTATCAAAATATTGCAAAATATGTATTCGAAACTAAAAGCGATGACACAAAATATAAACTTCCCCCTTGCAGATGGTAACGAAACAAGTTAACAAACATTTGCTATGCCATCTAATACAATTAAGATTCCACGGATTTCTCGATGTTCTGGCTTTTGCACAAGGACTCAAAAACGTGGAGTGTCCGTCATTTTTTTCGTTGCGGATCGCCGTAATTTATTCTCCTAATTTTTTTTCTGATATTTAGACAATTTAAGAAAAGTTTCAAAAAGGAAACCCCAACTTTCGTTTTTTCAGGCTCTCAGAATTGTTCTCGAAAAATAGATTCCTGAAAATACGAAAAAGAAACCGCATGTACTATTAATGTAAAAAAAAAAACACTTGAGATTTTTTCTCCACCAAAAATAAAATTTTGCGCTTGGTCCTGATTGAATGATTTGCCATTGATTAAATCTGATAAAGAAACTAAAATTAACAGAGATTAGAGAGTGACTGCTACCTTTAATATGTATTTTTTGATGAATGGAGATGCAGTCAATGTAGTTTTAGTGTACCGTGAGTGAAAATGTAGAATTAACCGGGAGAAACTAAGGTGGTGGGTGGCCCATCTAACACGAAGTAGTTTTATTCATTTAAGTCTTATTTCCTCTATACTTACGTATCTAATTGATGTTTGTTAATGCTTGAAAGATTGAAAGTCAAATGTGAGACATCAAGATCCCAGTTTTTTTCGTGTTAGGCAGGGGGGGGATACAACACTTATAACACTTGAAAAAAACACATTCTTGGGTTCAAGTATGGAATCGAACGATGTTGTTGCTTAACTGGCAGTAGATCTTCTACTCATAATATAATCTTTCTCTCATCACTTCTAAAGCTATAGTCAGTATTTCGAAAGAAACAACAAAATACGGCTTGTAAATAAATGGGAAAGGAAAGTAAAACTAGAGGAAGCTAAAGGTAACTTCCTTCCTTCAATCGTTGTTGATGCTATCTGTAATGGAATTAAAAAAAACAAGTTTTTTCAACTGAAAGTAAGGAGCAATACTAAAACTTAAAACGAACAGAAACTATTACGTATACGAGGGGGGTTGCCCCCTCCTCAACACATCGCTCTCCCCGTTAAAGTTTTTCGATATTTAAAAAAAGTTACTTATTGTTCTAATTAAACGACCCTTGTGTTTCAGGAGTCGTTTTTAAAGAATTGGGTCGCCATTTAAAATTTAGCGTAGAGCGAGGTGTTGATGAGGGGGCAACCCCCCTCATATGCGTAATAATTTCTGTTCGTTTTAAGTTTTAATAGTGCTCCTTACTTTCGGTTGAAAAAACTTGTTTTTTTAATTTAATTTCTGATCTTTTTTCAATAACGCCAAAAAATCTGGCTCCACCTCCACGAAAAAATTCAGTCCTTGTGAAAATTTACCCCAGACAATTACCCTTAACATTACGCATTAAATTAAGTCAGTAAAGAGAGAGCAAGACAAAGAAATTTCGTACGGGAATTCTGGCAAATTCCCTCTGAAAAGTTCGCCCCCTGGAAAATTCCCTCTATGGAAAATTCTCCCCGTGAAAAGTCCCCCCAGCAAAAAAATTCGTCTTCCCCTCCCCACCCGAAAAATTTATGCATATTTCCCAATAACAAATACTATATGTAAACAATGGGCAAATCTTATAACTTAAAACACATTTACCCAGGGCCTCTGGGGGGCCATTTTATATCCAAAGACATAGTTTTTAGGCCTTTCAACTACGATAAACAAAATAACAATCTCAGAATTTTGATCGGACGAATTTGGGGAAAAAAGTGGCGTGAGAGGGGGCCTAGTTGCCCTCCAGTTTTTTTGGTCACTTAAACAGGGCACTAGAACTTTTAATTTCCGTTAGAACGAACCCTCCCAATGTTCTAGGCACGCACACTGGGTCAATATGGTTACCACTGGAGAAAAAAAAAGCATCCGGGATTTTTCTTCTGGTCAAAAGTACAAAATTCCACAATTTTAAAGTTAGAAGCTTGAAACCTCTACAGTAGGGTTCTCTGATCAAGGGTGGATCCAGATTTTTTTTGGGGGGGGGGGGGCAAAATAGGTTGATCCGATAAACTTACGTTAGTTAAGTAAATTACACTACTTTAGGCTACGTTAGGGGGGGCGTGTGCCCCTCGCCCCTCCCCTGGATCCGCGACTGTCTCTGATACGCTCCCTTTTTTCAAAAATAAGGCAAATTTTCTCAGGCTCGTAACCTTTGATGCTTAAGACTAAACTTAATAAAACT
Source organism: Artemia sinica (assembly GCA_027921565.1). Taxonomy (NCBI): domain Eukaryota; kingdom Metazoa; phylum Arthropoda; class Branchiopoda; order Anostraca; family Artemiidae; genus Artemia; species Artemia sinica. The sequence goes on from CM051264.1 coordinate 39,950,080, forward strand.
TATATATTTAAAATCGGCATAAAACTCCAATTCTTTTGATATATCTATTAGTATAAAAAATACGTTTTTAATAGTTTCGGCTACTATTGAGCTGGGCCGCTCCTTACTTACAGTTCGTTACCACGAACTGTTTAAAAATCGATTAAGAGTAGATTGGTGCCATGACCGTTTAACGCCAAACGCTTTGTTTCACTACAGTGGACTGTGTTAATAGATCTGTCTCCTTTCCTTTTTTTTATGATTATCTAGTAGCTTTTTTTTCACTACAGTGAACTGTGTTAATAGATCTGTCTCCTTTCCTTTTTTATGATTATCTAGTTTTTTTTTTTTTTTTTTTTTTTTTTTTTTTTTTTTTTTTTTTTTTTTTTTTTTTTTTTTTTTTTTTTTTTTACAAGGTCTTAGTCTACTATAGTTTTGTTTCTAGTAAATGAATTCTATGAAGAAGAAAAAAAAAACAGGTAGATTAATTGAAGTGGTGCGAACACTTCTATGGTCAACAAAGCCATTTAAATATGTTTTTACAACCTAAAACGAACTACTCAGTTTTAACATAAGGTGTACTTCACTTGAATTTTATAATCCAATGACGTCTGGGTGAATCATTCCTCTTAAAACCCGAAGTGGAAAATTGTAACTATATAAAACAATTTATACGAGCTATTAAATATGTGTAAGCTCGTAGCATATGCTTTGAAATAACAGATGAACAATCAGGTGTTTGAGGTTAGAAGCAAAGAAGGAACTTCGTTTTTTACCATAAAGCTTTTATTAAATGGCGTAGAACTTAATATGTAGTTGTGTAAGTGCAGTTTTGTCTCTTGGCTTGGGGATCGACTTGAAGCTTTCAGTTTCCTTTGTTGGGGGGGGGGGGGTAAGGAGATTTTGAATTTTGCATTAGGTAGAGAGTGACGAAGTATTTTTCCTCCAGTCATCACAAGAGAGTTTACTTGTTATTTGTTTTTAAGAGTACGCACTACGGTCCTGTCATCCGACATGTTCTTTGTGTAGTACATTATAATTGTCGAATAAGTACGCGTTACGTTTGAATCAAAATTATGGAAGAAAAGGTTAAGAACAAAGATGGGAGCAACGGAGAATTTATGTGTGGGGAATGTCCATGTTTATACAATAGACAGAAACCATCTAATAGTTAATAAAAATTAAAAAAAAAACTTGAGCAAATGGTTTTTGTCATAAAAAAAATAAATAATAGCTACGTGAAAACAACAAAAGACTTGTGCAACACATAATGGAACGAGAACCAAGCATAATATAAAATAACTTTGAAAAACTAAATAACCATGCCTGGTAGCATTTTCAGAGTTTTTCAGTAAATAAGCTAATGCTACCAGAATACTTCCTGCTTTTCTAGGTATATGGTGTAAAATGTTCAGTTTTTCAGTATGATGATTATGCGATATAGTAGTATTGAAGACACCCCAATTATGCTTTGTACTTCTTATATTAAGAACAAACAATCAGCTATTCATAAGAAGGGACGAGGAAGAGACTCCGAACTCAACAGTAGACTTGACGGATGTATTTGTAAACTTAAGGCACAATAATTAGCATCATTATTCATTAGACGCCGAATATCAAATGCACTAAAACGGGCTTAAATGATGTAAAGTAGTTAACAAACGATAGCAATCTACAACGACCCTGAAAACCTTGCCAGTCTAAACTTTTCGATTTTGTTTCGAGGCAGGTAGCAATTAATTTTTAGATGGTAATAACTTTTCTAATTTGTGAGCTCTAAGTTTTATCATCCAATATACGGGGTTTCTCAGAAATTGCTTTATCTGTTTAAGCAGTTCCAAATTTAGTATATTGTAATTTTCGCGAAACCTTGTATAGTAATACTAAATTTTAAGCAAAACACTTTTATCAGAATTCGCGCCATAGACCGCACGTAATGATATTAGTGAGAGAAAGGAGGTAATAAAAAAAAAAAACTGAATTGTAAAATATCAAGTAATTGTCACTGTGAATGTAATGCCAGTTTTAATTTCAGATTGCGGAAGAATGGATGAGCTATGGAGAAAGTGACGATGATAAATGACAATATTTTAGATGAGGGC